>CM062818.1:1390509482-1391207035 GCA_031772625.1 Pinus tabuliformis | reverse complement strand
TTTGTTTCCGCCCACCTTGTCAGGTAATCTGTGCACACAATGATGTAGGACTTCTGTTTTAAAGGAGGGTTGATAGGACCCACAAAGTCCATGCCCCACTTCTCAAATGGCTCGAAAGTCACTTGAGGCTGCAAGGGCATCTCATCCTTTGGAGTAGGTTTCCCCATCCTTTGACATCGGTCACATTGGCTGATGTATCTCCTGACATCTTGATGAAGAGTGGGTTAATAGTACTCTGCCTGCAGAATTTTGAAGGCGGTTCTCTTTGCTGCAAAGTGGTCCCCATAGGGCCCATCATGACAAGTTAGGAGGATGTCAAAAACTTCCTCCTCCCTGACACAACGCCTCAAAATATGATCTGGGCCAAGTTTAAAAAGATTACCCCCAATCCAAGTGAATGGGGCACTTTTCCTCATGATCTTACTCTTCTCTTTTGAGGACATGTATGGTGGAAACTGTGTTGAAACCAAATAATTTTCTATATCAGCAAACCATGGAGAGAGTATTGAAATAGAAAATAGGTGTTCTTCTGGCATTTGATCATCCACCATCCCTTCTTCACTTGCAAGCATATATAGTCTAGACAGAAAATCAACAACAACATTTTCCTTACCTGGCTTATCAACAGTGGTCAAATCAAATTTCTATAATAAAAGTAATCATCTAATGATACGAGTGTTTACATCAGGTTTATTCTTCAAATACCTAATTGCAGCATGATCAGTATGCATGAATATTTGATAGCCAGTGATGTAGTGTCTGAACTTGTTTAGGGAATGGACTATAGCCAAGAGCTCTTTTTCGGTTACATTGTAGTTTAACTCTGCCTTGGACAGGTTTTACTGGCAAAATATATGGCATATGGCAGCTTCTCTTCAACTTGTCCTAAGGCTGCTCCTATAGCTTTGTTTGAGGCATCTGTGTGAATGTGGAAAGGTAGGGCTCAGTTTGGACCTCTCAAGATTGGGGCAATATTCAGCTTACCTTTCAAAGCATCCAGAGCCTCTTGACAGTTGTCAATCCATATGAACTCAACATCTTTTCCCAAAAGACCAAACAATGGAGAGACTAACTAAAATCTTTAATGAATCTTCTATAATATCCTGCTAAGCCTAGAAAACTCCGAACATCTCTTACTTTTTGAGGAGGCGGGACCCTTTGGATGATAGCAATCTTGTTGGGATCCACCTGTAACCCTTGCTGATAAATTGGATGACCTAGCACGGTCCCTTTAGTCATTAGGAATTCACATTTATCAGGACTGAGGGATAGGTTCATTTCAATACACTTAGCTAAAACTTTCCTCAAGTTAGTCAAAGCTTCTTGGAAGTTAGAACCATAAGGGGTAAAGTCATCCATATAGATTTCCACTGAATCATGAATCAGCTCAGCGAATATACTCAATACTGCTCTCTGGAAAGTGGCAGGAGTGTTGCATAACCCAAAGGGAAGGACCCGGTAGGCAAAGGTACCCCATGGACAAGTGAAAGTGGTTTTATCTTGGTCTTTCGGGCTAATTTGGATCTGATTGTACCCGCTAAACCCATTTAGGAAGGAAAAGAACTTCTTTCTTGCTAGGCCATCTAACACTTGATCTATGAAAGGCAAAGGGAAATGGTCCTTCTTGGTGGCTTTGGTTAAGTTCTCGATAATCTACACAGATTCTCCACTTCCCGTTTTTCTTGGGCACAAGCACCAACGCAGAAACCCGTTCACTGCCAGAGATGGGGTAGATGAATCCTGCGTCCAGCAACTTTTGCAGTTCTTCTTTAACAATGTCCTTAAGGGCTGGATTCATCCTCCTTTGAGGCTGCCTGACTGGTTTACAATCCTCTTTAATGTAAATGTGATGAGTACAAACTGAAGGGTAAACTCCTTTCATCTCTTTATAGCTCCAAGAAAAAGCATCCAAATGGCTATTCAATAAGCTACACAGCTCTTTCTCCTGAGAGGTGGATATGGATGAGTTGATCTTCAAGGTTCTTTCAGGGCCAAATTCCACATTTTTAACTCGGAGAGAGGTCATATCAGCCACACAGAGATCAACTAAAGCATTGGCCTGGGTTTCTTCCACCAACTCCTCTAATGGCAACACACTAGGGGGCAGATTTTGAATCAAATTCTCAATAAGATCATCCTCAGTTTGAGGACCTCCCCTGGTGGCTTCCACTGTGCACAATGGTGTGGAGTAGACTTCATCCTCATCTTCCTCCTCCAACCACAGAGTTAAGTCATGTTCTAGCGGAGGTTGGGCAGGAGGATATAGGACTAACTGTTTAGACATATGCCCATTCTTGATGGTCATGCTCCCAGCTTGACAATTGATCTAAGCATTTGCAGTAGCTAACCAAGGCCTCCCCAAGATGAGGGGATACCCAGTGAGCTTTGCCTTTGGCTGAAGAACCAAGAAGTCAGCAGGGTACTCCCAGGAATCAATGGAGACCATGACATCTTCCACAATCCCCTCAGGAGTCACAGTGGAGCAGTCTGCCAACTGTAGTTCTATTGAGGTCTTTCTTAGGGAACTCTGAAGGTTGATTTTAAGCATAGTGTCCCTGGTCATTAAATTAATGGCAGCCCCTAGATCAATCAAGGTGTGGGGGATTATGGTGCCATTGATGTGGACATCGACTACAGGACTCCCAGGGTCCAGATATTTTGGACAGATTACCTGTCCCAACATCAGGTTGGATAGTTGTCCTATGACATTGATAGTTGGGGCATCTCTCTTGCGCCTATCTGGGTGCCTGAAATTCTTCTCTTTGATCAACTTGTTGTAGATTGGTACATCTTTTATGGCCTAGAAAAGTGGTATTTTCACACATAATTGTTTAAGTTCTCCTAGAAGTTCAATTTCTTCTGGGGTTGGTTGCATGGTTCCAGTTAGTCTATCAGGAAAGGGTGGAATGGCTTTGGGTTCACTTTCCTGTTTCTCTTCCTCATCCTCCTTAGGAGGAGGTTGGCTATCTGAGAGGACCTTCCTAGATCGTAGGTTGAACTCCTGAATCTCCACAGCATAGGTAGTGCATGTTGTTTCTCCAGTATATGCTTGTTGGGTCTATCTATTATTGGGGTTCGGGTTCGGCTGAGCAGGTATCTGGGGTTGTCTTGGAGGAGCAGGAGGTAATGGTTGTGGTTGAGCAGGTGGTGGAGGCAAAAGAGTGGGAGGAGAGTTATATTGGGGCCTCCACCCCTAATGAGGTGCATTCTACTGAGGTTGTGGCTAAGCGTGAGAATGAAACAAGTGAGTAGCTGGTTGAGTATGGTATTGAGGAGGATACGACCAAGGAGGGGGTGTGGACCAGGAAGGATGAGCAGGGGAACCCAAAGAAGGCATGGAAGTGGCTTGATTTGGGTTGTAATAAGTCTGGGATGTCCCTTACATTTCCTGTTGGTAAGGTTTGGGTCCATGTGGCCTCCTTTAGTTCATGAAGTAGAGTGGTCCAGTGGCTCCTTCAGCCCCTTGGTACATAGCTTTAAATCCAGGCAAGGAATGGCATTGATTTGTAGGATGGTATTCTTCACAGACAAAACACACTTCTACAAAGTGAAATGGACATTCATTCATAGGATGATTTATAGTGCACCTGGGACAAAAGATGGCCAAAGCCCTCTCGGATTCCTCTTGCTTCTTTTGGATTCGCAAGGTATCCATTTGCATGGCAATAGTCTGTCTCATCTCGCTTTTGAAATCTTCCATCTAATTTGCAAATTCGTTTTTAAGGAATGAACTAGATAAGGGGGTACTGGCTAAGAGTTGACTTCCCCTACCTCTCTTTCTGGCTGCCCTAGAATGGTTTCTAAACATAGTATTTATGTCATCATAAGGTAGCTGGTAGATGTCTCCCCCGGCCAGCAAATGGAGGGTATCTAGAAGGTCTTCAGGGACTCCTCTGAGCAGAACCAACTTCAGAGACTCGGGGTCAAGTGTGCACCTAGCCCTTTTATAACTGAGTTGAAACCTCTCTTCATAGTCTTCTAAAGATTCGTCACTTCCCATGGTCATTCGAAAGATTTCTTCCTTTGTATCCTTTGACCCACAGTAGTCCCAGTATTTGTTGTTAAAGGCTTGTTGCATCTGAGCCCAAGTTGTGATACAGTTTCCAGGCAGCCCCATGAACCAACGTAGTGATGCATTCTTGAGGGTAGAAGGAAAGAGTTTCAACTTTTTCTCGTCTTCTGCATAGTCATAAGTTCAACAAAGGACAACAAACTCAAACAAGAAGGTATCAGGGTCTTCAGTAGTCAATCCATGTAAGTGAGGTAAGGCTGAGGGACTTATGTTTTTCATTTTTTGTGTTCCCATTGGTCTCTCGGATGGGAAAGGCACCTTTTACGCTCTCCCCATTTCCTCTACGTTTCTGTTTTCAACCATGGTCTCATGAGGAATGATTTCTTGCTCTTCTTTTGTTATAGGATCTTCGTATATCTCTGGAGGTTCATCTATAGGTTCTTTTGGATCACTGCCACCAAAGAAGAGAGAAGGGTGACTTAGTGATGTGGTGGGGGTGTTGGGTAGGAATTTTCTTGAATTGTCTATGTTCTTATGAGGCATGAAAGGAAATCTCTTTTTTTTGGGTGATTTTTGTTTCTTTTCTTCTGCTTGTACCTACAAAAAGTGAATTAGATTGAACTGCAACTATCTAAAATCTATCTTGCTGAAATGAAAATGAAAAATTGAAATGAAAGAAGGAAAGGACTAATCTATTTTGCTGAAATGAAATTGCAGAATTGGAATGAAAGCTGGAAATGCTAATCTATGTTTTCTGAAATGAAATTGCGGAATTGAAATGAAAGCAGGAAATGCTAATCTACGCTTGCTGAAATGAAATTGTGGAATTGAAATGAAAGCAGGAAATGGTCTAATCTACTTTTGTAGAATTGAAATTGTAGAATTGAAATGAAACAACTACTCTACTCTTACTAAAATAAACTACTTTAGCACAAGGTTGCAGTAGAAAATAGAAGAAAAGCAATAATAACAAAATACTCTGAATATTCCCTTGTAACGACGCCAAAAAGATGGTGAGCTCCAGTATTGTAGCAATGATGCTGCAACTCCTAGGACTCCCTAGTTTACTTTTATCAACCCGATAGTTCGTAACAAACTTGGAAGCGACGGTGTTATATGCACACGTATTAGCTCTTACTGCAGGCTGTCACTTGATCAGCTGGCACAAGTTCGCTAGGAGCTCAAGCCAACTTCTATGAGTTTTTAGAAGAATCTTTTAACTATGAGGGGAGGAGGCTAACTCAAAAGAGGCTAGTCTACTTAAAGAAAGAAGATAAAAGCTGAAAGGAAACACAAACTCTAGTTTTAACGACTAACCCTACTTGTGCTAGAAAAGAGATATAAACTACTGAACTAGGTGCGATTGACTCTTGAAAATGTAAAATGCATGTGTTTAAGCTACTTCTGAAGGAAAATATGGAAAAATCATCTTTCAGTATTTTTGAGCAATTTTATGCAGAATTATTATGCTTGTGTTTTAACTATTTGCGACTGTGCAATGGTTTATTGGTGAAAGGAAATGGAGTGGGCATTTGCAGGAGGTTGGGAAGGTGTGGAGAGGACCTAAGGAGTTCCTAGCACCCTTCTAGAGATTTCCACCACGATCGGACTTCGAAAAATTGCTCGCATGAACTTCTATAGGAGGTTGCAGGGGATCTATAGGAAATTCTACAGGAAGTTCTACAGGAACAGGCTGAAAGTGGTTTTTAGAGGGTTGAAGGTGGAAAACTGGTGGGAGAGTGGAAATGAAGGATGGATAGGGATGTTAAGGGATCTAGGACCTAGTAAATGAAGCTCAGGAGTGATGAAAATGGTTGGACTTGTTCAAAGATGAAAAAAGCAATGTTGCACAAAAATGTAGAAATTAGGGCAAGTTGGGAGAGTATGGTGAATGAGTGAAGGAAATCTTGGGAGAGAGGTTGGATCAGGTTGTATGATGGAGGAAGGATAGGTTGGAGTGTATTACAGGTGTTCTGCACACTACTTTCCAAAACTGATCCAAGCAAAGACTAAGAAAACAGAGATTTATCTATTTTGACCTAATCTGACCTAAAAACCAGAAACGTGATGAACAGAAATTTATAGACAGGAAATCATGCAAGAAAGCTATGGAAACTGAGCAAGAATAGATCTAAGCATGAAAACACAACTGATATCAACTTTTCCAACTCAAAATCTAACACTAGAAATTGCATTGGAAGGCAAAAAAACAATGTTTTTATGGCAGCGAGTGTGCCTTGGTCTCAATTCATGGTCCCAAAGAGGGAGAAAGGAGACCAATGACTGCTTGGTAGCCATTTTGTGGATCTTTTCTATTACCAAACTATCAAATCAACCTGAAGCAAGAACAACTCTCTTAATCATCAAAAACAACCTAAGTAACAAAACAAGATTTAACCTATATAACAGAAATTATTCTATGAATGTAGTCAAAACACAGAAAAGTACATAAAGGAGGTACTGGGCACTTGGGTTGGGCCCAACCCCAAGAGCTATAGCTTCCTAGGAAAGATCAGAGTTGGTTCAAAGTTGGATTCATCTTCATTGATCAAAAAATAGTAGTTACATCACAAAACTGTTTGCAAGAAGAAGCTCGAAAATAAGCTGATTACA
Source organism: Pinus tabuliformis (assembly GCA_031772625.1). NCBI lineage: Eukaryota > Viridiplantae > Streptophyta > Pinopsida > Pinales > Pinaceae > Pinus > Pinus tabuliformis. The sequence continues at coordinate 1,391,200,410 of CM062818.1, read as the reverse complement.
AGGCTGCACTAAAGTGCAAAAATAGACTATCAAATGGCTAAACTACTAAGGATTGAAGCCTTCCTAGTTATGCAAATGAGGACTCCCAACAGTCCTCCTTAACTTTAGGAGCTTGGGTGCCCAAAACTGCAGATAACAACCACTTCACTGGACCTACTCGGCTGCCCCTTGAAACCGTCTTTGGTGGGCTGTTGAACTCCAAGCTGTTGGTGGAGAACTCGAGGAAGGGGTCATTTAGTGTAGGAGACACCCCTCCTATAAATCCTCAGCCTTGTTTCTTCTAATTTGGCTGCCAATCTGTTCATAAATGCCTGATCTTGGTCTAAAAATGTCCAAAAATATGCAATAAACACGTACTAGACTTTGTGGTAAAGTGACTATTCCCATTCACTCAATTAACATAAATATACTCAAAAGAATGCATAAAAATATGGAAAATGGTGGATTAGATGATAATAATAGGCAAAATGAGCCCATATAGTTACCCATTTCTAGGGCTCATCAATAACCACCGTCGATTTCCCAGGGAAACAAAGATCCACTCTAGAAAATGCTCAACCTTTAATGATTAAGGGGTTTGTCCCCTTTTCACCCCTTTTTTTTAATGTGAACTTTCAAATTATCATATTTTCTCATCTGGGAATATTTTGGCCAAGTGTAATATATCTTTGGAAAATCATTGGAGAGGACTATCCAACCATACCATCTACAGATTCATTTGAACATAATTTCTTTAAAAAAATCTCAATAAAATTCAATCCACTTTGTCATCATATGATCTTTCAAGTTATAAAAGTATCATACTCAACAATCTTCTTCCTTTGACTTGCTCTTTGACATCAATGACACTGGTTGTCATCAATGATAACACTATGTCCAACACACTTTCTTTAGGGTTGTTTTTCTTTCTTGCATGCATTGTTTTCTTTAATAATTCCATGCACACAATTAAATTTACTTAGCTTTTTTGGCTTCCTTCCTTTAAGGAGAAATTTATGACATGCTTGTGCATGTCTTTCTTTCCCACTTTTCTACTTGCTTTAAGGAGAAGGTCATGACATGCTTTTGCAAAGCTTTCTTTCCAAAATATCTCTTGAGGGCACTGTATTTGTGTTGCTTTGACCAATATTGTTTGTTAGATTAGTGAATTAATGGGCATAGTGATATGCTTTTACAACAATACGGATTTATTTTACATTCTTTCCTCTAGTCTGTTGATCTTGGGTGGTTCTATAACCAAAGACAATAATGTTTCTATAGTTTGGTTACTTAACCAAATCTCACATTATTTAGCTTAGTTTGTCTTCATAACATGCTTCTTCACTTTCAAGTGGGTAAATATGGTTTTGGGCATCTCTGTATTCCTTCATTTAGTGTGTGTGTGTGTGTGTGTGTGTGTGTGTGTGTATATATATATATATATATATATATGGTGGGCATCTCTATGTTTTTTTCTTAATGTGTAAATATGGTCATGATCATTTAGGTATTCATTTTATTAATGTATTTGCAAACTATAGGTCTAGATTTTAAATCCTTATATGTTTATTTCTCTATATACATATGCAAAAATTGACACAAAGATCTATCTAACTAAAGCCTTGTTATGCATCCTACATGAGCTAGCTAGCTATAGCTAATAGGGCTAGTCTTTCCTAGGCTAGCTTTGTGAAGGCAAGCAATGCTTTGAAATATCTTACTTGAGCTTAGTTAATGCCATTAGCATAAGCTTGAGTTCAACTCTTGAAATGTATTAACTAAAAGGTTATAGACTACTAGCCAGAAGGGTTGGTCTTGAAAGTCTTATGTAAGTGAACTCTACTAAGGCATTCAATGCCTTGAAAGATCTTGCTTGAGCTCAATTAAGGTACTTGTATTGAACTTGAGCTCAAACATACATGTAAGGTATTGACTTAAAGCCTATACTTAAAGTCAGGTAAGGTACTAAGAGGATTTTAGTTTCAAATTCATCATTATTGGGTGTAAAAGCATTAAGATTGATACCATAACTAGAAATTTGATATATCTCGACATACAAAATTATGGTCTTAGGCATCTATGTAATTATTTTTCTCATATTTCTGAATTCTGTAACCAAATTATCAAACCATTATGAGTATTTTAATATCTACATAGATTAACATGAAGTTCCATCTTAACCCAAGTTCTATTATGTGCAACCTGAGTAAGCTAGCAAGCAAGCTAGAAGGGTTGGTCTTGGAAGGTCTTACCTTACCTAGTTTTGCTAAGGGGGATGTTTTCAAAGATCTTAATTGAGCTCAATTAAGGTCCTACGCTCAACTCATGTGGTTAAGGTCCCAACTAAATGGTTATACGTCAAGCTCAAGGACAGCCCTAAGTGGCTCTTAGTATCAAATTCCACATTAACTGGGTGAGAAAAAAGGGGGTGATACTCATTAAATTTGATACCTCACTCCATGTAAATACGGTCTTGGGCATCTTTATATATGTTTGTTTACTATATATGCCAATTATGCATCCTAATAGTAGAACACTTGTGTGCTTTTTTATATATAAACAAACTAGCACATAAATACATCTTAACTGAAGCTATGTTATGTATCCTAATTGAACTACCTAACTAGCTAAAGGCCTTACTTGAACTAGCTTTACTAAGGCAGATAACTTCTTGAAAGATATTACTTACTCCAGCTTAGTTAAAATCCCTTCTCCTAAGCTCAATCCCAAATAAAGAAAGGTTCCAACTAAAATAGTTATACTAAAAAAAGCTCCTAATTGGATCTTAGAATCAAATTCTTCAAAGCTCCTAAGTGGATCTTAGAATCAAATTCTTCATTGACTTGATGCAAAATCATTAAGATTGATATCTCAAAAAAATTAGTATCTCTTATCTTATGCAAATATGGCCTTGGGCATCTCTTTAATTCTTCTTCTCATAATATTTGCATTCTTAACCCAGGCTTGGGAATCTCTTTAATTATTCTTCTCATACTATGTGCAATCTTAACCAAGACCTCTTGTACTCCCACCCAAGTGAGCTAACTAACTAGCTAGGAGGGTTGGTAAACGGTCTTGCAGCAGGCTATGTTAACGCAAGTAAATCTTACAGGTCCTTGTCTTGAGCACAGACTCAACTCATGCAAGTAAGGTAGTGACTATAAAGGCTTATTTTTGAGGTCATGCTTAGGTAAGGTAAGGTCTTGACTAGGTCTTAGTACAAAACTCACCATTAACTTTGTGAAAAAACATTGAAATTTATATTTCAAGGAGTTTGATGCTTCTTAGTGTCAATTCACTCATTGCAAGTAATAATTAAGATATATGTGTTAATTCAAACATTGCAAGGATCATGCATAGATGGTTAAGATGATTTTCTTTTTAATTCATACATTGCAAGCGTTTCTAAAGTGAAAATATTTAATTAAGGCACAACCCTTCAGTAGTCATAGGCGTTGAGCCAATGCAATTATTGCAAATGCCCAAAGGGATATTTCCAAGTCTCTATGTGCTTCCCCACCATTCTGGCCACTCATTTGAGAAGCATATGTTTAGCCTTTATAGTCTTTGCTATTGTTGAGAGTTATTTGAAACATTCTCTTTTATATTGTTATCAGGGAAAACTTGTCACTAACCTTGTTGAGAGAGAGAAGATTGCTACTTATCCCAACATAGATCTATCTTAAATATGGATCTAACATGGGCTGAGAGGGATCCAATTTCTTCACCTACAAATTTTTTTATGAGCTGACATTATTTAAATATTTTGTATAGTTATTATTTATTCATTTATTTATTTTCTTTTTTTAGATTTTTATTTTAACGGACATGAACAAAATTTCAACTTTGATGATGGACATACAACATTACACATCATACTGGGTTGTAGAATAAGCCTCCCAGCTCAAAAATCACCTTTATAAGATAGTCCCACAGTTGAGCCACATAAATGCAACGCTCATTTGACAACAATTAATCACATAGAACTAGATACTCATGCACATCCTCTTTATATTAGCTTCAATTGTTGATGCAGATTCCTTAGTTTCATAATGTATTAATAATTTCTTAAAAGTTAGCTTGTCAGCTTTTGATTCATTCAACTAATGAGGAATTCAAATTAAAGTTATCTCTTCAGGTTGTATTTCACATACCCCATTGGTCATAAAACCTTGAAGGAGTTGATGGGAATCATCATACATGGCTTTCAAATTATCCCTTTTCCTTACCTACTCTGCAATCATTGCATCTTACCTACCTGTAATCATTGCATTCCAGGATACTCCATCAGTCTAGCGGTTTGCACACATCTTAATACTACCACATCTAGCATATATGTCCAGAAGAACACTCTTTACAAATTGGGTTATATTTCAAGATGAGCACTTTTTACAAATGGGTTACCCAATGTGAAAAATGGGAGTGTGGGCTGGTTTATTATGCTTGAAATCATAATTTACATAGTATTTCATATTATCGTAATAGATAATTAAAAAAAAAACCTAAATATATAAAATTGTTATTTTAAACACGATAATTTAGTTGTTTCAAATTTTTTTTACAAAGTTGTTTATTTAATTAATAAACATTTTTGTTTTTTTAGAAATTGACGATATATTTTTTAGGTAAAGATCATAAATTTAAATTATTTAAAATTCATTTTTAAGTATATAAATAAATGCAACGCCAAGACACTCAATTTCTGTATATTATATTACTGAAACTAAAAAAATTCCTATTAAATTTCAATTAAAAAAAAAAACAAAAAACTTCTAACCATTCGAAAATACATCAGAGAATTGCTCTCTCAAACCAATACGCAGATTCCTTTAAAAAAAAAAAAAAATTAAATAAATAAATCTGCTTGATTAGACTGCTCCGTAAAAAAGACACACAATTCTTTTGTTAAACAGAGGCAGCCAATAGGCTCTGAAGGATTGTTACTCGATTAGAGTGCTGCGTAAGAACTCAAAAGCACAGAGAATTGTTCAATCGAACAGAGGTGGTTATGATTGTATTGCACTTGATTTTTAAGAACTCAAAAGCACAGAGAATTGTTCAATCGAACAGAGGTGGTTATGATGGTATTGCACTTGATTCTTAAAAGGGGCAGTCTCCTGCAAAAGCTTTTATTAGGTCTAATTTGTACAATATATACATCAACAGTTACATTGACAGTTACATCAAATCACATTTTTGCTCTGGTATATAGTTGACTGCGCAGTATCACATTGACGAAAGTCGATCGCGAGTGGGATGCGAGAAAGCCAACAACCCCCACCGCACGAACCATATACTCAAATGCAGATTGTATTGCACTTGATACTTGTTATGATTTTAATCATACAATCAGAATGTTCTATCCAGCCATATCTCCAGATGTGTTTGACAGACGAAGGAAGGGAATACGAGCCCCCAAAAACATTGGAAAATCAAGTAGGCATGGAATATTTCTGGCATGTTCCTTTCACCTTAGACCCGGAGTCAGTGATGAAATTTTAAGATACCGTTAAAAAAATTGTAAAACCCTATATCTGGGAGGTGGTGTGAAAATTATAGTTACCAATTTTAATTTTAAATTCAAATTCGATATATATATATATATATATATATATATATATATATATATATATATATATATCAAAGAGATGTATATATATAGAATATAAGATGTATAGTGTTTATTTTCTGTGAATTGAAATGTTTTTATCTAAATTTTTATTGTGTGATATCGAATTTGAATTTAAAATTGGTAACTATAATTTTCACACCACCTCTATATCTATATATATATATATATAAAACTAACTTAAATACTTTGTCTTCACTTTCTTCTCATTTATTTTGAAATTTAAATATTACTAATCAATATAATATACAAAATTCAAAAGTATATTTATCATTAGTTTCTGATTTTATTTTAATTTTTTAGTTAACACATTTAAAAATTAAATATTCAAAATTTATTTTTATAATTTTTTCCTTGACATAAATATATATAAAAAATCAATTATTTTTTTATAAAATTTGCTCAATTTCAAAATTTTCTTTCCTTATTATCTAAGCTTTTTAATGGTTTTGCTCAACTTCAAAATTTTCTTTCCTTATTATCTAAGCTTTTTAAACCATTAAAGAAAACACTAAAATTTTGAAATCTGGGAAAATTTTAGCTTGCCATTAGTTTCCATTTTAAGTACTATCCTGTCTCCATTGACATTGACATCTATTTTGTGTAAATTTTAAACTCTAGGAAAATTTCCCATTTTACCTGCTATCCAGTCTCCATTGACATTGACATCTATTTTGTATAAATTTTAAAATATGGGAAAATTTAGGCTCACCATTAGTTTCCATTTTACCTCTATCCTGCCTCCATTGACATCTATGTTGTGTTTAGGAGTAATTATATTTACCATGAAAGACAGACAAATTAATAAATCTTATTATAAACTATAAACTATGATTTTTTTGTTTATCTAATTAAAAAGATTAGATTAAATAGATTTTGATTGCACCCTTAAGTCTCACATTAAATATCACCCACTGCCCTTACCAGCCAGAGATAGTAAGTAATATGAATGTGCAAAAAATACACTCAGAAATAATAGGAAGAACCTGATTAGGAATGCACACCTTCACATCAGGCAGCTACTATATGAACCGGATCCAATTTTTATGGAAGTATTCAAAATCGAAGAGCTTAAGAATTTCCATATTTTTTTGGCCGACTATGGTTCGAAGTTTTATGGAACTATTCAAAATCGAATCGAACTCAAGAAGTTCCATATCTTTTTCACCGATTCAAGCGTATTTGGTAATTAGGGTGAAAACTGTTAAATTTGAAGAGTGAGTTTATTTTGAAATTTCAACTTTGCTTTTATATATATATATATAACTATTTTCCATTCAAGCTGACCAATAATAGTGGATGATTAAACAAACAGGGAATATTTCATTGCATACACTGTTTTTGAAATACAATATGGTAATGGTGCACTTGAACTTACAGAGGAAATTGTTTTTAGTTGAAATCTAGCAATATAATTTAGCAATATTGTCATTTTTTGTTCTTTAAAATGCAGTTTTAAATGGATAAATAGATTCAGTATCATCATGAAACTCCTAAACATGATATCTATCTTTGCAAATTAAATAAGTTAAATTTATGATTTTAAAAAATTGAACAAAATTAAGCTAAAAACATACCCCTATTGTAATTACTTTTTAGTCAATTTGAAATAATTCTATAAAATTTACTAAATTTATATAAAATTGAAATATCAATTTAAATAATTTTAAGTTTTAAATTATATTTTTTTTTCTTAAATTAATTAATTAATATACTAAATTTAACCATTTATAATTATAAGAATAAAATTATTTAAAAAAAAATAAAAAAATCTCCCAACCTTAACTCCATGTATATATTACATACTAGAACATAGAGATATCTATCTTATGCATTTACATGCACTGACCATATCTGGAATTTCAAATTTATATATAAATAGTTAATCATGTGAATTGTCCAATATCCAATATTTGAGATCATTGTGATCAGATGTTTATAAACATGAGCTTGAGGATTCTGTAAAATTCATGTATTGTAGGGCGTGCATCATTTGTTAGCCACCCTAAGCATCCGTGCCACCGGATTTAACTTCAGTGAATGCAATGAAAATGAAATAATGAATTCACATATTAGATCTAACCTCTGTAAGTAGCAGAATTAGTCTTCAAACCTGAGTGCTTGCAAGGCAGTTAAAAGGTTTACGGTTCAATACTCGCCAGGAGTATATGGTGAAAAACCCCTTCAGTTATTCCGAGACGATGTCTTATCTATCGGTTCTGCATGATCAGCTCAGTTTCTTTGTCACTGTTACCAATATGAACCTCTCACTTTTCCAATTAGTGCAATGATAATCTGAGGAGTGTTCAGCTGATCCAAACTTTGGTTGAAACATTGGGAATTTGCAGTTGAATAGTTCAAATCAGTGGATGAACATGAGTAACATGAGTATCTGCAAATGAATATTGCAGATCAACCAACAAATCCTTTTGGGAAAATAAGGAAATTGACAACTAAACAAAGCAATCAACTGAAGGAATTGAACTATTCATCCAATCCTCTGAGTTGTATGGCCGATTACTCCACCTTGGCTTGCATGTTTGAAAGAGAGAGCTACAGTTACAAAAAACGTTGCAACAATATCCAATTTGGAATTGATTTTGCACTGTGTTTGGTGGAAGGTAGTAGGTAATTTCATGAGAAAATATATCAATATTGGTATAAGGAAATATTTTTATTATTATTTAAATTAAATTTATGTATAGAACTTGTTAGGGTTTCTACTTGCAAATTCTGAAAATTGTTCACAAGTGTTTTTTCTCAAAACCTTAACAATGTTTTCCATTTGTGGGTTCTATGACAAAGGGCATGAACACGCAAGTTGGGAGGGGATAGATCCCCTCCTATTAGAGCATTGTGGCAAGTGAATCAAGTAGTCAGGGAGGGGCCGCAGGAGCCGCCACTTTTAACGGATCTGAACGAGGATCCAAAGGTACCCTTGTCCTTGGCGCACAATGGTAAGCCAGAATATGTAGCCAATGTCTTCCAAGAGTGGTGAAAAAGCCTTGATTTGTGATTCCCAGAAACAAACTAGAGAATTATTGAAAATTTATGAAAGATCACACCTTGATTTGTAAGTTTATAGGCATTTGGCCCTTAGAACGAGATCTAGTAAAATGGATCCAATTAAAATGGAAACGAAAGGGACATATAGATCTGAAGTTGGGGGCTCGAGGTTTCTTCACAATGATTTTTATCAGTGTTGAGGATAAGGAGAGGATATTCGAAAAGGGGTCATATTTTTTTCTACAATGCATGACTTTTCATGCGCCACTAGGAAGAATGCTACAATCCTGGCCAGGGTAAATTCATGGTTGCCCCAGTTTGGGTCTGTCTGTTTCCCCTCCATGTGGATTTTTGGGATCTAGAAATATTGGAAGGAATATGAAACTTGATTGGGAGTTTTGTTAAGGTAGTTGATTCAATAAGACGAGGTCGTTATACTTCTTATGCCCGGATTTGTGTTTATATGAATATTACGGAATCACCCCCCGAGTTTATTGAGTTATAATATCAAGATGAGGAATGGAAGCAGCTCGACTATGAGCATATCCCATTCCATTGTAGAAGATGCCATGAATATTGTCATTTGTACAAGGAATTTCCTCAATCAACCAAAATCAATGAAGTGGTAGACGACCAACGAAGCAACCAAGCCACGGGAATATTCAAAAGGTTTCTAAAAAAAGCACAATGTGAAAGGCCCCCCCAGTCACTACACAATCGCAGCCAAGAAAAGTCTCGAGCAGCTCCAACCGCTATGAAATCTTGACATAGGAAGGAGAGAACCCCAGTGAACCAAGATATTGAGCTAGAAAATAAAACCCTATAGCTCCAACGAAAAGCAAGAACAAACCTAAGAGGAAAGCGAAGGATGAACTACATGAAAAAGAAACCTGGAAAAAAATAAGGAGTAAACAAATATGGAAATAGACGGCTCGAAGGAGGATCTGAGCACAGAAGAATAGATCATGAAAATACTATTGAATGAATGGCAACATTTGGATGAATGCTTCATCCTTGAAGACTAAAAATAGTTATATAGAGAGGCTTTTCAATAGTATAAAGCGAAGCAAGGGCCGACATCTTTGGATCAACCAAATCATTTGGGATCTTAGCAAAGCCTGGGCATACACAAGGAAAATGAGGCAAGAAGAGGGTTCAAAATAACTTGCAAGAATTCATATAAATGGTGGGGGATATGATGGTAAACTCGAGAAGTGTGGTGTCATTGTCAGCGGTTTTCCTCCAAATCAATAAACCTTCTCAATGATTATAATCTCCTAGAATGTGAGAGGCCTCAATAGTCAAGGCAAGCAGAGGTATTTGAAAGATAGACTAAAAAAAGACAAACTAAATATAATGATTATTCAATAAACTAAAATATCGGAGAATAGACTAAAGGAAATTGTCAGGGGTCTCAAACCTCATTATGAGGTGGTGGCTCAAGATTCCAAAGGAAGTGTAGGAGGTCTCACTATTTGTTACAGATCCATTTGGGCACATCGAATCCCAATATCCAGATCAGTGTTTTAGGGCTCATCAAACCCTAATTTCAGTTACTTCATGCCCTAAACAAGTCACCCCTTTGAATGCCTCCTTCGCAGATAGTTTCATGACTTGAAGACATCCAGAAATAGCCTCTAGAGGGACCAGTGCAGGTAAGCCCTTATGAAGGTGCGCTGCAGAGCAGTTAAGTCCACTGCCAGGGTGCTCTGCAGAGCACCTAGGCTTCCTTTCACCTACGCGGGCAAGAATGAAAGAAATTCACATAGGGTTTGGGGAATATTCTTATCTTTTGGAGTCATCTAGAAGGTTCCCTCACTTATCAACTCCTATGAGCTAAAAAATGGATGAGGAATGAGTTAAGGTGCATCCTATCCTCTCATCCCTTCCTCCATGGAACTAATTCTAAGTATGGAAGGCCATTCAATGCCACCATTAATGACAAAAACTCCATCTTCTTATAAATTGACCACTCATCTAAGTGATCAAGGGTTGGATTATGTTGAATTGTAAGGAGATAATGTTGCTATGAGATTTGGCTTTGAAGCAAGTATTGTAATGCTACAAGTTTGTCATGCTTTTGATGTGATGTGGATGGGATCCAAGTTGGAGGAATGGCTTTGAATTAGAAACCAATGGTTGTAATTCCTTCTTCTATCTAATAAAGCGTTTGAACCTTTTTCCCATATATTTATGTCGTTTCATAATGCTTATGTGTGTGAGTTACATCTGATTCCTTTCACTTATATTCAATAGATCGTATGCTTTGATCAGTTTTTGTCTTTTGTTGTGTTTGCAGGGTACTTCTCAAGCAGATTAAGTACAGGGAGGAGAGACGGAATCGATAAAATAGAGACGAGAGGAAAGCGGAACTATAGGTAGGCCTTCTATCTTCTCATCTTATCTATTGCTTATAGAAAAAGTCTAAAACATTTTAAACTGTTGTTCTAGATACAACTACTTATCTAGGGAATTAGTATTTATCCGTAGATGCTAAATTCTCCAAAACAAATTGGCGACTCCACTGGGGAACTATCACCTTTCCTAGTAGTTTATCCACCTCCTAGGACATTATTGTAGACCCTACTTGTGTTCATTGACTGTATTTCAGCTTTTTTGCATTGAATTTTGGTAAAAAATTGAGGTTATATGACTCTTGAGTGGCCTCTCAGAAATTAGCACAGACTTGGTCAAGGGCAGTGCTCTACAGAGCACCCTTGAGTGAGAGATAGTTCTCTGTAGCACAGTTAGGCCCTCTTTGACCTGCGCTAATCCACCTTAGGTCAAATTCCCACCTTTGGATTGAGTTTTTGCCAAATTTCTTCTGTTTGTATGCTTGCTGATTGATCAATGAATGTCATGTCTGAGAGAAAAAATTTCTATCTCCTTGTCTAGCCCTACTTTGATTTGATTGATTAATGTTTCTTAAATGTTTTCTTTGTCATTATCAGTCTATAGTCAAAGTTAGAATATAGTTGATTAATCTTCATTCGAAAGAAAGTGTCGTAAAGTCTTCTTTTCCTTCGAAACAAAACTTTCGTTAAAGTATTCGTTCTTGTTAAAGATTGATTGATTGTATGTGCATATTTCCTTTTTGTTCATCATAACATTAAGGGATTCAAAAAGAAAAACTTGCATCGTTCATATTGTAGTTTGTGAATGCTTGAAAGGAATAGCTAGGGAAATTGCATTAGTTGTGCTCTTTGCTCTTTGTCAAAGATTTGATTGCTCTATCCCTACTAGCTAAGAATTTTCATTGTTAAATTGAATGGAAATAATGCTTATCATATTAGTTGCATTTTAGGAATTGAAAACATACATCACGTGGTGAATCTTGAAAGGAAAATTCTAAAGAAGCTCAACTTAAAATTTATTTGAATTTACCTAATGGAGCATTGTCACCTAACAAAAAACATTTAGAGGTCTAGGCTAGAGACGTGTTCCGACGTCATAAAACAAAGTAGCTACCGCTAACTTGTTTGCAATACATCCTGAGTGTTATACCTCATTCCACGTACATGAGTATATCGTAGTTCATCCACGTACCTTCGGGTATATAGGGCGGTGTTACAGTACATAAAGTATATGGGAATGCTCTCACTATGTGGTTTTGCATTAGACAGTGCTTATATGGATTGGACCTCCACGTACTATATATGAGAGGACAAAACTAGGTTGCTATCCATCCTTAGGTAACCGAGTCGGCTGCCTTGTACACTGTGATACACCGAACACAAAATTCGGGGAGATTGCCTGCCCATACTTCCCAGTTTGCCGGGAGGTATTCTACAGTTCACAGTTACTTGGTAAACCTTTTGCCTAGATTATCCCTTTTTTGTTTTGTTATGTTACTTTGATTAGAATAAAATTAATTGACCGCGGATAAAATCCTCCACTCTCACTCCTTAGTTGATCTTAGGTTGAAACATATGGCGACAGATCCAGAGTCCACCAATCAAGGAATTCCTTTTGAAGGGAATCCTAGTCCTTTTCCTCCTTTCGGAAATATTGGTGCTCCTTATATGACTACATTATCCCATCCGAGATTTACCATTGGCTTGCCAGTATGGTTGTTTTCAAAATGTCGTGATTTCTCCACAATCGAGTACTCATCCAACTGGACAAAATCAACCTCCAATTGATCCTAAAGTTGACCCTTTTCTTTCTTCCTCGGTTTTTTCTTCCTCCCCTTCTTCCTCTTCGCCTGATGAAAGTATTGGTACTAGTAACCAGGTGGCTAAGAAGAAGAAGAAAGGGAGGAAGAAGAAGAAGAAGCAAATTCAGTAGAGGGGAAACCAAGCAACCATTGCTTTGAATGCAACATATGATGAGAAATCGTCCATCAAGCCTCACAAAGTTCAATATCCATGTAAACTTTGTGCGGGAGACCATTTTCTTCGAAATTTTCCTGATATTCCTCAGATCTTAGAAGAATGGTCTTCCCGTTCACATCATCCTGTGTCATCAACTTCTGGAGATCATGTTGGTGACACGCCATCAACTAGTGGTAGTAAAGTTCATGGAAAGAAGGGTAAAGTTAAGTTTCCCGGTAGGTTATGTGAAGGGAATCACCCCATTCACCTTTGTCCCTATCTCGATGAAGCCAAAAAAGTGTTTGATAATCGTCCTGCTTCACCGCAGCGACTTCCATATGGTTACAGGAAAATCTCCTTTAATCCTTCACTAGTTGATGAATTGATTGACTCAAATCAACCGTCAGTCAAACCCACTCTCTCTGAAAGTGAATCCTATGAGTCTATACCCGATCCAAATCAACAGGTCGAGGCAACAATTGACCCGATTTCACCTTCAGCTAATCGTACCTTTCCCAAAGAGAGTGAATATGATATCACTCAACTTCTTTTTGTTTCTTCAGATTCTAATGAGCTTGGGGGCAGTCCTTCTGTTCCATCAAGACAGGAGGGAAATCATCCCACTCTCGTAACTCAAGGGTTTAATTCTCTCGTTTCTATGGTACCCCCTCCAAGTAGTCTGGTCACTTTGATTGGAATTGATTAGCAGGATTCCATCTTCCTTCTTATGTGCCTTTCCATATCATAGTACAAGTTTGTAATATGATTGTATTTGGCACTATTATAGATGAAGGTGCATCTGTGAGTATCCTTTCCTCAACTGCTTGGCAAATGTTTGGTTCGCCGCCGCTTTCGCCTATTACCTAAAATCTGTTGGGTTTTAACAGAGGAACCACTCAACCATTAGGGATCCTCCCTCAGTTACCTATTATTTTGGGAGGAAAAATCGTTTATCTGAATGTGATGGTAGTCCCAGGCCCTTTAGATTACAATTTACTTCTTGGGCGCGATTATGTTTATGACATGGGAGCTATTGTTTCAACACTCTTTCATGTGATTTGTTTCCCGCATGAAGGTTGAATTTTCATTGTTGACCAGCTTTCATTTCCTGGTCCAAATATGGTTTCCAGTGAACCATCTTCCCTAAATGTTCCTTTTGTACCATTGGTATCATCCTCTTCACGGGTTAATTATGTGGCAACGAGTTCCATGCCTACATCAATGGACGATCAATTCCATGATGTTGTACATTATGTACTGGGGGCATTGGAACTAGATCTGTCCTTCCAAAGCATTTTTCTCCCATCAGATGAGAACCTCTTGGAAGTCATGACCTCCTATCATGGGTCGTGAAACCAAGGATATGAGGATAGTTCCTTGTCTTGTGTCAACCTCGTTAGAAAATGAAACCAAGGATATGAGAATAGTTCGTTGTCTTGTGTCAAGCTTGTTAAAAAATGAAACAAGAAATATGAGCAAAGTTCGTTGTCTTGTGTCAAGCTCATTAAAAAATGAAACAAGGTCCCAAGTTCCAAGTCAAGTCTTCGATTAGATCTCATAAAATCCTAGTCGAGTCTTTCTCTTGATCTTGTAAAAGAACCTTCATTCCATCCACCTAATAGTCACAAATAGTCTACTTAAGTGAATGTAATGAAGCTTGGGGGGCATGCACGTCGTGGTAAAGTTAAGTTTCCATGTAGGTTATGTGAAGGGAATCACCCCATTCACCTTTGTCCCTATCTGGACGAAGCCAAAAAGGCATTGGATAACCATCCTGCTTCACCGCAGTGACTTCCATCTGGTTACAGGAGACTCTCCCTTTGATCATGTTGGGGGCATGTAAACTAATCTCAAGCATAGTTCTTCGTTTCAAGCTTGTGTAAAAATGAAACTGAATCCAAGCATAGTTTTTTCATTTAAAGCTTGTGTAAATATAAAACTAAACTCAAACATAGTTCCCTATGGTTCGAGCTTGTGTAAAAATGAACCCATCTCCATTTTAACCCTCGTGATTGCCATTCTATCGGCCTATTTCGTCAGATGAGCCTTGGTTGTTTTCATCCCATCGCCACCATCCCTTTGGCTCATCATACGCTTTCACTTGGTTGTTTTACCCAGCCTTTTCACATAAATCAACATGTTTTGATAAGTTCCAACATCATTGGAACCAGTCGCTATCCTAGACACCACTCATTCCTCAAAGTGGAGTCCTCTTTTAAGATTTTTTCAGACTCTCTAAATATGAAAAGATTGTTGAGCGTTTGTCCTTTCCAGCTCTTTAGCGGATTGGAAATGATATCTCTCTTGTATTATTTTATGCTTTTTTCAGGCTTGAGAGATTAATTTACAAAAAAGAAATTGTGGAGTTTTATTTTTGTCCCTTTTCAAACTCTCTAAACATAAAAATGACCGAGTTATCTTTGTCATTAAACTCATTAAATCATCAAATAGCGACAAACTTGTCCATCTAGACAAGACCGAGTTTCACCTTCGCTAGACTCGTTAAAACATCAAATAGCGATGGATTTGCCCGAAGGGTGAAATTATACAAAAGGCCTATGTTATCCTCCTCAAGATTGATAAAAATAAAGAGGTACTGCTCAGCAATGACCAGGGAAAATGGGAAAAAGGGAAAACCACTTTATGGTAGTAGGTCACTCTTAAACATGACACTTTCACTCCATCACCATGACTATTTGGGTTGCGTTATTAGCTTGATAGTTATTACACCGTTGGTCTATAATACCATACATCACTTTGTTTTGGGTCAATGCTGCCAATTTGCTTAGACTATTTGGGTTGGGTTATCTGCTTGATGGTTATCACACTATGGTCTATCACACCATCCATTATTTTGGTTTTAGGTCAATGTTGCCAATTCATTTAGTGTCATCGATATGTTCAAGAGAAGTCATCCTTTACAATACCATAAACCTTCATTTTCATTACCACCATTCTTGAACCTTGTGTCATTAGTCAAATTCCATCTCTAAAATCACTACATTCGTTTCACGTCGTTGATGTGGGATACATCAAGGCCCTCCTACGACGAGTTGCTTCTTGTCGACATCAGCACATTATCTAAGAAGTTGACTTAGAAACACCCATTCAGTATCTTGAGGCTTGCATGCATCAATGGTAGGTTTCTCGCTTTCAGTGACATGCATACATCAATGGCCTTCGACTAAAAGACTTTGTATGGTGTTCGACATCAAACCATCCATTCACACCATGCAAAATGTACTACAGCACCTTGAGGATCATTATCATTATCGGTGATTTCTCTCGCATCTGTTAACAACTTACATCATTGGCTAGTAATCAGATGGTGTCTTCCCATGTTCGACTTCAGATCACATATTCACATGGTTAGACTCGTACTTGAGTGAACAGTTGAACGAGATTGAAGACCCCAGATCTAGTTTCATCCATCCGGGCTACGATTTCAGGAGTACTAAATCATATGTATAATGGCTTTACATTGATGGTCATTCTGATCATGGGTCTATATCTGTGTAGGTTTTAACCTTGTACAAAAATTACTTGCATACGAATTCTATAACACAGAAAATAAACAATGTGAGATCATAACACATAAAACACATATACACAAATATTTTCCCTTGGATCCCAAAACCGGGGCTACCATCTTGATTTTTCATTATGTTCCTTTCAATGTTACAATACATATTTATACATGCCGAAGCATGCAATACCATGGACCGAAAACCATTGCGTCCAAAACCATGGACGGAAAACCATCGCGTCCGAAACCATGTGTGAAAATCATGCACACAACCATAGGTGGGTCTGCCCAACCTAACATAGGGTCCAAAACCAAAATTTTTCGAGGTGCTGCCCCGGAACCCATAGAGTGGGGTTACCTGCACCCCTCAAACCCCTTGTGACTTCCCCCACTACACAATCGGCGCAATGAAGGGGGGGCTTCACCCCCCTTCTAACCCCCTAGTTAACTACGTGGGCTAGTCGTGGAAAGAATATAACACAACCCAACATTCTCCCACTTGTTGTTTTCTTTCCACAGGGGGCCACAAGAGAGCTTAGTCATTTATCCAACCCTAAAATGCCCATTGTTTTTCTACACCAAGTGAACTTCTCAGAGCTCACATATTTTGTCAATGCATCTGTAGTATTCTTCAAAGTTTCCACCTTTACTAGCAACACCTTTTTTTATTCTATCATATCCCTCACAAAGTGATACTGAACATCAATGTGCTTTGTCTTTGAATGATATGTAGGGTTCTTTGCCAAGAAAATTGCACTTTGGCTGTCACAGTCTATCCTTATAGCTCCCTGTACTAACCCCATATTTGAACACAATATCTACAACCAAACTGCTTCCTTGCTTGCGTGAGTGGTTGCCATGTGTTCTGCCTCTGTAGTTGATAGTCCACTACAAATTGTTTCTTACTCATCCAACTGAATGCACCTCCAAATAGGTTAAACACATACCCACTTGTAGATCTTCTCTGATCCAGATCTCCAGCCCAGTCTGCATCAACAAAGCCATGAATATCCAACACTCTATCCAATCCTGTTCGTCCTTGGTAGCACAAAGCATAATCACTAGTGCCACGCAAATACCTGAAAACCCGCTTCACTGTTGTCCAATTCTCCTTCCCTGGTTTTGACATAAACTTGTTCAATACTCCCATTGCATGTGTAATGTCTGGTCTAATATAGACCATTGCATACATCAGGCTATCGACTGCACTTGCATATGGAACATGGAACATGTCCTCTTCCTCTTCTTGTGTCTTGGGACACTATTCAACAGATAACTTTACACCTATATGAATAGGAACCTTCACCGGTTTATTATCCTGCATATTAAACCTCTGCAATATTGTCTCGACATACTTCCTCTAGTTTAACCAGCGCTTCCTCTTTATCTGATCTCTTTTAATTTCCATGCCCAAAATATAGTCTGCAGCACCAAGATCTTTCATGTCGAATTTGGTGGACAAATGGGTCTTCAAATCTTGGATAATTTCTTTGTCATTTCCAACCAGCAACATATCATCCACATACAAGACCAGATAAGTAACATGGTCACCAATTAATTTAAAATACACACAGTAATCTGCTTTTCTTCTAGTGAAGCCAAGTCCTCGTATAAATGTATCAAATTTTTGATACCACATCCTTGGGGACTGTTTTAACCCATACAAAGACTTCTTTAACCCATAAAACTAATTTTCCATTCAAGCTGACCAATAACAGTGGATGATCAAACAGATCCGGAATATTCGTTGCATATACTGTTTCTGAAATACCATATGGTAATGGTACAGTTGAACTAATAGATGAAATTGGTTTTAGTTGAAATCTAGCAATATTGTCATTTTTTGTTATTTAAAATGCAGTTTTAAATGCGTAAATAGATTCAGTATCATCATGAAACTCCTAAGCATGATATCTATCTTTGCAAATTAAATAAGTTAAACTTATTATTTTAAAAAATTGAACAAAATTAACGTGAAAACATACCCCTATTGTAATTACTTTTTAGCCAATTTGATTTTAATCAATTTGAAATAATTTCTATAAAATTTATTAAATTTATATAATATTGAAATATCAATTTAAATAATTTTAAATTTTAAATTATAATTTTTTTCTTAAATTAATTAATTAATATACTAAATTTAACCGTTTTTATTTATAAAAATAAGAATATTTAGAAAAAATTTAAAAAAATCTCCCTAACCTAACTCCATGTATATATTACACACTAGAACATAGAGATATCTATCTTATGCATTTACATTCACTGACCATATCTGGAATTTCAAATTTATATTACTTGTCAAATGGAAATTTAAATAGTTAATCATGTGAATTGTCCAATATCCAATATTTGAGATCATTGTGATCAGATTTTTATAAACATGAGCTTGAGGATTGAATCGATTTTCCTTTTTTAATGGTTTCATTCTGTAAAATTCATGTATTGTAGGGCGCGCATCATTTGTTAGCCACCCTAAGCATCTGTGCCACCGGATTTAACTTCAGTGAATGTAATGAAAATGAAATAATGAATTCACATATTAGATATAACCTCTGTAAGTAGCAGAATTAGTCTTCAGACCTGAGTTCTTGCAAGGAAGTTGAAAGGTTTACGGTTCAATACTCGCCATGAGTATATGGTGAAAAACCCCGTCAGTTATTCCGAGACAATGTCTTATCTATAGGTTCTGCATGATTAGCTCAGTTTCTTTGTCACTGTTACCAATATGAACCTCTCACTTTTCCAATTAGTGCAATGATAATCTGAGTGTTCAGCTAATCCAAAATTTAGTTGAAATATTGGGAATTTGCAGTTGAATAGTTCAAATCAATGAATGAACATGAGTAACATGAGTATCTGCAAATGAATATTGCAGATCAACCAACAAATCCTTTTGGGAAAATAAGGAAATTGACAACTAAACAAAGAAATCAACTGAAGGAATTGAACTATATCATCCAATCCTTTGAGTTGTATGGTCGATTACTCCACCTTGCCTTGCACATTTAAAAGTGAGAGTTATAGTTACAAAAAACGTTGCAACAATATCCAATTTGGAATTGATTTTGCACTGTGTTTGGTGGAAGGTAGTAGGTAATTTCATGAGAAAATATATCAATATTGGTATAAGGAAATATTTTTATTATTATTTAAATTAAATTTACGTATAGAACTTGTTAGGGTCTCAACCTGCAAATTCTAAAAATTGTTCACAAGTGTTTTTTTCTCAAAACCTTAACAATGTTTTCCATCTATGGGCTCTTTGATAGAGGGCATGAACACGCAAGTTGGGAGGGGAGAGATCCCCTCCTATTGGAGCATTGTGGCAAGCGAGTCAAGTAGTTAAGGAGGGGCCGCAAGAGCAGTGACTTTTAACGGATCTAAACAAGGATCCAAAGGTATCGTTGTCCTTGGCGCACAATGGCAAGCCAGAATATGTAGTTGATGTCTTCCAAGAGCGGTGAAAAAGACCTGATTTGTGATTCCCAGAAACAAAATAGAGAATTATTGAAAATTTATGAAAGATCACATCTTAATTTGTAAGTTTATAGGCATTTGTCCCTCAGAACGAGATATGGTGAAATGGATCCAATTAAAATGAAAATGAAAGGGACATATAGATCTGAAGTTGGGCGTTCGAGTTTTCTTTACAATGATTTTTACCAGTCTTGAGGATAAGGAGAGTATTTTCGAAAACGGGTCATATTTTTTCTACAATGCAGGACTCTTCATGCGCCATTGGGAAGAATGTTACAATGCAGGCCAAGATAAATTCATGGTTGCCCCAGTTTGGTTTTGACTGTTTTCCCTCCCTGTGGATTTTTGGGATATAGAAATATTGGAGGGAATAGGAAACTCGATTGGGAGTTTTGTTAAGGTAGTTGATTCAACAAGACAAGGTCGTTATACTTCTTATGTCCGGATTTGTGTTTATATGAATATTACGAAATCACCCCCTGAGTTTATTGAGTTATAATATAAAGATGAGGAATGGAAGCAACCTCTCAACTACGAGCATATCCCATTCCTTTGTAGAAGATGTCATGAATATGGCCATTCATACAAGGAATTCCCTCAATCAACCAGAATCAATGAAGTGGTAGACTACCAACAAAGCAACCAAGCCACGGGAATATCCAAAAGGTTTCTAGAAAAAGGATAATGTGAAAGCCTCCCCAGTCACTGCACAATCGCAGCCAAGAAAAGTCCTGAGCAACTCCAACCACTATGAAATCTTGACATAGGAAGAGGAAAACCCCAGTGAACCAAGATATTGAGCTAGAAAATAAAACTGTATAATCCAATGAAAAGCAGGAACAAACCTAAGAGGAAAGCGAAGGACGAACTACAAGAAAAAGAAACACTGGAAAAATATAAGGAGTAAGCAAATATGGAGATAGACGGCTCGAAGGAGGATTTGAGCATAGAAGAATAGATCATGAAAATACTATTGAATGAATGGCGACATTTGGATGAACGCTTTATCCTTGAAGACTAAAAATAGTTATACAAAGAGGCTTTTCAACAGTATAAAGCGAAGCAAGGGCTGACATCTTTGGATCAACCAAATCATTTGGGATCTTATCAAAGCCCAGGCATACACAAGGAAAAGGAGGCAAGAAGAGGGTTCGAAATAACTTGCAAGAATCCATATAAATGGTGGGGGATATGATGGTAAACTTGAGAAGTATGGTGTTGTTGTCAGTAATTTTCCCCCAAATCAATAAGCCTTCTCAATGATTATAATCTCCTAGAATGTGAGAGGCCTCAATAGTCGAGGCAATCAAAGGCATTTGAAAGATAGACTAAAAAAAAACAAACCAAGTATAATGATTATTCAATAGACTAAAAAATCGGAGAATAGGCTAAAGGAAATTGTCAGGGGTCTCAAACCTCATTATGAGGTGGTGGCTCAAGATTCCAAAGGAAGCGTAGGAGGTCTCGCTATCCTCTGGAACCCTGCTAAGATCATATTTGACGATTGGATAAAAAATCCTCAGATTCTCTCAAGAAAATTCTGGCACATTGGTACCCATGATTGGGCTCTACTGTCAAGGGTATACGAGCCTAACATTCCATGAGAAAAAGGGGTTTTCCTCCAAAATTGAGGAAAACTAAGAAGGTTTTATTCGGAAGAGTTATGGATTATTGGCAGTGATTTCAACTAGATCTCTTCGCAAGATGAAAAGAAGGGTGACATCCGTTGTATAGATGCGGAGATGGAAGCATTTCGAGACACCACTTTGGAGCCACAATTGGTGGATCTACTAGAAAATAATAGTGTGTACACTTGGAACGATCATCAAGGGGGCCCTCATTAGGTAGCATCATGTCTTGATAGATTCGTGGTTTCCAAGCAAGTGATTAGTAGAGATATATTCCTTTAAGCCTCCATACTCTCATGTATGGGATCAGATCATCGGCCTATCAAGATGGATATCGATCTTAAAATCCCCCCCAAGAACCTACCCTTCCGCTTTGAATATTTTTGGTTTAGGGACCCTTCATTCATGCAAAAAGTAGGAAGTTGGTGGAAAGGAAGCTCAACTCATGGTAAAAACCACACGCACACATTTAAGCTCAAATTAAAATACATCAAATTCCAGATTAAATGTTGGAATAGAGAAGAGTTTGGCAACATCATGAAATATCATAAACAACTCCAAGACAAGATACAAGACATCCAACAAAATATAATCAATGAAGGAAGATATGAAAACTTAGTGGAGGAAGAAGGTCGGCTGGTGAACAAGATAAACAAAAGAAGGAAACAAGAGGAAATTATGTGGAAGCATAAATCTAGAATACAATGGCTCAAAGAAGGCGAGAGAAACACACAATTTTTCAACAAAGCCTTGATTCAACAATGAAAACACAATAAAATATTCTCTCTTAAGGATGGTTCAGGGAATAAACTACTCCAACATGAAGAGATGGAAATCTTAGTGGTGGACCACTTCCATTCCCTTCTTTCTGAACCTCCCCGGGATAGATCAAAAGTCATCCAGAGAATCACTAGACATATTCCACAACTCATTTCTAGGGAGCAGTACCTAGCCCTCATGCGAGTGGTTACTCTGGAAGAGATAGAGGATCTTGTCAATGGGATGGAAAAAATAAAGAACTAAGGCTAGATTGATTCACGGTATAATTATATCAAGTTTCCTGGGACTTCATCGGGTATGACATACTGGAAGTGGTGGAGGAATCTCGCCAAAACCAATAGGTAAATCCTAGTTTCAACTCCACTTTCATTACTTTAATCCCTAAAACTGCAAATTCTGAGGAGCATCAGGGTTTCATACCTATTTCCTTATGTAATTTCATTTACAAGATCATATCCACAGTTATGGTCAAGTGTTTGAAACCCATCCTTCCCTTTCTTATCTCTCCTGAGCAAACCAGTTTTGTGGAGGGTCGGTAAATTTTGGATGGTATCATCACCTCATAAGAAATTGTTCATTTCTTGAAGCAGTGTAAAACCCCTGGCATGTTGATCAAGATGGACCTCTCAAAACCCTATGACTGTCTAATTTGGTCTTACCTTATTAGTATTCTTAAATCATTTGGTTTTGACCAATGTCGTTGAACTAGATCTTTTCCCTTAGTTCATCTCATGTTTTCTCTATCTTGCTCAATGGCTCCCTAACTAAAACTTTCAATCCCTCCTGTGGTTTAAGACAAGGTGACCCTATCTCCCCATTTATTTTCATCTTGGCAGCTGAAGGTTTGGGTAGATATATGAAATCGACAGTTCTTTCCTTCCAAATCAAAGGTCTCGGACCTTGGGGCAATGATTTACCCATTACTCACTAGAAATTTGTGGATGATATCATGTTATTTTGTCAAGTTTCTTTTTGGTGAGTGATAAATATCAAAGGTATCCTTCATAATTTTATCACTGTCTTTGGCACCCTGATCAAAAATGATAAATCTAACATTTTCTTTTTTAATACACTTGTGAATACCCAAGCTTTCCTCACCAGGGTGCTTGGATTTGGTATTGGCTCACTCCCTTCCAAATATTTGGGCATGCCTTTGGTATTCAACTCCTTAAACACCTCTTGTTGGAAATACCTCCTTCAAAAGATCCAGAAGAAACTTAGCAACTGGGATTTTTGATTCCTTAACCTGGCTAGCAGGAGTGCTCTTCTCAAATTAGTCTTATAGACGATTCCTATCTATTAGCTAATGAGGATGACCACTCCCAAATCCTCATTTTCAGCTATGGTCGACAATTTCAAAAAGTTATTATGGGGTGGTACTTACCAGTTGAAGAAATGGGCTCTAGTCTCTTGGACCAATCTCACAAAATCCAAGATGGCTAGGGGTTTAAGTCTCAAGGATCCATTCATTTTGAATCAAGTCATGGGAGCTAAAACTTGGTGGAGATGGTTACAAGTGGCCAAGGTATTTGGAAAAAAATATGGTATGTTTCTCCAGACATAAGATGTCCTTAGGTACCAAGATCCTCCCAAGGGTTCTTCGATCTGGAACTTGGCAGCAAGTAATAGAGATCTAATAACTCAATTTTTTTTTGGGAAATATGAGATGGAAAAAAAATACTCTTCTGGCATGAAACATGGAAACAGAGAGAGAAAATTCTTAGTAGGTAGGATTTAGGGGAGATATTCTTATTCACAAATAGCCAAAACTATTATACAATAAACAATTTCTGAAGCCCCTTCAACTGAATTCTGGATGGAGACTATTAGTGTCAGTCTTTTCAGCCTTCCTCAGTGATCAAACATGCTCTTACAAAGTGATTTTAAGGTGTCAAGGTCAAATTTTTTCATTTCAGTGAGTCTCCAAGAAAAATTTGGTCACTAGGCATTAGGTCTAGGGTTTGACTTTACCCTTGTCAAAGTTGTCCAAATGTCAGTCCACCGTCGTCGTTCAGCTGAGTGTACCATCTGTTAGCCTCCTGCTGCAACAGGTTAATCATCTTTCATGATCGACATTTTTACATGCCAAATATGTCATACTTTGCTTGTTGTAATGCTCCATATTTGCTGCAGATGGCCAGAGAAGTATCCATGAGAGTGTGCTAGTCTAAATGCCACTGCTGTGTTCCATTTTTGATGGGTTGATCCATTTTTGATGAGTTTTTAGCTAAGGGAGGTCCAAACAGCTTAATCTTGGCTTCCCCAGGTTTCAATTTCCTGTTGTAGAATATAGAGAATGAACATCTGTCCAAACAGCTTAATCTTGGCAGATTTGTAGATAGGTAGAGAAACAAGGGTGCTCAAAAACTTAATCTGAGCCCCTGGATGCAATAAGTGTAGTTGTAGATAGGAGGACAACAAGAAGAAAAGAACAAAAAGCTGGGTATGCTAGTTCAAGTGCACCCAAACCAAAAAGAAGAGAAAAAGCTAGGTGAATAGGCCGGGTAGGTAGCTTTGTGGTTGCAGAATCATGGCTTGTGATCCATTTCATATTGTCAAGTGTTATATCTATCATATCACAAGTTGAAGGTGATTTTTCATTTGGAGGACTTCAAGAAATGCATGTCTAACTTCCCCCTTCTCCCTCTTTCCCAAATCACTCACTAACTTCCCCTAAAGAGGTCAAGATCCGCTTGATACC
Organism: Pinus tabuliformis; assembly: GCA_031772625.1. NCBI lineage: Eukaryota > Viridiplantae > Streptophyta > Pinopsida > Pinales > Pinaceae > Pinus > Pinus tabuliformis. The sequence goes on along the minus strand of CM062818.1, from coordinate 1,391,175,365 downwards.
TCTTAGATTCATCATTCTCCATATCATCTGCCTTGGTGAAGATATGCTTCACTAAAGGAATGTTCACACTTCTTCTATCAGCCATTTTCCCCCATTGATAGCCTAAGACTTCATTCTTAGTGCTTTTTCTCATCATTATCATATTAACTACTAACTTTATTATGTAACTCCCTATCTCTTTTCCCTTCCCCTACTAAAACTATCTCTATAACTCCCCTATATACTTATCCCCTCCCCTTGGTTGAAAAATAACCATATACATCCTTGGGAATTGCTAAGTTTATCTGAAACTCAACAAGAACCCTCATTGACCCCTCTGACCATCTTCCAAATGCATAAGGACTCATTCCTTTGCATAGTTTCCCTTCATATGTATAAAAATCATCTCTTTGGCCTTGGTTTGCCTTTGTAAGGCATGAAACCCTCTTTGGCCACTAAACCCCTCTCAAAATCACATCACTTTCCCCCTAAGTGCCTTTGGACTCCTTCCAAGGCATAAGAATACAAAAACCATGCAAAAACCATGAAAAACCTTCAAAAAAGGATAAAATCCTCCCTTTTTTGGCTATCGGACCCCTTCCGATGCATTAGAATCCATGCCAAACTATAAAGGAACCTTTCTGATTTCCCAAAAGGCTTGGCAGTTCACAAAAACATGGGTTCGATATAATAAAGTTTCATTTGGACCCCCTCCGATGCGATATCGCTATCGGGAGGGGGCAATCATATGTTTAAAACATCATATATAACCCCTCCGAATTCATTTGCCTTGCCTTTTCATAAAAAGCGTGCTCCGATGAGATAAAGATCTGTTTGATCCCCCTCCGATGCGATATCGCTATCGGGAGGGGGCAGTGGCATATATAAGCAAAAATGGCTAAGTCTCAAGGCATGGGGCATAGCGTCGATGGGCCGGACCCAAAAACATATAAAGTGGACCGGTAATAGTATATCGGGTCCGCGCAGTTCGGCAATCACATATATGTCAACCCTCTGTATTTATGTAAAGGTTGGTTGGTCGATAACTTCCTCCCTAGACTTGCACTGTATTTTCTGAGAGTCTCTATAATCAAAGATCGCTGGAATGTTTGGGAGATGAACTGACTGTTGTGTTTTAATGTCTGAAGAGTGACTATGGAATCCTAACACTTCTACATAGCCCAATAAGTGTTTCTTATCTCTGTTTACAGTTTATATGTTTTATGCCATCATTGTTTCACTATCTAAATAGCAGAAAGAAAGAATAGTTCAGAGCTCACTTAGTTGTATTCTGTTCTCAATTTCTGTGATTTATCTATGTTTTCCTCTGAATTAGTCCTGAATATGAACACTGATTGGCTCATATTTACACTAGTTCCTTCATATATGAATGTTGTTTAGGAATCCTTGATTGCTCCTATATAAATGTTCATTCACCTTCCCTCTGTTAGCATAATGAGAGCTACTTAGTTGCCTTTCATTCACTAACCTTCATTCCATCCTTATTCCAGCTTGATATTGTTCTATGTGTAGCTATACTGCTCTGTATTCCTCTTGTGACCAAGAAAACGCAACAGGAAGCCTAATCCACGACTCCATGCCCAATGGTTTGAACTTCTCACACTATGCATCCCAACTCTGTTTGAAAGAATCCCCCATCCCACCAAACATAAACAAAACCCCCTTGAACTCATTAGCTAACCTAATATCATCTTCAACAAAGCTAAATTATAAAGAGAGAGCCCTCTCTGATTGCAGGTAGGCTAGGACCTGCAGTCCAAAGATTGGTTTGTGGTTACCTCGGCCGTATCCTTTAAGGAGCTTTAAGGACAACCTGAGTGATAACACCACCATTTAGAGAGTTTTCATTATCATGTCAAGTCCCACTGGATCATTTTACCCCTTGTTCATGCTTCAGTTGTGCCTAGGTAAGGTAATTTCCATCTCCTAGGGTTTTGAAGGCAATTTCTCTTGGACGGCCAAATCATTGGTAAAACTTGTATCCTGATGTTCATACACCTTCCCCTATCCTTAAAGTACCTTATCAAACACTTCCCATCACTGAGATCCCCCAAATTCCTCATTTTCGTACAAACCCTAGTTTCCTTCTACAACCTGGCAATTTTCTAGGTTGGACCTGTGTTTTGCCTTTTTGGACCCCTTCCCCTAACTCAATCTCTGAGATTTCACTTTCCCCTACTTCCTTACATCCCTCCCTACATCCCAAAATTCCCTCAAGAATTTAGAAGCTCACTATCCCCTTCATTTCACTTCATTTCGACAAATCCCTTGTTCCACACATCAGGATAGGTTTCACTCAAATGAGGTTTCTGAGCAATAAAAGATGAATTTGGGAAAAATGAGAGAGGTGTTTTTCCACAACATGCCAGGGAAGAAAAACCTCTTTCACTTTTTATACAGGTGTCATGGTTTTGTATAAATCTCAAAAATATAGTTGCCTCGGGAGAATTGATGCACCTCTAAAGTGACCTTGGGAAAATCAAATTCTCTCCTAGCTCAGTTGGCCAAATGACTTGTTTGATGAGTCAAATGATAACTAGACACAACGATCTTTCCAATGCGCTACCATGTGCTTAATTTGGAGTTGAGGAAGGCATTCAAAAGTTGACTGCAACAGCACTCTGCCTTGAGGCAGCCTCATTTGGCACATTTTGACCAGTCTGGTTGAGTTGGAAAGTAGACTTAAAGACCTTTCCAACGACCTATCCTGCGCCCAATTTGGACAGTGGTAAGGCCTCCAAAATTTACCTGCAAAAAGGCGTGACACACAGAGGGAGCGCGGCGCACAGAGGGAGATTTTCCAGTGTAAATTTACACTGACGCGACGCACATGGGAGGTGCGGCGCACAGGGCTAAAAGGCCTGAGGTTGATTGAAATCTTCCTCCAGAACTGCAAATTCATCATTCCACAAGGTTCCACAAGCAAACAAGGTCATTGTGCAAATCAAGGTCATAAAGAAACATTGCAAAGTGATTAGGAGAGCAAAGGGTGCATCGTGCGTGTTTGAGTGAGTTGGAGGCAGTTCCAAGGACCGCGATGCATATACTCAGGGGTGCGGTGCACACAGAGGGCGCGACGCACACAGAGCCTGCCCGCAGTTCAAACTTTCCACAGGCACGACGCATGCCCAGGGAGCGCCGCACTAGGCTTTGCGCGCGGTACACACAGACCAAGGGCCGAAACAAGTGCCAAACCACTCCAAATTTTTGTGAATGCTATCAAATTGAAAGGTAGGCTTTATAACATCACTTGCTCATCAAATTTTATCAATGATATGATGTTTTATACTGATGTTTGAAATGCAACCAAATGCATAAAATCAACCATAAGGAATCACCAAAAAACATGAATGGTTAGGGTTGCTAAAGTGAGTTGTTAGTGCCAAGGTTCCAATCCACCCATCATTTTCCCCTCACCTACCATTTTTCCCATCCTCCCTTTATCAATTTTCCTAAAATCCCTGCCCTAAACTACTACCAAACCATCTCCCCTATCCCTCCACTATTTGGTGAACATGACACCCCAAACCCTACCTTGTTAAAACCCCAAACCCTACCCTAGCAAGATACCCAAACTCCTCCCATATACCTAAACAAATTTCTCCCTATAACCCCTATTCCCATTACATTACTCCCTTCCTAATACTCTCTGTTTCATTGTTCCCCTTGGTGACAAACATCACAAAGGCACCCAGCCTCACACCATCATCAAAGGGCAGCCTAGGTACAGTATACACAGCAGTCATGGCTTCACAACATTCATTGGAGTATGAGATGGAGACACACAGTGATTGGCGAAAGCAAACAAGGACAGGGACATGCTCAGGAACATGAAAAACCACTATTGGGCACGGAACAAGGTTTGCAAGGCACGAATAAGGAATTTGAAGGCAAACCTAAAGAAGGCATCAAAAAGGAAAAAGAGGCAAAAAGAGCATGATTGACTCCGGATATTGGCCAAGGCAATCCTTGTCCCACCATAACACTTAATGAAGAAGCTCCAAACAAAATTTCAAGAAATTTGGAGCACATTTTGAAATTTTGAAATTTTTTGTGCAAAAAACAGGGTTTTTCTCCCTGTGCGCCGCGCCACTGGTGCGACGCTAAAATTCTTGAGCTCCAAATGAGGAATGGATTGCATTTTTGGATTCAGCATGGAAAATCGCGACTATTTGTGTCCGGGAAAGAAATTTTGACAAGATCTGAGCCTCCTAAAGGTCAAAAAACACCCAAAAATGGCCTCTCTACCACTTTTTTGACACACAGAAAGCAGTCTTGGGAGAATGAATATTTGGAGGGGCAAATGAGCACCAAATTCAAAAATTCTAGTGGGGTTAGAAAGTAGATAGGACAGGGTTTCCAACAAGCCCACTTGGGCACATTTTGGACACCTACAAGTTCCCCAAAACAGCGCGACGCACAGAGAAAATGGCGCGGCGCACAGAGGAAAAATTGCCAATTTGCTTCCGTTTCGTGAAATTTCAGGTCGCGACTTCTCCAAGTGGGCCTGCTCATCTACACTTCGGTGTTTTGGCACCAAAGGCAGAATTTAAAGAGTTTTTTCTCCAGATTGGCTTCTATCCAAGTGGCGAAGGAAGGCAAACGGTCACCCAAAGCCAAATGTCATGTTTGCAACGCTGCACCTGTAGCTGATGGTTGGCTCTCCATCTCCATTTCGCAATGATTCGAGTAACTCCCCAACCCTTGGGTGTTCTATCTCTTCCTCACACATTCTATATATTGTATGCAAGTTATTTGCAAAGGGTTGGTTGGCTTGTAACTTCTGGGAGACTGTGGGAAAGAAACTCTGTTTCTTCACTGTGTATTTTTAACAGAGAATTAATGAAAGGCAGCGGCTCTGTTTCATGAGATTCTTGTGGTTGTGAGTGTAGCAAATGTATTTATTATGTGTTCATATGTATTTAGTTAAGTTTCATAATTCATTTCATGCTCATTTCCAGTGAAATTTTCTGAGTGAGATTAGGTAGAATTCAATTTTTTATTGCTCTGCCTGTGGGAAATTTTCATGTTCAGTGTTATTCTTCTGTTGAAAAGGATTCATGTCACTATGCCCTTTTCACTTTCTTCAGCAATCTATTCATGCCGCGGTACCTCAAACTAAATTGTTACATTTTCCGCCTACCTTGCCTCACGGAATAATGTGTGCCTTTGTATTAAATTCTCTGTTCTTTGTTGACCTTTGGTCCCATACCATCCCAGAAGCTCGGTCATTCATGAAAATTGTTTCCCGAATCCCTATTCACTTACTATCCTAAGGTAAATATTTCATTGTAAGTCATCTCAGACCACTTTCGATTATCTATTCACTGAGCGTGACTCGGAGAGAGCCCTCTCCTGCTCTGGTAGGGCTAGCTAGCAGACTAAGCATGGTTTGTGGTTACCCTAATTTTTTCCTTCCTTCACCCTAAGGCAGATTTAGGTGCTAACATAGTGGTGACTCCACTGGAGGACTAACTCTTTCTCTGCGAAAATGGAAGGATCTTACACAAAGTTCAAGTATCCAAAGTGGAATGGTATTCAGGTTCTAATCTGCTTTCTTGTAAATTACTTCTTCGCTATTCTGGAAGCTGCCTTAAAAGTTTTTCAGAACTTGTTGTATGATAAAGGTGATCAAAATCTTCACTCGATCTATTCAAAAAGTGTAAATAGTGAGTTTCCCTTGGGTCCTGGCCTCCTTGCTTTTCCTACATCTTATGATGATTCTCTGCAAAGTGATGAGCCTAAAGAAAACAAAACTGATCCCATAGCTCTTGTACATATCCCTACAGTTGTTATAATCCCAGATGGGTATAAACCTCTTGTTTTACCTTCTGTTCTTCATGCTTTCCCCAAAAATTATGATCTATACTTGCCAAGATTTCATGGTGAATGTAAGAATGTCAATGCCAAGCAACATGTGAAAAATGTTGAGACTTTTCTAGACCTTTTTGAAATTGATGAAGAAGATGTCAGTATAAGGCTTTTTGCTCTTTCTTTTCCAGGCAAAGTCAAGACTTGGTTCAAAGCCCTACCGGATGCGAGCATCACAGCTTTACAGCAGTTCATCAAAGTTTTTCTTGACATATGGAGGATCGAACAGAACATTTTCCTTACCGTAGAAGAGTATAATCAGCGGAAAAGACTGCCAGGGGAGGCAGTACAATAGTTTTCAGCCAGATTTAATCAAATTTATTATTCAATGCCGGTTGATATAAGACCCCCTCTTGGATCTGCTCTCTTGCACTACCCGGGTGCCTTTGATCTGGAAATGGAGTTTCAGCTGAGAGAAAAGAATGTCACAACACTTGAAGAGATGCAGAACAATGCAGTAAATGTAGAGGCTCATTTGCTGATCAGAAGGGTAAGGTTGAAAGAAGAAGAGATGAAAAACGTGGATCTAGAGAAAACTACACCTCCAGAGGAAAAGCCTGACATTTTGGTGAGTGCAGTAGAAGATATGGTGAGAAAAATGACTGCAAAAGATGAAAATGGCATTCATGAACAAGTGGTTGATCCAAAACATTTTGTTTCTTATCTCAGTAGTCCTAAGGATTGTTTTGTAGATCATATTGGAGAAGAAAGACCTGTTGATATGACATGTATGCTTGATGACGTGTTTTATACTGACGATTTGCCTCAGTTTGATCAGTATGATGATGATGATTATGCTCTCCAAATAGAAGCTAATCTTGCAGACAAATCAGCAGCTAGTTTATGGGATGAGGAAGTTCGCTTACAGCAGCTCGAGTACAGTGATCAACCGAGGCATATCAGCTATGGAAACGATGAGGAAAGTGCAGCAGATTTTGAAGTAAGTGAAGGATCATTGTATTTGTGCTTTGATTCATGTTAGTTCATCAGAGATAATTTCCATGCAATCAGACATCAGCTATCGACAAATCTTGATTTGGATCCTCTTGAGGGAGATGAAAACTTTGTTCCAGACTTCTTATATTCAGAATTCCAGCCCCCAAATGCCATTAATAGTCAGGTTGCACATGAAGACGTCTAAGCTGGCATATATGATCAAACGATACAAGAAGATTCCTTACCTCTCTATTTTGAATCATTTCAGTTTTTGCGGGGTAAATTGCATAGTAAATCTTCAAATGAAAAGCTTGTAGGAAATCAACAATCTCTCAGTTTTAATGTTGAAGATGAGACAGATGGCGAAATTTTTGAGCAGGTTGTTAATAAGAAATCTTCCCCTGAAATGATTGATGAAATCATTTTGGATACAGAACCAGATTTGCAGCCACCAAACACAATTCAAGGTCAGATTACAGATGAAGGTGAGGCAGCCGAAATACATGATTTAATGATGCAAGAGGATTCTGTACCCTTGTGTTACGAAGCATTTCAGTTTATAAGGCAGAATCTTCGTAATATCTCTAAAGAAAAGGATGACAGTCCGGTGAACAGCTTTATAGATCAGCAGGTTGAAGAATTCCATATGGCTGGAAATGATGAAAGAAGAAGTTTTGTTTTAGATCTGGTGGAAATAAAAGATGATATGCAAGAAAATGATGTTCCAATATTAGATAATGGGGATGGTAAATCAGATCAAGAGACAAATGGTGAGGAGGTATCTCATTCCCTCTATGAACAGCAAGATGAGATCTTTGTTCAAGTAAGTGAAAAAGTTTCCTTGGATGAATCATTGGTAGATGATAGAAATGTCATGCTTGGGTTTCAAGAATCATTCAAAGTTTCTTTTCTCATGATTGATGAATGCAAAGAGAATCTGGTTGTCATATCATATGAAGGTGACCTACAATACATTCAGGCTACCGAAGAGCAGAACATTCAGGATTGTCTTTCAGACTCTTCCTCATATGTTTCATGTTTTGAAGTGTTCTTTGAAGAGGAAATCCGCTCATCTTCTTGTTCAAAATTTTTTGAGGACCAGGAACATACTTTTTCTGAAGTACATTATGAAGGAAGATCAGAATCAAAAGAAAAAGACATCTTGTTTCCTCAGCAAGAGGTAAATCTTCATGTTTTTCATGATCCAATGGAAAATCTGTTACAATCAGCAGTGAAGGTCATTATTGCAGCATTCAGTGATGAAGGAGATCATGGTCAACTATGTTTTTGGAGGCCCAGTTACCAGTATCTGTTGTTGACCAGAAGATCTGATCCAAAGAATCAATCAAGGAGGCATCTACTTGATTGGTTACATTGGAAGACACATTACACATGATTGTACATATTGCATTAGTACGCAGGTGGCTGTCATCATGATTTGAAACCCTCGAATCTTAATGGACTACTGCCATTGAATAAGTTTTGTCAGTTCTTGTTTTAGTTAAGTTAGTCATGAGTCATTTCCTTTTGCATAGAGTCAAGTTTTTCAGTCATTTCAGTTCGCATTGAGTCAGTTTGAGTCAAGTTTCAGTCAATAAATTGATTCATGTTGGTTTTTCGGAATAATGGACTCCATAGCCCAATGGACGAAGGCACTGTCTGCTCACCCAAAGATCTGCAGTTCTTAGCACCTCCAAGGATCTGCCATCCCTATTGGAGCCAATGTTAGTGTCAGTCTTTGCAGCCTTCCTCAGTGATCAAACATGCTCTTATAAAGTGATTTTAAGGTGTCAAGGTCAAATTTTGTCATTTCAATGAGTCTCCAAGCAAAATTTGGTCACTAGGCATTAGGTTAGGGTTTGACTTTACCCTTGTCAAAGTTGTCCAAATGTTGGTCCACGTCACCGTTCAGCTGAGTGTACCATCATTCAGAGAGTTTTCATTATCATTTCAAGTCCCACTGGGTCATTTTACCCCTTGTTCATGCTTCAGTTGTGCCTAGGTAAGGTCATTTCCATTTCCTAGGGTTTTGAAGGCAATTTCTCTTGGACGGCCAAATCATCGGAAAAACTTATATCCTGATGTTCATACACCTTCTCCTATCCTTAAAGTACCTTATCAAACACTTCCCATCACTGAGATCCCCCAAATTCCTCATTTTCGCACAAACCCTAGTTTCTTGCTACAACCTGGCAATTTTCAAGGTTGGACTTGTGTTTTGCCTTTTTGGAACCCTTCCCCTCACTCGATCTCTGAGATTTCATTTTCCCCTACTTCCTAACATCCCTCCCTACTTCCCAAAATTTCCTCAAGAATTTATAAGCTCACTATCCCCTTCATTTCGCTTCATTTCGACAAATCCCTTGTTCCACACATTGGGATAGGTTTCACTCAAATGAGGTTTCTGAGAAATAAAGGATGAATTTGGGAAAAATGAGAGATTTTTTTGTCCACAACATTCCAAGGAAGAAAAACCTCTTTCATTTTTTACACAGGTGTCATGGTTTTGGAGAAATCTCAAAAATATAGTTGCCTCAGGAGAATTGATGCACCTCTGACGTGACCTTGGGAAAATCAAATTTTCTCCTAACTCAGTTGGCCAAATGACTTGCTTGATGATTCAAATGATAACTAGACAAAAATATATTTCCAATGAGATGCCATGAGTGCAATTTGGAGTTGAGGAAGGCATTCAAAAGTTGACTGCAACAGCACTTTGCCTTGAGGCAGCCTCATTTGGTACATTTTGACCAGTCTTGGAACATTTGATTTTTGACAGGGCAAGTGAACTCCAAATTGAAAAATTCAGGTTGGGTTGGAAAGTATATTCAAATACCTTTCCAACGAGCTATCCTACGCCCAATTTGGACACCAGGAAGGCCTCCAAAAGTCACCTGAAAAAAGGCGCGACGGACAGAGGGAGTGCGGCGCATAGAGGGAGATTTTCCAGTGTAAATTTACACTGGCGCGGCGCACAGGGCTAAAAGGCCTGAAGTTGACTGAAATCTTCCTCTAGAACTGCAAATTCTTCATTCCACAAGGTTTCCACAAGCAAACAAGGTCATTGTGCAAATCAAGGTCATAAAGAAACGTTGCAAAGTGATTAGGAGAGAAAAGGGTGCATCATGCGTGTTTGAGTGAGTTGGAGGCAATTCCAAGGAGCGCAGCGCATATACTCAGGGGTGTGGTGCACACAGAGGGCGCGGCACACACAGAGCCTGCCCGCAGTTCAAACTTTCCACAGGCGCGGTGCATACCCAGGGCGCGGCGCACTGGGCTTTGCACACGGCGCACACAGACCAAGGGCCGAAACAAGTGCCAAATCACTCCAAATTTTTGTGAATGCTATCAAATTGAAAGGTAGGCTTTATAACATCACTTTCTCATAAAATTTTATCAATGATATGATGTTTTATACCAATGTTTGAAATGCAACCAAATGCATAAAATCAACCATAAGGAATCACCAAAAAACATGAATGGCTAGGGTTGCTAAAGTGAGTTGTTAGTGCCAAGGTTCCATTCCACCCATCATTTTCCCCTCACCTACCATTTTTCCCATCATACCTTTATCATTTTTCCTAAAATCCCTGCCCTAAACTACTACCAAACCCTCTCCCCTATCCCTCCACTATTTGGTGAACATGACACCCCAAACCCTACCTTGTTAAAACCCCAAACCCTACCCTAGCAAGATACCCAAACTCCTCCCATATCCCTAAAAAAAATTCTCCCTATAACCCCTATTCCCATTACATTACTCCCTTCCTAATACTCCCTATTTCATTGTTCCCCTTGGTGACAGACATCACAAAGGCACCCAGCCTCACACCATCATCAAAGGGCAGCCTAGGTACAGTATACACAGCAGTCATGGCTTCACAACATTCATCGGAGTATGAGATGGAGACACACAGTGATTGGCGAAAGAAAACAAGGACAGGGACATGCTCAGGAACATGAAAAACCACTATTGGGCACAGAACAAGGTTTGCAAGGCACGAATAAGGAATTTGAAGGCAAACCTAAAGAAGGCATCAAAAAGGCAAAAGAGGCAAAAAGAGCATGATCGACTACGGATATTGGTCAGGGAAATCCTTGGCCCACCATAACACTTAATGAATAAGCTCCAGACCAAATTTCAAGAAAATTGGAGCACATTTTGAAATTCTGAAATTTTTTGTGCAAAAAACAGGGTTTTTCTCCCTGTGCGCCGCGCCATTGGCGTGACGCTAAAATTCTTGAGCTCCAAATGAGGAATGGCTTGCATTTTTAGATTCAGCATGGAAAATCATGGCTACTGGTGTCCGGGCAAGAAATTTTGACAAGATCTGAGCCTCCTAAAGGTCAAAAAACACCCAAAAATGGCTTCTCTTCCACTTTTTTGACACACAGAAAGTAGTCTTGGGAGAATGAAGATTTGGAGGGGCAAATGAGCACCAAATTCAAAAATTCTAGTGGGTTTAGAAAGTAGACAGGATAGGCTTTCCAACATTTCCACTTGGGCACATTTTGGACACCTACAAGTGCCCCAAAACAGGCCCCAAAGTAGCACGACGCACAGAGAAAATGGCGCGGCGCACAGAGGAAAAATTGCCAATTTGCTTATGTTTCGCGAAATTTCGGGTCGCGACTTCTCCAAGTGGGCCTGCTCATCTACACTTTAGTTTTTTGGCACCAAAGGCGGAATTTAAAGAGTTTTTTCTCCAGATTGGCTTCTATCCAAGTGGCGAAGGAAGGCAAACGGTCACCCAAAGCCAAATGTCATATTTGCAACGCTGCACCTGTAGCTGATGGTTGGCTCTCGTCCTCCATTTCACAATGATTCGAGTAACTCCCCAACCCTTGGGCGTTCTATCTCTTCCTCACACATTCTATATATTGTATGCAAGTTCTTTGCAAAGGGTTGGTTGGCTTGTAACTTCTGGGAGACTGTGGGAAAGAAACTATGTTTCTTCACTGTGTATTTTTAACAGAGAATTAATGAAAGGCAGCGGCTTTGTTTCATGAGATTCTTGTGGTTGTGAGTGTAGCAAATGTATTTATTATGTGTTCATATGTATTTAGTTATGTTTCATAATTCATTTCATGCTCATTTCCAGTGAAATTTTCTGAGTGAGATTAGGTAGAATTCAATTTTTTATTGCTCTGCCTGTGGGAAATTTTCATGTTCAGTGTTATTCTTCTATTGAAAAGGATTCATGTCACTATGCCCTTTTCACTTTCTTCAGCAATCTATTCATGTCGCGGTACCTCAGACTAAATTGTTACATTTTTCGCCTACCTTGCCTCATAGAATAATCTGTGCCTTTGTATTAAATTCTCTGTTCTTTGCTGACCTTTGGTCCCATACCATCCCAGAAGCTCGGTCATTCATGAAAATTTTATCCCGAATCCCTATTCACTTACTAGCCTAAGGCAAATATTTCATTGTAAGTCATCTCAGACCGCTTTCGATTATCTATTCACTGAGCGTGACTTGGAGAGAGCCCTCTCCTACTCTGGTAGGGCTAGCTACCAGACTGAGCGTGGTTTGTGGTTACCCTAATTTTTGCCTTCCTTCAGCCTAAGGCAGATTTAGGTGCTAACAGAGACAATGAAAGGAGTATTAGAACTGGCCCAACCCTCTCAATTTAGCGCAATGGAAGCAATGGGACAAATAACATCAATCCCAGAAAATTCCAAACCAGGCGAGACCAGACATTCTCCGTTGCGGCTATTCTACTCTAGACATCTTCAACATTAAGGAAGCATATCAATTACAAGTTGAAGATTACCACAGTCATCACAACACCGTCTGGAAAAAGATGTGGACAAGAATATAATCGCCAAAAATATCTTATTTCTTATGGATGGTGTGTAGAGGGCGCTTTCTCACCTACGATAAACTTCAGAAATGTGGAATTAATGGTCCTTCATTCTGTTTTTTATGTGAATGTCTTAATGAAGATCTTGAGAACCTCTTGAAATCCTGCTCTTTTGCAACTCAAAAATGGAGACAACTAGGAGACTCTTTTTTCATCTCGAGATAGATCAACAAAGTATAAAGGAATCTATAGTACTATGGTGTAAAGGCCTATTCTCGAGCCCGGTACTAAATCGGGCTTGGGAATCAACTCTAGGATTCCTCTTATGGGCCATTTGGAAGGAAAGGAACAAAAGGATCTTTAAAGATCACCAGAAATCTTAGGAAGAAGTTTGGCAAGGTATAATTCAGAATATTAGAGAAACAATTTTGGCAGAAAAATGGCACCCAGACGATTGGCAGGTTGGCCCTCATGAAACTTGAATTCTGTCCCTGATGAACTTATCCCCTAAAATGATTGCCCCAAGCTCTTGGAAACTCTTAATCACTCCTTCTCTATCGCCTCACCACTTCTCTTCTCCTCTGGATGGTTTTATTAAGTTAAATTTTGATGGTGCCTCTAAAGGAAATCTGGGAACTGCCGGGTTTGGAGGTGTTTTCCTAGATACACATAAGCGAACTAGACTTGTATATGCGGTTCATTGTGGTTTTGCAAGCAACAACGAGGCTGAATTCAATGTTGTCAAACACGACCTCATTACACCATTAGAATGGGCAACAAAAAGCTAATGATTGGAGGTGATTCCAAATTGGTGATAGAGATCATTAAGAAATTGAATCAAGGGGAAAAATGGGAAAATCTTCAACATAGTTGGCATATTGCTCAACTGGTGCAGGAAGTGGGGGACCCACTATTATAATTTGATTACATTCTCACTTCCCATGTCAGGAGAGAGGGCAACAAAGTTGCCGATTTCCTAGCGAATTGGGGTTATTCTCACTTGGGTCGCTCCATAGAGTTGGCCTGGCCTCCACAATCCTTGGATGATGAATTAAATCCCCTAAATGTAATTTTGGAGCAGGATCTTAGGTTCAGCCAACAATATGACCAAGATAGGGACCATCTTCCCTAATCGGGGTGTGAGCATGATGGAGTAGGCCTCACCCCTACCAGCCAATTAATATGATGATCTTGAAAAGGTACTCTTCCACCCTCCATGTGCACAAGACACATGGAGAGGTAGCCTCTTGCATGCCTCTACTTAATGACATTCAAGAAGGTAGCAACAACAATCTTGAGTAGAAAGTTTCAAGTTTTCATGCTGGTAAGTTTGGTAATTTTTATGTCTGTAATCCTTATTTGTATCTCCCTTGGTCTGAGAAGCTTCGTGGCTTGGGGGAGGTGTCCTTCGCGGTCCTTCACCAGGCGTCGTCTCATCAATAGTTGCTTCATAGCATCGCTTACAGGTATTTTTTTGGTCCTAATATTTGTTTCTCTACGGCTATGGCTAATTCCATAGATTTTATGGTCTCTGAGAAGAATGGGAATATTTTACATTGGATGGTTTGTAAGGTGTTCTACTAGAAATATCATATGGAAATTGCAGAATGGTATGAGTGTCTCTCTATTTGCTTTACTCATGTGTATATATATTTTGGAATTCTCCTATCGCATATGGCCATTTAGTGGGTAGGGCCTTTGCCTTGTTCCTGGTTGCCCTCTTAGCCTTGCCCCTATCATCGTGGAGTTGGTTTACTTTTGAATGTTGATAGAGTAGGTTCTAAGGCTTATGGGTTTCGATATGAGAGTGGCTCAGCTCATTCTTATAGCATTAATTGCACCAGACAAAGAGGGAATCTTGTTTTCTAGTTTGAGAATTATTTATATATTTGGGTTGAAATCTACATCGAAGTTAAGCATTGGGTTATGAACAAGATGAGACTCTCACATATGGTTAATGTTGCAGGTCCCTTGGAACAATATGACCCATCCTCGGGTTGGCTAACAGGTTCCAAGTCTACATTCATCATTTATTTCATCTACCTTCAAACCATGGCCCATGTCGTTACTAGGAAGGGCAAGGCCACCTGGGGCTCTCACAGGCAAGGCAAGAAATCTCGAGGAGCACTTGAGTCTCGTCTCCTTCAAGAATATGAGGGTAAATCTTGTGGCCGCAAATCTATCTCCTGTATAATAAAAAAAGTTGCCTCTACATACCATGAGGGTAGCTTTGCCCAAGTTCGCCATTTGATAGATGCATGGGAAGTTGAGCTTAACCAACAAGCTGGTCTTATGGATAATGATATGGAAGATTGGCAATCCTTGGTGCCTAACCCTGGACACTCTCAGAGAAGATACTCTTAGTATAAGAAAAGTATCCATCTGTATTGGATGATGAAGAATATCTTCGTGAAATCTTTGGCACATATCCCTTTTGGTTTGACCTCGTCTTCTCAAAGGTTCCCAGATTATAGTAAGGATCTCCAACATATCCAATTTCCAAAGGCATGATAGTCGTCTCAGTTGTATTGAACGACATATCCCATGTATCCCGCACTCTAAGCTTCAAGGCTCAAGTGTGAAGGATCTTGCTGCTATTGATTCAGCTGATGATGAATAGTTTGATGTTTCCTGTTTAGTTTTTGTATGCAACGGTCTCAAATTTTACATGCTTATGCTTATAGTTATCTAGAATCTAGGAAGTTTAAGGACACATAGGCTTATTTAGCTTGGATTAATAGACTCATAATATTTTTGTTTTGGATGGCTTATCATGATATTAGGTGGCCAATAGATCTAGTTTCGCTCTCGGTAGGTTGAGGCCACCTAACCACTTAGTTTCTAGATGTAACCTACCTATTTTTGAAAGATAATGAAAAGAAAGATCCTAACAAACTTACAAAACAAAAACAAAAAAAATATCTATAAAACTTTTATATATATAAAATGGGAAAACAATTTATTATTAATGTGTTGTAATTAAAATTATACGATAAAATAGTTTATTTCTCATTTTACGGGATAATTTATTTTCTATAAAAATTACCCACACGCTTAAAAACAACCACAATATATAAACATAATAAAATATAGAATATTAGATCAGAAACTTTTGTGATCCATAATGTTGATATCAGTCTTTTGGATTAATTACATCACTATGATTTGGTCGACGTTTAGAACCAGCTAATGTAGTTCAGCTGGTTTGAAATATCGACCAAATACTAACGATGTGATTAATCCGAAAGACTAATATCAAAATATAAAATTATATAAAATTATATCAACTACATAAAAAAATATTTTACTAAATAACACAGAAAACCAATAAAAACTTTGTACCTATTTCAATTAACATGATAAAAAATTTATGATTACAAAACTATTTCATTCAAAATGCATCTTGCATATACAATATCGAAATATCTATAATAGTATAAATTTTCATATAGTAATTAAAAATATTTTTTTAAATAATAGCATAAATTATAAATAATTTTAAAACTTTCCTAATTTATTAATTTCCCTATAATTAAGAATTCATAAATATTATATTTGTGGAAATTGGGTGGAAGCCGAATTTATCGGAAGTTCTCAAGGAAGGAAAAAGAGGTAGCCAACTTATAATAGTATTTCAATGCCACAAATACAATTCAACAGAAGTTTGTTATTATCATTTTTAATGAGGCTATAACAGGTAGGGTTTTGCTTATTTTCCAGTTATTATTATTATTTATGTTATTGTAATTTTTTTAAATTAATAATTTATTTTAATAAAAAAATTACAATGTTAATTGTTTTTAAAAAAATATAATATTTTAAATTATTTAATGTTTTATTAAATTTGATTTTTTCCCTGTGTTATCTTATAACATATTAAGGTTTTTGTTTTTTTGTTTTAATTTGAAAAATTGTCAATACAAGGAATTGAGTAAAAGTATTTTCATATTTATTAAGTCCTATGTACAAGTAATTTGTATTATATGATTTGTTGTCAATATAAATGGTATAAAATCTAGTAGAAGTGTTTTTCTTTCTTTATATTTATCAAGTTTCTTTGTATGGACAAGTAGTTTATACAGTGAGTTTAGATAAGATTTTCTTTTTATTTAAGATTTTGTTTTGAAATATACAATATGTAGTATATTTAGGGGATAGTATGGAGTACAGAGGGAGGTATCCAAGAGAATAATGTAACAATGGGATGGGCCATAGTAATAAATAAAGAGGTTAACCCATATCATGTAAGGGATCACAAGTAGTTAGCAATAATGTAATAAGCTCATTGTATTAGATAGATGGTATTGCGAGAACCATGGTAATGACCCATGGTATTATATGTATGAGGCCTATATAGAGGCTAGAGACTCCCGATTGAGAGATGTCAAGGAATATTGTATGGAAAATCATATGGCTTGTGGAGTGTTCTCCTTCCTTAAGGAGTGAATGTATGGTGTTGCCTTACCTTAAGGGTTTTGATATGAATAAAGAGAAGTTTATGTATTTATCTCTTGTTATTTATGGGTATATTTGCTTTATCATATATTTGCAGGTCAGATCTATTACACAATAACATGATGGTTTTATAGATATTATTGAGTATTTAATTTTTATGTTTTTAAGGATGGCATTTTTTTATTGGAATTGGGTTGTCATAGTTTGTAGGTTTAAATCATATTATTTATATTTCATTATTGTAAAATAATGAAAAAAACAAATCCTTTTCATATATATTTCACTATATTTATAAACAATATATTTTTATTATATGCGTGTTTGTTGTATATAGAAATTTAGTATAGTATTATTATTTTTGTGGTCATTGAATCACATAAATATCTTGTAGTGCCCTATAAATGATTGGTTTAGCGGTTGTCAATTAATAAAATAAGTCTTATATGAAAATCATATTTTATGATGCTTATAAGATCACTCTTATATGAATTGTAATTACACTAATAGGTGCTTTTCCATTATAGGTGTTCTTCCATTATAGTGGAGATGTGTAAGTATAATTTAAGTAATTAAATATAGACAAGTAAGTATGGAGATGTGTAAGTATAATTTAAGTAATTAAATATAGTATGTTAATATTTTTAAAATCACAGTATATATATATAGAGAGAGAGAGAGGTGTCATCTTGGTGGTGATGTTATACATTTTGAAAATGACTATATATATATAGAGAGAGAGAGAGAGAGAGATGTCATCTCAGCTGTGATGTTATAGTGGTTTATAATATTAATCCCTTGGGTTCAATATTATTCCCTTGGGTTCATAATCCCTTAGGGTTTTAGTATTAATCCATTGGGTTTATGCTATCAATTGTGGTCAACCATGTTCACCCATGTTTTATAGAATCAATCATGGTGAACCATGGTCCAACGCCACATTTCGACAAAGATTATGTCAATATTAAAATCAACCATGGTTATTTTGACAAAGATGGTTTTAGTATTAATCCCTTGGGCTTATAGTATCAACCCCTTGGGTTTATAATATCAATCATGGTCAATCATAGACAATCATGGTCAACTGTAGTCAACAATGGTCAAATGTCATATTGTGACAAAGATTGTCACAATATGTAAATCTATCATGGTCAACCATGGTCCAATGTCGCATTGTGACAAATATTGTCTCTATGAAAATCAATCATGTTGAAGCATCATCAACCATGGTCCAATGTCACATTGTGACAAGGATTGTGTCAATATGGAAATCAACCATGGTCAACCATGTTTTATGAAATCATTCATGGTCAACAATGTTTCAACGTCACATTGTGACAATGATTGTCTCAATATGGAAATTAACCATGGGAAACCATGCTTTAACATCTCATTAGGACAAAGATTGTTTATATGAAAATAAATCATGGTCCAACGTCACATTGTGACAAGGATTGTCTGAATATGAAAATCAACCTTCATCAACCATGTTTATTTTATGGTTTATACCTTGGGTTTATAATATTAATTCCTTGGGTTTAATATTATTCCCTTGGGTTTAAAATATTTAATAATATTCTTAATTTATATTTTTATTAACATAAATATTGTCTCAATATAAAAATCAAGCATGGTCAACCATGGTCCTATGTCACATTGTGACAAAGATTGTCTCAATATGAAAATCAAGCATGGTCAACATGGTCCAATGTCACATTGTGACAATGATTGTCTCAATATGGAAATCAACCATGTTCAACCATGTTTATTTTAGGATTTATAATATTTATCTTAGGGTTTATATGCCTTGGGTTTATAATTTTTATCCCTTGGATTATTCCCTTGGGTTTATAATATTAATAATTTGGGTTTATTAATCTAATGGTTCATATTCCTATGGTTTAATATTATTCCCCTGGGTTTATAATCACTTGGGTTTTTAGTATTATTCCCTTGGGTTTATAATATCAATCATGGTCAACCATGTTCTATAAGTTCAATAATGTTCTACCATGGTTTAATATCGCAATGTGACAAAGATTGTCTCAATATGAAAATCAATCATTGTTTCAACCATGGCCCAACGTCGCATTATGACAAAGATTGTCTCAATATGATTATCATGGTCAATCATGATCGAACGCCACATTGTGACAAAGATTGTATTGATATGAAAATCAACTATGGTTAAGCATGGTCAACCATGGTGCAATGTCGCATTGTGACAAGGATTGTCTCAATATAAAAATCAATCAATGCCAACCATGGTCAACCATGTTTGTTTAGTGTTTATAATATATATCTTAGGGTTTATATACCTTGGGTTTATAGTATTAGTTTCTTGGATTTAATAATATTTGTCCTTTGGGTTTGTAATATTAGTCCATAGGATTGTCTCAATATGGAAATCAACCATGGTCAACTATGCTTATTTTAGGATTTATATACCTTGGGTTTATAATATTA
This sequence comes from Pinus tabuliformis, assembly GCA_031772625.1. Classification (NCBI taxonomy): domain Eukaryota; kingdom Viridiplantae; phylum Streptophyta; class Pinopsida; order Pinales; family Pinaceae; genus Pinus; species Pinus tabuliformis. Next base: position 1,391,155,833 of record CM062818.1, on the reverse strand, counting down.
TTCCCTTGGGTTCATAATCCCTTTTGGTTTTAATATTAATCCCTTGGGTTTATTACTCCCTTTCCTTTATAATATCAATCATGGTCAACCATGTTCAATCATAGCCAACCATGGTCAAATGTCACATTGTGACAAATATTGTCTCAATATGAAAATCAACCATGGTTCAACATCGCATTTTTGACAAAGATTGTCTCGATATGAAAATAAATCATGGTCAACCATTGTCCAATGTCACATTGTGACAAGGATTGTGTCAATATGGAAATCAACCATGGTGAACCATGGTCAACCGTATTTATTTGAGGGTTTATAACATTTATCTTAGGGTTTATATACCTTGGGTTTATTATTCCCTTGGGCTTATAATAACAATCCCTTGGGTTTATTATTCCCTTGGGTTTATAATATCAATCATGATCAACCATAACCAATCATATCTAACCGTGGTCAGTCATGGTCAATGATGTTTAAATGTCATATTGTGACAAATATTGTCACAATATGAAAATCAACCATGGGCCATTGTCATATTGTGACAAAGATTGTCTTGATATGAAAGTTGATCATGGTCAAGCATCACCAACTAGGGTCCAACGTTGAATTGTGACACGGTTGCCTCAATATGGAAATTAATTATGGTCAGCTATGTTCCAACGTCGTAGTGTGATAATGATTGTCTCAATATGAAAATTGACCATGGTCATATGTCGCATTGTGACAAAGATTGTCTCAATATGAAAACCAATTGTGGTCAACCATGGTCCAACATCACATTGTGACAAGGATTGTCTCAATATGGTAATTAGTCATGGTCAACCACGTTTGTTTTAGGGTTTATAATATTTATCTTAGGGTTTATATGCCTTGGGTTTATAATATGAATCCCTTGGGTTTATTAATCTAAGGGTTTATAATATCAATCATGATCAACCATGGCCAATCATGGTTAATCATGTTTTATAAATTCAATCATTGTCTACCATGGTACAATGTTACATTGTAACAAAGATTGTCTCAATATGAAAACCAATCATTGTTTCAACCATGGTCCACATTGCATTATGACAAAGATTGTCTTAATATGGTAATCATGGTCAACCATGGTCTAACGTCGCATTGTGATAAGGATTGTCTCAATATGAAAATCAATCATGGTCAACCATGTTTATTTTAGTTTTTTTAATATTTATATTAGGGTTTATATACCTTAGGTTTATAATATTAGTCCCTTGGATTTAATTCCCTTGGTTTCAAAATCCCTTGTGGTTTTAGTATTAATCCCTTGGGTTTATAATATCAATCCATTGGGTTTATTATTCCCTTGCCTTTATAATATCAATCATGGTCAACCATGGCCAAATGTCGCATTGTGAACAAGGTTGTCTCAATATGAAAATCAACCATGGTCAAACATGGTCCAATGTCACATTGTGACAAAGAATGTCTCGATAGGAAAATCAATCATGGTTAAGCAAGGTCAACCATGGTCCAATGTCGCATTATGACAAGGATTGTCTTAATATGGAAATCAACCATAGTCAACCATGCTTATTTTAGGGTTTATAATATTTATCCCTTGGGTTTAATATTATTCCCTTGGATTTTTAGTATTAATCCCTTGGGTTTAATATTATTCCCTTTGGTTTTTAGTATTAATCCCTTGGGTTTATTATTCCCTTGGGTTTATATTATTAATCCCTTGGGTTTATTAATCATAGGGTTCATATTCCTAAGGTATAATATTTTTCCTGGGGTTTATAATATTAATCTTTTGGTTTAATATAAATCCAATGGATTTATAATCATGGTCAACGATGGTCCAACGTCACATTGTGACAAAGCTTTTCTCAATGTGAAAATCAAGCATGGTCCAACATATTATTGTTATAGAGATTGTTTCCATCTGAAAATCAATCATGATAAACCATGGTACAATGTTGCACTATGACAAAGATTGTCTCAATATGAAAATCAACCATCGTCAACTATGATTGTTTTATGGTTTATAATATTTATCTTAGGGTTTATATACCTTGGGTTTATAATATTAATTCCTTGGTTTTAATATTATTCCGTTGCGTTTATAAATTCGTCAACCATGTTTTATAAATTCAATAATTGTCTACCATGGTCTAATGTTACATTGTGACAAAGATTGTCTCAATATGAAAACCAATCATTGTTTCAACCATGGTCCAACATTGCATTATGACAAATATTGTCTCAATATGGTAATCATGGTCAACCATGGTCTACCATGGTCAATCGTGGTCAACGTTGGTCAACCATGGTCATACATATTTTTTTAAATAAAACATGGTAATCCATGGTTAATCATGGTCAACCGTGGTCCAACGTTGCATTCTGATAAGGATTGTCTCAATATGAAAATTAGCCATGGTTAACCATGGTTATTTTAGTGTTTTCAATATTTATCTTAGTGTTTATATATGTTAGGTTTATAATGTTAGTCCCTTGGATTTAATATTATTCCCTTGGGGTTTTAGTATTAATCCCTTGGGTTCATTATTCCCTTGGGTTTATAATATCAATCCCTTGGGTTTATTATTCTCTTGCCTTAATAATATCAATCATGGTCAACCATGGTCAATCATAGTCAATCATAATCAACCATGGTCAAATGTTGCATTGTGACAAAGGTTGTCTCAATATGAAAATCAACCATGGTCCAATGTCACATTGTGACAAATATTGTCTCAATATGAAATCAATCATGGTCATACCATGGTCCAACGTCGCATTGTGACAAGGATTGTCTCAATATCAAAATCAACCGTGGTCAACCATGTTTATATTAGGGTTTATAATATTTATCCCTTAGGTTTAATTTTATTCCCTTGGGTTTTTAGTATTAATCCCTTGGGTTTATAACATCAATCTCTTGGGTTATTAATCAAAGGGTTCATATTCCTAGGGTATAATATTTTTCATAGGGTTTATAATATTAATATTTGGGTTTATTATAAATCCATTGTGTGTGACAAAGATTTCCTCAATATAAAAATCAAGCATGGTCCAACGTTGTATTGTTACAGAGATTGTCTCCATCTGAAAATTAATCATGGTGCAACGTTGCATTGTGGAAAAGGTTCTCTCAATATGAAAATCAACCATCATCAACCATGATTGTTTTAGGGTTTATAATATTTATCTTATGATTTATATACCTTGGGTTTATAATATTAATTATTTTGTTTTCATATTATTCTGTTGGGTTTATAATCCCTTGGGTTTTTAGTATTAATCCCTTGGGTTTATAATATGAATCTCTTTGGTTTATTAATCTAAGGTTCATATTCCTAAAGTATAATATTATTCATAGGGTTTATAATATTATCCACGGGATCAATAAATTAATTAATATACAAAATTAAATTAAATATATATTTTTATTTTTATTTTTTAATATGAAAAATAAATAAATTAATATTAATTAAATTTTTTTCAAAGAAAAAAATGAACTTTTTATAATCATGATAAAAAGTTACATATCATATGCCGAAGCATTCCTTTTGTTGTATGATTGAGCATCATAAAGTTCTGCAGGAAGGCTATTCTACCTTCCTTCAGCTAAGAGAGATAGAGCTTCCTGAGCATAGCATGAGCCTCCTCTAAAGAGGAAAACAACTCCTTTCCTCGGCATCATCAAAAAAGAGAGAGTCAACAGTTTCCCATATGTTTAGAGTCCATGGTAATAAAGAAAACAACAGCAAGCATCTTTTCCTCGGGTCTCCTCTATCGAGGAAAACAACCCAAAAGAAAAAAGATGCCCAAGTCTTGCATAAAACACGAAATAGATTTACAAAAAAAAGAAACCCTTACAGCTGTATACAAAAAGAAACTGCTTTGACCAGTCTGCTAAGTCTTTAGGGGTATGCAATCTATACATAAGGAGGTTGGTCCGAGACATGGATTTCTCCATTGTTTTCCTCCACTATTCTCCAACTGCCCAAAGCTTGTTGTAGACCTTCTTTAGAAAGCTTGTCTGCTAAATCGTTGCGCTCCCTTTTCTCCTGGATTCCTCCACCACCTCTATTAATTATGAACCAATCTGATCGAAGAAATGTTGGAAGAGTTCAATAGGCCACCCATCCGGCCCAGGGCTTTCATCTTTGGCCATAGATTTTATAATACTCTCCACTTCTTCTTTTGTGACTTCTCCCATCACAACCTCGGCTTCTTCCTCCTCCACATACTGGGGAAAACATTGGGTTGTTCTGATAATCTCTGCTAATGATGACTCCCCTTGATCAGATAATAATTTTTGGAAATGGTTCCTCCCCATGAACGAGAGGGATTCAAAGGTATTGGCCTCTCTGCCTTCCTCGTCCTTTAACTTCTAGATGGTATTCGTTATCTTCCTCCCTTTTGCATAATTGTGAAAAAAAATTGTGTTTTCATCTCTAGCCATCAGCCAGATTGCCCTACTTTTCAACCTCCATTCCTCTTCTCTGTCCAAGAGTATTTGACTTCTCTGCTTTTCTAACAACAATATCCTATCCTTCGACTCCTAAGATTCATAGCCATCCGATTCAGGATTTTCCAATTCCCCAAGCTCCAAGTTGATATTGATTAAATCTTCATTTTGTTTATGCTTCCTCTTCTTTGCCCATTCCATAGTGGCCTTCTTCAACCTTTTCAAATTTTCCATGAAAAGAAAGCTCTTGTCCTCCATGGCGTCCCTACACGGGTGTTGCCAAGTTTCATTAAAAAGCTTTTTGAATGATTCCTCCTACATCTAGGATGCGTTGAATTTGAAGGGAGTTGTTGGCTTAAGGGGAGGCTTGGACAGCTCTAGAAGGACTGGAAAATGATCCAAGTTTCCCCCCTCTCCAACCCACTGTCTGAAGACTGGAATTTTGGAAGCTAGATCTTCACCTAGAAGAGAACGATCTAATATTTTTACAGTTCTAGCTTCACCTTTTCTACTGTTCCTCCATGTAGGTTTCAGTTTTAGCAGTTTACATCTATCAGATTATATGTAGCAAGGGCATTCAGGAAGAAATATGATAGTGGGTCTTCTCTGGCTGAAGGTCCCCAACTCTCAGCATTCCCAATAGAGAAATTTAGATCTCCTCCTATCACTAGATTTTGGCTTCTCATCACTGATCTAGACAGGAGATTGTTCCAAAAAGAGACTCTCTCCTGGCATGGCCCATAAATATTTAAGATCATCAGAGGGAAGCTGAAATCTGGAGACATAGCTTCCATCCCCAACACATGATCCATCCCCCACATATTTACAAGTTTCAGTCTTCCTTCCCTAAAGCCTATAGCCAGGCCTCCTGAGTGACCAATGGAATCCAAGGCTTGAAAATGCCACCCCGGGAGAGTAGAACAAAGATATGACAAATTTTCTGAGCTCATGCCTAAAGTCTCCTGCAACATGAGTACATCTGGGTTACAAAGTTGTACCATCTCCTTCAGAGCCATCTTTTTGGGTTTACTGGCTAAACCCCTACAGTTCCATGAAAGAAAGATCATTTTGACACACCCTCACAGGGTTTCGCTGCTCTAAGCACCCCAGGAATCGACAGTTGTTTGCCATCCACCATGTCAAATTTTGCTTTCACCTGAGCCTTAGACAGGTAAGACTTCCTGCCCCTAGATTTCCTCAAAGAGGTCTGGGATATATCCATGCCTAAACCTCCAATTGGATCTCCTGAAGCCGGTCTTTTGTCAAGGGAACGTAGGTTATAATGACATGCCGGTTTGGAAGGAGAGATTTTTACTTCATAGATTTCGTTTGGGACCTCTTTACAGTTCAGGTTAATCTTGGGGATAGATGAAGTGATGTTATCAACACGAGTGTGTTCAACAGATGAATGACTATGAGAATTTGAATTTAGGCATGCATCTTTAACTTCACAAGGAGGAGGCATAGAAGGAAAACAAGAGTCCAGACGCATACCCATTGTGTCTTCAAAGAGGGCTGAAGTTGCTTCTTTTGAGAATTCCGGGGCAGCATTCCCGGATTCGATAGGTGTTCCCTCTTCAATCTCCAGGCACGGGATCTCCTGAGGAGCCTGCTTCGAGGACTTCTCCTTCTCGCTCCTATCCATCTCCATGGCGTCCTCCTCTTGAGCCGCATCATGCCTAAAATCTTTATCCTTTTCTGCAGTTTCCACCTCCGCTTCGGCTCTCTTTTGTTTCCTTCTACGACGAAAACCCAATGGGCAGTCCCTTGCTAGGTGTCCATACACATGGCATCTGTGACATCTGAATGGCAGGTGTTCGTAGTCCAATGGCTGATCGAAAATGAGGTCTCTGTAATGTATTTTGATATTTTCCACAAGGCCTTCTCTATGGTTAAGACTGACCAATATCCGAGCCATGGCTTTATTCCTTGTTTCGACAAAAGACATATCTGTTTCCAAATAAGTGCCAAGCATATTTCCAATAGACCTGAAAACTAAATCCACCCAAAGAAAAGGAGGCAGAGCAGGAACTCATACCCAAACTGGGAATGATTCGACCTTTTCTCGTTGCGCATCAAACAGTGGAGTCCATCACCTGAAGAGAACAGGATGGTTGCCAAAGGCCCAATTTTTCCCCATCACCTAGTCCGCCATTTCCTTCTTTTCAAACTGCATCATGAACCATGCTTTTGCCAAAACTGATACTTTGAAGGATTTTTTTGGGGCCGCCTGTCATTGTTGATCTGCCCAATTTTGGATGAATTGGGCTGAATATTTTTTACCTCTTGCTCATCCTACCAAAGTGCATTCGGCCACCCCGATAGCTTCCTCTATTTGGACATCCATCCCTAGCACTAGGTTTGCCTCGGTCTCCTTTTTCTTGATAAGTTTCTGTTTCTTCCTTTTCTCCCCAATCTGCCTTTTTCCTAAGATCTCCTCCCAACCTTGTATGACAACAGTACCATTTGCCGCTTTTGTTTGCTGTGAAAAATCCTTCTTTTTTACTGGTAGATTTCCTGAGGGGGTTTCTGATTTAGTAATTTCCGCATTACCCTTGTTTCTAGCTCCTTTGTCAACTCCTTTTGCTAAGCCCACTTCTACTGACTATTTATCAGTTTCAAACACTGGGCCTTCCTCTCTTAGACCAGATTCCTCTCCAGATCCTGCCTCCACCGACTCAGTTATCACACTAGGGTTTACCAAAACCCTTGCAATAGAAGATCTGGTTACGGCCGGCGATCTTCCTACCTTAACCGACCCTAGGTCAGTTTTGAGCCCTCCAACCGGGCTATGCCAAGTCCAGTTTTTTGGGCCATGACCGAAGACCACATCTTCAAGACCTCCAGTAAAAGAACGAGCAGGAAGAAGGGGTTTTGTATTACTTACTTGTAAAGAGCTGAGTACTTCCGCTTGAGGGTAACCCTCCTTCTGAAATCTCATTTCCTGGGATTCAAATTGGCCAAGAGCCTCCTGATTGTTCTGCACTACCAGCCCCAAACTTTCTTCCAGCAATCTAATTGAAGGCCCATTCCTCCATGATTCTTGCAGATCTGGATTCTGCTTTGAGATCCCATGGTGGCCGCTTGTCCCAAAGAACCACTCAATATTATGTGCCGTCAAATCCTTCCCCCATACCGACACTATGTCTTCCGGCTCAAGGTCGAGCTCAATGGCCTCACTCAGGTTAACCATGTTTAATGCAACAGATTAATTGCTAAAACCACCAAACGGACCGTTACGATTTTCAATGACAGGGTAAAAACCTCAGGTAAGTCGGAGAGAGCGACAGCTATGGCGACCAGAAGACAATGTCTCAGGCACTTTTCTGTTGCCGAAATCGTAAAACCACCAGATGCGTCCACGTTCTCAAGCGATCCATCCACGTACCAAAGCGATCCTTCTGTTTCTAGCTAGGTGTGTTCATCTGGTGCCCTGACCCGCCACCTATTCAACTGCTGACCTTCGCTGCTTTCCAAGCTAATATTAATTAATTATTATTAATATATTTTCAAATTATTAATTAATTAATATTATTAGTAACCATTAGTAATTTAATTATATATATTTTTTGTTAAGCGTGGTAGGTCCTTCTTTTTCTATTTATAAAAAGCAAGTTTACACCACATATGTGAGATAGGTGGCCTCAACTTGACCAATGGGAAACCAAATCTGTTAGCCACCTATCCTCATTATAAGCCATCCAAAAACAGTATAGTATTAGTAGTTCTATCTAAGCTATATACGTATCAGTTTCATGATAAGATTATATATGTCTATCGAACATAAGCATGCATATTTAAAAGTAAATGCTACCCGAAAGAAACAAAAAAACACCCAAGTAACTGCCTATTCTTGTTGGTCTTCTGAGGCTGACTCAACCGGTGTCAGGTCCTTCGTTGAGTCACTAGGCATCTAAGCTAGCTCGATGATGCAAGGGATGTGCCTTTGGATTCTGTCTAGGCGGACGTCTTGCTTGTGCAACTGGAATTAGATCATCTGCAAATATTTTTTATAGTTAGGCATGTCCTGGAGAGTCAGTTCCATCCCTACTGAAATTCGCTCCATTGCCTTCCCCATAAGGCTCTTCATGAGCCAATATAGATAGAGGGCTTGTTTAAACTGGGTGATTCTACCTCTAGTATTCCCAGGATCTGGAATTATAGCCTGCCAGTTCTCCATCTCCTCCTTAGATTTGCCTTCCTGTTTAATTTCCCCCTCCCAATCTTCCAACAACTTGCGGATGCCAACACCCGTTCCATCCCTATAGGTTGTCTCTGCTTCACTGATGAGGAATTCTACAGGTTTCCTCCCTCATCTTGGTTACGAGGTGATCGGGTCAGTTGCTCGAGTCGGTTCCTGTCCCCGTCTACCACATCTTCTGCCTCTTGTCAATCGGGCCATCTCCACTCTATCCTGTGCTTGTTCAAAAGCAAGATGGATTAGATCTTTGTGCCTTGCCTCCTGCCTATCTGGCATAATTCGGTTGACCCACCCCTCATGAAGCCAAGCGTAATTGCCTCTGCCCAAGTGTGCCTTCCCATTCCCCTCTATTCATTCATGAGTTGTCCATCGAGGTTGTGCCTTCCCATGCCCCTCTACCCAATAATGTTGCGCCACTCCTTTGCCTAGTAAAGCTGCACCACTCCTCCGCCACTCGCTCTGCCATCGCTCATGCATTACTTCTGACTCACCACCCGCATTGTAATACAAATTCTCTCGACTACGCACAGGAGGAGCTTCCTGTTTCCATACTCGGTCAACACTCATGGCTCTCACAGCCAGCCCATTAAGCCAGACCACAGTCACCCCGAGTCGAGGTTGTGCCTTCCCATGCCCCTCTGCCTAGTAATGTTGCGCCACTCCTCTACCTAGTAAAGTTGTGCCACTCCTCTGCCACTCACTCTGCCATTGCTCATGCATTACTTCTGCCTCACCACCCGCATTGTAATGCAAATTCTCTTGACTATGCACAGGAGGAGCTTCTCGTTTCCATACCTGGTCAAAACTCATGGCTCTCACAGCGAACCCATCAAGCCAGACCACAATCACCCCCAGCCTACATTGTTCTCCCCAACCATCCCCCCAAATTTTCCTCCTGTGGAATCACCCAAACCCCCCAACCATAAGCAAACAAAGTTTCCATAGCAAGGGACTTGAAAGACCAAGAAACATACTTGAAAACGCTATGTTGATGTTGGCGATGGTAGCTCCACCTGCATGCTCCCATGCCCCTCCGTTGACTGGTGTTTGCATAGATGCAATTCTTCCTGTCCCAAATTCCTTCTATTTCCCACTCTATCTTACCCTGTTGCTTCACCTATCCTTCCTTACATGCCTCACCTCCTCCTTCGTCCTGGCCATACCTGCCACCTCTCCCATCTCCTTTGTCATTCTTCATGCGGGAGGCCATCACACCCATCACCATAAGCCTGTGGGGGGAAGTGGGTGGTAACCTGTCATTACGCCTCATAACTATCATTCCTTTCCAACGTCCCTTCCTGCCTTGAGCACGCACCCCGATCAAGGGTATAGTTTATTGGATTCCCAATTCCCTGGATTTTTTGGTGGTCTTGGCACAGGATGTCTTCCAGGGATTTAAGTCTGTCATCCTTGGGTTTTAGTGGCCATAATTTTTCCATTGGGCCATGTTGTTGATTGTAGCCCCAGTTGGCCAAGAAGTCTGTTACTTTGTTCCCTTCCCTTCTTACATGTATGGCCATTATATAGTTGAACTTGTGTATGAGCTCCCCTATTTCCTGGATGAGGTGAGTTGTCCTCCAAGTTTGACTCAATTTGTCCCTTGTCGTGCCATACTTGAGTTTGCTCATGGTGTTTATGAAAAATTTGGAATCTCCTTCCACCACCACGTTTCGATATCCCATTCTTACAACAATTCATAGTCCCTATCCAACTGCTACAAATTCTACCTCATTGTTGCTTGCAATCCCACATGATTATGCATATATGAGCCATGTGTTCACTTGGGTATCTCAGAATATGCCACCTAGTCCTACTATTCCTGGGTTCCCTTTTGAGGCCCCATCAAAATTCAGTTTTATGAATCCATCACCAGGTGTAGTGAAATTCATCGGGGAATCTTTATTCACCCTATTAGTTTTCCAAGCATTCTAGGCTACCATTTCCATTGTTAAGTTAAGTCCCTGAAGAATTATTTCTTCTTATGGAGGAACTTGCCAATATTCTAGGCTCCAGTGATCTACTAGAATCGTTTCCCTAATGTTTCTTATGATTCCTTCCTAAACATGTTCTTGTGTTAGGTTTTTTTTTTAATATTCTGCAATTTCATTCTTTCTAGGTGGCCCAAAGGTTGAATCCCAAGGCCAGACCCCAAGCTTGGTTCAGGACTGGACTTGAGAAGATGTTGTTGCACCATAACAGGATTGTTTCCTTTATGTTGTGATAGTCCCTATCCATCCTTCTGAAGACTCCTTGCAATTGGCCCCACTTCTGATATGCAAAACGGGCAAGAATTCATCATATGCTTTATGTCCTCTCTATTTTTCTAGCACATCTAGCATAAGGACGGTCCATGCATTCCTTTCGTATGTAGTTGGTCCTAGGTAAGGATCCTCCATTTACATACCAACCATAGAAAATGGGCAACCTTAGGCCACCATCCTCCCTTCCAGATTTTTTTCCAGAGTAGTGCTTGTCCATCTTGTCCTTGTTTTGCTTTTAGTTCATAAGCTTGTTTGATGGTGAAGATTCCTTTTGTTGAGTGGCCCCATCTCAAAATATTCGGGTCAATCCTAATCATTATTTGTTTTTTTCTCATTTCTTTGTTGAATTCTGTCCATTGCTCTGTCCCTATACCTGGACCCCAGTCTTCCTTCTTTTTCCATCTTCTCCAGTTTCCTGACCCTTGCCCTTCGGTCTAGAATTGTTCTACATTTTGAATATTTCTATCATTGGTAAATTGGTAAATATCTCAGAGGTCGTGCCTCTTTATAAGTATTTCTCTTTGCTTCCATGATTCCTGCCAAAATCTTGTTATTGTGTCATTTCAGATTTCCCAGAAAACATACTAGGTAATGAGATTGCGATTTTGGCTTTCTAAGTTCCATATGGCCAATCCCTTGGGTGGATCTTTGTATCATAGGATTTCTTCAGGTCTCTCTAGCATATTATACTTTCTTTTCCATATTTGTTTCCATAGGTCCCTTCCTCCCCCTGACCATCTCCACCAAAGTTTAGCTCCCATTACTTAGTTTAAGGTATAAGTGTCTCTTAGGCCTAGCCCTCCTTCCATATTTTTTGTTATTAAGCCCTGTCAAGATATAGGGGCCCATTTTTTCTTCTGTTGTGCCCCTCCCCAAAGGAATTGTTTAAAGATATCCACCATTTTGGTGTAGGACCCCTTAGGGGTTGCCATGCCTGACAGCTGATATATTGGTATTGACTGCAGTACTGCTTTGAGGAGGATTGTTTTGCCGGCTAGGTTGAGGGATCGAAAGGCCCAGCTTCCCAACCTTCCCTAGATCTTCTGGATGGTTTGTTGCCACCCTGCCATTTTTAGGGGGTTTTCCCAAAGGGGCACACCTAGGTATTTAGTGGGGATATTCCTTGTACTAAACCCCTAAATCCTAGCCAGATAGGATTTTACGTTCCCTTGAGTGTTGAAGAAGAAGGTACATGATTTTTCGTTGTTTATTTGGGTCCATGATGCTTGCATAAAGGTGTTCAAGATTTCTTTGATTCTACAAACTTCTTTGAGTGATACTTGGCAGAAGAGCATGATGTCATCCACGAATTTTTGGTGGGTTATTGCAAGGTCATTCCCCGAGATCCTTAAGCCTTTGATCCTGGATTCCTGAGCTTCCTTCTTAATGTATCTGCCCAAGCCCTCTGCATCAATAATGAACAGAAAAGGAGACAAGGGATTACCTTGTTGCAGTCCCTGAGTAGGATTAAAGGTTTGGGTAGGAGTCCCGTTTAGCAAGATAGAAAATACAGGGGTGGATATCATAACACTTATCCAGTTAATGCATCTGGGGTTAAAATCATACGCTCTTAGGATACTCCTTAGGTACCCCCAGCTCAATCGACATAAGCCTTTGATAGATCCAGCTTCACTAGCATTCTTGCAACCTTCTTTACCTTGAGGGAATGGAAAATTTCTTGGGAGGTGACCATCCCATCTAAAATTTCCTCCCTTCAACAAAACTTATTTGTTTGGGGGAGATAATATTTTGGAGAAGGGGCTTTAGCAGCTTGACTATAAGAGTAGCTATAATTTTATAAATGACATTGGAGAGGGCAATGGGTTGGAATCCATGAGTGTCTTCCGATTTCGAGGTTTTAGGGATGAGAGTAATAAAGGTGGAGTTTAGACCAGGGCATACCTTTTGGTTGTTTCTTGATTCCTCCACAACTTCCAGGATTTATTTTCCCATGAATGACCAAGTGGCTTAGAAGAATTCTATAGTGAACCCACCTGGGCCTGGGTCCTTATTTTTTTCATGCCTTTGATGATTTCTTCCACTTCATCGACAGTTGTTGCTCTCATAAGGGCTAGGTTTTTCTCTTGTGTGACCTTATGGGGTATATTCTGGGCGATTCTTTGAATTTCTTTCATTCGATCTTCTTGAGGTTCTGATAGGAGGTCTTACTAAGAATCCCTCCATCTCCTCATGTTGTGTTCTGCGATTCCCCTCATCATCTTTGAGTGAGAATATTCTATTGCTCTGGCGATGTTGGATCATGGCCTTGTGGAAGAACCGGGTGTTCCTCTCCCCTTCTCTTAACCAATTCACCCTCAACTTTTGTTTCCAAAGAATCTCTTCTTGCTTCCGCCTCTCCTCCAGTTGGCTAATGATTCATCCCTCTTCTGCTGCTATCTCTTCCAATCTCCCTTCTTGTATTATTTTTTGTTGCACTGCCATCATCTTATGATTTAATTGTTGTTGATCCTTCATGATGTGTTCGATGTCTTCTTTGTTCCATTTCCTTATCTTTCTTTTAATTTCTTTGAGTTTTAGTTGGAACGTATGCATAAAATTCCTCCCCTGTTGATCGCTTTGTGTCCACCAGAGCTCAATTTTTTTAATGAGGCCTGGGTCTCTGAGCCAAAAAGCTTCAAACCTGAAGGGTCAATTTTTTGGACTTGCTTTCAGATCCACTTCCAGCCAAATTGGCCAGTGGTCGGAGCACATTCCCAAGAGAATCAATGCTTCAATGAATATATCTCTGCTCATTACTTGTTCCGAGATTAGGAATCTATCCAATATGGATGCAATTTGGTTATTCTCCCTCTTCTATTATTCCAGGTGTGCACCTCGTTTATAGTTGGGATGTATACTAGTCGTCGCTCTGCTATAGTGTCCCCAAAAAGCCCCATATCAATATCATGGGTTCTAGATGATCAATAACCCTCCCGCGCTGCCATTAGCATCTTGTCCAATAACCTGGTACTGGGGTTTGAATTTTTCCAAAATCTCTTTCAGCTTCCTTTCATTGATTTTCATTTCCTGAAGGATCATTATACTAGTTCAATCTTTTTACAATCTCTCTTTGACGTAACTTTGTTTTCCTCTACTGTTGAGGCCTCTTATATTCCAAGTTGTAATAATCATTTCAACAACTTTGGGGCTTTTTGAAATACCTCTGATAATGGCACCACTCTCCCTGAGTTTACTAATAGTTCCCCCACCATCTGTATGGATTCATTCATAGGTCTTCTACCTCTTTTCTTTCCCCCTTTTCCTAAGGTTCCTGGATCATGCCCTTGTCCGCCTTGGGATCCTAAGTGTTCTGGTTGGGCTATGATGGTCGATCCTTGTTTTAACTTGTATTGCTGAAAGGTTTCTTTATAGAGTTGCTTTTGGTCCTCTGGAATGAAGTGTTCATCCAGATGTCTCCACTCCTGTAGCATTCATTTCATCACTTGCTCTTCCACACTAAGTCTTATTTCTGGGAGTTGAATTCCATTGGGTTTTGCTCCACCATTTGCATGCTATTCTCCTCCCTTTGTTTTTTTCGTTACTTCTTATCTCTTTTGTTTATTTCTCTCGTTCTCTTTCTTATGAATTTATTCCATATCTTTAGTGGCTTCCCTGCTCATCTCTCCCATCTCATCCATCTGAAGGGTAGGTAATCTATTAAGGTTTTGTTTCTCTACCTCATTTTGGTGTGCTTTCTAGTACCCTGTTGATTTCTGGTTTCTCCTCTTTCTATGCACTTCCTAGAAATCGTCCCCATCCTCTCTTCCTGTCGCCTCTCCTACCTTCTTTCCTTGCAACTAATTATATGGGTTGTTTAGCAAACAAGCCCGGTACAAGTGCTCGTATTCATGGCAGCGCCTACAACTGAAATGGATATGCTCATAGCCTAGGGTTTGCTGCCATACGTCATCATGGTATTCTAGCTCTATGCAGTCTAGTAGCGGCTCAGCTATATTCATGTAAACACAGATTCTTGCATAGGATGTGTACCTACCTTTTCTTATCAAGTCTGCTACCTTGACAAAAGTGTTGATCGAGTTGCATATTCATTCCAATATTTCTGGGTCCTAGAAGTCCATTGGGAGGCCAAAGAGTTGGACCCAGATGGGTGTTGCCAGCAGCTTCTCCTGGTCTGGGTTGTAGCACTCCTCAGTGTCTCATGAATATGTCAGAATTTTTGAATAAATATGGTCCACCTTCGAAAACCTTCCCCTTGTCTTCTAGGTTAGAAAAAATTAGCAAGAAGAACCCTTTCGCCCCTAGCTTGAGGTCGATATGCCCCTTTGGCTTCCATCATTGCTGGATCCATTCTATCAATTCCTTCTCGGTAGGCCAGGCTCTAATAAACTTGTAAATTAGGTTGTGGTCCTTCATATATCCTTTATATTCCTCCAACTTGTTATTAGGTATTACAGATCAGGGTTTCTTGGTTGCTCTGGGTAGTCATTTTCCTCCCAGCCGAACTTGTCATTTAGCTCCCAGTACCGGTAAACCCTTCCCCTGATTTCTGTTGCCACCAACTATGCCATGAATACTCATCTCTCCTGCGGTGACACTTCAGTAGGAAGGGATCTCCCTCCCCCCCCCCCACCCCCCTGCCATACCACTCATTCCATTGCCAGCGTGATCCATTGTTATTTTGCCTGTTCCTTGTTGCAGGTCGTGATGTTGTAGGTTTGTAGGCACTACCCGTGAGCCCAAACCCTAGCCACTCCCGTTCCCCTTATTACTTTATAATCAGTAATTTAATTATATTACTTAATTAATATTAATCAGTTAATTAATATAATTATTTTTTAATTATTTAATATTTAAATATTATTAAATTATTAGTGACTATATATATATTTTTTTCAACTATGTTTCATAGTCACTAAATGGCCGCTACATCCACAGGTAATAATCCAGAGAGATCCACCCAAAGGGATCTACCCACCAACTTATCTGGTCGGGTGTAATCCCTAGGGTGTCGAGGAGATTTGACCTTGTGACCTCCCAATTGACAAGGTAATTATTAATGAGAACTCGACCAATTGAACTATCCCTTCGGGCTTAGTGACTATATTGTTGTTATTATTATTATTTAATTATTTAAGAATAATATTCATTGATATTAGTAATATTAATATTACTAATACTAATACTTATTTAGTAATAACAATAATTATTTTAAAATGATTATAATAATATTTAATTAATAATAATTTTTTGTAATTTATAATCATATTTAATCTTTGATTATTGTTAATTAAATATTATTATAATCATTTAAAAATAATTATTGTTATTAATATTATTATTAATAGTTAATATTAAATAATTTAAAATTAAATATTATTAAATAAAAATAATTAATAATTAATATTAATTAACAATAATATTAATAATTAATAATAATAATAATAATAATAATATTTTTACCCCAAATCAGGGTGAGGGCGATGAAATGGAGTCCTCGGGATCCATATCATGGTTAGCATTCTGAGAAAAAAGGACGATGAGGGATATTGTCTAGGCCTTCACACACTCACCAACCTTTGCAAGGTGGCTAGACACATGCAAGGCATAAATGATAATCAAAGCGACTGGTGTGATACCTTCTGCCTAGAATTTTATGTTGCGTGTTTGGCTTGAGCAGGAGGCATTGTAAGTAGTTTGGTTACAATCTTAGAGGAAGTCCTAGGCGCGCTCTTGAATTTCCCTTCCAAAGCCTGTAGACTGGGTACAATAGTTCTCTTCTGTTATCGAGTGCTTAGCATCTACAGGTATGTTTTATCAATGAATTTTCCCCTTCTGACCCCTCTTCTTAATGTCTCTATGATAAATCGTGGGAAACAGGTCTCTAAGACCGTGTTTCTGGTTAGAAAGATTACATTCTAGAATTTGTGGAAGGAAAGCGCTAGTTTTTCTTATGGGAAACTTTAATTTGGTTGAATTGTCTCTGTTGGTTATGGTATTTTACTCTCCCATCTGGGAATGTACTTGGGGTTTGTGCTCTAGCATTCGATCGGTATTCTATGCATGGGTGCTTGGTTTTTATTTCATGTCCTTTTGTTACTTATGTTGGTCAGTAAGCGAAGAGACTCTCTAAGAGAGTACCCATCTGAATGGAATTTTTGTTTAGTTCTTTGAAGGCTGAGGGAGCTATGGGTTGATGATGCCAGCCTTTATTAGTATACCCATATCATATTCAGTGGAAAATGTTTGTTTTATTGGTTTGTTGCTCATAGTTTTGTGGATTTATTCTGTTATATACCTTCAGGTGTCCACTCCAGGTGCACACACCAGGTTCATAAGCTTGCCACCTACATTGTGCCAGGGTTTGTGGGTTGTTATCTTAGTGCACTAATTCATTTTTGTTGCCATTGAAGTCATAGCATGGTGTGCCGTACCTCTGGAAGAGGTTCCATGTCAGGAGAGGCCCAAGGCCGTAGTCATTGTGCGGGGCTTCAACGTGGTGGCAGTTAGCCCCAACGATGTCATGTTCAGGGCCGCAGTCGTAAAATGGCCTCTAGGATTATACATGAAGCGTCTCAGGCCTACCAAACTGGCGCTCATCCTCAAATATTCTAGCTTATATCTCAGTGGGAAGCGGATTTGAATAGATAGGCAGCATAAGAAAATCTGGAGGTTGAGGAATGATCGAAGTTGGTATCAAGCCCTGATCATACCCAAGGTCAATCCTCTCAATATAAACAAACTGTCTACCTGTATTGTCTCATGAAAAATATTATGGCAAGGTCCCTATCAACTCCTACAGTTTCTCCGACCAAGGTCGATCCTGTTCTTCCAGAAATTCATAAATAATTCCATCTTATCCAATTGTAGATTCACAATTAGAATGCCTGCCTCAGCCGTATAGAAAAATATATTATGTGTCTCACTCAAACAGAATTACCGGGCTCGAGTGTGAAAGATCCATATCCTATGGACTCTTCTGATGATTAGTAGTATGTCAAGTCTAGTGTGTTTTTCAATTTTTGTTAAGTATAAATGCAGGAGGTTCAAGTTTTGATACTATGTCATATATATTTAGATATTAGACGAGATAAGGATACTAAGACATATATAGCTCTAAAAGACAGTCTTAAACTATTTTCCTTTTGGATGGCTTATCATGTGGTATGGTGGCCAATAGATCTGGTTTACCACTGGGTAAATTGAGACCACCTTACCATTTGATCATGGATGTAATCAGCCCTTTTTGATGAATGAATGAAGAAATTCCTACCAAACTTACAAAATAGTAATATTAATATTAATAATATTTTTTATTGTAACAACATTTTTGTAATATTATTTTTATTTTTATGTATTTATCAATGGTAGATACAAATGAAGCCTTTGGCTATATCAACCACATTAATATTTATAATGTGGTTTTGCTAGTCTACAAAAATCTCATTTCCAACAAATCCACTAAAAAATGGTGACAAGAAATAGATATTGTAACTAAATAAATTGTCTAAATTAATCTCTTTCTAAATTATTCATTAGACTTGTAATCACTGACTACAATTTATGACAATCAACTTAAATAGTTACCCTTTAAATTTATTGTTCAAATTTTGTTTACCAATAACTTTTCACATTTTGAAATTCTTCCTCACCATGAAATATGCTTAAAATACGCTTAAAATACTAAGAAAATGTTATGTAAAACATAACAAATTCCAAGCCTCGCCAATACAGTAATGACAACTCGCCTATAAAAAAGGAATCTAGATATCCATCAAGGTAGGAATTATGTGAGTTGCTTATGGCATTTGCATTGATGTGATTCTACAAAAACCTTGATACATGGAAGGCAGAAAATAACTGGCATGCCATTGGGCAGTAAATGCGAGGGGTTGTATAAGCTCACTATTAGATTTAATAAAGTACATTATCCAATGGTGAGCATATACAACCCCACACTAACTACCCAATAACAGGTTAGTTATTTGTTTCCTTCATAGAATAAGTGATGTATAGTACAAGGAATGATTGTTGGTTCATTCATCTATTTGATTCTCCCAAATTCCAATTCAATATATATATGAAGTGTTTTTCTCATCATAAAATAATTGATTATAAACTTATATACTATTTTCATGATATCAAAATAGATTTTGAAAGTTAAACATTAATTTTAATTATAAAGTTTATAAATTTTAATAAATATTATTTTAAAATATAAAGGACTTTTGTAATTTAATTTATAAAAGATTATTCTTTCATTTTAATATTTTAAATTATGTTATTATATTTTCTAAATTATTTATTAATGATAATTTTTATATAAGTTAAATTAAGAGTTTGAATGATAGTGGAATTGTCATTTTCAAAACATATATGTAATAATATGATTTTTTGAAAAACTCATATGCAATAATGTTATTTAATTTAAACATGTTTTTTTTTAATCCCCATAATTGTATGAGATAATAACAAAGTACGTAGGTTAAATTCTTATAAATAAAAAGTAAGTTAAATGGGCTTGTCTAGGAATAACAAGGCATAGTAATTATCAACGTTTTGCAAATTGGGTAGCAAGTTAAGAGAATTTTACTCTAGGGAAATGATTATGGTTAAGCATGTTTGAAATAAAGTTGTATCAAGATAGTTGATGTTTCCAAAAATTTATACTAAATGAAAGTACCATAGGTGATAATTATTGTTATGTTGTTCATTTTATTAATTTCAATCTCACTTATTGACCTTCTAAATTTGATGTGATATAATAAAAAATTTAAAAACATTACAAGGAAAACATATTCTAGGAGAGGTTTTTGTACAGATTTCTAGCATTATAAAACTGAACAAAATGATAAATAAATAAATTCACTATTGGTACTGAAGGATTTATCGTTTATTACCATAATTTAAAAAATCTAGGCAAAATCTCGTAGAAGTTCTTTTCCATAGTGTTCTTAAATTGATAAAGCATATTGATGTAGTAATTATGTTTATAATGTGTAGAAATTGTCATGCCCCTAGACCACCCACCTGAGTTAAGGCACATCGAGTCCTCTAGGCATGAGGCATCGGTGTGGTTTGTTGCAATGGTTTGACCAACTTACAATAACTTACACCCAGACTATGCGTCTAGCTAATTTACTTATGTAACGAGTTAGATATATTATGTTTGTGGAATTAACATGAAATATTAACCCAAGCACAATGCTTATTCATTTCATTTTACTTCTCAATGCTTAATTATTTTGTAACATCCCCAGCCACTAGCTAGGCAATGCTACCTCAATCACATAGCTCAAAAATGCCTAAATTGAAAGCGAAAGCGAAAATCTATAGTTGTGCCACAATTTTTTTAGAACTTGGGAATTTACTAGTTAAACAGGAATGCAATGTGAATGTCCAAAATGTGATATTTGTCACATATAAACCACAGATACATAATTGCAAAAACGAATTCAAGATTAATTAGCCAAATCTAAATACATTAACACTAAACCTTGTTTAGGGTGCACATGCATATTCATGTAAATTTATGTTTTACACGGCATTCAATAAATACATCAAATTTATGTACATCAAATAGACAAGCATAACATAATACAAGAGGAATTATAAACAATTCAACACAAAAACCTAAGACCAGGGTTTCAACATAGAATTTATAAACAGTATAGCACATAAAATGTAATAATTATCTTGCCAAAGTGAATCAACTAGATATAGGATCTCCACGTCCCATCTTGCCATAGACTATGTGGTTAAGGGATTTCAACCATGGGTCACCCCTGAGTCGATGTTGTAACTCCATGGGAAATGGTAAACTAAAAACAACCATACCTCCACACCCAAGGTGCTAACACAACACTCATGTTACTCCAAGGTTTCGAGAACCCTCTAGGCCATCAATTGCCAAGGCGCCAACCAAGCATTCATGTTGCTCCAGGGTTATTCAGGCACCCTTTAGGAAACAACCAAAACAACTTCCAGGTAGTATCAAAACCCAATCCCTAGGCTCACCAGCTGGTTGCTTAGGATTGATGTCCAAAACCATAATCTTCCTCATAGTAATAATCAACATAATAATAATGAGGATAATTCATCCAATATATACTTTATATCACTACATAAAGTATCCTAGTAGCACATAGCACAATAGCAAGTAACACATGGGCCCTAGGTGTCCTCCTCATCACCAACACTTTTCATTAACACCATACTCTGGTAGTAGATTCCCCCCCCCCATACTCTTTACCATGGAGTGGGATCCATAGCCAATATATTTTATATTTTTTTATTATAAAAATATGTACATCAGTTACATCATATTTAGAATCCTGGCCCTCTGGCCACATAACCAAACTCGCATGTATGTCTTCCATGTTGGCCCCAAAATATAAAGCATATATGCATAAGCGTGCATGCCCACAAAATGACTGTGGGTCACCAACCTACTATCAAAGTAAATATATATTTATATTAGGAACTGGAAAGGGTATACATTCCCCCCCCCCTTAAAATACGCTTAAAATACTAGGAAAATGTTATGTAAAACATAACAAATTCCAAGCCTCGCCAATACAGTAATGACAACTCACCTATAAAAAAGGAATCTATGTCTCCATCAAGGTAGGAATTATGTGAGTTGCTTATGGCATTTGCATTGATGTGATTCTACAAAAACCTTGATACATGGAAGGCAGAAAATAACTGGCATGCCATTGGGCAATAAATGCGAGGGGTTGTATAAGCTCACTATTAGATTTAATAAAGTACATTATCCAATGGTGAGCATATACAACCCTGCATTAGCTACCCAATAACAGGTTAGTTATTTGTTTCCTTCATGGAATAAGTGATGTATAGTACAAGGAATGATTGTTGGTTCATTCATCTATTTGATTCTCCCAAATTCCAATTCAATATATATATGAAGAAGTGTTTTTCTCATCATAAAATAATTGATTATAAACTTATATAATATTTTCATGATATCAAAATAGATTTTGAAAGTTAAAATTTAATTTTAATTATAAAGTTTATAAATTTTAATTAATAATATTTTAAAATATAAAGGACTTTTGTAATTTAATTTATAAAAGATTATTCTTTCATTTTAATATTTTAAATTATGTTATTATATTTTCTAAATTATTTATTAATGATAATTTTTATATAAGTTAAATAAAGAGTTTGAATGATAGTGGAATATATTGTCATTTTCAAAACATATATGTAATAATATGATTTTTTGAAAAACTCATATGCAATAATGTTATTTAATTTAAACATGTTTTTTTTAATCCCCATAATTGTATGAGATAATAACAAGGTACGTAGGTTAAATTCTTCTAAATAAAAAGTAAGTTAAATGGGTTTGTCTAGGAATAACAAGGCATAGTAATTATCAACGTTTTGCAAATTGTGTAGCAAGTTAAGAGAATTTTATTCTAGGGAAATGATCATGGTTAAGCATGTTTGAACTAAAGTTGTATCAAGATAGTTGATGTTTCCAAAAATTTATACTAAATGAAAGTACCATAGGTGATAATTATTGTTATGTTGTTCATTTTATTAATTTCAATCTCACTTATTGACCTTCTAAATTTGATGTGATATAATAAAAAATTTAAAAACATTACAAGGAAAACATATTCTAGGAGAGGTTTTTGTACAGATTTCTAGCATTATAAAATTGAACAAAATGATAAATAAACAAATTCACTATTGGTACTGAAGGATTTATTGTTTATTACCATAATTTAAAAAATCTAGGCAAAATCTGGTAGAAGTTCTTTTCCATAGTGTTCTTAAATTGATAAAGCATATTGATGTAGTAATTATGTTTATAATGTGTAGAAATTGTCATGCCCCTAGACCACCCACCTGAGTTAAGGCACATCGAGTCCTCTAGGCATGAGGCATCGGTGTGGTTTGTTGCAATGGTTTGACCAACTTACAATAACTTACACCCAGACTATGCGTCTAGCTAATTTACTTATGTAACGAGTTAGATATATTATGTTTGTGGAATTAACATGAAATATTAACCCAAGCACAATGCTTATTCATTTCATTTTACTTCTCAATGCTTAATTATTTTGTAACATCCCCAGCCACTAGCTAGGCAATGCTACCTCAATCACATAGCTCAAAAATGCCTAAATTGAAAGCGAAAGCGAAAATCTATAGTTGTGCCACAATTTTTTTAGAACTTGGGAATTTACTAGTTAAACAGGAATGCAATGTGAATGTCCAAAATGTGATATTTGTCACATATAAACCACAGATACATAATTGCACAAACGAATTCAAGATTAATTAGCCAAATCTAAATACATTAACACTAAACCTTGTTTAGGGTGCACATGCATATTCATGTAAATTTATGTTTTACACGGCATTCAATAAATACATCAAATTTATGTACATCAAATAAACAAGCATAACATAATACAAGAGGAATTATAAACAATTCAACACAAAAACCTAAGACCAGGGTTTCAACATAGAATTTATAAACAGTATAGCACATAAAATGTAATAATTATCTTGCCAAAGTGAATCGACTAGATATAGGATCTCCACGTCCCATCTTGCCATAGACTATGTGGTTAAGGGATTTCAACCACGGGTCACCCCTGAGTCGATGTTGTAACTCCATGGGCAATGGTAAACTAAAAACAACCATACCTCCACACCCAACGTGCTAACGCAACACTCATGTTACTCCAAGGCTTCGAGAACCCTCTAGGCCATCAATTGCCAAGGTGCCAACCAAGTATTCATGTTGCTCCAGGGTTATTCAGGCACCTTTTAGGAAACAACCAAAACAACTTCCAGGTAGTATCAGAACCCAATCCCTAGGCTCACTAGCTGGTTGCTTAGGATTGATGTCCAGAACCATAATCCTCCTCATAGTAATAATCAACATAATAATAATGATGATAATTCATCCAATATATACGTTATATCACTACATAAAGTATCCTAGTAGCACATAGCACAATAGCGAGTAACACATGGGCCCTAGGTGTCCTCCTCATCACCAAACTTTTCATTAACACCATACTCTAGTAGTAGATGCCCCCCCCATACTCTTTACCATGGAGTGGGATCCATAGCCAATATATTTTATATTTTTTTATTATAAAACTATGTACATCAGTTACATCATCTTTACAATCCTAGACCTCTGGCCACATAACCAAACTCACGTGTATGTCTTCCATGTTGGCCCCAAAATATAAAGCGTATATGCATAAGCATGCATGCCCACAAAATGACTGTGGGTCACCAACCTACTATCAAAGTAAATATATATTTATATTAGGAACTGGAAAGGGTATTACATTCCCCCCCCCCTTATTTTATGCATTGTCCTCAGTGCTTCATATATACATGTATTTACACTATATCACTAAAACCGATGAGGGTGATTTTCCCTCATTACACCTTCCTGCTCCCTTATGGCCTTATAAGGACCAAGAAGGTCCCATTGTACCTTTACCATGTTGAGGGTTTGATTCAAGAGCACTTTGACCATCCTATCTAAAATCTGTATAAGTTGTACCTGGAAATCATTCTTTGACTCCACTTGGATCATATGCTAATCAATCATGTGATCAGTAGCAGGAACATACTTTTTAATCAAGGACACATGAAATAAAACATGCATGGACGCCAGAAAAGAAAGTATATATGCAACTGAATCGATCCTCTATAGGATCTTGAATGGTCCACAATAATGTGCTGCTAATTTGGCATAATTGCCCAGCTTTAGTGAACTATTCTATGGTTTAACTTTAAAAAATACATGGTCTCCAACTTTGAATTCTCTCTAAACTCTATGCTTATCCACAACTTTTCTTCTTGTCTTGGGTAGCTTTAAGATTTTTCTTAATTCTAACAACTTTCTCTTCCATATCTTTAATCAATTCCAAACCAACCTTGAATCTGTCTACTAGATTGCTCCAACTCATAGGAGTATGACATCTCCTGATGTATAATACCTCAAACAAACTCCTTTGTAATGAAGCCTAATATTCGTTATTATACGTAAAATCTACTAAATGTAGGTAGTCCTCCCATTTGGATGGTTTATCCATGACATACAGTCACAACATATAATCACATGGTTAAGATGTTAAGTATATCCATCAGACTCTGGGTGGTACACAATTTTAAAATTCATATTAGTACCTAACCCTTTAGATAATCCCATCCAAAAATTATATGTAAACTTTTTTATCTATGTTTGAAATAATCTCCCTAGGCACACCATGTAGTCTGGTAACTTCACTCATAAAATATCAGCTATGTGAGTTGCTTTATGAGTTGATTTCACTGGAAATAAATAAGTAGCTTTGGTAATCTTATCAATTACTATAATTGCATCATGCCCTTTAGTTGTTATCAACAATTTATTAATAAAATCCATCGACACCACATCCCACTTCCACTTAGGAATGGGCATGGGATGCAACAATCATGCTAGGTGCTTGTGCTCAGCCTAAACTCTCTAACACTCCCAACAACTGGCTATGTAATTTTCCACATCCTTCTTTAATCCCAGCCAAAAATACTACTTCATAATCGATGTAATAGTTTTTTTATATCATAGGTGTCTTGCATAAGCCACCCTATGCATATCCTTCATAAGCAACTCTTTCACCTCCTTCATATTTGTCACACATATATTATCTTTATACAGAAGAACCTCATCATCTCCAAGATCATAATCTAAATACCTTGGTGATTTTCTTTCCATTGTAAACTATTTTTTATGACAAAATAATGTTGATCCAAATTTACAGCTTCTTTGACTTTGGATATTATATCCTCCTTATATATACTTACTGTTAAAGCATCCATCAAATGAACTTTTCAGCTAAGGGCATATGCCACTTTTTTCTCCTTCCCTTTAATATAATTAATCTCAAAATCATATTCAGCTAACAATTCTAGCCACCTGATCTGTCAAGCATTCATATTTGGTTGTTCAAACAAATGCCACAAACCATAGCAATTAGTTTTCAATTAAAATATCCAACCCATAAGATAATGTATCCACATCTTAAGAGCATGAATGGTAGTAGCCAATTCTAAGTCATGTGCGACACAATTTTTTTCATGATCCTTTAACTTCCTGGACTCGTAACACACCACATATCCATGTTGCATAAGTACACCTCATAAACCTTCTTAGCATGCATAAGTGCATACCAAAAAATCCTCATTTGGATCTGCAATCTTCAGTGCTAAAGCACTTGTTAACAAAGTCTTCAAACATTGAAAGGCTCTCACACTTAGATCTCCATTCAAATCTAATTTCTTTCCTTTGCAACGAAGTGATGGGATGGGTAATCCTAGAAAATCCTTCAATAAATATTATGTAGTAACCATTTAGGCCCATAAAAGACCTGGGTTCCATAACATTCTTTAGTGTTGGCCATTCGTTCATGGCCTTAGTTATTTTTGGGTCTAAATTTATCCCATCCTCTGAAATAATTTGGCCTAAGTAATAAATATTCTTATGATAGAAAGAGCACTTACCGATATTAGAATACAGTTTTTGTTCTCTGAGCATGTTACAGGTCTATTTGGGCACATCACTCCCAACATGCAGATCAGTACTTTTAGGGCTCATCAAACCCTAATTCAGTTGTTACATGCCCTAGAGAAGTCAACTCATTGAATGCCTCTTTCTATGAAAGTTTCATTTCCTGAAGCCTTCCTGAAATGCCTCCTTGGAACACCAACGCAACCTATGCCTTAAGACAGTGCACTGTAGAGCAGGCAGGCCCACTGTGGCCTGCACTGTAGTACACTTAGGTCCTCTAGCCCACGGTGGCTTTCACTGCAATGCACTTAGCCCTCTTTAGCCTACGCTGGGCGAGATTGAACAAATTTTCATAGGGTTCTGGGAATATTCCTTCATTCTAGATGATTCTAGAAGGTTCCCATCCCTTATCTCCTCATATGAGCTCGAAATTGGATAGGCTAAGGATCCATTAACCTCCTATCCTCTCATCCCTTGCTCCATGGAAACTAACTCCAAATTTGGAAGGCCATTCAATACCATCATTTATGACAAAACCACCTCCATTTCCTATAAATTAAGCACTCATCATAGTGATCAAGGGGCGCTAGAATCTGAAGTTTGTAAGGAATTGTTGTTGGTTTGAGGATTGAGTTTATGTTAAGCAATGTTATGCCGTTGGAGTTGTGTTCTTTTGATGTGGCGAGGGTTGAATTGAAGTTGGAGGAGTGGCACAAGATCGAACTATATTAGGTGATACTCTTCCTTCTACACTAATAAAGAGCTTATTCCTTTTCTCATATGATTGTTCATATATGTGATGATTATGTGTTTCAATGTCTTCAATTCCATTGTTTTATAGTAGATAGATCATGTATGTTTTGATCATTTCTTGTTTCCATTTCTCTTGATGCAGATACCTTTTGAGCGGATTTAGTTCAAGTGGGAGCGACGAGAGCGATTCAAAAGAGATCAAGGAAGTGAAAGGCAACAAGTAAGTTCCTCCATCTCATCTATCTTCTATAAGAAAAGGTTAAACTACTTTCTTTCTGTTGTTCTAGGTGTAGTCACCCACCTAGGGAAAATGTGTTTATCCGTAGATGCAAATTCCATGTAACAAATTGGCGACCATACTGGGGAATATTGTCAATATTGGTGGCTTACCCTCATCAAATTACACCCTAGTAGACTTTTCTTAGCTTTATTGATCTTATTTCAGTCTTTTTGAAGTGTTTTTAGTCAAAAATTGTTCTTGAATGTCTCTTGAATTGACTCTCTGGCACTAGCGCAGTGTTGGTCTTGACACAGTGTGCTGCAGAGCAGCCCCTGCCTTAGAGACAGTGCATTGCAGTGCACTATCTCTCTCTCTCTCGCCTGCGCTGATTCCTTTTAGGCTAAAAACCCAACCTTTGGTCTGATTTTTCCAAAGTTGCTTCTCTTGTTGTTTGCTAAAAGATCAATGATTCTTGTGGTTTTGAAATCAAGTTGTATTTCTCCTCCTAGCCCTAATTTGGCCTTGATTTTTTAGTGTTTCTTAAATGATTTCTTTATCATTATCAATTCATTATAAAAGTTATCTTATGGTCGATTAATATTTTCAGAAAATAAAGTGTCGTAAAAGTCCTCATTTCTTTCGAAAAGGAACTGTCGTAAAGTCTTCGTTTCTTGCAAAAGATTGATTGATTGTATGTGCATTATTACTTTTGTTCATCTCAACATTAAGGGAATTGAAAAGGAAAACTTGCATTGTGCATATTGTAGTTTTTGAATGCTTGATAGGAATAGCTAGGGAAATTGCATTAGGTGTGCTCTTTGCTCTTTGTCAAAGATATGATTTCTCTATCGCTTACTAGCTATGATTTTCATTGTTCAAATCAAATGAAAAGAATGTTTATCATCTTAGTTGAATTCTAGGAGTTTCAAAGACATCACATGGTGAACCTTGAAAGGAAAATTATTAAGAAGATCAACTTAAAAGTTATCTCAATTAACCTAATGGAGCATTGTCACCTAACGAATAACATTTAGAGGTTCTAGGCTAGAGATGTGTTCCGGCGTCGTAAAACATAGCATCTGTCATTAATTGTCTACTTTACATTCCGAGTGTGATACCTCATTCCAAATACGCAAGTATATCGTAGCTCGTCCACATACCTTCTAGTATATAGGGTGGTGTTATAGTACAAAAAGTATAAAGGAATGCTTTTATTGTGCGGTTTCGCATTAGACAACGCTTGTTGAAATGTGGCAACAAGAAATTCCAATTTTAATTTGTCCTTGAATTAATATTGTGAATTAAAATTGAATTTAGTCTCACCAAATGCTTGGAAATAATTAATTAATTCATTATGGATTAATTAGTTGGAGAAATTCAAGTTAGAAGTCTTTTTTGAAGTCATGCAAGAGTTATCCCTTAAATTAAGGAGATAAGCCTTAGATTAAGGAGATAAGATTGAGTTATATTTGAGTTGTAATTAGTTAACTCAATTTACTAAGTTAAGTCCAGTTAAATTAGTTCCAAACTTTTTGAGGAACTAATTGTGAGTTATCAGTCAGTTGATGCATGCATGCACTCAACTAGTGTACTCTAGATAACTGAAGATTCCCTCATCAGTAACTCATGCATGTATATCATGAGAAAGACCCAATTGAGCTAAATGTCAAGGAAATTGTACTATCAGTTGCATGTGTTTACTTATAAAGGAAACTCATGCATGCAGTAAAAGCACAATTCCTCGAGGATTGTGCAATTATGATAGTGTGTTAGAGAAGTGTTCCACTTGGTGAGGTGAGAATCATCCACTAGGAACAACGCAAGTAAATAGGAGCTTGGAGGGTAGAGGATAAGGCTTGTGAGAAGCCAGGATTGCCTGTGAGCATCTGTGAGGATTGTACTGAGAGCTGGATAGCTGTGAGAGCTAAGGCTTTGTTTAATTCCTATGTATTTCCACCTTTTATAATAATACAGATAGTGGGGTTTTTAGCTGAGGCTTTCCCCAAAGTATTTTCATGTGTTTGTTTCATTGATTCTTCTTCTTCTAGTTATATGTGTTCAGCTTGATCTTGCTCAATCTTTAAGCTTCTGCAAATTTATAGTAAAAGTAGGTTATAGTATTTTGCTTTGGTTATATTGCATTATTGGGTTAACCTACAGTCATATTTTCTACATGGTATTAGAGCGAGATTTGTAGAGAATTTGCAGAATTTCTACAGCGCTAATACGGATTGGGCCTCCACGTACTTTCAGGTATATATGGGAGGACTACGTTAGGTTTCTATCCATCCATAGGTAACCGAGTCGGCTACCTTGTACATTGTGATACACTGAACACAACATTTGAGGAGATTTCATGCACGTATGTTAAGTCCTTGGTTTACTGAGGTAGTATATTGTAGTTCACAGTTACTTGGTAATCCTTTTGCCTAGAATATCCCTCTTTTGTTTTGTTATGTTATTTTGATTAAAATAAATTAATTGACTGCGGATAACATCCTCCACGTCACTCCTTAGTTGATCTTAGGTTGAAACATATGGCAACAACTCCCAAGTCCACTAATCAAGGAATTCATTTTGATGGGAATCCTAGTCCTCTTCCTCCTTTTAGTATTATTAGTGCTCCTTATATGGCTACATTGTCCCTTCTGGGACTTACCATTAGATTTCCAGTATGGTTGTTCTCAACTTCCTTAGCCCTGCAACTAAATATTCCTACAATTAGACAAAATCAACCTCCAGTTGATCCTAAATTTGACCCTTTGCCTTCTTCGTCGATTGTTTCTTCCTCCCTTCTTCCTCTTTTCCTGGTGAAAGTATTGGCACTTGTAACTAGGTGGCTAAGAAGATGAAGAAATGGAAGAAGAAGAAACAAATTTAGTAGTGGGAAACCTAGCAACCATTGCTTCGAATGCAACTTCTGATGAGAAACCATCCGATAAGCCTCACAAACTTCGATATCCTTGTAAACTTTGTACAGGAGACCATCTTCTTTGAAATTGTTTTGGTATTCCTCAGATCTTAGAAGAATGGTATTCTCGTTCACATCATCCTGTGTCATCAACTTCTAGAGATCATGATGGTGACACACCATCAACTAGTGGTAGTAAAGTTCATGGAAATAAGGGTAAAATTAAGTTTCCCTATAGGTTATGTGAAGGGAATCACCCCATTCACCTTTGTCCCTATCTGGATGAAGCCAAAAAAGTGTTGGATAACTGTCTGGCTTCTCCGCAGTGACTTCCATATGGTTACAGGAGAATCTCCCTTAATCCTTCACTAATTGATGAAGTGACTAACCCAAATCAACTGTCGGTCAAACCCACTCTCTATAAATTTGAATCCCATGAGTCTATACCTGACCAATCACAGGTCAAGGAAACAGTTGACCCGATTTCACCTTCAGTTAATCGTACCTTTCCCATAGAGAGTGAGTATGATACCACTCAAGTTATTTTCATTTCTTCAGATTCCAATGAGCTTGGAGGAAACCTTCCTGTTCCATGAAGATAGGAGGAAAATCCTCCCGTTCTCGTAACTCAAGGGAGTAATTCTCTTGTTCTTACGGTACCCCCACCAAGTAGTCTAGTCACTTTCTTTGATTGGAATCGATTGGCACGATGTCGTCTTCCTTCTTATGTGCCTTTCTAGATCATAGTACAGTTTTATAATATGATTGTATCTTGCAGTATTATAGATGAAGGTGCATTTGTGAGTATCCTTTCCTCCACTTCTTGGCAAGCACTTTGTTCACCGCCACTTAATCCTGTTACCCAGAGTTTGTTGGCTTTTAATAGAGGAACCAATCAACCATTAGGGATCCTTCCTCAGTTGCCTATTACTTTGGGAGGAAAAATGGTTTATCTCAATGTGATGGTAGTCCCAGGCCCTTTAGATTAAAATTTACTTTTTGGGCGCAACTATGTTTATGACATGGGAGCTATTGTTTCAAAACTCTTTCGAGTGATGTGTTTCCCGCATGAAGGTAGAATTGTCAATGTTGACCAGCTTTCATTTCCCGATCCAAATATGGCTTCCAGACAACCATCTTCCCTAAATGGTCCTTTTGTCCCAATGGTATCTTCCCTGCCACAAGTTAATTATGTGGCAACCTGTTCCATGCCTACATCAACAAACGATCAATTATGTGATGTTGTGCATTATGTACTGGGGGCATTGGAACTAGATCTCTAATGGATTCCTTGTTATGTATCCCTTCTAGAGTATTGTTCTCCCATCTGATGAGAACCTCTTCGAAGTCATGACCTCTTATGGGTCGTGATCAAGGAATAATGAGGATAGTTCCTGGTCTTGTGTCAACCTCGTTAAAAAATGAAACAAAGGGTATGAGCATAGGTTTCTGTCTTGTGTCAAGTTCATTAAAAAATGAAACAAGAATATGAGGTTAGTTCTTTTACTGTGTCAACCTAATTAAAAATATATATATGAAACAGGTCCCAGAGCATAGTTCCTTGTCTTGTTTCAATCTCGTTAAAAAATGAAACAAGGAATTTGAGCAGAGTTCCTTGTCTTGTGTCAAGCTCAATAAAAAATGAAACAAGGTCCCTTGGAGCAAAGTCCCAATTCGATTCTTTGATTAGATCTTGTAAAATCCCAGTCAAGTCTTTCACTTGATCTTGTAAATGAACCTTCATTCCATCCACCTGATAGCCACAAGTATTCTACTTAGGTGAATGTAATGAAGCTTAGGGGGCATGCACCTAGAATCAAGTCATCATGCTGGGGGCATGTAAACCAATCTCAAGCATAGTTTTTCGTTTCCAGCTTGTGTAAAAATGAAACTGAATCCAAGCATAGTTTTTCATTTCAAGCTTGTGTGAACATGAAACTGAATCCAATCATAGTTCCCTATGGTTCAAGCTTGTGTAAAAATGAACCCATCTCCATTTTAACCCTCTTGATTGCCATTCTATCAGCCTCTTCTATCATATGAGCCTTGGTTTTTCTCCTTCCATCATCACTATCTCCTTGGCCGATCATACGCTTTCAATTGGTTGTTTTACCCTTTTTGAGGAACAGTTGCAATGAGTGGTCTTATTAGCCAGCCTCTTCACATAAATCAACATGTTTTGAGAAGTTCCAACATCACTGGAACCAATTGCTATCCTAGACACCACTCGTTCCTCTAAGTGAATTCCTATTTAAGCTCTTTTCAGACTCTCAAAATATGAAAAGATTGTCGAGCGCTTGTCCTTTTTAGCTCATTAATGGATTGGACAACATCTACTCAGTATAAGTTTAACCCTTTTCCAGACTGAGATAGATTATCTACAAAAAAGGAATACGTTGATCAAACATGGTCAATAAGTTCTCTCTTGTATTATTTTACACTTTTTCAGACTTGAGATACAAACTTACGAAAAAGAACTTGTGGAGTTTTTTTTTGTCCATTTTCAAACTCTCTAAATGTGAAAAGGACCGAGTTCTCATTGTAGTTAAAACATCACATAGCAATGGATTCACCCGAAGGGTGGAATTATACTACAAGCATATGTTATCCTCCTCAATCTTATTAAAAAATAAAGAGTTATTGGTCAGCAATGACTAGGGAAAATGGGAAAAGGGATAAATCACTTTATGGTAGCAAGTTGCTCTTGAACATGACACTTTCACTTCATTTCTGTGACTATTTGGATTGGGTTATCTACTTGATGCTTATCATACATATGGTCTATCACACCATCCATCACTTTGGTTTTGGGTCAATGCTGCCAATTCATTCAATGTCACCGACATGTTCAAGAGAATTCATTCAGTAAAACTCATCCTTTGCAATACTCATAAACCTTCATTTTCATGACCACCATTCCTGAACCTTGTGTTGTCATTTACATTCTGTCTCCAAAATCATTACACTCATTTCATGTCATTGATGTGGGATACATCAAGGCCCTCCTGCGACGAGTCACTTCTTGTTGACATCAGCACATTATCCAAGAAGTTGACTTAGAAACACCCTTTCAGTACTTTGGGGATTACATACATCAATGGCAAGTTTCTCTCTTCCGGCGACAAGTTGACATCACCAGTTTTTGACTGAAAGACTTTGTATGGTGTTTGACATCAAAACATCTATTCACACCATGCAAAATGTACTACAGTACCTTAAGAATCATTATCATTATCGATGATCTCTCTCGCATCTGTTAACAGCTTACATCATTTGCTGGTAATCATACGGTGTCTTCCCATGTTCAACCTCAAATAACATATTCACATGTTTAGACTCATACTTGAGCAAACGATTGGATGAGATAGAAGACCTTGAATCTAGTTTCATCCATCCGGTCTGCGATTTCAAGAAAGTACTAAATCATCTGTACGATGGCTTTACACTGATGGTCATCCCATCATGGGTCTATATCTGTAGACAAATATCTCTGTACATGTAATGAAAATTTTATATGTTGAGTATGGGTATGCCTTCCCTCAGCAATTCATGCAAAAATCCAAAATATCCTGATGCTATGTATTGTAATCAATGCATGTCATCATCTGCTTCACTTCCTCTCTGTCGCATCGTAAAGCATATCACTCGACATTATCATTTTCGACTTCATGCTTTAGGGAGAAAATGTTACAAGTATATTTTGGCACATCACTCCTGACATTTAGATCAGTACTTTTAGGGCTCATCAAACCCTAATTTAGTTGTTACATGCCCTAGAGAAGTAAACTCATTGAATTCCTCCTTCTATGAAAGTTTCATGGCCTGAAGCCTTCTTGAAATGCCTCCTTGGGACACCAACGTAGCCTATGCCTTGAGACAGTGCGCTGAAGAGTAGGTAGGCCCACTGTGGCCTACACTGCAGTGCAATTAGGCCCTCTTTAGTCCACATTGGGTGAGATTGAGCGAAATTTGCATAGGGTTCTTGGAATATTCCTTCATTCTAGATGATTCTAGAAGGTTCCCATCTCTTATCTCCTCCTATGAGCTCAAAATTGGATAGGCTAAGGATCCATTAACCTCCTATCCTCTCATCCTTTTCTCCATGGAAACTAACTCCAAATTTGGAAGGCCATTCAATACCATCATTTATGACAAAACCACCTCCATTTCCTATAAATTGAGCACTCATCATAGTGATCAACAGGGGCTAGAATCTGAAGGTTGTAAGGAAATTATGTTGGTTTGAGGATTGAGTTTATGTTAAGCAATTTTATGCTGCTAGAGTTGTGTGCTTTTGATGTGGCAAGGATTAAACTGAAGCTGGAGGAGTGGCACAGGATCGAACTGTATTGGGTGATATTCTTCCTTCTAAATTAATAAAGAGCTTATTACTTTTCTCATATGATTGTTCATATCTGTGATGATTATGTGTTTCAATATCTTCAATTCCATTTTTTATAGTAGATAGATCATGTATGCTTTGATCGTTTCTTGTTTCTGTTTCTCTTGATGCAGGTACCTTTCGAGCAGATTTAGTTCAAGTGGGAGTGACGGGTGTGATTCAAAAGATATCAAGGAAGCGAAAGGCAACATGTAAGTTCCTCCATCTCATCTATTTTCTATAAGAAAAGGTTAAACTACTTTCTTTGTATTATTCTAGGTGTAGTCACCCACCTAGGGAAAATGTGTTTATCCGTAGATGAAAATTCCATGTAACAGAGCACCTATAAAACTAACCTCAAATGTTATTCCTGCCCCTCTTCTGATTGTGAATATACCAATATATCATCCAAAAAAATAATAACGAACTTATCTAAATAATCTTTGAATACACCATTCATCAAACACATGAAAACACCTGGTGCATTGGTTAATCTAAAAGGCACCACCACGAACTCATAATTTATATAACAAGTTCATAAATGTGTCTTGGGAATATCTTCCTCCTCAATTTTCAATTGGTGATATCTTTACCTCAAGTTAATCTTGGAAAACACCTTAGCTCCTCAAAGATGATCTGTAACCACCCTCCTCCCACATTTACCCACTTTAATTGGTCTGCCAAGGTAAACATGAGAATGAGAGTTACTGTGACATGAATTAACTTCCTAGGTATAGTTAAGGAAGTGGAATTGACAAACTAAACTTTATTGGCCTTCCTCAGGAGCTACAAGACCCTTGGGAGCTAAAAACCCACTCCACGTGGCCAAACCCTGAGCTAACATACTTTTTCACTAACTTGGACTCCTAGTCACTTGCATAACAAGGAAATCCAAAGAATGTAAACCTCCAGTCGCATGGATAACCCTGCCTCCCAACGACTGCAGTTTAAATTACTCAGTTTTGTGCATGCAACTCTAAGATCTTAGCCACATTTTTAGGTCTAGGATCCATACCTCTACCCATAACTTGATATAACTTTCCAGAATGATGAATGACATAAGGACAAATCCATTAATGAAAAACTTAGACAAGATCTTGACCTAACAAGGCCTAACCATGACAAACATTTTGTCAAACACATTGTGAGCATGCAATCTATAGGTTAAAAATGCATATCTGAACATAGGGGTCTCATACATATCTGAAAATCATCTATAAGGTCTGATGCCCTCTCACAATATCTATAATAACATCTATTAGGTTAAGCATTCAATAACCATTCATTTACCATTCAAAACATGTTAAGACCCATAACTAGAATTTGTCATGAAACCATGCTTATAACCAACATATAACCAGAATAATAACAATGATAGAACTGCCATCAAAGCCACATTACAACAAGTATAAATACTC
The DNA here is from genome assembly GCA_031772625.1 of Pinus tabuliformis. Classification (NCBI taxonomy): domain Eukaryota; kingdom Viridiplantae; phylum Streptophyta; class Pinopsida; order Pinales; family Pinaceae; genus Pinus; species Pinus tabuliformis. The sequence continues at coordinate 1,391,119,730 of CM062818.1, read as the reverse complement.
ATGAAATACAAGAGGAAAATAGTTCTTATTAACATATGCAATCAGGGACTTCCACGTACCACCCGACCATAGATTGGGTTGAACCAAATATTTCTTTCAGCCAATCACCCATGTGCCATATTCCAAGCATGAATTTGGGACTCATAAAAAATCAACCAGGGTTTCCTCAGGATTTATGGAAATCCCGCCAAAACTAGTCAGGGGACTTCTAGGTCTGAAACCCTCACCTATACAACTAGGCTTTACCACAATCTCATCATTACCATTCAATGGATTCCTAGGCCCAAACAAAAACATACATTACCAAGCTTTACTGCAATATTACCAAAACTGATCAAGAGATCACTAGGCCCTAAACAAGCTTGGGTGCCTTTGGATTTCTTCATCAATACCTTGAGAATTTTTCTCATCTCCAACCTTAGGCTTTACTAAAATCCTACCATTATCGGTCAAGGGATTCCTAGGCCCTTCCAAATTTTCCTAAGACCACCTCAGCCAGTTCCAAAACCATCCGACAATCCAAAGCTTAACCAAATGAAAGAACCCCATCACGCCATGGCTATTTGGAAATGGCAATGAAAATTTGAAACCAATGTCACAACTAGAAATTCCCATGTCAACAATAGCAAGAGAACCAAATACACACATTAATATACCATGGATGTCCAAACTAGCAAGGAAATATTGCATGCAACTCGGTACATGCAAGTAATCCCGCTATAATCGCTTGATCCAACTCTTCCTTACTTTATCCTTGCTTTCATTTACTTTCTTTTCCTTACTTTGCCTTCCTTTCTCCAATTCTAGAGTGCTCCAAGAATCCTCTAAGTGTGAAAGAGTATGAGTGGATAGAGAGAATAGAGAGAGAGAGATCCAAAACTGAATTGACAAAAGTCTATCAATTTATCCTCAGAAGCCTTTTTATCCTTGAGGCCTCTATTTTCTTCATTTTCCTCTATTTTTCCTTCAATTTTACTCTCATGCAAACATATGACCCTTCACCTTCCTTTTCTCCTATTTTCCATTATTTTCACAAATAAAATGTCAATTAATGACTCTTTTCCTTTGCCAATATCTTTTTTAATTTCCTTAGCCATAATAATCCTAAATTGACACCCACTAGGATGTTTTTTCCACCACTCAACTTGGAATATGTGTCCCATGACCTTAGTCTTATATTTTTTACATGGAAAATCAACGAGGGGTTGCTATAGAACCATCGCCCTTGGGGGAACACCATCCTCGGTGTTCTATGACACCTATGACTAGAAAACCACTTAAAACAAAACATCCTACCCATGAAGCTTTATAACAAATCTCGTTGCAGTGTTCACAACATATCAACTGTTGAAAACATGACAAACACACTGCTTACTGGAGCTTTATAACACATCTCATTATGGTATTTAAAATAAAAACACATATGAACATTTGCTTCAACAGGAAAATAATCATATTGTTTATGGAGCTTTATAAATCCAACTCGATACAGTGTTTACAATAATATACACATATATACATATGCACATTTGCTCTAACCAACAAATAAAATGATATTATGCCTACATCCACAACAAGGGAATAAAGAGGCTCACACCTCCACCCTCAAAAGTAGTACCAAGATTCACCTCCTTCCTAAGAAGTCCAGAATCCACTACCAAATCAAAGTTTGCATCCAATGTCCAACGCTACAATCCTTGCGCCTCCTATTCCCTCAGTGAATAGTTATCGGCTCATTGTTCCAAGGCACACTCCCAATGTGTTTCTGATTTCATATGGAAATGTTAATGACCAAAACAAATCCATCCTCTGACCTTCCCTTCTCTACCACACAGTCCCTCGGGAAATTTAGTCACCCCCTTATGTGTATTCACTGACCTTCCAAGTTCCCCAACATACCCTTTCTTGGGCGATCCATCTCTTGGCAATGTTTCCTCGCATCGGAAATTCCAAAAACCAAGGCATGTACCTACCTCAAAACCATCATAATGGTCATAGCATGCTCATGGAAATCAATGGCCACTATTGGGTACCATTGTCCCACAATGGCTCTGCTCTTTAAGTGCTTTACCAACATACTGTTGCCTGTCTCAATTCCTTTTTGTTGTTTCTGCTAATTCTTGCAGTGACTTCCTGTCACAACAAGTCAAACTAGCTCTTTGATAAAATCATCATGTATGAACATATCACATCTAGTTAGCTCAAAACTCAACCATCATAAATCAAAATCATAGATCACATGTAACCATCATAAATTAGAATCATAGATAACATGCATAATCAAAAATTGAAATAAAATACTAATACTTATCCTTCAATCGGTCCTTTGTTTCTACCTTGGTTCTTGTTCTTTTCGTACACACATTAGATCAGTTGCCACATCTAGCAAGCACCCAGTGCTTTCACTTCTCTTCAATCATGTGCACATACACATAGTGTACACCACATGCATAAAACCACACATGGCATACAACACCACACAATACATGCACCTACACTTGGCATACAACACATACACATACACCTGGTGGTACAACACAACACATACACCTACACCTGGTGTATAACACAACACATACAACTACACCCAGTGTACACCACAAAACAATACATACTCCTACACCTGGTGTACAACACAACACATACACATACACCCAATGTACAACACAACACATACACCTACACCCTATGTACACCACAACACAATACATACAGCTACACCTAGTGTACAACACAACACATACACGTACATAGAGGACAACACAACACAACAAATACATATCTTACGATACAACAACTATACAATGCACATAACACAGTACCTCATGTACACAACATAGCATGTACGACATGCACACAATACCACGTGTACACAACACAACATGTACGACATGCACACAATACCACATGTACAACATGTACACAATACCACTGACACAATGTGTACGCAACACCACATATACATAGCACCACCTGCACAATGCATACACAACACCACATATACACATCATCACTTGCACAATGTGTACACAACATCACATGTACACAAAACCACCTTCACAATATGTACACAACACCACATGTACATAGCACTGCACATGCAACATGTAAACAACACCATATGTACAAAACATCACATATACAGCATGCACATCGTACCACATTTACGCAACACCATAGGTACAGTGTGTACGACATGTATAACATATACACAATAGCAGTACTCCATATCCATACACCACATTGTCTCTACTAGGCCACCTTTCCTCTAGTGTATTTCCACTATCCGTGTTTTTCGCAACATGTCGCAGATCACACTGCTTTCATTTTGTTGACGTATCCCTCAACATTACCTACCATAGCATAAACATAGGAATGGTCCTGATGATGGATCCTCGTTGGGATTTGAAATGTTGAAAAATATTGGTTCTTATTGTGGATATTCCAAAGATTAACTCAACAAAAATTGAACCACGGATGTCTTATCCAGAATTATTTCCCTGTACGGAGGGGATACATGGAGTGAGATCATTTTACTCGAAAAAATCAGAATGAAGATAGCAAGAGGAGTTCGGATCCTATGATTAATCTCTTCTATTATCTTCATTCAGAATGGTCCTGATGATGGATCATTGTTGGTATTTAAAACATTGACAAATATTGGCTATTACTGTGGATATTTCAAAGGTTAACTCAACAAAAAATGAACCACAGATGTATTAAATCCAGAATTATTTCCCTGTATAGAGGGAATACATGGAGTGAGATCATTTTACTCGAAAAATTCAGAATGAAGATAGCAAGAAGAGTTGCGGATCTTATGATTAATCTCTTCTATTATCTTCATTGAGAATGGTCCTGATGATGGATCCCCATTGGGATTTGAAACGTTGACAAATATTGGTTATTACTATGGATATTCTGAAGATTAACTCAACAAAAAATGAACCATAGATGTCTTAAATCTAGAATTATTTCCCTGTATGGAGGGGATACATGGAGTGAGATCATTTTACTCGAAAAATTCAGAATGAAGATAGCAAGAAGATTTGCGGAACCTATGATTAATCTCTTCTATTATCTTCATTCAGAATGGTCCTGATGATGGATCCCTGATGGGATTTGAAACATTGACAAATACTAGTTATTACTGTGGATATTTCGAAGATTAACTCAACAAACATAGGAATAGTATAAACATAGAATATCAATTCATATCCACATGATATTGACCTCACAGATTTGTCAAGGCTACTCTTCCCACTTGATTCCTCATAAAACAAGGAGCCTCTTCATGCCATTCACTTGCATAAACAATCATTCCTCCACAAAAATGATCCTTGACGACCCTACTAGATAGAAACATACATACATGCATATGTACATATAAAAATTACCATAAAGCAATCATGATCCCATATGACCTTATCAGACAATGACATACATGCATACATTTATACATATATAAACATCAACATAATAATGATCACAACATAATTACTAGATATCATAAGGTCTAGGTTAAGAGAACTTCCTTTATCCGTGTCCAACATGCACAACATTGAGAATAACAGTGCCCAATTTAGCTAAGGCATCTGACACCTCAAAACTATTTATTTTTCCTGTTACCTTCCTCATGATTGTCCCTCCACCATCCATTTACCCCCATGGACCCAACCAATCCAATTGGCTATCATATTCTTGACTCAATTTTCCCTTTACTAATGCACCGGAATCATCCGAGTCTTCCATTACTTGTTGGGTTTCATTCAACTCTCACCAAGCTCCATGAACTCTCCTCTTCCCCAACCAGTTCCCAAGGCACTTAAAACATAAAAGGAAAGAAAAAGAAGAAAACCATGAAACCCAATAGAAATACAACACCATAAACAAAGCTACATGTCCATGCAGTAGACATAAACAAACTGCAAATCAAGCGCAAATGAATAAAAAAGCACCAAAAGCACAAAAGTTTCAATATACACCATGACTCAATCCCCATGGGTTCCTAATGCCTCCAAGGGAAAGCTCAGCCTGAGCCTTCTCCAAGGTTTCATGGCAGTCTCTTTTTCCATGCAATCCCTTACATCATACTACCATAAACACATAAATGCTAGTGCATAAATAAACATAACAATAGTTGTATCAAGCAAGCTACCCTAGACACTTGCACATATATCATCTCTTAAGGAACTCCAATTATTTGACAGATCTAGCCATAACAGGGAACCAATTGTTTACCTATCAAGTACATGTTCATGAATCTAGCACATATCCACATAATGTCAGACAAAATCATGGTTAAGAAGACTTCATGTATGCAAAGCACTCATTCGTTTGGAATTGTGGTTTCCAAACATAGCCAAGGAATTCTCACCCAATTCCTTTATTTTACCTTTTTCCTTACTGCAATTATTATTATGTGTTATCACATCACCCAACTATTAGTCATATAAACAAATCAATTGCTACCTTGTCATGCTAATACCAAGCATGTTTCCCTACAACTATTCACACATGTCGGCCACATGTTCCAAAGATCAAGACATCATGACCATTAATATGAAACCAGCCTCCATAAATACTAACAACCATATCATAATCAATAGTCAACTCACAGTCATTAATCATAATACTAAAAATATCATCACTTGCACTCAAGTACATATCAACTATCTCAGCACATATTGTGTTAGTACAACCATCTTAAAATAAGATCATTCCTTCATGCAATTAATCAAACATTCAGACAACATGTAAACATATCATGTTAGATAAACCAAATAGACAATAAAGTCACACTCATATCTCAATGTATCTAAGGGGAGGTTATAACATTTGCATAGGTTATTCCAGATTAGTACAACACAAATCACAAGTATATCGACTCATACCTAAATATCATAAATGTAACTATCTAACACATACCAATCCAAAGTAGCACGATACATAATAGCATTAGAATATTAATTGAAATAACCATAATCATCATGCATAGGACTGCAGCGCATCTAACAATATGTTAACTACCAAGCATGACTAACCGACGCATGTGTATATGACCGTACTAATTAACTAGCATCCATCATGCATGTAACCACAACAATAATATAATGGCATACATGTACATAACCATAATGCTTATAACAGCCATTAACCAACATACCTGCATGACCAACATACAAACATGTATGATGATCTTCTCTTACCTCGAGGTCAAGTGTTGCAACCTCGCTATAATAATCTACATCTCCTAGACTATCTCAGCCAACACATTAGCATCATGATGACATAAACTGCAACAATGACTATCACAATGCATGCATAACAATCACATAGACAACTAACATGCATGCATGATAAACAAATTCCACCTATCCAGTCTAAGTGTTGAACTTGGGAACTTTGATGCCATTTTGTAACCACCTGCCTCCCACATTTACCCACTTTAACTCATCTACCAATGTAAACATGAGAATAAGGGTTACTCTGACATGTCTCAACTCCTCCATATAGTTAAGGAAGTGGAATCGACAAATTGAATTGTATTGGCCTTCCTCATGAGCTATAGGACCCTCAAGAGCTAAGAAACCACTCCAAGTTCCCAAACCCTAAGCTAACTTGATTTTTCACTGACTTGTACTACCAATCACTTGCATAATAAGGAAATATAGTGATTGTAAGCCTCTAGTCGGATGGATAACCTTGCCTCCTAGTGACTGCAAACTAAATTACTTAGTTTTATGCATGTGACCCTAAGATTTGAGCCACTTTTTCAGCTAGGGTCTAGATCTCTACCCAAAACTTGATAGAACTTTCCAGAATGATGAATGACATAAGGAAAAATCCATTAAAGTAAAACTTAGACAAGAAATTGACCTAAAAAGGTCTAACCATGATAGACATTTTTTCAAACACATAGTGAACATGCAATCTATAGGTTATAAATTCATATCTGAACATAGGGGTCTTATACTTATCTGAAAAACATCAAGAAGGTTTGATTCCCTCTCACAATAGTTGTAGTAAAATCTATTAGATCATGCATTCAATAACTATTCATTTACCGTTCAAATCATGTTAAGAGCCTTAACTAGAATTTGTCATGAAACCATGCTTATAACCATCATATAACCTTAATAATAACAATTATAGAACAACCATCAAAGCCACATAATAACAAGTATAAATACTCATGAAATATAAGAGGAAAATAGTTCTTATTAACATATGAAAAAACCAACCAAGTTAGGGACTTCCATGTACCACCTAACCATAGATTGGTTGAACCAAATCTTTCTTTCAGCGAATCACCCTCGTGCCATATTCCAAGCATGAATGTGGGACTCACAACAAATCAACTAGGGCTTCCTCAGGCTTTACCACAATCTCACCAAAACTGGTGAAGGGACTCCTAGGCCGGAAACCCTCACCTATACAACTAGGATTTACCACACTGATTTACCACACTCTCCCCATTACCAGTTAAGGGATTCCTAGGCCCAAACAAAGACATTCACTACTAGGATTTTCTCAAATCCCTCCAAAGGTCCTAAACAAGCTTGGATGTGTATGGATTTATTCACCAATACCTTGAGGAATTTTCTCGTCTCCACCCTCAGGATTTACCGCCATCTCACCACTACTTTACAAGGGATTCCTAGGCCGTTAAAGATTTACTAAGACCAACTCACTCAGTTCCAAAATCATCTAGCAATCCGAAGCTCAACCAAATGAAAGAATCCCATCACACCATGGCTATCTAGAAATGGAAAGGAAAAGTTGAAACCACTCTCACACCTGGAAAACCCCATGCCAATGATAGCAAGAGAACCAAATACACACATGCATATACCATGCATGTCCAAACTAGAAAGGAAACTGCACATGCAACTCGATACAAGAAAGTAATCTCATTTTAGCCACTTGATCCAACTCTTCCTTGCTTGACCCTTGCTTCCCTTTTCTTTCTTATCCTTCCTTTGCCTTCTTTTCTTGAATGTTAGAGTGCTCCAAGAATTCTCTAAGTGTGCAAGAGTATGACATGATAGAGACAATAGAGAGAGAGCTCCAAAACTAAACTGACAAAAGTCTATTAACTGATCCTCATAAGCATTTTTATCATTAAGGCCTCTATTTTCTTCATTTTCCTCTATATTTCCTTCAATTCTCCTCTCATGCAAACTTGCGACCTTTCACATTCCTTTTCTCCTATTTTCCATTATTTTCATAAATTAAATGTCAATTAATGTCTCTTTTCCTTTTCCAATGCCTTTTCCAATTTCCTTACCCATAATAAACCAAAAGTGACACCCATTAGGATGTTTTTCCCACCACTCAGCTTGGAATACGTGTCCCATGACCTTGACATTATATTTTTTTACATGGAAAATCAACCAAGGGTTGTTACATGATCAAATAGATAATCTAACCTTGGTAATGGATATTTTTTCTTGATAGTAATTTTAAATTCACACATAAGTGCAAGGTTCCATCCCTTTTCTTAATAAATAAAACTAGAGCACCCCATGGCGATACACTGGGTCATATGTACCCCTTCTTTAATATAAACCCCACCCTGCATTTAGCCACTTTTACAAGATCTCTCGGGTAAATGTGAGATGAGTGCTACTACGAAATGACCCGACCTCCAAGTTCCAGCTATGGAAGTGGGGCTGACACACTAACAACTTATAGATATCCCTCAGGGACTACAAACCACTAATGAGCCTACAAATCACCCCAAGTGATCAAACCCTGACCTAGAGATCCTTTCACAAGGGAAAATATCCAACCACGCACACAACACAACATCAATGCGGTTATGAGGACCCAATTGCATACATAGGACTGCTTTTATGTGGTTGTGACCCAAAAACTCCAGTTATGTGCCAACAATTCCGAGATCTTAGCCACTTTTCTAGGCTAGCCTCTAGACCACTACCCAAAATTGCCTATAACTTTCCAGAATCATATTTAAGTTGATAACAAAACCAAACAATCAAACTTAAAGAAAGAACCTAGCCTAGACTGCCTATTACACATTATACATTTTTTCAAACATATGGTAAACATATAAGTTAAAGGTCATGACTGCATATTTGATATTAAATCTTTGAAATTCATCTAAGAATCACCAAGAAGGTCTAATTCCATCTCAAGTAGTTGCAAAAACACTTGTTAGCCCATGCATTCATCAACCATTCAAATACTTATCAAATCATGAACAAGATCCATAGCTAGCACATCATAGAACCATGCTTATAACTAGCATATAACCAAAATATTAACCATGACAAATCAACCATAGAATCCACATAATAAAAATTACAAGTGCTCATAGATCACAATAGGAAAATAAATCTTATTAACTTATGCAAAAGCCAACCAAGTCAAGGACTTCCACATACCACCCAACCATAGATTAGGTTGAACCAAATATTTCTTTCAACCAATCACCCCTATGCTATATTCCAAGCATGAATGTGGGATCTCGTGGGATAAAAACATACATAATCAACTAGGGACTCTAGAGATTAAACCACATCGACCCTCAAGCTATTGTGATCTCACTTAAATTAGTCACGGGAATAGAAAACCAAGATGATATTGGATGCGTCAAAATTTATTAAGCATAATTTGAGTAATTTTCTTGTCTCCACCCACCTATCGAGGGCTTCCCAGAGAAAACCATCTCCACCCACAACCCTTGGGAATTTTCTTGAGACCACCTCACTTGATTTCAATGCCATCCAACAATCCAAATCTCAGCTAAGAATGAATCCCACCACACCATGATTATCCAAGAAATGGCAAGGAAAGGATGAAGCCACTTTCAACTAGGAAAAACCCATGCCAATTATAGCAAATGAACCAAATAGAAAAAATCATGTAGCATGCATTCAAACATCAGCTAGGAAGTCACACATGCAACTTGTTACCTACAAAATCCTCCTATTGAAGTTGTTGATCCAACATTCTCCTTGCTTTCCTTTGCTTTCTTTTTCTTTCCTTTGTGTTTCCTTGCTTGCTTGTTCTCTCATCTTGGAGATCTCTCTCTCTTTTTCTCAGTTTATCCAAGCTAAAACTAACGAAAGCTATGAATTCTTTCTTTGATTCCTTTTTTATTGATGTCTCATTTTTCTTCATTTTCCTTCACTTTTCCTATAATTTCCCTTACATTCATATTTGTGTCTCTTCACCTTCCTTTTCTCCTATTTTCCTTTATTTCTCATAATTAAATGCCAATTATTGTCTATTTTCCTTTGTAAATTTCCATAGCCATTAATAAACCAAAAGTGATTCCCACTATAGTGTTTTCCCAACATTCAACTTGTAATACGTGTCCCATGACCTTGGTCTTATTTTACATTTATTAGCCTTAATTACAAGAAACTTTAACCCGGGGTTGTTACAAACCCCTCCCCGTTGAGGGAACATCGTCCTCTATGTTTTATGACACATATGACTAAAAAATTGTTGAAAACAAAGCATACTGCCTGTGGAGATTTATAACATAGCTTGATGCAATATTTACAATGACATCTTACTGAAAGAAAAACAAACATACTGCTTATTAGAGCTTTATAACACAACTCATTGTTGTATTTACAACCATACATATATATACACATACCAAAAACTCATTTGTTTGAACCAACAAATAGTGAAGGATAAAATTCCCGCATATGATCAACCATCTCCCATGTAGCTTCATCGGGCCCAAAGTGCTTCCACTGCACTTTAACTGGTTCTAAAGCATGAGTCGTTTCCACTGCAATATGCATTGAGGTTGTGGCTGGAATTCTCCCTTTGGTTCCACCTAGAATATAGACAAATCAATCACATGATCAACATCCTGCACATATCTCTTAAGCCATGAAACATGGAAAGCATCATGGACTTTCACTATTGGCGATGGTGCAAGTCTATAGGCCACTGGTCCAATCCTCTCAAGGATCTCAAAAGGACCACAATACCAAGGTGTCAACTTGGCACAAGATCTAATCCTCAAAGAGCTTCTCTTGGGCTTGATGTGCAAATACGCATGCTACCCAACCTAAAACTCCTTGAATTATCTATGTTGATATGCATAACTCTTTATCATGTCATGTACTACCTTCAAATTCTTTCTAATAACCTACATCTCTTGCTCCATCTTATCTAACATATCTGGTCTAATCAACACCCTATTCATTGGATCACTTCTGTTGATAGGATTGTTATAACTTTTACCATAAAGAGCCTCAAATGGACTCATCTTCAAAGATTCCTGATACCTATTATTATAAGCAAACTCCAGTAGTGGAAGATACTCCTCCCACCTCCTTTATTGGTGCATGACATACATCCTCAACGTGTCCTCAAGAATCTTTTTAACCCTCTTTTTTTGTCCATCTTTCTGTGGAGTATAATTTGTACTAAAATCCAACTTTGTCCCCAAACTTGTAAAAAACTCCTTCCAAAACCTGAAAGTGAACTTGGCATCTCTATGTGATATGATCTTCTTGATAACACCATACAAATTCACTGTCTCCCTGATGAAAATGTGAGCCACCTCACTAGTTGAATTCATAGACTTTACTGCAATCAAGTGAGCTACCTTACTAAACCTGTCAACCACAACCATGATGGAATCATGTTTTTTGGATATCCTCAAAAAACATGTAATGAATTCCATGGAATGACCTCCCATTTCCACTTTGGTATCAGAATAGGATGCAATAAACCAATAGGGTGCTTACAATTTCACTTTTACTTGCTGACAATCCATACACCTAACAACAAACCTAGTCACCTCTTTCTTTAAGTTCAACCAATGATAGAACTTCTTAACTGCTTTCAATTGTCTTCTGATATCCTGGGTGACCTGAATATGGTTTGACATGAAACTCCCTCAAGATAAGCTTCTTTAACTCACTGTTATCGGGCACATAAATCTTGTTCCTGAATCTGACCAACCCATATGTCATGAGGTGATACTCCTCATCCTTGTCACCTTCACCCTACTACTGCAACCTATGCTTTAGTTTTTGATACTTGTCATCATGTTGTCGTACCTGCAAGATCTACTCCTGTAAATTTGTCCCATAAGAGCTCACAACTGAAATATGATTTACCTACACTCTCCTATTGAGAGCATCTTCAACATTATTCTCCTTACCCTTGATGTATCTGATCTCAAATTCAAACTCATTAAGGGTATCTAAAAATCTAGCTTGCCTAGCATTCAAATTGGGTTGGTTGGACGAGCACCTTACTCCATTGTGACCACTCATCAAAATAAACCTCTTGCCAAGAAGATAAGGCCTCCACATATTTAGGTTATGAATGCTAGATGCCAACTCAAGATCATGAATCACACAGTTTTTCTTGTGCTCATTCAACTTCCTTGACTCATAGCATACCACTTGTCCTTCTTGCATCAAGACTCCACCAAGTCCTCCCTTACAAGAATCTATACATACTACAAACTCCTTATCAGGATATACAACCTTCAAGACTATAGCATTTGTAAGAAAGTGCATCAATTGCTCAAAACTAGATGAACACTCCTCAGTCCATTCAAACTTCTTTCCTTTTCTCTGCAAAGATGTAATAGGATAGGAAATTTGTGAGAAGTTCTTGATGAACCTCTTATAATAACCTGCTAGTCCCATGAAAGATTTGACCTCATCCACATTCCTAGGAGCTAGTCACTCCATGACAACTTTAATATTTTTTGGGTCCACTATTATGCATTCGTTGAAAATTCCCCAAGTAATGAACCTGAGTTTGAAAGAAACTACACTTGCTAGGCTTGGAAAACAACTAATGATCTCACTGCAATATCAACATTGTTGTCAGGTGTGCTGCATGATATTCCTCATTCTTAGAATATATTGATATATCATCAATAAAAACTATCACAAAATTGTCTAGATAAGGATGCAACACATTGTTCATGAAACACATGAAAGAGGTTGGATCATTAGTAAGACCAAAAGGAACCACCACAAAATCTTAATTCCCATACCTGGCACATAATGTGATCTGTATATATCTTCTTCTTTGATGCACACCTAATGATATCCTGATCTCATATGATAAAACAAGTCATCAATCTGTGACAATGGGTACCTATTCTTAATGGTCACCTTGTTCAACTACCTATAATAAATGCACAATTTGAGAGTACCATCCTTCTTATTTACACTCAAAATTAGTGCACCCCAAGGTGACACACTTGGCCTTATGTATCCTTTATCAAGAATCTCCTTAAGATGAAACTTCAATTCCACCAACTCCAGAGTACTCATCCTGTAAGGTTCCTCTGATGTTGGTGTCGCTCCTGGTGCCAACTCAATAGAGAAATCCACTTCCCTATGAGGCGGTAACTCTGAAATCTCTGAAATAAACACATCTTGAAACTGTTGCAAAATAGGATACCTCTTCAAGACTTCATCTTCCTCAAAAACCTTCCCCTTATCATTGGAAACATGCACCACAAATAATACATGACCTTTCCTACAACTACGCTTAGCTTATATATTTGTAACCATTCTCACCAATGTAGGCTTCTTCTTTCCTTGCAAGATTCTCTTTTCTCCATCATCATCCAAGCACTTAATATCCTTCTTATAACAATCTACCTTAGTTTTGTGAGTAAAAAACCAATCCATATCCAAAATCATATCATAGGAACCCAAAGGAAGCACATTTAGATGCGTTGATATAGGCATACCATTAAGCTCAAATGCACAAGCTCTCGCCAATGATGAACTATTTTCTTGGTACTTGTATCTAGCTACACCAACCAAGACTTTGCATGAACTTCTTTATTCAAGGCACACTTATCCACCAGGTCAGGGCTAACATAACTATAGTTAGATCCAGGACCAATCAAAATGGAAATAACTTGATCACAGAATTTAGATTCCATCTAAATAATGGATGTTTAATGATACGCCTTCCTATTATCAAGTGCTACATAAAGCCGAGGAATACTATGAAAAACATCCCCAACTGTTTGCACCTCCTAAGCACTGTAGATTTGAGGTCTACCACCCTGGTACATGGACCATCCTTCTTATTATGATCTTTGCCACAGATTCAAAATTGCAATGATTCTCTACCATCGCCTTTATTTTGTTGCTCTCAAGGCTAAGATCGATGTCCCTTCTTAGCTGTCCCTTATTAGCTGTATTGAACTTCTTGTAAGGAGCCACATTTTCTTCCTCACCTACATCTTCAGGTCTTCCTTGCTTCTGAGGCCATTTTCCTTTAGCCTTCTCATTTCCTTTCCAATCATGCTTGGGCTTAGACTTACACTTCGACTACTCATAACAAGGCTTCAACTTCCCAATGACTTCCTCTAATGACCAAGGCTCATTATGCTCAATCTGATCCTTAAATGCTAATGGTAGTCCATTAATGAACCTTTGAACCTTCGCCTTCTCATCCTTGAGGTAAGGCACATACCTCAACATCTCCATAAACTTACTCATCTACTCTTCATCTATCGTAGAACCCATCTCTAGCTCATATAATTCCTTAGCCTTTCCATCATAGTATCTCTTGGATAAGTACTTCTTTCTGAAGAGACTTTTAAACACATCCCAACTCAACTCTTCTACCTTGATGCCTCTAACACGCTTCCTGTCTTCCCACCAGATATCTTCTTTGCCTTTGAGACTGAAAATAGCTATCGAAACTTTCATATTCTTTGTATAATCATGAAATTCGAAGAAGTTCTTCATCCCAAGAATCCATGCTTTTGCATCTTCTGGTTTCTTATTCTCTCCATCAAATGTAGGGGGCCTGGCTTTCTCGAACTCATCTGGAAAATATTTCTTCTCACTCCTCCTATAAGGATGATGGAGGTCATGAAAATGATGTCTCTTTCAACCAGAACTGGAATAGAACCCATAAGCACAACCTCTCTTGTCAGATGCATCCAACCATCTGCCACCTCTTACTGTGTCATACCTATCCAATCTTTCCATTCCTTAATGGCTTAAAGTTTTTTAGGGTCTACCTTAACACCCTCATGAGATACAATATGACCCAAATATTCCACCTCTTGTACTCTAAAGAAACATTTGGAGTATTTTGCATATAATTGTTTCTCCTCCAATAGTTTGAGCACCCTGTCAACATGTTGACCATGATCCTTCCAAGACTTGTTGTAGATTAGTATATCATCAAAAAATACTAACATAAATTTTCTACGGAAGGGTTTGAAAATGGAATTCATCAAACTTTGAAATGTGGAAGGTGCATTAGTAAGGCCAAAATGCATGACCAAAAATTCATAATGACCCTCATGAGTTTTGAATCTTTTTTTTCAGAATTTCTTCAGTCTTCATTCTAATTTGATGATATCCTGAATGAATATCCAACGTGGTGAAGTAAATTTCCCCATGTAATTCATCCAACAATTCATCAATGATAGGAATGGAAAATTTATCTTTAATGATGAGCTTGTTGAGCTTCATATAATCTGGACACATACACCATGATCCATCCTTCTTGTGCACCAATACTAGTGGAGCAGAGAAATAACTTTTACTAGGTTTAATTATACTAGCCTCTAGCATTTCTGAAACCATACATTTAATTTCACTCTTTTGGGCATAGGGATATCTATACGGTCTGATGTTTGGAGGAAAACTTACTGGAATCAAATGAATAGCATGGTCATGATCATGAATAGGTGGGAGACCTTTGTGAGTCTCAAATACCTTGGAATTATTGTCCAATACTTTTTGGAGATCTGGATAAATAGATGATTTTGATGTTTGAACCTCTAGTGAGCATAATTGTGCAATTACGCCCTATTTTTATTTCTTTAGAAGATTTTTCATGCCATTACAAATGGTTATCTTTCATGGTTTCGCCATGATACCCCTTAATTCAAGTTCCTTTCCTTCCCAAAAAAAATTCAATAAAATTTCTTGAAAATTAAAATTATCGTCCCCAAATATTGTAACCTTTGGACTCCTAGTACAAAATCAATGCCATCCATTAGAATGTAAAGCACTAAACTATTCAATACATATTCCCCCATGGTTAGCTTGATATTATGGCACTTTCCAGAGCAATTTATAGTTCCTCCATTTGCAACCATCACTTGGTACTCTAATGTTGGATATAGGAAGCAATTCAATTCCTTTGTTATCGTATAATGAATAAAATTATGGGTGCTACTTGAATCAATCATCACTATTACCTTTTTCTTCTTTATATATCCTTCTATCTTGAGAGTTTGAGTATTAATTTGTACCAATTAATTAAAATATATGGTTGTATTCATTTCTTCTTTCTTTGGGTTTGGTGCTTGGTGTATATCATCTTGTTTTGATGTTCCTTATTCCTTTTCTTCCTCCTCTTCACAATCTATGTAGAATAATATGTTCTCAGCACACTTATGACCTTTAATGTATTTTCTATCACAACTATAAAAAATCCCTTTTGCTCTTTTTTCCTCCAATTCTTGTGGTGTAAACCTTGTAGGTTGTGGAGGGCCAGGAGAAACAACACTTCCATCTTTATAGTTGTGAGTGGTAGGCTTCATTCTTTCCATAATTTTGCTTTCTACTTTTCTTTCCACCCTAAATGCCTTCTCCAGTGAATCAAGTTCTCAAAGATGAACATCATGTTGGATGTTATCCTTTAAATTCCCTATGACATCAATCCTATGCTCCTTTGGAATATCAGTTACCCTGATATTTAATTTTTGGAAGTCCTTAATGTTATCTGCCATTGATCCCTTTTGTTTGAGATTTATCAATTGGATAAAGAAGGTGTTGCTCTTTATATATTCATAATGTGCTATCATTTCCTCTATGAACACTGACCAAGTGAGAATTGGTTTACGAGAACAAATCCATCGATACCATACAAACTAATTGGGTTCTAAATATAAATATGAAATACGTACCTTTTGTGTGTGTTGCACGTCATGGAGATCAAAATATTGCTCCATCTATAGTATCCATGTTACTGAATCCTTTCCATCAAACTTCTTCACATCGATCGTTGGAATTTGGTGGTTCTTAATCCCAACATTCAAGTCTCTAAAATCATAATTCATATTCCTTTTGTCCTCATCATGATTTTCATGGATTATCTTGTCACCACCGATAAGCCTTTCTTCTAGCAACTTTGCCAAACCTTCCTTCAACCCTTCTATCTTGACATTCATCATTGCTTCTATGTCTTCTTTTAAACCATCATTCAAAACTCCAATGTCCCATTTTATACCATCTATATTAACATTCATCATGACTTCCAATTCATTTTTTGTTACTTTTTGTGAGAGCGAAATTTGTTGCACTTGGTCTCGTAATTTTGATATATCATGTTGCATTTCTTCCTCTTCTTCATGCGTCATGGAAGAGCTTTATGGTTGCTTACTAGGTGTGTCCATTTTTTTGTTTCAAGGAATTTTTGAATCAAACAATGATATCTATGCTTCACTATGCCCTTTGAATCACTTCAAACTGTTTTTTCACAAAAGTTATGCAAAATTTAAGAATAATACACATATTTTTCTTGCTTTTTAGGATCTCAATATTGAAGCTATTGTACCTATACAATTTTAGATACCAAAGGTCTGAAATTTAGTTCTACAGTAGCACTATGAGTCTTCTTTCCAACCCCACAAGTCATACCTATATTGGATTCTTCAAGAAAGAGTTATGCCCAATCTTCCATGATGACCTAATTATAGACTGGTTCAGTAGAGTGAACTTATACAGAATGCCACATGTCACTGTTTCAACCTTCAACTCTAAAAATGATACAAGAAAAACTAAAGTATGTTCAATTTAATTCACATTTTACGAAATTCAAATCCAATGCTCAGAGATAGAGTTATAATGATTTTCCCTAGGTAACCTGTTTGAGATGGAATTCTGGAGCCCGCAAAAACCCTAACTTCCTCGGATCTTATCTTCGAAAATATAGCGAACCAAGATTTGAAATTCATACAAAAATTTCACCAATATGTCTTCTCCATATGGTTGCAATTTTAGTTTCTGAATACTCATAGAAAAAAAGTTATAGTGAAAATTCCAAGATGGCATGTTTGAAGAAGCGAAACCCTAGAATGGAAAGCTCTGATACCAAATGTTATGCAACCATCTCACAAAATAGAAGAAAATATAGATCTACGACTTATAAATTAGCCTCTTCAAGGGGGAAACTCGAGTACATTACATAAATGAATAATTCTTGGATGATACAAATGATAAGATATCCTTGGTATATATAGGGGTCTAAGGGGTCACAATATAATAAGATCCTACATAAAAATAATAATGTAAGGGCACAAAAATAATAATAGTGGGCTTCTATGGGGCACAACATTAACAATAGGGGGTTACACTAACAATAACAATAAGGGGAATACACTAGTATTATAGAGACCTAACATGTATCTTTATCAATACCTGCTACCATATGCCCCATTAGTCCTTTCCTCTTGTCCATGACTGATCCTTAGTTATCCCTATCTCTGCAAATATGATAATATCTAAAGCATCACTGAATTAACCTTGGATTGATTTTTCTAAGCTCTGGACAGTCTTTCCTATGACTCAATTATCCTGTCATTGTCTGTCATGCAACTTATAATTTTTGCTTTCAAGCTTCTCAGTGTATCTATTAAATCGGGAGAATAAAAATCTCCTTGTTTCTCAGCTAATGTTTAAGGAGAGTCACGTGACATGCAGCAGGCTAAAGCACTGAAAGAGTAAGTGGACATAGCATGGCACAAAGAAGCAGTCTTGAAGGCGCGCATTCAGCCTTGGATCGACGAGGCCTTCACTATCACAATATTAATTGAAGGCAAGCTCGCACAGATGCAGGGGACCCAGGAATAGGTCCAGGGAATCAATTCCAACACCGCAGTCTCAGAATAGCGGGTACAGGAGATTTAGCAAGCATCCACTCAGTGCGTTGCCGACCTTGTAGCAGTTCGAGCAGAGTTGGAGGGCCTCTGTGCGAAGATCTCCGCGCCAACAGAGTGACTCAAGGGCGAGTCACGATGTTTGTGTTGGGGGCCTGTTGGGCATTGAATCCCCAAAAGGCATGTTTTGGGGCTTAAAGCCCAAGTTTTGACCAAGTCCTTTGTAAAGACAACACGATTTTTAGGCGCGGAGCGCGAAGTCATAATAGAGTCACAGGGTTGTCCGCCCTTGTTTTGTAATGTAATGTCAGTATAAAAAGAGCGAGGCTCTAAGTGTAGAAGGGAGTGAAGAATAAGAGAATAGAATGGAAGCATGATGAGTCTAAGAGCTTGAGTCAAAGTATAAAGTGTGTCTTGGGTCGTAGAGTAGGAGAAGGCTTTGTAGTTGAGTGTGTAGAGGCATAGTAGTCTGCAGCTGAGTGCACGGACCCCTGCAAGTCGAGTCTGTAACCATGGGAAGAATTAATAAAGAGAATTTTACCATATTTCTGTGTATCTTTTCCTGCTTTATGTATTATTGGGTATAATTTTCAATTTTACTGTTTATTTGTTGCGCGAACCTGTATGCATGTATTGTATAAATAAATATAACACAAGGCTTCTACTTACATGAATATAACTAACTGGTGTAAGAAGGAAAGTAAGATCTCAAGTTTGATTTAGGGAAATGATGCAGAACATTGCTCCAGCAGCGCGGAAGCCCCACAGCCCCTAGTTAGGCTGCACGAAGGTGAATCTATCAGGGCGTGAAGGCCAGAGAAGTGCACGAAGCAACCTGCATGCAGGGACTAGCAATTGGACCAAATCAACCTTCATACATCTCAAGGGTGTAGAAACCTGGTTCCAACACCCCCCCATACTACTTTGGGTGAGACCTCAGTCCGTGCTCCATGGATTGTTGCTGAAAGGTCCAGCAGTATAGGGATTTGCTTGGCTGATTAACTCTAAACCTGAGTCAGGCCCCAACAAGCCAACAAGAGACCAAGGTGATAAAGCAGGGTGCGCATGATCACGTTGAAAAATATGGGGACTATCGTCATGAATTGATCAACATGATGCCTTGGATTGGACCACATATTACTAAACAGATCGACCATGGTGGCACGCTGCAGATGATAAGATGTGTGATGCAGCCAGTAACAATAAAAAGTGGGTATTTGTAGGAATTTACAGGGTAAGTTCCTCAGAAAGAACACCAAAAGGACACCGCTCACAACCAGATCTCAAATCAATACACCAGTATTTTTGACGTGGTTAAAACCCTCAAAGTGCAAGGAGGGAAACAGTCCACGGCCTGTCCCAACATGGGTACTACAGGCAATTTATTAATCAAAGAATGAAAATTTACATAAGCTTCTCTCATGCACGGATTACCCGAACAATGACCCTCCATGCGCTTTAAATAGAACTCATGGACCAATCGGGTGTCAAGCCACGGATCAAGTGTCGGTAATACCGAGGTGAGAGTGAACCGTCGGATCACTACATATCGTGACCGTCGGATTGTAAGTTACAAAATGTACAACGGTAAAGAAACACACTTTACCTAACTCTAACCTAACTCTATACTAGACCAAGTTGAACTTAACTATATCCTATGTGTCGGAATATCCTAACATCCCCCCTTAAGAACAACTTGGGATAGGATTGAAGGATTTACAAATATGACACAATAGGAGAAGGAAGGAGGCACTAGAGCCTATCCCCCCTTAGTGACAACTTCCTGAACTCCAAGCATATATCGAAGTGTAGTGAACTTCGCCTCTGTGAGAGCCTTTGTGAAGATGTCTGCAACCTGATCATCTGTTGGACAATATTGCACTTCAAGAACATGGTCATGAATGAGCTTTCTGATGAAGTGCATGTGTAGTTCAATGTGTTTGTTGCGCTGATGCTGGACTGGATCTTTGCATAGCTGAATGGCACTTTGATTATCACACCAAAGTGTGGTTGGATGCTGCTGCTCAAAGCCAAACTCTGATAGGATCTGACGAAGCCACAAGGCTTCCTTACTAGCTTCCATGGCACCACGATACTCTGCTTCTGCTGACGAAAGAGATATGGCAGCCTGTTTCTTACAAGCCCATGTAATAGGTCCTGAACCAAGAGTGAAGACATAACCGGCAGTGGACTTCTGATCATCGGGGTCACCAGCCCAATCAGAATCAGTGAAACCAACTAACAGAGGCGCTGCTTTGGCACTGTAATGAATCCCAAACTGTACTGTACCTCGAACATAACGAAGTATTCTTTTAGCTGCTTTCCAATGACTTTCACGGGGGTTTTGCATAGAACGAGCAACAAGGCCAACAGCAAAGGAAAGATCAGGACGAGTATGGGTTAAATACAGGAGTTTTCCGACAAGTTGACGGTATAAGGTAGCATCAACTTCAGGAGAAGTACAAGAGACTGAAAGTTTGACTCCAGACTGAAAGGGAGAAGGGGCTGGCTTACAGTCTTCCATGTGAAAATGACGAAGAATATCACAAGCATACTTGGACTGGGAAAGGAAAATACCCTCCTGGAATTGCAAGACTTGAAGACTGAGAAAATAGTGTAAGTGTCCTAAGTCTGTCATTTCAAATTTCTTTTTAAGGCTGGACTTCACATGGTTTATAAGGTTGGGATCACTTCCAGTAAGAATAAGATCATCAACATAAAGAACAAGGACGATAAGAGAGTTTCCCACTTTCTTGGTGTAGACAGTATTGTCAGAATGACACCTAGAAAAGCCAGATTCTAAAAGAAAGCTATCCATTTTGGCATACCAAGCCCGAGGAGCTTGCTTGAGGCCATAAATGGATTTATTAAGTCGACAAACAAGGTTGGAGTCTGTTTGTATGAAGCCAATGGGTTGTTCCATATAGATTTCTTCCTGCAAGTCCCCATGCAAGAAGGCAGATTTAACATCCATCTGATGGACCTCCCATTTTAAAGAGGCAGCAAGGGAAAGAACAAGGCGGATAGAGTTCATTTTGGCAACAGGGGAGAAGGTTTCAGTGTAGTCAATGCCTTCAACCTGTGAAAAGCCCTTAGCAACGAGACGAGCTTTATGTTTATCAACTTTCCCATCTGGTCCATACTTGGTTCTGTAAACCCATTTACATCTAACAAGTTTGCATCCCTTTGGTAGAGGAACAAGATCCCATGTATCATTTGTCATCAATGAATGATATTCTTCATTCATAGCTGCTTCCCAATGTGGATGGCCTGAAGCTTCTGCAAAAGTGTCAGGATCATGATTTACTGGAGCTTGAGCCAGTAAAGAAGAGGCTCTTTCAAACTGAGAACGTGTACGTCGCTGATCTGTAGGATCACCGACAAGATCACCTGTTGCATCCCGAGTAGCACAGACCCATCGTGGAAGTTGAGGATCCTGACAAGGTGGGGGAGGATTATCATCCTCGCTTTCATCATCTGAAGAAGAAATGTTTTCAAAAGTAGAAGAGATAGGAAGAGGTGGCACATCCGCCGGACTAGGCTCGCAGGCCGATTTATTTTCATCAAACTTTACATCTCTTCTAATGATAACATTTTTGGACTTAAATGGAATAAGTCTATAACCTTTTACATCTTCAGAATATCCAACAAAAGTACATTTCTCACTCTTAGGTTCTAAAGCTTTATGCTTTTCATCTGGAATATGGGCCCATGCTTCACTTCCAAACACACGAAAGTGACTTACATCTGGTTTAATGGAACTCCAAGCTTCTTCTGGAGTGATATTCTCTAGAACCTTAGTAGGAGTGCGATTGATTATATAATTTGCACAATTAATTGCTTCGGCCCAAAAACTAAGACTGAGTCCTTTAGATTGCAGTATACAATTAGCCATTTCCTTTAAGGTGCGATTTTTCCTTTCAGCTACACCATTTTGTTGTGGAGTGTATGGAACAGTATGTTGCATTTGAATTCCATTTTCGGTGCAAAAGTTGATGAATGTGTTTTTAACATATTCTCCACCATTATCAGTTCTTAGCTTAAGAATTTGATGTCCAGATTGTTTTTCAACAAAGGCTTTGAAGGCCAAAAAGGTGTTAAATACTTCGCTCTTGAGTTTTAAGAAGTATACCCAAGTGCGTCTGGAGAAATCATCAATGAAAGTTAAGAAGTACTTGCAGCCAGAGAATGAAGAAACAGGAAGAGGACCACATAAATCACTGTGCACAAGCTGTAAAGGGGCTGAGGCGTGCCAAGAGGCACGTTTGTCAAAACTGTCCCGATGATGTTTTCCGAGTACACATCCGGAACAAACACCATCTCTGCAAGATACCATAGGAAGACCTGTCACCATATTTTCTTTACATAGATGCTGAAGGGAGCGATAGTTTAAGTGACCAAATCGCTCATGCCAAAGTTTGCTCACTTCATCATTATGAGCAATAAATACTGAGGGAAGATTTGATGACCCAAAGTTGTGAAACTTATACAACCTTTTGGAATCATCAGCAAGACCAGTAGCTAGAATCTGTTTAGGATCTTTTAGATCCTTGATTACAACATCATGAGGTGAAAATTCAACAATTTTACCTTCACCTGAATGAGTTATCTGATAGACAGATAGAAGGTTGCAGGATAAGGTTGGAACACATAATACATCATTAAACTGACCATTGTCTAGATGAACAGTTCCAGTCCCTACAACATTAAGAGATCTATCATCACCAACATATATATTTTTGGTGTTACAATCATTTAAAGAAGAAAACATGGCTTGGTTTTTGGCCATGTGACAAGAGGCTCCAGAATCAATGAGCCACTCATGAGAATGAGAAGAAGAAGAAGATACATTTAATGCATAACCAGACTGAGATGATTGACAATGACATGCAGAAAGTGCCATTCCGGAAGTTGAAGTTGAAGTAGGCTCCACATGGATGTTATGTTTCTTCATTGCGGCTTCCAAGGCTTCCATCTTCTTAAAGCATTTAGATTCTAAGTGGCCATCTCGATTACAAAAGTTACAATGTCTATCAGTCTTCTTCCATTTGTTTTTATTGGTCTTATCATTTTGCTGAAATGATCTTTCATTTTGAGGCTGAGATGGTTTAGGACCATTCTTTTGAGGATATGACTTCTTAGGATTCTTTGAATTTGGTTGCTGCTGGGCGGCTAACGCTTTCGTGGAAGAGTTTCCAAGATTAAGAAGACCAAGGTGTAAGAGTTTTTCTTGTTCTCTTATTAAGGAATCACAAAAGGAGTCAAAGGAAGGGGCCTTGTAGTCTTTTCCTTGACAAATGAAAGCTTCCCTTGTAGAATGGAAAGTGGAAACAAATACAGAGTAGGCTGGTCCCAGCTTAGTAAGGATGGAATAAATAAGGTTACCATCTTCTTTCTTAACTTTAACACCTTCCAAGAGATATCTAAGGGTCTTGAATTTGGACAAGAAATCTTCAATGCAAGAAAAATTATTAGGATCCAAAGTAAGCAACTCATTTTCAAGTTGATGGGCTCTAATTTCATTTTTAATCCCAAAAACTTTAGCGAGTTTTTCTAATGCTTCATGAGGAGTCTCAAGGTCTGCAATGTGGAATCTAAGATCAGGAGAAATAGACATCCCTATCAAACCACGTGCTTGATCTTGTCTATTTTCCCATTTTGCAACCTTGTCTTCATCTTTTGGTTTCTTCTCTTGGTCTGTGGCTATTCTGAAGAGACCTTTACTTCTAAGTAAATCTTCCATGTAGGCTACCCATTGGAAGTAGTTAGTGCTGTCAAGAATGACTTGGCATGGACTTTCCATTTTTTTTTTAAAAACTGAAGATGAAGATGCTGAAAGTAAGTCTTCCAATGGATAGATCTCGAAAAAATAGGCGGTTTTAAAAAAAACGGCTCTGAAAAAGGCTTCCGGATGAAGAAGTTATGGCTTTTTGAAAAAAAAAATTGTTGAAGTTGCCGGCAAAGTGCGCGAATGTGCGGGAATGAAAAAATCCGCCCCCACAAAATGGAGACTTGAACCCAAGACCTCTACTCTCTTAAAATAGCTTTGAACCAATTCATCTATACAAAAAATTTGAGAGAGAGAGAGAGAGAGAGAGAGAGAGGGGGGGGCCTTGGTTTGCGTTCTTGCCTTGAGAAAGCTCTTTTTCCCTACAAAACACAAAACACAAAACCCAACACGAATATGCAAAGAAAAACGAACCTTGCGGCTCGAAGTTAGCTTTAGCCAAAAAACTAGAAATTTAAAAAAAAATCTCAAAGTTAGCTTTAGCCGAAAAACTAAATATTTTTCTCAATGTTTCTGATTTTCCGAGATCACACTAAGGTGCAGGGAAAAGAGCATACGCATGAGAAAAATCCTTCCTTTCTATTTCTGATTTGCCCAGATCGCACAGAGTCGCAGGGCAAAGAGCATACGCAGAAATGAAAGGTATAGATCCGGTTAAAAAAAAAGGGCTAAATAAACCGAAACCGAAATAAGCAGAGAGAAAATAACAGTAAACTGCAAAAAAACACTGTATACCTACCGATCTGAAAAATGACGCAGCTAGGGCTACCGAAAACCTTTTCGCGTGAAACGAAAGGGGTTCCTCACTGGAACAGATGCTCTGAACGCAACAGAGCAGTCCTCTTGGCCCGAAAGCAGTTAGAAACAGCAGATCTAGGAAACGACAGCCGCATGCAGTTCTACCGGCTTCAGATTTGGATCACCAATGGACGCGGCCCTCAAATAGCTCTGATACCATGTAGGAATTTACAGGGTAAGTTCCTCAGAAAGAACACCAAAAGGACACCGCTCACAACCAAATCTCAAATCAATACACCAGTATTTTTGATGTGGTTAAAACCCTCAAAATGCAAGGAGGGAAACAGTCCACGGCCTGTCCCAACGTGGGTACTACAGGCAATTTATTAATCAAAGAATGAAAATTTACATAAGCTTCTCTCATGCACGGATTACCCGAACAATGACCCTCCATGCGCTTTAAATAGAACTCATGGACCAATCGGGTGTCAAGCCACGGATCAAGTGTCGGTAATACCGAGGTGAGAGTGAACCGTCGGATCACTACATATCGTGACCGTCGAATTGTAAGTTACAAAATGTACAACGGTAAAGAAACACACTTTACCTAACTCTATACTAGACCAAGTTGAACTTAACTATATCCTATGTGTCGGAATATCCTAACAGTATTCTCTAGAAAAAGTGATGGATGATCAGATGAAACCATATACAAGTGGCGCAGCCACCTGACTAGCCGTGGGAGGTACAGTCTTAGTGCTCCAGGCAATTGAAAGGAGCCGTGAAACTATAAACTACTCTGCTCGGCAGCTGCACAATGTTGGAGCTGCACACAGAAGCAAAGTGTCACAAGTTCTGCGACTGCGCAAGGGGAACTACGCTACCACGTGGTTTGGATGGAAAGTGACCATTGGAGTCACTATTCATGATGTGATGCCTGACTTGAGACCAAATAGAGAGGGCGGCAGGCATTTAAGACGGGTTTTATGGGAAAGATTTGGGAAAATCTGCCGCAAAGGGAGCATTAATGAACTGGATTTGGGGGGAACAGTCGAATTCAAATTCAAAAGGCGTTATAAATTGCAAACGGCTATCCAAAAAACAACACTTAGTCATTTGTGAATTGAGTTGTTGTATGCCCCACGTATTCTAAGACAATATCTGTTTTCCCTATGTCGAGCGTCGATTGAGCTCTTGATTACGTGATTGAAAGATTCCTGGAGTAGCAAATGGCAGCATCACAAGAAGTTAGGGAAATTGCAGAGATGACCACTGAAGAGGCTGCGTAGGCCCTGACTGTGGGGGATGCCCCTGAAGGCATTTGGATTGTGGCAGAAATCCATAAATTACAGCACATGCCGAGGCCAAAGAAAGACAAACAATCGATGATTCTTGTGTGTGTATCCCCACAAACCCCCTGCGCACCAGGTTAACAATGGAGGAGAAAGGGAAAGTTGTTAACTTGGAAACTGACGAGGAGGAGGAAGACCTAGAGGACCTTATCATTGAAGAAGACGAGGATTAAGGCATGGAGGAAGAAACTGAGCCTATGCACCCTCAAACAAAGCTACTCGCCTATATCCCCCTGCGGAAGGGGAAGGAAAAAGTGCCCAAGGATCTCGACAAGAGTAAGAGCTCTCTCCAGAATCCGCTCCTCCCAGACGACATCATATTTGAGGGCACGCACCTGGGTTGGGTGCCTAGCTCGAAATTTGAGGATTGGGATCTCGCTGACCACGAGAAGTTCCCTCATATAGAAACCACTCAGGTCATGAAGCCCAAGCAAAACACCGCAGTGGGGGTCATCGAATTGGAGCCGTGAAAGTGGTTACGTGAAGTGGAAAAGGAAGGGTTATTAAACCTGCTCTGGGTGCCGCATGTCCACCACACCAAAATAACAACATTCGTCATCAGGCACCTGCTATGCCTTCTGCATGATGGGTGTTTGTGGCTAGAGGAGCCCATAACCATCACATACCACTTAATCCACTGCATTACCCAGCTCCCATGCAGAGGAGAGGACCCCGCAGACATCTCAGAGGGGAAGAGCAGTGACTTGGCCATCGCAGAGGCCATGAAGAAGAAATACAAACTAGAGAAGAAGAAAAGGGTTTATGCCATATCCAGCATCAACAAGTAAGAAGTTAAGGTGGCGACCCATATACTTGCGAGTAAACTAATGCGCAAGTGTTGCACGGATGAGGTACCCATGCTGGTGGTGGCACTTGCTGAGCAGTGCGTAGAGGTGGTCCAGTTCAACTAGTATGAGTTCCTATGCAAGGAGTTCCTGGAAAATTGCTACGAGGCCTATGAACAAGGCAAAACGTTCCACTATGCATGGCTTCTGTTGTCCATAGTGCTCGTGGCAGGGGAATTGCCGGAGGACAGTCATTTTCCCACAATTGACAGGGATTTTCTGAAGGCCGCGAAGTATGCTTCGCTCTGGGCCACGAAGGACGCAAACCAGATCCGCGACAGCAAGATATTTTGAGTGTTCATGGAAATGAATATCAGAATGGGGATTAACCGCAAGTCGTGGTTATCACCCACTATTTACAATAGCCTACAAAGTTTTGCAGAATTTAAAGTGGACCTTCACAGCATATATATCAGAGTGCACAAGGACCCAGCTAAGAAATGGAGCGAGCTACCCTTCATAGCCACAGACAATGTAATTTTCGATGTACTAGAGACATGGCCATCAAAGTGGTGCACCCCAGACATCGCGGCAATAGAGAAGCCTATGGCGTAGAAGAAGAAAGAGGAGGCCAAACTGTGCATGGCGCAGTTGGCAGAGAAGAGAACGCAAGAAGCAGTGGTAGCAAAAGCACAAGAGGCACAAGATGTTGCACAGATAGATGTAGAACAGAAAAAGGCCACAGCAACAGCACAGGAGGCAACCGAGAAGGCGAGTGAGGGCTAGAAGTCGCCTTCACATGGGCAGCAGAAAGAGATGGAGATAGAGGAAGAAGAGGGCAGTGTCGACCCACAAATAGCATCAACACAACCGAAGCGCCAGTGCCCGAGAGAGCGGAAGGGGACGTGCAAGAAGGTCAAGGCATCGAAGTTGTCTATCAACCCAATCACCCTTACTGAGGGTGATCTGCATGACATCGGCGAGACGGTGTGCGACATCACCTCCAAGGCCCTTCAAAGCTTCGCGCAAGAGAACCAGATTGTGTTGGGGAGCTCTCAGAGCACAGCTTCAGGAGTTGCAGGTGTGAACTCCTCAGGCTGGTACTCTCTCGACCAACCTCGCAGTAGGGACAACTGCAGCAGAGCAGATGTTGTGCGCTTGGAAAACCAATACAATAGTGTTGCCAGAAGGGGCAGTGGTGACAACAAATGAGGCTGACACGCCTACGATTAGCGCACTAAAAGGTATCAGGACCAACATGGCTGCACTCCCATGGGAGACACTATATGTTCTACAGGATGGGATTACTATAGAACTATGGGCTAGGGAGAGCCACACGCTGCAAGTGTTGTGCGAGAAAAAGATAAACATGGAGCAGTTGAGCTTGCAACGCGATGAAGTGATGTCGCAGAACAAGCAAATGGTACAGGTACTCGAAGAAGCCTGTCAAATGGTCCCTGAGTTGGCCATCCCAGTAGACGCACTAGCAGAGGTGCGCATCCACAGACTAGTAGCAGGGGTGCATGAGGCGCAGGAAGAAATGACCAAGGTTGAGCTGGAGTTGAACCTTCAGATAGAAGAACTGCAGTTGAAGGCGCAGTCATCCACCCCTTTGGAAGTAAGAGAACAGTGCACCAGCGCTATTGCATCAGGGCTGGAAGAGATCAGTAGTGTAGTAAGGGACTGCACTAGAATGTTGGAGGAGTCATTTAAGGTCCTCACGAATCTACAAGAGGACCCCAACATCCAGCACTTAGAAGCAAAGGCATGTGAGCTCCAATAGAAGTACGACAGCTCAAATGGACCACACAGAAAGTGGCCCTCACTTAGAGGCTCATGCGAATGTAACAGGCCAAAACACTGAAAGAGCAGGTGGATGCAGCACGGCACAAAGAAGCATTCCTAAAGGCACGCGTTCAGCCTTCGATCGACGAGGCCTTCACCATTATAGAAAAAATTGAAGGCAAGCTCGCACAAATGTAGGGGATGCAGGAACAGGTCCAGGGAAGCAGTTCCAACACCGTGGTCTCGAAACAATGGGTACAAAAGATTCAACAGGAAGCCGCTCAGTGTGCTGCCGACCTTGCAGTGGTTTGAGTAGAGTTTGAGGGACTTCACGCGAAGATCTCCGCACCAATAGAGTGAGTCAAGGGCGAGTCATGATGTTTGTGTTAGGGGCCTATTGAGCGTGGAATCCCCCCAGGCATGTTTTAGGGCTTAAAGCCCAAGTTTTGACCAAGTCCATTGTAAAGGCTCTACGATTTGTGGGCACGGAATGTGAAGTCATAATAGAGTCACAGGGTTTTCCACCCTTGTTTTTGTAATGTAATTTCAGCTTGAAAGATCCACCTATGGTCCGCAAACCATGGGATTGTATAAATAGAGCGAGGCTCTAAGAGTAGAAAAATAAGAAGAGAAGAATAGAAGCATGACGAGTCTAAGGGATTGAGTCATAGGGTACATTGTGTCTTCAGGGCGTAGAGTAGGAGAAAGCTCTACAACTATGTGCGCAGAGGCCTAGTAGTCCACAGCTGAATGCGCGGACCCCTGTAGCTGAGTGCACAGGGCAAGTCGAGCCTGTAACCCTTGGACGCATTAATAAAGAGAAGTTTTATCGTATTTATGTGTATCTTTTCCTGTTTTATGTATTATTGGGTATAAATTTCAATTTTACTATTTATTTGTTGCTCGAACACATATGAATGTGGTGTATAAATAAATATAACATAAGGCATCCATTTACGCGAAGATGACTAACTGGTGTAGGAAGATAAGTAAGATCTCAGGTGCGACTTAGGGAGATAGTGCAGAGCGATGCTCCAGCAGTGCGGAAGCCCCACAACCCCTGCTTAGGGTTGTGCGAAGGCAAGTATATCAAGGCGCAAGGGACAAGGAAGTGCATGAAGGGACTAATGGTTGGACCCAATCAAACCTCTCAAACATCTGAAGGGTGCTGAAACCTAGTTCCAAAACCCCCCCATACTACTTCAGGTGATACCTCAGTCCACGCTCCATGAACTGTTGCCGAAAGGGCCAGTAGTACAGGGATTTGTTTGGCTAAATAACTCTGAAGATGGGTCAAGCCCCAACAAGCCAACATCTTCTGAAGCTAGTCCTAGATCCTCAATAGAAACCAGTCCTAGAGCTTCATTTGAGTTCACCTTGTTTACAAACCCCTTATTTCCTTTAGAATAATTTGACTGGGAACTTGATCCTATTGCATCTCAAATAGGAACTCCTTCAACTACTTCACCTTTGATTTCTAAAGTTCCATCTACATCAGTAGTTATTCAAATTTCAATCGCTCCACCTCTGATTATCCCTCCTACAGGACCTCCTCTTCAAAAACTTCCATCACCTCATACTTTATATTCAAGTTCATCTTCCCCAAAATCACCCATGGTTAGTCAACCTTTGTTATCTACTAGTCACATTGCTATTCTTGGGGCCCAACATGATCTATCAAAGCATTCTAAAAGGTGGCTTCCAAAGTACAATCTTGATGGTCCTATTATTGTTGAATAACATGTTAAACAATTCATGTTATCCCTCAAGTTAATAGAAGTTCAACATGAAGATCAAGTTTGTTAGCTATTTCCATTTACCTTTGAGGGAAAAGCTACAGCTTGGTATTTTACCTTAGTTTGTAGTTCCATTACTACTTGGCAAGCTTTTGAAAAATTATTTATCAGAATTATGGAGAGGATAAAACCGAAGAAGCTTTATTTGTGGAATTATCAAATAATAGACTGAATTCAGGAGAATCAATCAAAGACTGCTTTCTATCCTTAACAAAATCCCTGCAGCTTCTAGACCAGGTGATGATGTTTTAAATGAAGTCTATACTACTACTCTTCCTTTTGATATTGCATTCACTATTATTAGATCAGAAAAAATACACTAGCTCTAAACTTGGAAGAGGCCTTAAATGTTGAAAAACAAATATAAAAAATTGCAGCAAAACATGCATTGGGACAAGAAAGAAATAAAACAGTATCTTCTTCTAAATGATGAAAGAAAAAAGATAATATCAATTTAGACTCTATCCAAAAGGTAATTAAAAATATGTCTAATGAGATAACCGATGTGAAAAATGTCCTTTCTAAAACACCAGTAATTTAAAAAAAAAAACTTGGAGACCATTTAGAAGGAATCCACCCCCCAATCCTAATCAAACCACTCTTGAAGAAGTCAACATTGATGATTATGCTCATGATGATTTTTTTCGAGCTCATAATGATAAACACTCTAAGAAAACTTGTTCTACTTTTATAAACATGTTCAAAGTATTTGTAGAAGTTGGGAATAAGAGTCAACTAGAAAATGAAAATAAGAAAGAAGAAGAATCTAGTAAAAATAATGCCTTATGGGATGTGTCTCAAGGAGGATTAATTTATAACGATTCCATTGAAGATGAAGAAGAAATTAATAATGTACAAACTAGATCAAAAAGTCAAAATACTTCTCCAAATCAAGCATCCTCATCAAATCCCAATCCTCCAACTCAAACAAAAAAAAAAATCAAACTATTGATAAAGCTACTTCTATATCTAATGCTTCTTCTTGTGGAAGAGGTTTGGATTATGATGTAGTTGAATATATGAAGAAAACTAGAGCTAATATCTCTTTATTTCAATTATCAAAACTCACTCAGCAAAGAGATAAATTGATCAAAGCTCTAGCAAATGATCCATCTAAAAATTTTATCTCCAATCTAGCTCCATCTAAAAATATTTCAAATATTAATACAGCTTTAATTGGAGACAAATCATCCTCTCGGACTCCTAGAGTCCTTTTAAATTTTGAAATCTATAACAGAAATGTGCATAATTGTTTAGTCGATTCAGGAGCTTCATCTAATGTAATTCCCTTATCTGTTGTTCAAAAATTAAATATGTCTCCTACAAACTCATCTACCCAAATCGTACAACTTGATAGATCAAGTGTAGAAGTTTTAGGAGAAATCAAAAATGTTTTAATCAGACTTTCTTGAAATCGTAAAAAAATTCAGATCATTGATATTATTGTCATAGATATTCCAAAATCATACGGTTTAATTCTTAGCTGAGATTGGTCAGATGAACCTAATGGTTATTTTTCACCAAATTTGTCTCATTTATGGCTACCCTTAAATGGTATGCCAAATAAAGTCAAGGTTTATTGTGAACAACACCTATCTCAGTAATTTCTCATATGAAGAATCCTATGAACTGGAAAATCAAAATGAATGTCTAAACTTTCTCCAAGTACTAGCTTTAAATTCCAGGAAAATTTCTAAGAATCCATCCATCTTTACAATTAATCAAATTAGCAGTTGGACTTTATATTTTGATGGATCCAAATATAATGAAGGAGCTAGTATCGAATGTGTCTTAGTTGATCCACAAGGCAATAAATTTATCCTTTCTTGCAGATTATATTTCCCTTGTACCAATAATGTAGTTGAGTATGAGGATTTATTGCAACGTCTTCACAAAGAAATTGAAATGGATATCAAAAACATCAAAGTTTTGGGTGATTCAGAAATTATTGTAAAACAATGCAATAAAACCATTCATTTTGTATCGAAACTTTTGAAAACTTACAAGCAAAAAGTATGGGACTTAGTTCAAAATTTCGATAACTTTGAATTAGATTCTATACCCTACTCTCAAAATTATGATGTTGATCTGCTTGCTAATGTTGCATCAAGGCTTCTTCCAATTGAAAATTTTTCCCCGGAACATTTTTCAATTGAAATTATTTTCAAACCTTCAATCCCCAACAATATTCAAAATTGGAGAGTATTTGATGACGATGATCAAATCAAAGATTTATTAACTCTAGAAGATATTTTCAAAGGATCTATTATTGATGAATATCAACACACTGCTCAATTACAATCATATTTTTCAAATGACTTAAAAGTTTAAAATTTTATTCCAAAATTTGTAGTACAATTGGAAAACTTATAAGACTTTCAGAATAGATTCAGAGGGAGAATAAATTGCAAAATGAATAGTTCTTCAATGAAATTTGAAGTTGTTAATCTAGGAATAGAAAAACAACCTTAAAATATTAATTTAGGAAGCAATTGTGCACCTACTGAAAGATCCAAATTTATCAAATTATTCAAGCAATACAAGGATGTTTTTTCTTGGACTTAGATTATTTGAAAGTATATGATACTAAAATCATACAACATGTAATTCCAATCAAATCTGATGCTAAACATTTTCAACAAAAATTAAGGAAAATTCATCCCAGACTTCAAGGTCATATCAAAGAATAACTTAATAAACTTTTAAAAGCTCAGATTATTTTTCCAATCTGCCATTCACAATGGGTATCAAATTTAGTTCTGATTCGAAATAAAAATGGAGATATTATAATCTTATATGATTTTCGAAATCTAAATAAATCATCTAAAAAAAAAAAAAAAAGTAAATTATCTTATCCCTACAATGGAACAAATTCTTCAATCATTTGCAGGATCTGATATTTTCTCTCTTCTTGATAGATTCTTTGGTTATAACCAGATTTTGGTTGCACCTGAAGATCAAATTAAAACTACTTTTCCAACAAAATAAGGCACATACACTTATAAAAAGGTGCCATTTGGATTGATCAATGCTAGGGCTAGTTTTCACTGAGACATGGACATTGATTTTAATGGACTTATTAATAAATTCATAGTAGTATATCTGGATGATATCACAGTTTATTCAAAGAAAATAATTCAACATGTTGATCGTTTGAGAAAAAAAATTGAAAGATGGTTGAAAATATGGAATCTTAATAAATCCCAAAAAGACGATATTCATTTTCACCGAAGATAAATTATTGGGATTTATAGTTTCTAAAGAAGGTATTTTTATTGATCCAGATAGAATCAAATCAATCTTGCAAATTGTTCTTCCTCATAATAAAAAATCTATGCAATCTTTTCTAGGAAAGATTAATTTTGTTCAAAGATTTATTCCAAGTTTCACTGAAATAGTTAGACCAATGCAAGATATGATTAAGAAGGATCATGTTTTTAAATGGGGACCTCTAGAAAAATATTATTTTGAAAAAAATAAAGAATCTATTGTTGTGTTGCTCCAACATTAATCAGTCCAAATTTTGATAAATATTTTTTGTTGTATACATTTGCATATGATATCTCTTATGCAACAGTCCTCACTCAAAAGAATTTTGAAGATACGGAAATTCCTATTTCATTCATGAGTTTTGGCTTTCAAGGTGTTGAATTAAACTATCCAGAAATAGATAAGAAAGCTTATGTTGTCTATAAATCAATCAAACACTTTAGACCTTTTTTGTTGAAATCCCATACTAAAGTGATAGTTCCCCATCCTGTAGTTAGGAATTTATTGGTTCAGAAAGACTCAGGAGAGAAAAGAGAAAATCGGATAACAACATTATACGAGTATGATTTAGAAATTAGATGAGCTAAAGTCATAAGAGGACAAGGTCTATGTAAATTATCAACTGAAGTAGAAGGATGTCACTCGGAGGAAGATCAAAGCTCTAATTCTGAAATAGGATGGTACAATGAATTTGAAATGAATCAAGAAAAAATATTGTACATACATGTACTACCAAATATATGGTATGCAGATATAAAACATTTCTTAGTACATGGTACTTCTTCAGGTCATTTATCAATTAAACAAAAAAGAGATTTACGTTTGAAATGTTCTAAGTATCAACTAATTGATGGCATTCTTTTTAGAAAAAATTATGATGATGTTTTACTAATATGCCTTGAGAAATTTGATGTAGAAAAAGTTCTAGTGGAATTACATGATGGATATTTTGGTGGGCATTTTGGATGAGAAACTATTGCACATAAATTTTTGTGAGCAGGTTATTATTGTCCCACTCTATTCAAGGATTATTATTCATACGCAAGGAAATGTAAAGAATGTCAAATAGCAGCAGGAAAAGAAAAAATACCAACTCTTCCTCTTCAACTTGTTGAAGTTGAAGGACCATTTGAACAATGAGGATTAGATATCATTGGTGAGATTAATCTAAACTCCTCAAAATTACATAAATACATTCTCATGGCTACTAATTATTTAACAAGATGGACCAAAGCAATTCCTTTGAAAAAAGTCAACGACAAACAAATATGGTCTTTCCTAGAAACCCATATAATCACAAGGTTTGGAGTTCCATTATCTTTTGTATTTGATAATGCTTCATATTTTTCTTCTCTTAAGATGACTGAATTTTTCCTAGACAAAGGTATCAAGATTAAATTCTTTGCTAACTATTACCCTCAAGGTAATGGTTTAGCGGAATCCACAAACAAAAACCTTATTCAAATCCCATTTTTGAGAAAGCTAATTATGTCAATTGCTTTATCTAACACCCTATGGGTTGATAGAGTCACTCCTAATAGAGCATTAGGAAACTCCTGTTACTTTTTGTTATATGGTAAGCAAGCCATTTGGCCACAAAATATTTTATTGACATCTATTCAGTTAACTCAATTTGCAAGGCATAATTCAATTAAAGTATGGATGTCAGATTATAGAGATTGTTAAAATTGGAAGAGGAACGAAAAAAAGCAAAAGCTAAGTTTCATGAACATCAACAAATTAGCAAAAGAAGGTTTGATAAACATTTATCATCAGATAGAGACTTTGTTGTTAGTGATCTAGTTCTCAAATGGGATAAAAGCCATGAAGAGAAAGGCATGCACTCTAAATTTCAACATATTTGGATTGATCCTTTTCAAATCTTTTCAAAACTTGATCCTTCAACCTACATTTTACAAACATTAGAAGGACAAGTACAAAATTTTCCAGTAAATGGGAAAATTTTGAAAAGATATTTTTCACAAAGGAAAATCTTTCAAGAACATATGTAAATATTCTATTTTACTAAAGGATGTTGGTATCCTAGAAATTTTTTTTTCATTTTTTTCATTTTTTTCATTTTCAGATTTTCTATACATACATTTGTTTTTCATTTATTCCTTATAATTGTAGAATTACAACTATGATTACATATTTGAAGAAGCATACTTTTACGAGTATATTATCTTATGTTTCAAAATATACTAAAGTTTAAGGAAAAAATATTCTCGAAATATGACAAATACAGAAATACTTGATGTTACTTAGTTCTTACTTAAACTTTCAATACCTAGGAAAATGGTTGATTGATTATTTTATGTTATAAGAGTTCCATCATCTTTAAATACTTTAAAAAAATAAACCAAATTATTTCAAGAAAATGAATAATACAATATAGAGTTTGAGTTTCTTTTAATACATCAAAGTATTTTCTATCAAAGCAACTCTCTAAAAAAACTCGCTTCTGTCACTTGGCTATGTATGATAAATTTCAAAATCAATCATTAGCTAAAAAGTGAAAACATGAAGTTTTACAATAAAAGGAGAACAAATAAACCCATTGGGGCTATGAACTCTTGCTGGCAGTAGGTCGATGTTTGTAATCCAACTAAAGGGGATATTTGCACTCACAAAAGTGAAGCAATTAAAGTTTCAAAGAGAGATGATTATAATGCAAAGCAAAAAAAAATTGATAGTATTAAAATCCTAAACTTAGTGTTTAAAATTTCAGATGATGATTGAATTATAAGGTTCTAGAAATATAAATAAATTCATTATTTGACTCTTATTACAAAAAAAAAGCATTTGTTTCGATAGTACTTTTGTTATGATTTGTTGTCTCGTTGTCACTTTATGAAGTATCTTAGTGATGAATCATAAATTAGACAAAAAAATTGAAAACTTTATTTTTATTTTGAATTATAAATTTAAGCTTGAAAAAGATAAATGTTTCTTCCACTGTGTCACCATTTGTTGTCAGGTTTACAACAACCCTCTTTTGTTTATACATAAGGAAAAACAAAATCCCTCAACAAATTTTTTATTATTTTTTCCTAAAAAAATCCCAAACAAAAAAAAAACTTTCAAAAAATTAAAGAAAAACATCAAAAAATAGTTTTAGAGGTAAGAGGTTGGAATCACAAAACATATTTTACAAATAAAATAACACCCGACTACCCGACCTCCCAACCTTCCGAAC
The DNA here is from genome assembly GCA_031772625.1 of Pinus tabuliformis. Lineage (NCBI taxonomy): Eukaryota > Viridiplantae > Streptophyta > Pinopsida > Pinales > Pinaceae > Pinus > Pinus tabuliformis. Next base: position 1,391,082,125 of record CM062818.1, on the reverse strand, counting down.
TCCCAAATAGCAGGTTGGGTCAACTCCCAAATCTCCTTAAGTATTTTCACCTGACCACCTGACCTCCCGACTACCTAGCCTATGATCAACACCTGACTCTTGTGCAGATGGGTTCCGGAAGAAATAAAATTTCAAAAATAAAAGAACACCTAATCGTCTGACTGCCTGACTCCCTAAATAAAATAATATTTATTTTTCTGTATTTGTGTGCATTTCCTTTTATTGTGGTTGAAATGAATTGATTTAAAATTTCATCATTTCACACTTAATGGATTCATTTTGATATCAATAATAAATTTCTCTGATGTTATCCTGATTCATGAAAAAACATAGTTGGATTACTCAACAAGAAGTTAATGAACAAAATAATTCATATTATCCTCGAGTTTTTAATCAAAAATCATAACTCCCTAGAACATTTTTCTTGCATATTGTTTCATTATTTTAGACCTGGTCTGGAGAAACTTGAATTGAAGAAGCACGATATGAGTTGCAGAAATTTTGTGTAAGCAAACTGAAACTACAAAAGATTCTTAGTTCAATTTTAAATTTTGAATAGGAAAAGCTTATATATATTCTATTCTCTGTTACATGCCAGAAGATGGGGAAGAAAGGAAAATTGCCAACAACAAAACGACAAGTGGAGCAAATAAAGGAAAATCTCAAAGAAACAGAGAATCCACAACCAAAGGAAGCCAACCTCACCCCATTCCTCATCTCTGGCTCTACTTACAAGACCCAAAAAGCAGGTACGGTGATATGGGAGGAGATTTTGTATTTCTTTGAAGATAAAGGATGGTTAAAGAATGCAAGATCTTATCTAACAAAGAATAATCAATTCAATGGTATTAGAAGAATAGAATTACATAAGGTGGCTGCTAGGGCCAGGATTTTCCCTTATTACGATATGGTTTCATGGATTTTTCTCATGTTGATATTTCAATCTGAACAATATCAGACCACAACAAAATTTTCATAGCCTCGTGGAAAAAAGAAGTCCTATCATCCTTTTATAAGCTTAGTCCCCCATAAATCCATATCAATGTTGATTTCCTCAAGAATTTTTGAAACACTCGTTTCAAGAAATGTGGGGAGAATTATGATAGAGTAATTGAACACTAGATAAGGGAAGAAATTGAAGGGTTTACGCTTAAAGTTAATAAGTAATGTCCCATAGCCATTTTCAAGAAACCCATAAGGGTTCTCATCAAAGTACTAACGAGGTTATTTGGTAAGCAAGACCCTGAACATTGTAAAAGCAAATGGATTCCAATAATCCATAGTATCCTACATGATGGGAAACGTCTCAATTGGGCTGAAATTTTTTCACAGAACATCACAGATGCTTTAAAATTTTCATTATCATATCCCCTTGGCTACAAACACATTTTCTATATGTTTTCTTATATGATAGAAATTTTCATTGCCTCAATTCCATTTCCCCTCATGAAATTGAATTACCCCTCTAACCAGCAACTCCATATTCAAAATTACGCCTCAAATTTGTGGGATTTGAATTTCAAATTTAATTTTTATGATAGTTTTCATTATTTCATGATTCCTTTTTATGAAATCATGTTTTTTGAAGAGTTATTTTCTTATATAAGAGTTTATGGAGTGAAGTGGGCCCTTGTCTCTTACCCCAATATATACCTGAAAGACTCGCCCTAAGAGACATGAAAAATCAAGGCATTTTGAATGGCAAGGCTAGGAAGTTAAGTAAGTTATAGAAAAATATTTGGCATGGGTTTCTAATTAATTTTGGTGACATAAGTATCAGAGATAAAGGACATGGATTCAAGGAAACAGAAGAACTCCAAGAAGTTTGGCTACATTCTCTACCTCAATATGATTATCATCCTCATGGGATTATTAGCATCCATTATACAACAGTCAGCTTTATGAAAATATTTGTTCATTAGGAGCCTCCCTTTGATGATATTTTCATATATATAGATGATTTTCAGCAAGCCATTGAAAGAGTAGAGCTTTTAGATATTGAAACAAGAGACCGTTTACAAAATTTTAGAGAAAATTTGTTTGAAAGTTTCTTAAAAGAAAAAGGTCCTCATCTCAATATTTATTTTGAGGAATTAAAGGCTTTTGAATTCTTTCAATATAATTTCAACAAATTCACTTCAGATCCTTTTGATGTCTCTCAAAAGGAACCAGAAGTTTGAATTGAGAAAATGGAAGATTTTGTTGTTATATGTAAAGAAGCAGAAAGCCATGAAGGAATAAAGAAAGATCAGAATGTTACAGCAAAAGTTACAACTAAAAAAGTTTTTAAAGAAAAGCAAGAGAATCCAGTAACAGTTAAAGCAGCAGACAAGAAAATAGTAAGTGAGCAAGATATTATTCTAATCAATTCCCCTTAAGAAACAGAGTAGAAGCAACCAGACAACATAGAAAGTCAAGAAATGGAAATTGACAAAGAGAAGGAAAAGCAAATATTTGATGATAATATCACTCAGAAAAGTAAAGAGGAAATGGAATCACGAGAAAAGATGGATATTTTTTCCACTACATCTCATAAGACCTCAATGACACCAATTTCCAACAAGATCCCTTGCGAATCATTTTCGTTCAAACTAGTTTCTAAATTAGAAATAGTTCCAAATACAGTTCCTTCTATCACATATTAATATTTCAATTCTCAGACTAAGTCAATAATGAGAAGAATAAAGAAAAGAAAGAATGATTCTTTACAGACGATGTCTGAATTTAGATGGAAAGCTCAAGGAGATGTAAAAAAAAAAGCGTAAGAATCTTCCCAAGTCTTAGGAGCTTCTGTAAACTATAACCACTATCATCTAAATGAGCTTTCAGCCTCATATTACAGTAGTCTACAGAAAATAAAAATGTTAGAGTAGCAATTGGAGAAGAATGAATTATTTAATGAAGAAAATTGCCAAAAGTACTCTGCAATTATGATTCAAACTTTCATAGTAGAAAGAGAAAATCTACATAAATGTTTTTAGGTGGAATTGAAAGAGTTAAATTCAAAACATGAGCAGCATATTCAAGAATTAAGGAAAATTCATGAAAATCAAACTTGCATTTTAAAAGAAGAGGTTGAAGGCAATACTAAGGTCATGCCTAAGGCTTTAAAAGAGAAAATTTATACTCTTAAAATCCAACTCAATCAAAATCAAGAAGCCACACAAAGTCTAGAAGTTTCAAAGAGCAAGCATTGCAAATTTGTCTAATTTTAAGGAAAAATCAATCAAATTTCTACAAACAGATGGATAAAATATCAAGATTTTATCAAGAAATTACATATTTAAATAATGGGATTGATTCATTAATAAAAGAAGACAAATATATTAAAAACAAATTTATGTATATTCTTGACTGGGAGAAGTAATTTCAATTTGATGAAATTCCAAAAAATTCAAAAATAGATAAAAGGTTAATGCTTGCATATTTGAACCGTAGAGAAGATGAAACCAAAGAAATCAAAGAATGGACCAAAAGTGCCCAAGGGAAATGCTTAACAATTTGGGAGAAAGGGACTGATTTTATAGAAGAATTTGACCTTCCAGGGTCAAAGCCACTAAAAGAAATTATTCTAGGGGAGTTAAAGTAGCCAACAAAGGACCTTGTTGTCAAACATTAGATAGAAATTAAAAGGATTAGGGTCTGGATGCAAAAAACTTTCCAAAAAATTTTGCAACTTCCTTTTGAGAAAATTAAGCTCATAGCTAAATCTGAAAGAAAATATCTAAAAAGAAAGAATAAAGCCCAGGTTTGATTGTGAGTTGTCAAATCAACATAAATCAATTTCCTTCTATTCACTTCTCAGTTGTTTCCCAGGTGTATTCACAATGGGTGAAACACATCGAGGTTCATGCACCCCATCTATTGCTCAACCTAAACTATGAAGATTCTGAAGACGAGGAGAAGTTACCTACTTCTCAGGGAGATATCAATTGAACAGTGATAGAATTTATATTTTTAGAAGTAGATATTTACTTTTAGAAAATCTTTTGATTTTCTTGTTTTAAGATTTATCTTATCTTTTGAAACATATCCTATTTTTTCAAGTATTTATAGAACCTCTTACGTTGGTGTAAGGGGTTGAGAAATTGTGAAAAACTCAAGACTTGTATTTTTGAATCAATTTTGAAGTAATATCTCTTTTGAAAATCAGTTTCAGTTTTAATGTGTGATGAGCTATGAGATTTATGACTCAACATCTATTTAATTACTTAATGGATGCTTTTGATATTGCTCTTCAACTTATGTTATTTAATTTTGAATGAATATTTGTTTTTTCTACTAAACATTTCTTATGGTATGTTACAGTCTCCATCCATTTATCAACAAAGGTTTATGAATTGTTAATTTTTCATTACTGCTTGATCATTGGAATATGATATTCAAACAATAAGATTTTATTTTCTCTCATTTTTGCGATAAATTCTCTCTTTTATTTATTTTAGTTAATGCATGCATATATTACAAAAAATAACAAAAAAAATCTTTGAATAGGGAGAAAACCTAAAGAAAATAAATAAATTAAAAATTAAAAAAAATCAAAATTCAAAATTCAAAAATAAATAAATTAAAAATTAATATATATATATATATATATATATATATATATATATATATATCGAGAGAGAGAGAGAGAGAGAGAGAGAGAGATTGTATAAAAACTCTTTTAAAATTTATCTGTGTAATTATCTGAATCCAAAATCCAGTTAGGATTTGAAAATACATGATATTTCACGTGGTATTATTTTCATTGAAATCCTTTAGTCTCCGTTGCTTAAATTGATTCGATCATACCAGTAGTTTATGTTTATATTTTTGTAGATAACTATAAATACTAGAATATGTCATATATTTTCCCTAAAATAATTATTGTACTAGAACTAGTTTAACTTTAGTTTTGGATAGTTTAGGCAACCGGGCCTTTGTTCCAGTGAGCATATGGCCATCTAAACGAAAAATGATCTAATTGGGACCCTAATTAGGCAAATACTCACTCTTTGCAAGAGGAATTCTTCCGCTTGTCAACACTTGGCAAAAGAATCATAAAGATGAACAAGTATCCTTTAATTGGAAATCAAGGACATGAAAGAACAAATGAGGAAGTGAATAGGGAACTATATGAGATACATAATGTAAAACAATCTTTTAGTGTCTTCATGTGTAAAATCATAAGGAAAATCTCAAAAAGCATCTACTAGACCCTACTAAGTAGCAAACAATATTGAATTCATTTATCATCTTATTAAAGAAATATGTCCCAATCATCTCTCGACAAATAGAAGAATGTCATGTTACTATGGAAAGATTATTGCACAACAAAATCCTAATGTTATCATCTTACTTTTGAGTCTAGGTGGCATATATGCATGAAGCCATGACAATCCCAATTGAAGACCTAGTCAAATATAACAATTGTTAGCCTCATTGCTAAGGTGTTTTAAGTATTTTATTTTATTTGTAAATTAGGAGAATCTAAAGAGTTGTAATTGACTTGACAAAAATCTAAATAACCACAAGTGACAATTACTAACTCGAGGTTATAAATATTGTAAAACCTTCAGTTATAAGGGTTCCCATTTTCTTAAGTTTGTTGTTTTATTGATATACCTGTAGACTAGAACTAAGAGGCTTGTACTTCTTCATTCAATGCTTTAACATTAAGAAGCCTTGAAACACCATTGCTAGAGATATATATTGCATGCTTCTTATCCTTGTTTCTAACTATTCTTGAACAATTCATGTATGTGTGTACCTTGTGAGATGTATAATTCTATGTCACATACTATATTATGAACTAGATGGTGTCTCTCACATGGTTATTGTTCTAGTTATGTAACATCATTCTATGAGCACTTATTAGTTCAACATATTTACCATTCTAGAGTTTCATAGTTTAGGCTTTTGTAACACGAATTCATTTGACTTATATCTTTCAGATACATCACATAGAGATTAATTGTGTCAACTTTTCGAACCAACTAGTGTGGTTCATCATCAAGATAGAATTATGAGGAATGGTTGATCAAGCCAAAGAATAAATGAGGAACCCTAAGAAGGCAAAGTCAAAAATAAATGTTGTGACAAAATCTAAATAATATGAAAATAAGGGAGGATCTTTAAACTCAAGAAGACTAGGTCCAAAAATAATAAATCAAAATCAGATACAAAGTAAAAATTGTAAGTGGAACACCAGTACTATAGGGAAAACAATAATACAGTGTAATAATATAAATTAGTGTTAATATTATATATAATAGTATTAAATAATATTGTTATTATAAAAACTTACTAGTTATATTAATAAAACTTAATAAAATGCCTATGGAAATAATAATTCTTATTAATAATAGATACTAATAATAGTTATTATTAATCATAAAAACAACATATTAATCAATAGTAATAACTATATACTTAATAGTAATAAATATGTCAAGTGGGTGTAGCTCATATGGTAGGAGGAGTTGTTATTATCCTCCCCACCTAGGTTCTAGTCCCACCGATATTGACCTCTTACTCCTTGGGAGCCATTTCTACATGAAAATTAACCGGCTCACCTATACATTGGTAGGTTTTCCATGGATGTACCTAGTATTGATCTCTAGTATAGTGAACAACATGAAAAGAAAAAAAATAAGCAATAATATTTAATTAATAATATATGTTAGTGATAATAATAATACTAGTCATTATCAATCTTAATAATATAAGACTTGTTAATAATAACTATATATTAAATCATAGAAGACAATAAAAGGAGAATAATGAAATCATATATAATGGTATTAAATCATAGGGAAATAACAACCAAGGTCTAAAGAAAGACCAAATTGGGAACATAGATTATTATATGGGTTTAAAAATAATTAACAAGGAAAAAGTTAAAGGAAAAGACAAATTTATAAAAGAAGTGACGAGAGAGAAAGAACAAGGAAGGACAAATGGGAGAAAAAACAATCAAGAAGAAATAAATCTAGAGGACATTGCTGGAAACCATTTTTTGTTGATTTTTCATTCATCATCCCTATTTAGATTATTGTCTTGTTTCTCAATTTCAATGGCTTCTATGAATTTCTTTTATGATAATGATCAATCTTTGTCAGGACACTAGAATATTCAAAAGAGATGTGGTGCTTAGTATTCACAAATTTCTCAACAAGAGATGATGAATGGGAGTTATTATGTCAAATTTTGGTAGAGTGCTCTTGAATTCTAAGCTTAATGGTGTTGATCAATCAATGTGAATGGGAATTATGGTTTTGATTCCTCTTTTCTTGGTAATTATTTGTGATTATGGGTTGGCATTTAATTCTTACCAATTCAAAAATATATGAATATCACAAGAACAAAAGACACAATATATAAGCTCTCTTGGAAATTTGTGACTCGGATCATCCACAGTATTATGAGCATCTTGTTGACATTTTGAATCCCAAAGGGGATCCATCTTTAGGACAGAATTGAGTGATAGATTGAAGGAGGAGCTTACTAACCAGCCCAGATAAATACCTAATGCATAAAACAAAAACAAAAAGCCGACTAATTTAAAACTAAACCTAAGCCTACATGTAAATTCTTATATTAATAATTATATGTAGATTTTTTATTTTTATTTTATTTTCTAATTATAAAGATTTTTAATTTTAGTTAAAAACTAAAACATAAAATCAAAATTAATGAAATCTTTTATTTAAATTAATATGCAATAAATTAATAACCTAATACTTTTTTATAATAATAAATTTGATCTATTTATATCCTAATAATAAATTATTTTAATTTTTAAATTTATTCAAAATCTAAAATCAGAAAAATCATTTTACTTTATTATGAAATAAATAAATTCATTTTTATTATTATCAATATTAATATTTTCTTAGTAATAATAAATTAATTGATTTATTTAATTTTTAATTAAATAATATTTTCTTAGTAATAAGAAATTAATTGATCAACAACATCTTAAAGGAGTTTATAAGATTGATTGTTCTTGCGACAGAAGTTATATTGGAGAGACAAGGCGTTCTTTAAAAACAAGACTTAAAGAACACAGAGTTGATATCAAGAATGGGAGATCTCGCACTTCAGCCCTTGCAGAGCATTCCTCAAAAACCAAGCATCATGTTTGTCTCAAGAACACCAGAATTATCGCTAGGGAAGATCATTATCAAAAGAGGAAAATCAGAGAAGCACTCGAAATTAGGAAATGTCTAAATAACCTCAACAGGGATGGTGGGAATGAGATCAGTGGAAATTGGCTTCTTGTGATTAGGCACATCAGTGCTTCCAGGTCTTCTGAGGTATAGTATTCCAGGTATAATCCCTCTCTCTCGTCCTTAATCTCTAAATAGTTTATGAAACTTTTTAACTAGCATCCATTAATAAATTGTTTAATTAACAATCAATAATAAACTCTTAAAATTTACAAAGCATTTTTACTAACATCCATTATGAAATTAAATTAAATTATTAATTATTAATAATAATTAATTATTAATAATTATGTAGTCATGAAGATAATTATTTATTTATTCACTATAGAATAAGTTAACTAAATAAATAAATATTTATTATTAATAATAATATTTTTATATTTTTATTTTTATTATTTTATTATTATTTATTAGTTAACAAACATTATTATTTATTTATAGCAAAATTAAAATTTCATTATTTAGGTTAAATTAAATATAATAAAACTTATCTAAGTTATTTTATTAGGTTTTTTTATTGTTATTAATAATCTTTTATTATTAAAATTAATTAAAAATTAAATAAATCAATTAATTTCTTATTACTAAGGAAATATTAATATTGATAATAATAAAAATGAATTTATTTATTTCATAATAAAGTAAAATGATTTTTCTGATGTTAGATTTTGCGTAAATTTAAAAATTAAAATAATTTATTATTAAGATATAAATAGATTAAATTTCTTATTAAAAAAAGTATTAGGTTATTAATTTATTGCATATTAATTTAAATAGAAGATTTCATTAATTTTGATTTTATATTTTAGTTTTTAACTAAAATTAAAAATCTTTATTATTAGAAATAAAATTAAAAATCTTTATTATTAGAAAATAAAATCAAAATAAAAAATCTACATATAATTATTAATATAATAATTTACATGTAGGCTTAGGTTTAGTTTTTAAATTAGTTAGCTTTTTGTTTTTGTTTATGCATTAGGTATTTATCTAGGCTGGTCGATAAGCTCCTTCTTCAATCTGTCACTCAATTTTGTCTTGAAGATGGATCCCCTTTGGGATTCGAAACGTCGACAAGATGCTCATAATATTGTGGATGATCTAAATCACAAATTTCCAAATGACAACCACATAAGCTTAAAATCTAATATAAGCTCTCATCTAGGGAAAAACCCCTCTCCTAGGGGAAAACCCATTCAAACTCTTCTCTATATAGAACCAAGTCAAAATTGAGACATCGAAGACCCCAAAAAAAGACCAAGAACTTCCACCAAGTACCAAGTCAGCCCTCCAATAGGTTTCGTCTAAAAGAGTCAAAGTCGACAAGAGTCAAAGCCCTTCCAATCTGAAATAATCAAAGTTTCAGCCTCTTGCTTTAGGTTTGCAACTCAACATACAATTTTTAGCCCTGCAACTCACATAAATTCCCAAAAAGTTTGCACGTGTGAGCTAGTTTAGGTCAAATTTCATCCTTGTCCTTCTTCACTTAGATTCTCTTCTTGTTTTCTCTCCTTCGCTCTTCTTTTGCTTTTGTTTTTGGTGCAAATCAAACTTGCTTGTGGATGGCTACCAAATAGGTCGAATTTGCTTCCTATTTATACCTTCTTCAAGGGTCGAATGGGCCTCTTCTAGGCCGACTTCTCTGGTAGGGATGACTTGGTCTTGGGAGTCCAAAATTGACACTTTAAATTTAAAAATAATATTTTTTTCTTGATACAGTTTTCCCATAAGGGTCTTATACATATGACAAAGACTCAAATGACTCAATGAACCCTAGAAGCATGAAGAACATGCTTGACCTAGATGACAAATAAAAGGAGCATGAAACCCATGCTTCAAAAATAATTTCTTTTTCTCTTTTTCACTTTTACAATAAATGTATAATGATACAAATACAATAATAATTATGAAGACAGAGCATAGTTACATTTCTCAATATTCCCTCTTAACTAGGGAGGTATTCAAATTGTATAAACGGTAAAAGGATGACCTCAAGTTGAAATGTTCTAAGAAGAGTATCACAATCAGCATATACAATGTTATAGACCTTAATACCATCTAGGATAACTACCAAGCTATCAACCCATCAAGGGATCTAGGTACCATCTAGGCTACCTTCCAAGGTACCAACCCAATGGGGATCCATGTGTCATCTAGGATACCTATCAAGACACCATCTCAACAAGGATCCTAGTGTCATCTAGGCTACCTGTTAGTGTCAGTCTTGTCTGCCTGTCACTAGTGAGCAAATATGTTTTTACCAAGTCTGTTAGGGGTCTCAAGGTCAAATTTTATCATGTCACTAGGTTTTCAATGTAAAATTTGATCATTGGCTAGTTTTTCTAGGAATGTCTCCATTCTTTTGAAAAATCTTACATGTTGGTCGCCTACTTCACTCAGATGAGGGAAACATAATAAAGAGGATGTTTTCATCATATCATCCATCATCATTACCATTTCATTCAGTCTAATATCTTCATTAGGTCATTAGGGTTTCAAGGTCCATCCTCATTCCATGCATAAATCCAGCATTAAATGAGTTGTGATAAGCAACTATTTGCATAAGTTTTTATGAATCTTCATAAGTTCTTCATGGTTGAAATCTCAAGGTTCCAAAGAAGAAGTCTCACTGTTCAAAAAGATAAAAAGAAGCTCAAATTTCCATTCTCCAAAGTGGCCTAGTTTAAAAGATGAAAACCAGGTTTTGGAAAGGTATGTGGGTTACATTTTTATTCAAAAGAGAATCATATTTTTCCTATGAAAACCCAAAAAGTCCCAAACTTGTTTCATTTGCCTCCTAACCTCCTTTGTTCATCGAGCTCTCCCCTCCATTGGTGAAAAAACATGGGTTTCTTAGGCAAAATTGGACAAAATTTGGTGGTGTTGCGCTTCTGGAGACTGCATTGTGCTTCTGACGTTGGCGCTGCGCTTCTGGAAACTGCATTGTGCTTCCATGAACTATGTTTCGCTTGTGCCAAAGCAATGCGAAACTCATCCAAACTCACCCAAATTTTGATTTTGAGCTTGAAAACCTATTTCTTGTTATTCTAAGCTTGTTCACAAGTAAGTATAATTCTTTTGCTCACCTTTTTCCTTTGGCAAGATGAATGCAAATGCAAGTTCTCTTCATCTAGCGTTTAGGTGAAATTTTCATGTTGCAAGCACTAGTGTAACTAATGGTTTGGATAGTTTTGATATTGAAAACATGTAAATCTTCCACCTCACACCTTTGTACATGTTTAAAACACCCTTTTATTCACTAAAAAAATTATCAATCATCAGATTGCCTCACCCTTACATAAACCCTAGCTCATACGTAGCAATTTGAGCAGATTTTGTAGCAGCCTTATTTTTCAATTTCTCCTAATCATTTTTTTCCCTCATTTCAGTCCATTTAAACTTCATAAGTTGCTTGCATCCCCTATTCATCTCCTAAAATTTCCCCTACCATCTTTTCCTTTCCTCAATCCCCTCATTTCATCATTTCATTCATTCCTCACTGTTTTTCCATGTTCCTGTTATCTAGGGTTTCTATCATAATGGAGGGAGATTCCTCACCATCAGAAAGGAGAAAACACCATAAAGGAGGCAAAATCCTCAAATATGAGCCCACCAACTACAATGAAATCAACTCCTCACCTTTCATCAAGTAGTGTCTTGAAGATGTCAATTGTCTAGGGTTTTGTAAAAGGGTATGTGAAGTAGGTTTCCATGAACAGTTAACTGATTGGATTGCCACCCATCTGAAAGGGGAAAGGGCCATCATAACAGGGGTTGAGTTTACATTTTCAGTGGCTGCCATTTCACTTGATACAGGGATACCTGACCATGAAGAGTATTGGTTTAAAGGTATGAGCTTGGACCATTACAAGTCTTTCTTGAAATCACCCTACAAAGAGACCCATACACACATCATCCCATTTAGGTACCTGTTGGAGAAGTATGTGCTATTGATGAAGATTCTAATGAAGTTTTTTACCTATGAGGGAAGGTTTTCTAGATTGTATGCATATCACATCAGGCTTCTAATGCACTTTATAGCTCAAAAACCTCTCAACATGTGTAATTATCTATGTAGAAGCCTTGCTAAAATGTTTGAGAAGGTACAGGTGAAAGACAAAGAACACTACCCTAGTCTTTTTCATCATAGCTTGATAAAGAATGTAGTTCTCCATCAGCTAGCAGAGAAGAACATGACATGGGATTCATTCATAGAAACATCTTTGCAATGGCATGAAACTACTTTTTCAGTTCATCATCAAAACATATCAACACAACAGGTGGAGGTAGGATCATCAAGCAAGTCAATGGAGGTTCCCAAGGCACTTAGACCCGAGGTGACTAGAATGTACTAAAGAGGAAAAAGGCTTGTGTTTACTTCTCAGGTTGAGAAAAGGGCCAAGCCTTCTACATCAGCAAAATAGGGATCACATGTACAAGATGAAGACCTAATTGAGCATGATTTTTAATTGGTGGACTTGGAAGTAGTAGATGAACCTTTAAACATGCAACAAATTATCAAAGAAATATTCTCAAATCAGAGAACTCATTGACAATATGGCAAGAGAAAGGTTTGTTATCTCCTTCCTTGAACAAGAAAACAATCAGCTTAAGGCTAGATAGCTCATCATGGAGAAAGAGAAAACTAAGTGGCGGCTGCAAGCAGGCAAAGGAAAAGAAATGTTGGAGCCTAGTGAACCTGAGGAAACTAAAAAAGAAGTCAGGAAAAAGAGGCCAAGAACCAAGGGACTTAAAAATGCATTGAAGGAGGAAAAAGGACATAATCTGCTAGATGAAGACCTGGACATTGAGGACAGAATTGCCTTGGAGATCAATAAGGATAGAGAGTATTGGCTAGATAAGGTTAATGACCACTTAGAAAAACTTCTTGAAAAAACCAACAGAGATAATCAGTTATTAAGGCACATGGCACATCATTATCAAACCAGAAACATGATATGCAACATCAAGCTCAAGCAGTTGAAAAACAAGCTAAAGGAAACCCTAAAGGAAAAAAATGAGAGGGATAACTTGGAGATGCTTGCTGAAGCATCCATGAGGGCTTGACATACCTCATTTTTCAGCTCATGACCAATTTTGAAGGATTTCTGAGCATTTTTTGTTTTTTGACTGTTTTGGTGCCAAATTCAGAAAATGAGCTAGTCACAGAAGCACAGTGCCTTGGTGTTGCACTTTTTCCTCAGACCTCCAAATGACAAATGGCTTGCATTTTTGGAAATATTATGGCCTCCTATCAAAACCCATTTCATCAGATTTCTCAAAGAGGACTCAAATTTTGAGAAAAAAGGAGAAAAAGGGGTCAAAAATCATCATTCTACCACTATTTTTGACACGCGTTGCACTTCTTGAGACAACTTGGGAGAATGAGTTTTTGAAGGCCTTCCCATGGGTCATTTTAAAAAATTCAAGGTGTTATGGAAACTAGAAAAGTAATGATAGTTGAACGTTCTATCATATCTTAAATTGGACTTCCGAAAGGCACCTTAAAGTTGACTCAAAATTGGCATTGTGCTTCTGCAAATTTTTGAGCTTTTATTTTAAATTTCACTTCCTAGTTTTTAGTTTGACTTGGTCAAAGTCAAAACTCATGATGTAATTGAAGTATTTCGAGGTTAGATTATGTAATCATGAATAAATAGACATGATATGTTGTTTTTATGGTTTATTAGGCCTCATTAAGGAAGCAAAATTGAAAACAAAGTCTAAGAGAAGAGTTTGTATTTGACCTTCTCACTCTCACCTATTGGTTGAGAGAATCTTGGAAACAGTTCCACCACCTAGGAATTCAACTCCTAAAGGTGGGGAAGTGGTTCAATTGAGTCTATATGTATCATTTCTCATTCAAAGAGAAGGGTTGGACTTTTGTCGAGAATCTTGTACCTCATGTTCTTTTACAGCTAATACAGGAGCAGTTGCAGCTATATTTCAAGAATTCTTGTTCACGTGAGAGAATTTTTTGGCCGAGGTGTTTCGAACCAACAAGTGTGGTTCATCATCAGGACTAGATGAAGAGGCGGACAATGGCAAAGGCTTAAATAGAGAGTAATGTAGAGACATAATTTCAAGTAACGACTATATTTGAACAATAATGTTTAAATTATAATATTAATTTATTAATATATTAAAAGCAAATATTATTAAGTAACAACTATATTAAACGGCTAGTTTTTGAAAAAAATATTTAAATAATGATATTATTTCATTAATTTATTAAAAATATTAATAGGTAATGGCTAGTTTTTGAAAAATAATATTTAAATTAATTTATTAAAACCAAATATTACTAATTGTTGAAAAATAATATTTAAATAATGATATTAGTTTATTAATTTATTAAAATATTAATATGTAACGGCTATATTAAATGGCTAGTTTTTGAAAAAAAATATTTAAATAATGATATTATTTCATTAGTTTATTAAAAATATTAATAGGTAACAGCTATATTAAATGGCTAGTTTTTGAAAAATAATATTTGAATTAATTTATTAAAACCAAATATTACTAGTCCTTGAAAAATAATATTTAAATAATGATATTAGTTTATTAATTTATTAAAATATTAATATGTAACGGCTATATTAAACGGCTAGTTTTGAAAAATAATATTTAAATTAATATATTAAAACCAAATATTACTAGTTTTTGAAAAATAATATTTAAACTGTGATATTAGTTTATTAATTTAGTAAAAACAAATATTAATATATAACCGCTATATTAAACAGCTAGTTTTTTAAATAAATAAATAAAGAATCAAAATCAAACTTTAAAGGAAGGGAGTCAAAAATTATAAAAACAAGTGAAGACCCTAATCAAGACAACATCATTTGATAAATAAAATAACTAATGGAAATAAAATAAAATAAATTTAAAATAATTAATGGAAAAATAAATAAAATAAAACAAAAATATATACAAGTCAAAATATATATATATATATATATAAACAAATAAAAATAGAAACATATATATATGTTTCTATTTTTATTTGTTTATATATATATATATATATATATATATATATATATATATATATATATATATAGAAAAAATAATCAATATATAAAATGGGGTCAACAATAAAATGTGGGGCTCAGGCCCATTAAACAAATAACAAAAATACCAAAAGAAGATAAGAACAAATAGGATGATAAAATACATAAAAACACGAATGATCAAGGAAATAAACTCTGATGAAGAATAAATCAATAATAAATACTATAAAAAGGATGTCAATACCTACATAGATGAAAAAAAAAAAAACTAGGAGTACAAGACAGGGATCCAACTTCTACTAATATTCCAAACATCATCTCTATTCAAATTATTGGGTCTTTTTTCAATTTCTAGGGCCTCCCTCAATTTACGATGATGGAAATGACCAACCTTAGCAACGACTTGGGCCTCCTCAATGCAAATGTGATGCTTAGATTTATTTGCATGTTCCGCCAAAGCAGAGGAACAGGTCCTGCCATGCTTGATGTCAGCAACATGCTCATGAATCCTTTTATTAATCAAGCGTCGAGTCTCACCAATGTAGGGAGTCCCACAAGAGCATGGGATAACGTAAACACCCTTCATATTCTTGGGGTCCACTTAGTCTTTTATAGATCTAAGGGAGCTCTGGATGGTATTTAAAGGTCGAAAGGTTGAAGCCACCTTATGCTTCCTTAGGATCCTTCAATCTTGTCAGTGGTCCCTTGGATAAAAGGAAGATGAACACCAGAAAATTAATCCTTTGTATCTTTCTTAGCACTAGGACCTTTTTCTGCTCTAAGGAAAGCCTTAGTACATTGGTGTCTACTATACCCATTATTAAAGAAAACACTTAGGAGATGTGCTTTCTCTTCCTTGAGATGGTTCTCATCAAGAACTCTTAAAGCTCTAGTCGCTAAGGTGTTGAGAACACCAAGCTTTTGAGCTGGGAAATGATGAGAATTATCATGAAGATATTGTTCTGTATGAGTTTTCTTACAATATACCTGATGACAGAAAGAGCCATTATCATTCCTTGAGAGGAGGACGTCAAGGAAGGGAAGACTACCATTACATTCAAATTCCATGGTGAACTTTATAGAAATAGATTAATTGTTAAGATGGAGGAAAAATAGTTCCAACTTTTCTATACCATGGGACCAGATGACACAAGTGCCATCCGCAAACCTCTTCTACAACTTAGGCAGAAGACAAGAAGAGGCTAAGGCCTTTGATTCAAAATCCTCCATGAATAGATTAGCTACCACAGGGGAGAGGGGGCAACCCATGGTGACACCGCAAGCTTTCTCATAGAATTCCCCATCCAATGAAAAGAAAGTAGAAGTAAGACAAATACCAACTAAATAAGTCATATCAGGATCTGTGATGCGCTTGATGGCCTCGTTGATAGGGATATTAGTGTAGAGAGAGACCACATCAAAGCTCACAAGCTTTTCATCTGGATCAAGCTTGAAACTCTTTAACTCGTTAACAAACAATGTAGAGTCCTTAACGAAGGATTCTATATGGCCAACAAGGGTTTAAGCTTCTGGGCTAAATATTTAGCAAGAAGATAAGTTGGCCATCCTATCGTGTTGATAATGGGTCTCAGAGGAGCCACTTCCTTATGAATCTTTGGTAGACCATAGATTCTGGGGGTAAGAGGGAAACTTCCAATAATCTTATGACTGAACGAGCTGACCGAGCTACTAGCCTTTATAGCAAGAGCCACACTTTTGGAAATCTTCTTCAGAGTATCCTTATTGAGTTTCCTGTAGCTCTTGCTATTATAGAGGTGGTCCAACATCTTTCAACGGTAATCATCTTTATCAAGAATAACCACAACACCACCTTTGTCGGCTTTGAGAACAACAATATTTTAATTATTGTTTAATGATTTGAGAGCATCAAACTCAGGTTTGTTGATGTTATTCTTGAGGGGCTTTGCCTTTCTAAGGACGACCACACAGTCTTGACGAATGATATATTTAGTGATGTTCGGTAAGTCTCTAATACCATATTCAATGTCACAGATGATATCATCAACCAGGATCTTTCTAGGAGCAAGAGAAAAATTTAAACCTTTCTCCAAAAGATTAAAGATAGGGGGGTCCAAAGAAAAGCTAGAGAGATTGACAACCCTATTACTAGAAGAAAGAAAATTAGAACAACCAATATCATTCAAACTTTCTTTTTATTCAATGGAGAATTCTATGAGAAAACTTGCAGTGTCACCATGGGTTCCCCCCTCTCCCCTATGGTAGCTAATCTATTCATGGAGGATTTTGAATCAAAAGCCTTAGCCTCTTCTCGTTTTCTGCTTAAGTTGTGGAAGAGGTTTGTGGATGACACTTGTGTCATCTGGTCCCATGGTAAAGAAAAGTTAGAACTATTTTTCCTCCAACTTAACAATCAATCTAGTTCTATAAAGTTCACCATGGAATTTTAATGTAATGGTAGTCTTCCCTTCTTGATGTCCTCCTCTCAAGGAATGATAATGGCTCTTTCTCTCATCACGTATATCGTAAGAAAACTAATACGAAACAATATATTCATGCTAATTCTCATCATTTCCCAACTCAAAAGCTTGGTGTTCTCAACACCTTAGTGACTAGAGCTTTAAGAGTTTCTGATGAGAACCATCTCAAGGAAGAGAAAGCATGTCTCCTAAGTGTTTTCTTCAATAATGGGTATAGTAGACACCAATGTACTAAGGCTTTCCTCGGAGCTGGAAAAGGTCCTAGTGCTAAGAAAGATACCAAGGATCAATTTTCTGGTGTTCATCTTCCTTTTATCCAAGGGACCACTGACAAGATTGCAAGGATCCTAAGGAAGCATAAGGTGGCTTCAACCTTTTGGCCTTGAAATACCATCCGGAGCTCCCTTAGATCTGTAAAAGACTTAGTGGACCCAAAGAATATGAAGGGTGTTTATGTTATTCCATGCTCTTGTGGGACTCCCTACATTGGTGAGACTAGTCACTTTATTAATCAAAGGATTCGTGAGCATTTTGTTGACATCAAGCATGGCAGGACCTGCTCCTCTGCTTTGGTGGAGCATGTTGATAAATCTAAGCATCACATCTACATTGAGGAGGCCCAAGTCGTTGCTAAGGTTGGTCATTTCCATCATCATAAATTGAGGGAGGCCCTAGAAATTGAAAAAAGACCCAATAATTTGAATAGAGATGATGGTTGTAATATTAGTAGAAGTTGGGTCCCTGTCTTGTCCTCCTAGTTTTTTTTTTGTTTTCATCTATGTAAGTATTGGCATCCTTTTTATAGTATTTGTTGTTGATTTATTCTTCATTAGACTTTATTTCCTTGATCCTTCGTGTTTTTATGTATTTTATCATCCTATTCGTTCTTAACTCCTTTTAGTATTTTTGTTATTTATTTAATGGGCCTAAGCCCCACATTTTATTGTTGACCCCGTTTTATTTATTGATTATTATTTTTTTGGATATATGTGTGTGTGTGTGTGTGTGTGTGTGTGTGTGTGTTTTTATTTATTTATTTTTATTTTTATTTTTATTTATTTATTTATTTATATATTTATTTATTTATGATTTTGTATATTTTTGTTTTATTTTATTTTATTTATTTTTCCATTAATTGTTTTAAAATTATTTTATTTTATTTCCATTAGTTATTTTATTTATCAAATGATCTTGTCTCGATTAGGGTCTTCACTCGTTTTTATAATTCTTGACTCCCCTCCTTTAAAGTTTGACTTTGATTATTTATTTATTTATTTTAGAAACTAGTTGTTTAATATAGCGGTTACTTATTGATATTTGTTTTTAATAAATTAATAAACTAATATCACAGTATAAATATTATTTTTCAAAAACTAGTAATATTTAGTTTTTATAAATTAATTTAAATATTGTTTTTCAAAAATTAGCCGTTTAATATAGCCGTTACATATTAAAATTTTAATAAGTTAATAAACTAATATCATTATTTAAATATTATTTTTCAAGAACTAGTAATATTTGGTTTTAATAACTTAATTTAGATATTATTTTTCAAAAACTAGCCGTTTAATATAGTTATTACCTATTAATATTTTTAATAAATTAATGAAATCATATCATTATTTGAATATTTTTTTCAAAAATTAGTCGTTTAATATAGCCGTTACATATTAATATTTTAATAAATTAATAAACTAATATCATTATTTAAATATTATTTTTCAAGAACTAGTAATATTTGGTTTTAATAAATTAATTTAAATATTATTTTTCAAAAACTAGTCGTTTAATATAGCCGTTACCTATTAATATTTTTAATAAATTAATGAAATAATATCATTATTTAAATATTTTTTTCAAAAATTAGCCGTTTAATATAGTCGTTACTTAATAATATTTGTTTTTAATATATTAATAAATTAATATTATAATTTAAACATTATTGTTCAAATATAGTCGTTACTTGAAATTATGTCTCTACATTGCTCTCTATTTAAGCCTTTGCCATGGTCTGCCTCTTCATCTGGTCCTGATGATGAACCACACTTATTGGTTCGAAACGCGTCGGCCAAAAAAATCTCTCATGTGATTTCTACCGAAAAACTTTGTTTAATTCATTATGGATCACAGAAGCTTGAATACAAAACAAAAAAAAAAAAATCAATCTTGTTCAGTGAGTCTATGGTGTTGTTTTCTTTTCCTATCAATTTTTAATGGATAAAACATCTCTCTTTTCATGCTTTATCTTCTTCCTGTGAATTTCCTGACAGTTATATAGACAGAAATCTTAGATCTAAGCTTTGTTTATCTGGAAGTCATCCTTGTGTTTCTTTTCTTCTAAAACTAATGAATTCATGATTTTACATGCTCATTATGTTTTCTTAAAACTCTCAGACCTATACTACATTGACAACACTTTAAGTTCACCATAACACACTGATATCTAGCTCCTTTTTATACGTCTCATTGCATACTTGAAGCCTTGGCCTAATTACCTACTCTAATCCCTAGTCTAGCAAACCAAAAACCCTAAATTCACAAATACTCAAACAAGACTTGTATATCTAGCCTAAAAACTATTTATTTTCAGTTGTTCAGTGACAAATCCTTAGAGAGATCCCTCTTTGGTTCAGTAGGGCTAGCTATTGAACTAAAAGTGGTTCGAGGTTGCCTCTTTCGATCTCCTCCTCAGCCTAGGAAATTATAGGGGATAACATTTTGGCATCGTTGTCAGGGAAACAACTAATAAATCATTCCTAGGAGTTATTTTAGAGCTTTCAAGAAAACTGGTTCTGTAGTTGACAGTTTCCAATATCTAAAGATAGGCTGATTTTACAAATTTTAACAAGTTTAAGGTGAAAAAAAAAGACATACTAGGTCAAATCCTGACCCAAAACCACCTTTTATTTTTGAAGACCCAGAAAAATTGCTCGGAAAACTCAAGTTACCTATCTCTAAAAGTGCAGTTCAAAAAATTAAAAGGACAACTTCTTTGCCTAAAAATCTATTTTCTTTTGAGCAACTTCCTTTTGATATTCAGTTAGAATTGTCTCTTTCAATCTCAAAATCTAAGTCTTGCATTTTTGAAGTGATATTTGAACCTCTTCAATTTGAATCTCATTCCCATTCTTCAGAATCTCTATCTGCTAGATTTGATCATGAGTTGTGGTTGAATTTTGACAAGCTTCAAAGTCTTGCTGACCAGCTCCAAATCACTACCAAAAAATCCTATATCCAATATTAGCTTGAATACTTAACTATTGTTTCATCCTCTACTACACCTCCAAATACATCTACTACATCTCCAAATACCTCAGCTACCTCATCTCTTCTTCCACCACCTCCATTAGTGTCATCATCTTTACCTACACAGCCCATTGTAGTACCTCCACCACCTCCAACAATCATGGCACGATTTGCACCTCTTATGCTGCCTACTCAACTTGTTGCTCTACCTCAGAACTATGGCCAAAGACTCCCTCTATTTGATGGAAGCTCAGAAATCATAGCCCAGCATCATGTTGATAAATTGATAGATTTTATTGATCTGGAAGAAATTGATGAAGATGATGCTAAGATGAGAATAATAGCTTAGAGTTTTTCCAGAGATGTGAAGAAATGGTTTCACAATTTGGCTGCTAATTCTATCAATAATTCTCAGAGACTGATAGAATTGTTCTTAGCACATTGGCAAGAAAAGAAAAATCCACTACAAATTTTGGCTAAGTACAATTCTATGAAAAGGAATCAGAATGAGACAGTCCAAGAGTTCACAACAAGGTTCAATATGGTGTATAATTCCATCCCTGATGATATGAAACCTCCTCCTGGTTTGGCACTTCTCCACTATCCTGATGCTTTCGACCTAGACATGGCATATCAGCTTAGGGAGAGGGACCCTGCAACTCTTGAAGAAATGCAACGAAATGTAGTAAGTGTCAAAGATAATCTGCTCATCAAGAAATCTAAATCAAAGCCTGAGAGGTCTAAGAAGAAATTTGTTTTTAAAGAAGAGCCCTCATCATCTTCAGATGTAAAGCTTGACACTCTGATCAAAACCATGGAAAGAATGATGGACAGAATGTCCATAACAAATCGACAAGCGGAGCCTTCGGTAAGGAATCTGAACATTCGTGGCCAACAACAATAACATTTCATAAATATATAGAAAGAGCAGCGAAATCAAGATCCTCAAGGACAAGTAAGAGCTCCATTTCAGTAGAATTATATCGAAGGGCAGGAAGAAGATGAAGAGGAAATTATAGAAGCAAATCATTTCTTTGAAGAAGATGAGCTACCCACCTTTATGGCAAAGGAAGATCAGTTTTCTGAAGAATCTTGTGTACCAAGAGATTAGCAGCTTGTACTTGCAAGTGATGATTTATGGGCTGTGCAAACTGAAGAATACCAAAGAGGATATCAGAATGATCTTAGTCATTTGCAAAAACAGTAAAACTTAAGGAACAAAAATGTACTTGTTACATTGAATCAGAAGAGGAAAAATACACAAAAAGATACACAAAACAAAGAAGCAGCTCCTGCAAATCAAAATAAAGAAAAAGAGATTGTCATACTGAGCAGGGATAAAACTAATGAAGCCTCTACCATCAATGTGAGAAAATATGAGTTTCAAAGTGAAATTCATAAGAAGGAATCTCAAGCTAAAGGGAAGATTGAAAAGAAGGACATCGATGCAAAAGAGGTAGAAAAGAAATCCAATCTATTTAGTTTAGAGAATGAAATTTTTAAATTGAAAGTTTCAATTCCTCTAACTGAATTAGTGAAGAATGATAAATATAAGTTTCAGATTGCTAAAATGCTGAAGGTAGACCAGATGTCAGCCACAGTTAATGTGGCCGATGATGATTCTATAATTCTGTTTGGTCCAACCTTAGAAGGAAGTCCTGAAGATAGTGAAATCCTACCTTTCTATCTTAGTCTCAAACTGCATGACTCTAACCTCCATAATGTCATGTTGGACTCTGGTGCCTCACATAGCTTATGCAAAAAGTCATCACGGACAAAATAGGACTGAATATAACCCAACCTTATCATGACCTTTACTCTTTTGATTTGGGTCGAGTGAAATTTATTGGCCTTATCAAAGATTTAGTAGTGTCCTTGGACCAAATTTTGGCCAAGAATCTGTTGATGGATGTATTGATTGTTGATATTCCTCCTCGGTTTGGCATGTTTCTTTCAATTTCTTGGGGGGGAAAGTTGAAACACACTTTACAGCTTGACTTTTCATATGCTACTATTCCAGTATTTGGGCAACCCAGAAAACTCTATCGGGAGAAGAAGATGAAATTTATGATTAGTAGAAAGGAAAAACCAATAAATCACCTTATACATGTTTTACATACTGATCTTGATTCTTTCATTTTGTATAGTGATATGAATTCAGACGATGATGAAAGTCAGCTTTTAGAAATTTCAGAAGTCTCAGATGTCATAAGTAGTGTGTAGAAAGTTGTGATTGCTGAAGGAAAAGAGATGAATGAAGAATGTTTGCAACCAGTAAATCCTCTTGAAAAGATTGTTGAGTTAGTGTAGAAAACAGAGTGTCTTGACACAAGGAGCCATCCTCCAAAAGATCAAACAATTCAGCCTTCAGACGTTCTTTTTCTGGATGAAGAAAATGGTCTTTCGGCCATGGAGTTTGATGGTCCATTGGGAAAAGAAGGAGTTGGGATTAGTGTTTGGATTCATCTTGCATTACATAATTCATGTAAAATTCCACGCAATGTAAGAATGAGTTCATATAAGTTAGATTTTGATTTCTCAAACAATGAGGTGGAGTATGAGGCATTAATTGCTAGCCTCAAAATTCTGAAGAAGTTGGGAGCAAAGAAATTTTTTGTTTATGGAGACTCTAAGTTGGTAATCAAAAAAGTAAAAGGGGAATACCAGGCCAAGCATCCAAGAATGAGAGCTTATCGCAATGATATATTTGATATCCTCAAAACTTTTGCAGAATATACTTTGTCTCTTATTCCTAGAACTCAGAATGTTATAGCTGACTTTCTTGCTACTGCAGCTAGTATGGTGAATATTCACGTTCACTCCAATCATAAGTATTATATCCATGTTAAACATCGCCCAGTTGTTCCTGATAATATGAGATTTTGGCAGGTGTTTTGGGATGACAAACAAATCAACAATTTTCTACAAATGGAAGGTGAATTCCAAAATTCCCGCATTGATGATACATCCAATATGAATGATCTAGAGAATCAATAAGCTGAGATTGAAATATTGTAGTTGAAGGACAACAACATTTAAAGAGGTCTTGTACCTTTGTAAGAGTTGTTTGACCGTGACGATGTTGCCAAAAAGCCCAACATGGTCCCCAAAGAGAAAGGTGTTGAAGATGTAAACATTGGTGAAGCTGACAAGCCTAAGATCGTCAAACTGTCAAAGTCCTTATCTCCTGAAATGAAAAGCAAGTGCATAGCTTTAATGACATAATTTTTTAATGTATTTGCTTGGGACTATTTAGATCTGAAGGTTATGACAAGAATATCATTTATCACACTAATCCGGTCAAGCCTGATCAAAATCCATTTCGCTAGAAACTGAGAAGGATTAATCCTAAGCTGCTACCATCAATTGAAAAAGAGGTAAATAGGCTTTACAATTTTGGTGCCATAGATCCTATTCGATTTTCTGAATGGATGTCTAATCTAGTGCCGGTAAGAAAGAAGACAGGGGAGATTCATCTTTGCATTGATTTTAGAAATTTAAACAAAGTGTCCTTGAAAGATAATCATCCTCTGCCAAAGATGGATCATATACTTCAGAGAGTATTTGGGTCTTCTAGGATGTCATTACTAGATGGATATTTCGGGTACAATCATATTTTGGTGCATAAAGATGATCAGCTAAAAACAGCCTTCACAACACCATGGGGTACATTCATGTACACCAAGATGCCATTTGGATTAAAGAATGCAGGAGCGACTTTTCAATGGCTATGGACATAGCTTTCGCTAATTAAAAGGATATATTTCTGGTTATATATTTAGATGATCTCACAATTTTTTCCAAGTCTGATGAAGATCATTTATATCATTTGAGAATTGTTTTTCAGAAATGCAGAAAATTTAGTATTTCACTCAATCCAAAGAAAATCTTATTCGCCATGGAAGAAGGTAAGTTGTTGAGACACATTATCTCCAAAGATTGTATTCGCATTGATCCTGTAAGATTTCAAGCCATTCAGCAATTAGATTTCCCAAGGAACACTAAAGAAATTCAATCTTTTAACGAGAAAATCAATTTTTTGAGAAGATTCATCCCCAACCTTGTTGAACATTTGAAAGAGATGATAGACATGCTGGAAAAGGTTAGCGAGGTAAAATGGTCTTTAGAGACTAAGAAATCTTTCCATGCAGTCAAATTTGCATTATCTACTGCTACTTTTCTAATTAGCCCATATTTTACTTCAAATTTTTTTCATTTTTTCATTTCCCTCTGAGCATACATTAGTAGCAATCCTAATGCAAAAGAAAGGTCAAAAAAATGAGTAGCCTATAGCATTCTTCAGTCATACAATAAGAGATGCAGCACTGAAATACAACATAATTGAGAAGCAGGCTTTGGCATTGGTGAAAGCTCTCAAATATTTTCAAGTTTATATTCTGCATTCTCACACCATTGTTTATGTTCCCACAGCAGCTATAAAGGAAATTCTTGTGCAAACAAATCCTGAAGGCAAATGGGGAAAATGGATCGCATCCATGATGGAGTATGATTTGGAGATAAATCCCACAAAGCTCATCAAGGGAAAAGGTTTGGCTAAGCTCATGGCTGAATCTAATTTGCATGCACTAGATATCAATTTGATTGTTGCACTTTATAAAGAAGAAGAAGAAGATTTACACTTGCAAGTGTCTAATATGTTCATTTCATCTCCATGGTATTCTGACATTGTTTATGTGTTGCAGCATTTAAATCCTCCACCGGAAGTTCCCAAAGGTAAAACTAGATCTTTAAAATTGAAAGCTTCAAAGTATTGTATTCTTGATGGTGTTTTATACTGGAAAGACCCTAGTGGTGTGTTGCTAAACTATTTGGTAGAAAATGAAGTAAAGGATGTGATGAAAGATTTTCACAAAGGAGACTGTGGTGGCCATCACTTTTGGAAGATTACAGCAAATAGGATTTTGAGAGTTGGTTTTTATTGGCCCACTCTCTTTTTTGATGTATATAAAACAATGATGAGTTGTCATGAATGTCAGATTTTCCAAGTAAAAAGAAAACTTTTTCCATTACCTTTGCAGCCCATTTCAATCACAGCTCCTTTCCAGCATTGGGGTCTTGACTTCATTGGCGAGATTCATCCTTCATCATCAGCACAGCACAAATGGATCTTGACATCCACAGACTACTTTACAAAATGGATTGAGGCGATCCCAACCATGCAAGCTACTAATTCTGTCATCATTCAGTTTATTGAATCTAATATCTTATGTAGATTTAGTTGCCCGCAAAAATTTATCATTGGTAATGATGTTTCTTTCAAATCAAAAAGGATCGTGGAGTTTTGTGCTAAGTACCATATTTTATTGGTACATTCCACTGCTTATCATCCACAAGGGAATGGTTTGGCCGAATCTTCCAACAAATCTTTAATCAACATCATCAAGAAAGTTTTAGAAGTCAATAAGAAGAACTGGCACAAAAAACTCATTAATGCTCTATGGGTGGACAGAGTCAGTACCAAGAAATCAATAGGTATGCCTCCTTTTCAGTTGGTGTACGGGGTTGAAACAGATTTTACTTCATCTCTTGTTGTCCCGGTCATGAAAATTCTGCAGGAATAGGACTACGAAATCAATGATATGAAGCGGAGGATAAACCAGATAATCCATCTACAACAAACTAGAGAGGAGGTTTTTCAAAACACTTCTAAACTTCAGGAAAGAATCAAAAAGATCTATGATCGTAAGACAAAGGAAGACAATTTCAATTTGGGAGATGTGGTTCTTCGTTGGGATGCAAGAAATGAAGAAAAAGGCAAACATGGAAAATTTGAAAATTTATGGAAGGGACCATATAGAATTTCAGCTTTCAAAGGAAAGAATGCTTTTCTATTGGAGGAAATGAATGGATAATATTATTCAGGAGGAGTGATCAATGGTAGGCTTGTCATGCACTACCATGTTTGAAATAATTTCTGCAAATTCTCACCACCATTTTACATACCAGTTTGCTTTTTATGTTCCAGTATCTAAGTGGCTATCATAGGAGTTTGAAGCCCGAGGAGAAGGACATAAGGCTTCTTTGATTAGATGTTGCTTTTATTTTACTTTTGCAGTCCTGTCATGTCAAATAGTCTGTCAATTTTCACTTACAATTTATTTTTTTGCATTTTGACTCCATTGCCCAATGAATAAGGCTACTTGGTCTACGGTGTTCTTGACACCTCCAAGGAGTTGCCATCCCCAGCTGGAGCCATTGTTAGTGTCAATCTTATCTTCCTATCACCAGTGATCAAATATGATTTTACCAAGTCTATTAAGGGTCTCAAGATCAAATTTTATCATGTCACTAGGTTTTCGGAGTAAAATTTGGTCACTGGCTAGTTTCTCTAGGAATGTCTCCATTCTTTTGAAAAATCTCACATGTTGGTTGCCTACTTCACTCAGATGAGGGAATCATAATAAAGAGGATGTTTTCATCATATCAGTCATCATCATTACCATTTCATTCAGTCTGATGTCTTCATTAGGTCATTAGGGTTTTAAGGTCCATCTTCATTCCATGCATAAATCCAGCATTAAATGAGTTGTGATAAGCAACTCTTTGCATAATTTTTTATGAATCTTCATAAGTTCTTCATGGTTGAAATCTCAAGGTTCCAAAGAAGAAGTCTCACTATTCAAAAATATAAAAAGAAGCTTAGGTTTCAATTCTCCAAAGTGGCCCAGTTTAAAAGGTGAAAATCAGGTTTTGGAAAGGTATGTGGGTCCCATTTTTATTCAAAAGAGAATCATATTTTGCCTATAAAAACCCAAAAAGTCCCAAACTTTTTTCATTTGCCTCCTAACCTCCTTTTTTCATCGAGATGTCCCCTCCATTGGTGAAAAAACACAAGTTTCCTAGGCAAAATTGGACAAAATTTGGTGGCATTGCACTTCTGGAGACTACATTGTGCTTCTGAGGTTGGCGTTGCGCTTCTGGACACTGTGCTGCGCTTGTGCCAGAGCAGCCCAAAACTCATCCAAATTCACCCAAATTTCGATTTTGAGCTTACAATCCTATTTCTTTCTATTCTAAGCTTGTTCACAAGTATAATTCTTTTGCTCACCTTTTTCATTTGGTAAGATGAATGCAAATGCAAGTTCTCTTCATCTAGGGTTTAGATGAAATTTTCACGTTGCAAGCACTAGTGTAATTTATGGTTTGGTTAATTTTGATATTGAAAACATGTAAATCTTCCACCTCACACCTCTGTACATGTTTAAAACACCCTTTTATTCACTAAAAAACTTATCAATCATCAGATTGCCTCACCCTTACATAAACCCTAGCTCATACCTAGCAATTTGAGTAGATTTCCTAGCAGCCCTGTTTTTCAATTTCTCCTAATCATTTCTTTCCCTCATTTCACTCCATTTAAACTTCATAAGTTGCTTGCAGCCCCTATTCATCTCCTAAAATTTCCCCTACCTTCTTTTCCTTTCCTCAATCCCCTCACTTCATCATTTCACTCATTCCTCACTGTTTTTCCATTTTCTTGTTATCTAGGGTTTCTACCATAATGGAGGGGGATTCTTCACCATCAGAAAGGAGAAAAAACCATAAAGGAGGAAAAATCCTCAGATATGAGCCCACAAACTGCAATGAAATCAACTCCTCACCTTTCATCAAGCAGTGTTTTGAAGATGTCAATTGTCTATGGTTTTGTAAAAGGGTATGTGAAGTACGTTTCCATGAACAATTAACTGATTGGATTGCCACCCATCTGAAAGGGGAAAGGGCCATCATAGCAGGGGTTGAGTTTACATTTTTAGTGGCTGCCATTTCACTTGCTACATGGATACCTAATCATGGAGAGTATTGGTTTAAAGGTATGAGCTTGTACCTTGAACATTACAAGTCTTTCTTGAAATCACCCTACAAAGAGACCCATACACACATCATCCCATTTAGGTACTTGTTAGAGAAGTATGTGCCATTGATGAAGATTGTAATGAAGTGTTTTTATCTGTGAGGGAAGGTTTTCTAGATTGTATGCATATCACATCAGGCTTCTAATGCACTTTACAACTCAAAAATCTCTCAACATGTGTAATTATCTATGTAGAAGCCTTGCTAAAATGTCTGAGAAGGTATAGGTGAAAGACAAAGAACACTGCCCTAGTATTTTTCATCATAGCTTGATAAAGATTGTAGTTCTCCATCAGCTAGCAGAGAAGAACATGGCATGGGATTCATTCATAGAAACAACTTTGCAATGGCATGAAACTACTTTTTGAGTTCATCATCAAAACATATCAACACAGCAGGTGGAGATAGGATTGTCAAGCAAGTCGGTGGAGGTTCCCAAGGCACCTAGACCTAAGGTGACTAGAATGTATCAAAGAGGAAAAAGTCTTGTGTTTACTTTTCAGGTTGAGAAAAGGGCCAAGCCTTCTACATCAGGAAAACAGGGATCAAATGTACAGGATGAAGACCTAATTGAGCATGATTTTGAATTGTTGGACTTGGAAGCAGTAAATGAACCTTCCAACATGCAATAGATTATCAAAGAGAAAGATTCTCAAATCAGAGAACTCATGGACAATATGGCAAGAGAAATTTTTGTTATCTCCTTCCTTGAACAAAAAAACAGTCAGCTTAAGGCTAGACAGCTCATCATGGAGAAATAGAAAACTAAGTTGTTGCGCCAAGAAGGCAAAGGCAAAGTAGTGTTGGAGCCTAGTGAACCTGAGAAAACTGAAAAGCAAGTCAGGAAAAAGAGGCCAAGGACCAAGGGACTTAAAAAGGAATTGAAGGAGGAAAAAAGACATAATCTGCTAAATGAAGACCTAGACATGGAGGACAGAATTGCCTTAGAGATCAATGATAATAGAGAGTATTGGCTAGATAAGGTCAATGACCACTTAGAAGAACTTCTTGACAAAGCCAACATAGATAATCAGTTATTAATGCACATGGCACATCATTATCAAACCAGAAACATGATATGCAACATCAAGCTCAAGCAGTTGAAAAACAAGCTAAAGGAAACCCTAAAGGACAAAAATGAGAATGATAAATTGGATATTCTTGATAAAGCATCCATGAGGACTTTAAATACCTAATTTTGTAGCTCATGACCAATTTTGAAGGATTTCTGAGCATTTTTTGTTTTTTCACTATTTTGGTGTGAAATTCAGAAAATGAGCTAGTCACGGAAGGCGCTGTGCTTTTTCCTCAGACTTCCAAATGACAAATGGCTTGCATTTTTGGAAAGATCATGGCCTCCTCTCAAACCCATTTCATAAAATTTCTCAGAGAGGGCTCAAATTTTGAGAAAAATGAGAAGAAGGGGTCAAAAATCATCATTCTGCCACTCTTTTTGACAGGCGTTGTGCTTCTAGAGACACCTTGGGAGAATGAGTTTTGGAAGGTCTTCCCATGGGTAATTTTAAAAAATGCAAGGTGTTCTGGAAACTAGATAGGCAAGGATAGTTGACCATTCTCTCATATATCAATTTGGAATTTAGGAAGGCACCTTAAAGTGGGCTCAAAGTTGGCGTTGCACTTCGGCAAATTTCTGAGCTTTTATTTTAAATTTCACTGTGTAATTTCCTAGTTTTCAGTTTGACTTGGTCAAAGTAAAAACTCATGATGTAATTGAAGTAGTTCGAGGTTAGATGATGTAATAATGAATAAATAGACATGATAGGTTGTTTTTATGGTTTATTAGGCCTCATTAAGGAAGCAAAATTCAAAACAAAGTCTAAGAGAAGAGTTTGTATTTGACCTTCTCACTCTCACCTGTTGGTTGAGAGAATCTTGGAAACAGTTCCACCACCTAGGAATTCGACTCCTGAAGGTGGGGAAGTGGTTCAATTGAGTCTATATGTATCATTTCTCATTCAGAGAGAAGGGTTGGACTTTTGTGGAGAAGCTTGTACCTCATGTTCTTTTACAGCTAATACAGGAGCAGTTGCAACTATATTTTAGGAATTCTTGTTCAGTGAGTCTATGGTGTTGTTTTATTTTCCTATCAGTTTCTAATGGATAAATCATCTCTCTTTTCATGCTTTATCTTCTTCCTATGAATTTCCTTGCAGTTATATAGAAATAAATCTTAGATCTAAGCTTTATTTATCTGGAAATCATGCTTGTGTTTCTTTTCTTCTAAAAGTAATGAATTCATGTTTTTACATGCTCATTATGTTTTCTTAAAACTCTTAGACCTATACTACATTGACCACACTGTAAGTTCACCATAACACACTGATATCTAGATCCTTTTTATACTTGTCACTGCATACTTGAAGCCTTGACCTAATTACCTACTCTAATCCCTAGTCCAGCAAACCAAAAGCCCTAAATTCACAAATACTCAAACAAGACTTGTATATCTAACCTAAAACCTATTTCTTTTTAGTTATTCAGTAACAAATCCTTAGAGAGATCCATCTTTGGTTCAGTAGGGCTAGTTACTGAACTAAAAGTGTTTCGAGGTTACTTCTTTCGGTCTCCTCCTCAGCCTAGGAAATTGTAGGGGATAACACTACCGACCAAGATACCAACTCAACAAGGATCTAGTTGTCACCTAGGCTACCTTCTAAGACACCAACTCAACAAGGATCCAAGTATCATCTAGGCTACCTGGCAAGACACCAACTCAACAAGGATATAGGTGTCATCTAGGCTACTTTTCAAGACACCAATAGGGATCTAGGTACCATCTAGGCTACATGCCGAGGTACAAACCCAATCAGGGATCTAAGTATCATCTAGGCTACCTTACAAGATAACAACCCTAATAGTACCATCATACAGGCTTATATAGCTTAAGGTACTCACCATATCTCCCCTAATCAAATAGGAAATATAAACCAATCCAAGCTTGCTTCTCAAATACTCAAGCTTCTCATTGGGAAGATATCTAGTCAAAATATTGGCTACATGTTCATTTGTTGAGATATATTGTATCTTTATGACCCCATCTTATACCAGACTTCTAAATAATGGTACTTATTATCAATGTGCTTTTTTCTAGCATGAAACACAGGATCCTCAGTCAACCTTATGCTACTTTGGTTGTCACAAAATATCATGGTGGGATCCATAGGTCCTCCAAATAAATTTGTAAGAAGCTTCCTAAGCCAAACAACTTATTTTCCAACCTCACAAGCTGCAACATATTCAACTTTAGCACCACTCAAAGCAACAGAGTTTTGTTTTCGACTCGTCCATGAGATCTTAATAGATCCCAAACCAAAGAAACCATAGGTAGTGCTTCTTCCATCTGTCTCACTACCACCCAAATCAAATTTTGTAAATCTTGATAATAGAATCTCCTTGCCATCATATTTTAAGTAGTGATGAATTGTTCCATGTAGGTATCTCAAGATCTATTTGGCAGCTACCTAATGATCATGACGTGGCTCTAACTGAAACTAATTGGGTACATTTACTACATAACATAGGTCAGGTCTATAATTCACCAAGTACATTAGGGAGCTGACCAACTGATGATAGTTTGTGGGATAAACAAGACTAGAATCTGAATTATTCAACTTTTTCAAATTTGTGATCGTGGGAGTTGTCATGGGCTTACTATCCATCATGCCAAACTTTTGTAAGATTTTGATAACATATTTACCTTGACCAATATATATTTCTCCTAGTTTCTGCCAAAATTTTAAGCTCAAATAATAATTCATAAGCACAAGGTCCTTCATTTCTAATTATGTTGCCAACATCTTCTTACACTCTTGAATTCAATGTTCTACACTTATAATATGTAAGTCATCCACATATAATAGTATAATTATAAATTCATTCTTGACAACCTTCATTAAGATATTTGGATCAGCAAAGCTCTTGACAAATCCAATTCTTAATAAATAGGCATCCATTCTTGCATACCAAGAGTTGGAAACTAGATCACTACGGAGGGGGTGAATCAGTAGTGAGGCATTTTTTAAAATTTTCTCCAATTAATTAGATATTTAAGCATGCATAAACTAAAACACACAACCATAGATCAGGCATCAATAATAAACATGAAAGCACAAAATCAATCAACACATGGACACAAGTGTTTCTGGTGGAAAACCCATCCCAGGAAAAAAACCACCCTGTTGCGATTGTGCTGCTCAATTTTTTTATTAATTTGTCAAGCAAATTATACATGGATCAACTCACTCCCATGAGCCAGAAGACTCGAATTATTTCATATTATGTTGGCACTATCAGACTGGAAATTGTTTCTCTCTTGAATCTTTAGACTACCATCCATTGAAGGCTCCCAGGATCAGTTGATCCTTGCCCAGCTACTCATGAACTAATAATATGACTCTACATACTCTAATCTATTGGTCACCACCATGACCAATGAGCCTCACCTAGTTTTTATCGAATTGTCCAACCACCATTGGATGGAGAAATCTCTTCCATCTAATGAATCTTCCAATCACTGTATACTCAAAGTTGACATGCCTTCACTTCCTCCATGTGAGCCTCGTTTAATATATTTTCATACTAGACTCTAAAAACTTGCTCAAAATGAGCACTGCAGAAACATATCATCAAATCTCACAATTTTGAATCAAAACGCCAAACATCAATACTCCATAAGAAGCAATAAAATCTCCTCAAACTCTAATCCAAACCACACCTCAACATCTCACACTCTGCATAAACATATGGCTGAAATATACTTCAACTCACTATTGCTACAACTACAAACTAATTCAAAAAATCTGTATAATAAAGCTTACATAGTTTGTAGGGTCTTCTCCAAGCTCTCACTCACTCAATACACTAGTGTAATCAACTATACTAATAATGAGCTTTCTCCAATATAAAGATGAACTCAAGTGCTCAACTCAATAATTACACAAAACTATTGAGCTCAACAATCTTGTTCATATGCTTGACCACATCTGGATTTAGATCATTGACTCAATCAACCACCAACTCCACTAGACTTTTTTATCTTTTCAACTTTAATCAACTTCTGGAGGTCCCACAAACTTTTCTAACCATAAACCAAAAATTTTCAATGAAGGATGTTGCCATAAACAAAAAAAGTTAGCTTTATAGCATGAGGAATGTTGAGAAATTTTAGTGAAAACACACTAGTCGCTCCCTGAGCACTATCCTCCAAGTGTATGGAGTTGTAACCCTCCCTTGGGCCTGCCTCCATGCAACTAGAGCTCTCCAACCACTCCCTTGACTCAGCAAGCATGCGACTAGGGCTTAGGCTCAGTGAAATCATAAATCGTTTAGTCTATAATCTCTACCACCTGTTGGACTATCATCCTCAGCACCTGAACACTCCTCCAAGCCTCTAAAACAGGTCTGCAACTAATGAAATAGGACAAGAACAATTCAATGACATGCTAGACCTATTTTTCCAACATTAGCACTAAGACCAACACCTCCAACTCCTCAAACAACAACCACAACATATCTAACATTTGTAGCAGAATCTACAACATCTGTAACATCATTACCAACTCTTGTAGCAGCATCATCATCATCACATACAATTTCCTCCAAAACTAGTAGAAGCACCTCCAACACAAGCAACCACATCTCACACATGTAGCAGCAAAAGCAATGTCTTCAAAACATGTAGAAACATATGCAGCATCTAGAGAAACACTCCAACCACCTATAGCAAAGTTCTCCAATCTACAACACGACATCAAAACCCATAGTAGAAATCTAATCCTCTTGCAGCAACAAAATCTGCAATCAACACATCATTCCAACCCCTATCCAATCACACATGTGGAATCCATCTCTACTCAGCAGCCACAACAACATCTCCACTAGGTCTAGTCATAGTTATGTTGACATCAATGTCAACTAACAAGACCATCAACTAATCATCCATCATTAACACTCATCACACATTCATATGACCAACAACACCAAGAGCTTGTTGACATCAATTCCAACACTACAATGCCAACACCAAGCTCTAGGAGCTTGTTTCAAACCATATAACGCCTTCTTCAATATGCAAATGTGAGTTTCTCTGCTATATATTTAAAATCCTTAAGGTTGCTCAATATATACTTCTTCGTCTATAGTCCCATTCAAGAATGTTTATTTGGTATCCATTTGATGGATATTCGATCTATGGCAGCTAAAGAAAACAAAGATCTAATAGTAGTGTACCTGGCGATAGTGTTATATGGAACTTCACTATTGCAAACAAAGGTGAATTCTCAAGACCTAGTGGCCTAGTCTAGAAAAACATATGACAAATAACTTCAAAGTTTTCCTTAGAGAATTTAGAGTATTGGAAAGAAGCCTACCTCGAATCCGTAGCAAACCTTCCTTTCCTCCTTTCTTGTGAGCTCCAATTCTAGCTCCAAGTGATATAGTTAGAACCTGTACACACAACTAAAACAAGAAAATAAACCACAATTCATGTAGTAAAATATAAAATCTTTATTCAATGAGTCAGAAAGGCATTGGAATATACGAGTGAAAACATAACACAACAAAATATAGGAAAACAAGATGCTCTTTGTATTAACAAATGTAGGAGAGAGTACAACCATAAATAGAAGTATGACTTTGTAGATGTCTCCCTAAGTTGACTTGTCCTTCCTTGTCTCAAAGCACACTTCAACACCAACCCTAATGCATGAAAGTGATGACTCCCTATATTCAAACCAACAACATGAGGGCACTATCAATCTCCAAAATCCAACCATGAGGCTATGGAAGGTAGTAAGTATATAGGATAACCATAGTAATTTACGATTTACCAATTTGGTCTTGCGATCCACATATGATGGGAGGATGAGCTATGGTTATAAGAGATAAGGTCTCTAAGATAGGTTCATATTGGAATTTGAGATCTCTATCTGAGGAAAATAGTTAAAACTGTTGGAAATAATACTGAGAGGGGGGTGAATCAGTATTAGCAAGTCAATAATTTTTCATTTACATAATCATATTTATATACGCTACTTCAGTTAATGAAACTCGCGTCTATATGAAACTATGTTTAAAGAAACTAGCGTATATCTTGCAAACTTGTGATTCAGTTAATTCATCATATGTTCATCTTTAATCAGTGTATTAGAACCATATAAACAGTAACCAAGTGCAGTAAAAAACAGAACAGACAATCAAACACATGAACATAAGATATAAGGTGGAAACCCAATGTGGGTGAAAACCACCTGCTGCAATCATCTCTATCTTATTTTAATAATAAAATTCTTTTTACAATTTTTGTACTGGTGCAGTCTTATACCAGTACGCAAGCTTCTACCTACAGAAGGCTACAACCTTCTCTTGTTCTCCAGTTTCTCCTAGAAGGGAGCTACAACCCCCTAGCTCTTGTACTAGCTAATATGTTTACCAGTACGTAGGTGCCAGCCTGCAGAAGGCTACAACCTTCTCTTTTCTTCCAGGGACCATGTTTCATAAATTTTTAGACTAGATCCATCAATAACATCATTCAATATATCTACATCAACCAATCTCCCTTGCACAAACCACAACTGAATCAATCAAACACTTTGACAACCCTTCAATATGATCTTTCAGAATGTTGTAACTAGAATACAGTTACCAGAACACCGTAACCAGAACCCAAGATAGAACCCAGAACACTGCAACAGCAAACAGAACCAGCTAAAACATATTTTATGAGGTA
The DNA here is from genome assembly GCA_031772625.1 of Pinus tabuliformis. Lineage (NCBI taxonomy): Eukaryota > Viridiplantae > Streptophyta > Pinopsida > Pinales > Pinaceae > Pinus > Pinus tabuliformis. The sequence continues at coordinate 1,391,045,569 of CM062818.1, read as the reverse complement.
TATGCTACTTCCATGTGTCGAACCTACGTGCATATGCTCTTTTCTCAAGGCGAACCTGTGTACAGATTTGCAAATAAAATTTAAGATGTATACGTTGTTTTGATATGCAGAACCAGCATGTATATGCACCTTTTCTAAAGTGAACCTGTGTACAAATCTGTAAATGATGATTTAAACTTTACAACAATTCCAGACTTCAGTTATACCCAGATCATCATATTTACAGATTACAACATGCGCTAGTTATTCAAATAAATGATCAAACCACATAAAGATACTTCACTTCAAGCCTTAAGATCTTGACCCATCATTAGATCTTATCCTTCATCAAGCGCTAAGGTTCATCCTTGGTTCAGATCTAGCTATGCACCATAACCCAATAACCTGTATACTAGATCTTGCTCTTCATCAGATATTCAATACTTGAGTACCTTTGCCTAATGATCTTCTCCTCCTTTTATAGTCTTAGGCCTTACTCAATACCATGGACCAAAACCACTTAGGACCAATACCTTGGACCAAATACCTGGGGTCAACACTTCGGACCAGATACCTTGGACCAATACCATGGATCAAAATACCATGGACCAAATACCACGGACCAAAACTTAGTTTTCCAACATGTACATGCCTTTCCTTCTATGAAAGTGCATGTGTACGTTATACGCTCCTTTTGGTCTGCTAACCCGCGTGTACACGCGGCTTGGTCAATGGGGAACCTGCGTATACCTCTCTTTCTTCATTCTGTGAGTCTGAAATGTGATCTGTCATCTGAGTGAGTTGCCATCAAGGACAACACCTGTGTCATAATGCCAACAATCTCCCCCTTTGGACTTGATGGCAACCCCAAGTCACTCTCCCCCTTTGTCATCAAGGGAAAAGGGTTATGCTCCCCCTGAGTACATGCTGAATTCTCTGATATGCTGAAGAGTGTTGATTGAGCTCCATGATCGAGTCCATGCTCCCCCTGAATATAAGCAAGGTCTGCAAAAAGATGTTCTAAAAGAAGAACATGACTCTATACATACATCATAAATGACCTTCCTATCACCAATGACTCATACATACATCCATCTCCCAACCAAGTGGGGATATACCAATTGTTTATACATGTCAAAACAAGAACATTACATCATCCATCCCATGCATAGTGGGGTAACAAAATAGGTCGTTTCATGACCTTTACATTAAAAGATATACATGACATATATAATAGAGACCAAATATCTAAAACAAGACCATGATAGTCATCAGCAACTATCATCAGCAGCATCTGTTAATCAGCATCCAGACCAGCAACCATATTCTCCCCCTGAACCTATTCCACCATATCAGACCCCTTTCATCCTGAGTTTGGCGCACTGCTTTTCCTCAAACCAGCATATACGCAATTGTATTCAAAACCAACATATGTACACAACTATGCTTCATGAAACTCATGTATAACCACCTTTCTCTAAAACAGATATGTTTTAACAACAGGATGATGCATCAACTACTCCCAGCTTATGTCTGAGATATTCAAATGTCTCTCTGGGCAGTGGTTTGGTGAATATATCAGCAACCTATTCTTTGGAGGGAACATACTCCAATTTGACCTTTTGTTCAAGCACTTGTTCACGTAGAAAATGATATTTGATGGGTATGTGCTTGGTCTTGGAATGCATGACTGGATTCTTTGAAATAATGATGGCACTTGTATTATCACATAGAATGGATATGGGTGGAGTACATGTGACCTGAATGTCTTGCAATGTTTGCATCATCCAAAGTAGTTGTGTGCAGCAAGATGTAGCAGCCACATATTCTGCTTCAGCTGTAAATAGTGCAATTGAACTTTGTTTCTTGCTAAACCAAGAAACTAATCTGGAACCCATATAGAATGCACCACCACTAGTGCTTTTTCTGTCATCAGCGCTTCCTGCCCAATGCATCTATATATGCATGAAGTGTAAAATCTATATCTTTAGGATACCATAAACCAAAGATCTATTTGGCAGCTACATAATGATCATGACGTGGCTCTAACTGAAACTAACTGGGTACATTTACTACATAACATAGGTCAGGTCTATAATTCACCAAGTACATTAGGGAGCCGACCAACTGATGATAGTTTGTGGGATAAACAAGACTAGAATCTGAATTATTCAACTTCTTCAAATTTGTGATCGTGGGAGTTGTCATGGGCTTACTAGCCATCATGCCAAACTTTTGTAAGATTTTGATAACATATTTACCTTGACCAATATATATTTCTCCTATTTTCTGCCAAAATTTTAAGCTCAAATAATAATTCATAAGCACAAGGTCCTGCATTTCTAATTATGTTTCCAACATCTTCTTACACTCTTGAATTCAATGTTCTACACTTATAATATGTAAGTCATCCACATATAATAGTATAATTATAGATTCATTCTTGACAACCTTCATTAAGATATTTGGATCAGCAAAGCTCTTGACAAATCCAATTCTTAATAAATAGGCATCCATTCTTGCATACCAAGAGTTGGAAACTAGATCACTACGGGGGGGTGAATCAGTAGTGAGGCATTTTTTAAAATTTTCTCCAATTAATTAGATATTTAAGCATGCATAAACTAAAACAAACAACCATAGATCAGGCATCAATAATAAGAATGAAAGCACAAAATCAATCAAGACATGGACACAAGTGTTTCTGGTGGAAAACCCATCCCAGGAAAAAAACCACCCTGTTGCGATTGCGCTGCTCAATTTTTTTATTAATTTGTCAAGCAAATTATACATGGATCAACTCACTCCCATGAGCCAGAAGACTCAACTTATTTCATATTATGTTGGCACTATCAGACTGGAAATTGTTTCTCTCTTGAATCTTTAGACTACCATCCATTAAAGGCTCCCAGGATCAATTGATCCTTGCCCAGCTACTCATGAACTAATAATATGACTCTACAGACTCTAATCTATTGGTCACCACCATGACCAATGAGCCTCACCTATTTTTTATCGAATTGTCCAACCACCATTGGATGGAGAAATCTCTTCCATCTACTGAATCTTCCAATCACTGTATACTCAAAGCCGACATGCCTTCACTTCCTCCATGTGAGCCTCGTTTAATATATTTTCATACTAGACTCTAAAAACTTGCTCAAAATGAGCACTGCAAAAACATATCATCAAATCTCACAAATTTGAATCAAAACGCCAAACATCAATACTCCATAAGAAGCAATAAAATCTCCTCAAACTCTAATCCAAACCACACCTCAACATCTCACACTCTGCATAAACATATGGCTGAAATATACTTCAACTCACTATTGCTACAACTACAAACTAATTCAAAAAATCTGTATAATAAAGCTTACACAGTTTGCAGGGTCTTCTCCAAGCTCTCACTCACTCAATACACTAGTGTAATCAACTATACTAATAATGAGATTTCTCCAATATAAAGATGAACTCAAGTGCTCAACTCAATAATTACACAAAACTATTGAGCTCAACAATCTTGTTCATATGCTTGACTACATCTAGATTTATATCATTGACTCAATCAACCACCAACTCCACTAGACTTTTTTATCTTTTCAACTTTAATCAACTTCTGGAGGTCCCACAAACTTTTCTAACCATAAACCAAAAATTTTCAATGAAGGATGTTGCCGTAAACAAAAAATTAGCTTAATAGCATGAGGAATGATGAGCAATTTTAGTGAAAACACCCTAGTCGCTCCCTGAGCACTATCCTCCAAGTGTATGGAGTTGTAACCGCTCCCTTGGGCCTGCCTCCATGCAACTAGAGCTCTCCAACCACTCCCTTGACTCAGCAAGCATGTGACTAGGGTTTAGGCTCAGTGAAATCATAAATTGTTTAGTCTAGAATCTCTACCACCTATTGGAATATCATCCTCAGCGCCTGAACACTCCTCCAAGCCTCTAAAACAGGTTTGCAACTGATGAAATAGGACAAGAACAATTCAATGACATGCTAGACCTATTTTTCCAACATTAGCACCAAGACCAACACCTCCAACTCCTCAAACAACAACCACAACATATCTAACATTTGTAGCAGCATCTACAACATCTGTAACATCATTACCAACTCTTGTAGCAGCATCATCATCATCACATACAATTTCCTCCAAAACTGGTAGAAGCACCTCCAACACAAGCAACCACATATCACACATGTAGCAGCAAAAGTAATGTCTCAAAACATGTAGAGACATATGCAGCGTCTAGAGAAACACTCCAACCACCTATAGCAAAGTTCTCCAATCTACGACACAACATCAAAACCCATAGTACAAATCTAATCCTCTTGCAGCAACAAAATCTCCAATCAACACATCATTCCAACCTCTATCCAATCACACATGTGGAATCCATCTCTACTCAGCAGCCACAACAACATCTCCACTAGGTCTAGTCATAGGTATGTTGACATCAATGTCAACTAACAAGACCATCAACCAATCATCCATCACTAACACTCATCACACATTCATATGACCAACAACACCAAGAGCTTGTTGACATCAATTCCAACACTACAATGCCAACACCAAGCTCTAGGAGCTTGTTTCAAACCATATAATGCCTTCTTCAATATGCAAATGTGAGTTTCTCTGCTATAGATTTAAAATCCTTAAGGTTGCTCAATATATACTTCTTCGTCTATAGTCCCATTCAAGAATGTTTATTTGGTATCCATTTGATGGATATTCGATCTATGGCAGCTAAAGAAAACAAAGATCTAATAGTAGTGTACCTGGCGATAGTGTTATATGGAACTTCACTATTGCAAACGAAGGTGAATTCTCAAGACCTAGTGGCCTAGTCTAGAAAAACAGATGACAAATAACTTCAAAGTTTTCCTTAGAGAATTTAGAGTATTGGAAAGAAGCCTACCTCGAATCCGTAGCAAGCCTTCCTTTCCTCCTTTCTTGTGAGCTCCAATTCTAGCTCCAAGTAATATAGTTAGAACCTGTACACACGACTAAAACAAGAAAATAAACCACAATTCATGTAGTATAATATAAAATATTTATTCAATGAGTCAGAAAGCTATTGAAATATACGAGTGAAAACATAACACAACAAAATATAGGAAAACAAGAAGCTCTTTGTATTAACAAATGTAGGAGAGAGTACAACCCTAAATAGAAGTATGACTTTGTAGATGTCTCCCTAAGTTGACTTGTCCTTCCTTGTCTCAAAGCACACTTCAACACCAACCCTAATGCATGAAAGTGATGACTCCCTATATTCAAACCAACAACATGAGGGCACTATCAATCTCCAAAATCCAACCATGAGGCTATGGAAGGTAGTAAGTATATAGGATAACCATAGTAATTTACGATTTACCAATTTGGTCTTGAGATCCACATATGATGGGAGGATGAGATATGGTTATAAGAGATAAGGTCTCTAGGATAGGATCATATTGGAATTTGAGATCTCTATCTGAGGTAAATAGTTAAAACTGTTGGAAATAATACTGAGAGGGGGGGTGAATCAGTATTAGCAAGTCAATAATTTTTCATTTACATAATCATATTTATATACGTTACTTCAGTTAATGAAACTCGCGTGTATATGAAACTATGTTTAAAGAAACTAGCGTATATCTTGCAAACTTGTGATTCAGTTAATTCATCATATGTTGATCTTTAATCAGTGCATTAGAACCATATAAACAGTAACCAAGTGCAGTAAAAAACAGAACAGACAATCAAACACATGAACATAAGATATAAGGTGGAAACCCAATGTGGGTGAAAACCACCTGCTGCAATCATCTCTATCTTCTTTTAATAATAAAATTCTTTTTACAATTTTTGTATTGGTGCAGTCTTATACCAGTACGCAAGCTTCTACCTACAGAAGGCTACAACCTTCTCTCATTCTCCAGTTTCTCCTGGAAGGGAGCTACAACCCCCTAGCTCTTGTACTAGCTAATATGTTTACCAGTACGTAGGTGCCAGCCTGCAGAAGGCTACAACCTTCTCTTTTCTTCCAGGGACCACGTTTCATAAATTTTTAGACTAGATCCATCAATAGCATCATTCAATATATCTACATCAACCAATCTCCTTTGCACAAACTACAACTGAATCAATCAAACACTTTGACAACCCTTCAATCTTATCATTCAGAATGTTGTAACCAGAATACGGTTACCAGAACACAGTAACCAGAACCCAAGATAGAACCCAGAACAGTGTAACAGCAAACAGAGTCAGCTAAAACATATTTTATGAGGTATATGCTACTTGTGTCGAACCTACGTGCATATGCTCTTTTCTCAAGGCGAACCTGCGTACAGATCTGTAAATAAAATTTAAGATGTATACGTTGTTTTGATATGCAGAACCAGCATGTATATGCACCTTTTCTAAAGTGAACCTGTGTACAGATCTGTAAATCATGATTTAAACTTTACAACAATTCCAGACTTCAATTATACCCAGATCGTCATATTTACAGATTACAACATGCGCTAGTTATTCAAATAAATGATCAAACCACATAAAGATACTTCACTTCAAGCCTTAAGATCTTGACCCATCATTAGATCTTATCCTTCATCAAGCGATAAGGTTCATCCTTGGTTCAGATCCAGCTATGCACCATAACCCAATAACCTGTATACGAGATCTTGCTCGTCATAAGATATTCAATGCTTAAGTACCTTTGCCTAATGATCTTCTCCTCCTTTTATAGTCTTAGGCCTTACTCAATACCATGGACCAAAACCACTTAGGACCAATACCTTGGATCAAATACCTGGGGTCAACACTTCGGACCAGATACCTTGGACCAATACCATGGATCAAAATACCATGGACCAAATACCACGGACCAAAACTTAGTTTTCCAACATGTACATGCCTTTCCTTCTGTGAAAGTGCATGTGTACGTTATACGCTCCTTTTGGTCTGCTAACCCGCGTGTACACACGTCTTGGTCAATGGGGAACTTGCGTATACCTCTCTTTCTTCATTCTGTGAGTCTGAAATGTGATCTGTCTTCTGAGTGAGTTGTCATCAAGGACAACACCTGTGTCATAGTTCCAAATATGTGTCATACTACCAACAATCTCCCCCTTTGGACTTGATGGCAACCCTAAGTCACTCTCCCCCTTTGTCATAAAGGGAAAAGGGTTATGCTCCCCTTGAGTACATGCTTAATTCTCTGATATGCTGAAGAGTGTTGATTGAGCTCCATAATCGAGTCCATGCTCCCCCTGAATATAAGCAAGGTCTGTAAAAAGATGTTCTAAAAGAAGAACATGACTCTATACATACATCATAAATGACCTTCCTATCACCAATGACTCATACATACATCCATCTCCCAACCAAGTGGGGATATACCAATTGTTTATACATGTTAAAACAATAACATTACATCATCCATCCTATGCATAGTGGGGTAACAAAATAGGTCGTTTCATGACCTTTACATTAAAAGATATACATGACATATATCATAGAGACCAAATATCTAAAACAAGACCATGATAGTCATCAGCAACTATCATTAGCAGCATCTGTTAATCAGCATCCAGACCAGCAACCATATTCTCCCCCTGAACTTGTTCCACCATATCAGACCCCTTTCATCCTGAGTCTGGCGCACTGCTTTTCCTCAAACCATCATATACGCGATTGTATTCAAAACCAACATATGTACACAACTATGCTTCATGAAACTCGCGTATAACCACCGTTCTCTAAAGCAGATATGTTTTAACAGCGGGATGATGCATCAACTACTCCCAGCTTTTGTCTGAGATATTCAAATGTCTCTCTGGGCAGTGGTTTGGTGAATATATCAGCAACCCGTTCTTTGGAGGGAATATACTCCAATTTGACCTTTTGTTCAAGCACTTGTTCACGTAGAAAATTATATTTGATTGGTATGTGCTTGGTCTTGGAATGCATGACTGGATTCTTTGAAATAATGATGGCACTTGTATTATCACATAGAATGGATATGGGTGGAGCACATGTGACCTAAATGTCTTGCAATGTTTGCATCATCTAAAGTAGTTGTGTGCAGCAAGATGTAGCAGCCACATATTCTGCTTCAGCTGTAAATAGTGCAATTGAACTTTGTTTCTTGCTAAACCAAGACACTAATCTGGAACCCATATAGAATGCACCACCACTAGTGCTTTTTCTATCATCAACGCTTCCTGCCCAATGCATCTATATATTATGCATGAAGTGTAAAATCTATATCTCTAGGATACCATAAACCAAAGTTCTATGTTCCTTGAAGATATTTGAAAATCCTTTTGACTACCTGAAGGTGTGATTCCTTTGGATTTGCTTGGAATCTTCCAACTATTGCTACTGCATGCATGATGTCTGGTCGGGTACCTGTTAGATAAAGCGACTGCCAATCATGGATCTGTAAGTTGGTTGATGTACTGTTGTTGATTCATCATTTGAGCTAAGACTACATCCTGTTACCATTGGGGTACATACTAGTTTAGAATCTTCCATGCCATACTTTTTCAAGATCTGTTTGAGATATTTGGTTTGTGACAGAAAAATACCATCTTTATGTCGTTGAAATTGTAGACCAAGAAAATATGTAAGCTCACCAAGTAGAGACATTTCAAATTCTTGCTGCATTACTGAAGCAAAATTCTGACTCATGGCTTCTTCATTTCTAACAAAAATGATATCATCAACATAAACAACAAGTATTAGCAATTTATTATTGTCAATCTTTGTATATAGATTGCTATCAGCTGATCCCTTTGAAAAACCTTGTTGATGGAGATATTTGTCAAGATGGTAATACCAGGCCCTTGGAGCTTGTTTTAGACCATAGAGAGCCTTTTTGAGTCTGCATACAAGTTTTTCATCATTTCCAAGAATGAATCCGTCTGGTTGCTCAATATAGACTTCTTCTTCTAAGTCTCCATTAAGAAAGGCAGATTTTACATCCATTTGGTATACTTTGAATTTCTGAAAACTAGAAAGAGCAAGGAACATTCTTATGGCTTCAAGTCTAGCAACAGGTGCAAAAGTTTCTTCAAAATCTATACCTTCTTGTTGATCATATCCTTTACAAACAAGTCTGGCCTTGTTTCTAATAACTTCTCCATTTTCATTCAACTTGTTTTTGAATATCCATTTAGTTCCTATGATATTATTATCATGAGGTCTAGGAACTAATTCCCAAGTATTATTCTTTTCAATTTGCTCAAGTTCTTCATTCATGGCCTTGACCCAACATTCATCTTTGCATGCTTCATTTACATTTTGAGGTTCAGTGGAGGATAACAATGCTAGATAGCTTGATGCTTCTGTAATAGTTCTTCTTGTCTGCAGACCTGCCTCTTTCTGTCCCAAAATTTGAGTCTCTAGATGATTTTTCTGAACATACCTGGATGGAGTCTTTTCTTCTACCATTATCTATTCTTTTGGTGCCTCATTGGTTTCTTCTTTAGAATTAGTCTGATTTGATGTGGGAGGATAATCCTCATCTTCTTCACAATCTTCGGTTTTTATTTGCTTTGTATTTTTGCATGCTTCATCAACCACAACATCAATACTTTCAATAATTTTCCCAAGTCTTTTATTATAACATTTATATCCTTTACTTCGGGAAGAGTAACCAAGGAGAATTCCTTCATCTGCTCTGGGTTCAAACGTACCAAGTTTTTCATCAGTCCTTTTGATGTAACATTTGCTTCCAAAAACTTTGAAGTATTTTACGGTAGTAGTCTTACCATACCAAAGTTCATGTGGAGTTTGAGTTTTGTTTACCCAAACATTTGCTTGGTTGAGAATAGTGACAGCGGTGAATGCAACTTCACCCCAGAAGGTTGCAGAAGTTTCAGACTCATCTAGCATAGCACGAGCCATTTGTTGAACAGTTATGTTCATCCTTTCTACCACTCCATTTTGCCGAGGAGTCCCTGTAGTGGAGAATTTCCTTTTTATTCCATGTTCTTCACAAAAGTCAAAGAATTCATCCGAGGTAAATTCCCCTCCTCGATCAAATCTGAGGCATTTGATTTTGCGATCTGATTCATTTTCAACTAAAGCTTTGAAGGCTTTGAATTTTTCAAATGCTTCATCTTTATGCTTTAGAAGTCCTATCCAACACATTCTGAAAAAATCATCAATGAACAATATAAAGTATTCTTCTCCACGAGGTGACTTTTTCCTTGATGGTCCACATAAATTAGTATGAACAAGTTCAAGAGGCTTACTAGCTGATCCTTCCTTTTCAGGGAAGTGCGATCTAGTTTGCTTACCAAATTGACATGATTTGCATATTTTATTTTCTGGGATGTTGATATCAGGAAGATCACGAACAGCCTGGAATCTGCATGCTTTTCTTATTTGAGAGAAGCTTATATGCCCCAATATTCTGTGCCATAGCCAGTGTTCATCATTTTTGCTTAGATAACACTGTTTTTGTCCTCCCTTGAGTATGTATAAGTTGTCTAGAGTTATTATACCTTTGATCACAGTTTCTCCTGTATCAATCTCACGAACAACACATCCATTTCATCAAAATACTACTTCATTTCCTTGACCACACATTTGACTGACACTCAACAGGTTATGCTTTAGACCATCAACATACACAACATTCCCAGCTTTAACTTTTTTTTTTAAGAGAACAGAACCTTTACCTCTTATGATCGCAGGAGTGTCATTTCCAAATGAGAACTTCTTTTCTTTTTCTAAGGCATTATATGACTGAAGTTTTTCTTTGTCACCTATCATGTGTTTTAAGCATCCACTGTCGATGTACCACTGATTTTCTTGTCCTTCTACGTACAAGGCTATACCACATATTTCTGTTTGCGGTTCTTTCTTTCTCCATATTTTGGGACTTAATGAAGTTTTCTCCTTCTGAGATGTTTGCCGAAATTTACTCCTGCATTCAGATTCTTCATGACCAAAGTTGTTGCAGATAGAGAATTCTATTTCATTTTCAAGAAGAGAAAAGTTATTGTAGGTCCGTTTCATGATCCCTGTCACATTCCTTTGATTTTGTGCTTCTCTAGTCATGATGGTCTTGTAAGCAACACATTGAGCAACTTTGTGTCCAAAGTTATGACATGAAAAACATTGGCCATTAAAGAAGTTCCAACGATTATCGAATCTACTGACCTGGTGATTGTAGTTTCTATTGATATTCATTCTTGAAATAGACTGAGTATGATTTACCTGAGGTTGTTTGTAGCTTCTGTTCATCCTTGAAGTAAATTGAGCCTGATTTACCTGGTGATCTACTTTATGCCTTTGTTGACGATTGTCAAACTGTTCACTGCTCTTTGCTGCATCAAGATAGCTTTTAGTGGAGGTTGACTCTTATGTGCTTGAGATGATTCTTCAGTATATCTAAGTCCTGTCTTTATCATAGGAGAACGCTGCACTTTGATAATTTCATTTAAGGTTTTTTATCCTTTAGCAAATCTAAGATTGAGAGCTTTTGTTTTCTCAATATCTTTTCTTAGACCCAAAATTTCACATTCTAGTTTTTCATTGTGTTTTTCTCTTTTGGCAAGTTGGAATGTCAAAGTATCTATAATCATATTATTTTCTTCTAAACAGATTTTGAGTTTAGATATTTCTTCATAAAGGTCATCTTCATCTAAAGCATCCAAGAAATCATCATCTTCAAAAGCCATCAGAAGTCTATAGTCATTACTATTTTCATCTTCATCACTAATTGATAAACCATCGCTATCTTCATGTGTATAGTAGCTCTTTTTACTTACACTTTGTTTTCTATTCCATTTTTTTAATTCCTTACCTTTATCAAGCTTATCTTTATGAGGACCTTTGGCATCATAATGATCAACTCTTCCACAAGCAAAACATTTGAAAGGTATTTTACCTCTGAATCTTTTAGAACCCCATTGAAGGTTCTTGAAAAGTTTGCTTCTTCATCTCCTTCTGAAATATGTCCTAATTCATTGAGTTCTTATCTTCTTGAAGCTTTAAATGTGGCTTCTCTCATATCTAATGGACCTCCTTTTCTCATTTCGAAAGTAGTTAAGATTCTGTGCAGCTGTGTCATAGTAATAGTCTGAAGATCCTGCTTTTCTTCTATGGAATATACTTTTGATTCAAACTTAGTAGACAAGGATCTTAAAACCTTTTCAACTAAAGTAACTTCTTTTATCTCTTCACCCAAATTCTTCATGCAATTAACAATCTCATCTATACGTAAGAAGTAACTAGCTATACTTTCATCATTGTGCATTTTGAGAGTTTCATATTGAATTCTGAGAGTTTTCAGTTTTGCACATTTTACCTGAGCGTCTCCTTCATAGCTTAGAACAATCTTGTCCCATATTTCTTAGGCGGATTTGAGCTGCATAACTTTGACAAATTCTGATTGTGACAAACTCCCCAATAATGTATTGATAGCCTTGGCATTGGTTTCATATTGCTTTTTACCTGTCGCATCTATAGGAATTGCTAATGGAAATGTATATCCTCCTTCCACGATTTCCCAGACATCTATTCCAAGAGATTGAAGATAGGTTGTGGTTCTTACCTTCCAATAAACAAAGTTGCTCCCATCAAAGATTGGTGGTCGGATGGATCCCTCTCTTTTGTGGCTACTCATGATGATGGATCTTTCTTCAAGCGATCAAGCTTCTTCTGAAGGACCTGCTCTGATACCAATTGTTGGAAATAATACTGAGAGGGGGGGTGAATCAGTATTAGCAAGTCAATAATTTTTCATTTCCATAATCATATTTATATATGCTACTTCAGTTAATGAAACTCGCATGTATATGCAACTGTGTTTAAAGCAACTAGTGTATATCTTGCAAACTTGTGATTCAGTTAATTCATCATATGTTGATCTTTAATCAGTGCATCAGAACCATATAAATAGTAACCAGGTGCAGTAAAAAAAAGAACAGACAATCAGAAACATGAACACAAGATATAAGGTGGAAACCCAATGTGGGTGAAAACCAACTGCTGCAATCGTCTCTATCTTCTTTTAGTAAGAAACTTCTTTTTACAATTTTTGTATTGGTGCAGTCTTATACCAGTACGCAGGCTTCTACCTGCAGAAGGCTACAACCTTCTCTCGTTCTCCAACTTCTCTTGGAAGCGAGCTACAACCCCCTAGCTCTTGTACTAGTTGATATGTTTACCCGTACATAGGTGTCAGCCTACAAAAGGCTACAACCTTCTCTTTTCTTCCAGGGACCACGTTTCATAAATTTTCAGACTAGATCCATCAATAACATCATTCAATATATCTGCATCAACCAATCTCCTTTGCACAAACCACAACTGAATCAATTAAACACTTTGACAACCCTTCAATCTGATCTTTCAGAATGTTGTAACCAGAATATAGTTACCAGAACATAGTAACCAGAACCCAAGACAGAACCCAGAACATTGCAACAGCAAACAGAACTAGCTAAAACATATTTTATGAGGTATACGCTGCTTCCATGTGTTGAACCTGCGTGCATACGCTCTTTTCTCAAGGTGAACCTGCGTACAGATTTGCAAATCAAATTTAAGATGTATACATTGTTTTGATATGCAGAACCAGCGTGTATACGCACCTTTTCCAAAGTGAACTTTCGTATAGATCTGTAAATGATGATTTAAACTTTACAACAATTCCAGACTTCAGTTATACCCATATCATCATATTTACAGATTACAGTGTGCTAGTTATTCAGATAAATGATCAAACCACATATAGATACTTCACTTCAAGCCTTAAGATCTTGACCCATCATTAGATCTTATCCTTCATCAAGAGCTAAGGTTCATCCTTGGTTCAGATCCAGCTATGCACCATAACCCAATAACCTATATACTAGATCTTACTCGTCATTAGATATTCAATACTTGAGTACCTTTGCCTAATGATCTTCTCCTCCTTTTATAGTCTTATGCCTTACTCAATACCATGGACCAAAACCACTTAGGACCAATACCTTGGACCAAATACGTGGGGTCAACACTTCGAACCAGATACCTTGGACCAATACCATGGATCAAAATACCATGGACCAAATACCACAGACCAAAACATAGTTTTCCAACATGTACGCACCTTTCCTTCTGTGAAAGTGCATGTGTACATTATACGCTCCTTTTGGTCTGCTAACCCGCATGTACACGCGGCTTGGTCAATGGGGAACCTGCAATACCTCTCTTTCTTCATTTTGTGAGTCTGAACTGTGATCTGTCATCTGAGTGAGTTGCCCAAGGATAATTTTAGGGGCGAATGTTCGCCCTTTGGCGAATTTAAGGGGTTTTAAATTTTTAGTGGGCGAATATTTTGTATCATAGTACATTTTTACAAATCACCTCAAATAGCCCACCTTATTTTAAGGGAGAGGGTAAAAGAGGTAAATTTAGCCCTTGAAATTAGGACTTACAACCTTCCATTCGCCCATTTTCAAGAATAGGTTTTATTAAGTGAATCCATTCGCCCATTTTCAAGAATAGGTTTTATTTAAGTGAATCCTATGGGCCAAATACCATATTTATAAAAGAGGTATGGTAAATAATAAAAATAAATAAATAAATGAGAGGTGTGGTAAATAAATAAAACATTTTTTATATTTACTCCATAAATCACCTTACATACATGTAACGGTGTAAACAAATAAAAATATAAGTAAAGTGGAGGTATGGTAAATAAATAAAACGTCTTTTTATACTTACTCAAAAGGTATGGTAAATAAATAAAAATATAAATAAACTAGACGTATCGTAAATAAATAAATCTCTTTTTATATTTAGTCCATAACCCTCATTCTATTTATGAAGGCTCAAGAAAGAGGTTTTATTTAAGTGAATCCTATGGGCCAAATACCATATTTGTAAAAGAGGTATGGTAAATTAATAAAAATATAATAAACGAGAGGTATGGTAAACAAATAAAACATTTTTTTATATTTACTCCATAAGTCACCTTATATTTACGAACACTCAAAAAATGGGTTATATTTAGGTGAAACCTATGGCCAAAATACTATGGGACAAATACCATGGACTAGATTGTTATTAATACCATGCAAAAAACCATTATTAACCCTAATATTAGAATTAATAAAAATAAAAATGGCACATGGTATTGACCCATGGTATTCACCAAAATCGCACATGGTATTGACCCATGGTATTCACGTGGAATGTAGCCTATTTAAATGGGGGAATTAAAACAGCATGTAGCCTATGCTAAGATTCACTAGGACTTTACAAATTTTTATTTTTATTATTTAGTGAAAGACTCGCCAAGATCTTACAATATTTTATAATTGAGTAAAATATTCGCCATGCCTGGTGAGAGATTCGCCAAAAAATTATATATACATATTATATTATTGATAAAATCGCCTTCCATTTTTCCTATATACCATGGAGATTCGCCCATTTATTATATTTATAAATTTAGGGAGGGTTCTTAAAATTTTCCCTGGAGTTGCCATCAAGGACAACACCTGTGTCATAGGATTCACTTAAATAAAACCTCTTTCTTGAAACTTGAAACTTGAAACATGAGAAAAATATGCTTGAGAATACTTTAAAGTAGTTTCATTTTTACACAATATTGAAATGAGGAAAAACTATGCTTGAGATTACTTGAAGATGATTTCGTTTTTATACAAGCTTGAAACAAATAAAAACTATGCTTGAGAATGGTCTTCATGCCCCTAGCATAATGACCTAAGGACATGCCCCCCAAGTTTCATTTCATTCACCTAAGTAGACTAATGGTTTCTAAAAGGTGGATGGAATTAAGGTTCATTTATGAGATTAAGTGAAAGACTCGACTGGGAATTTACAAGATCCAATCAAAGACTTGAATTGGAAGGGGATATGTTTCAATTTTTAACGAGCTTGACACAATAAAAGAACTATGCTCAAGGGACTTTGTTTCATTTTTTAACAAGCTTGACACAAGAAAAGGAACTCTGCTATGGGGATCATATCATGGCCCCCAAAAGGCCATGGATAACAAGTGGTTCTCTTCAGATGGGAGAACAACGCTTTGGAAGGTATCAAAGGATCCAATGGAAAGATCAGATTGCGATTCCCCCAATAAATGATTTATCATATCACCTACGAGATCTAGGTTAAAATAAGTTTAGTAAGCAGTGAAAGGCTTATCTTCATTAGTAGGTATGGGCATGGGACAGGTTGCCACATAATTAATTTGTTTTGGGGAAGATACCACTTGCATATTTGGAACATTTAGGGAAGTTGGTTAATTGGGAGTCAAATTAGGAACAATGAATGAAAGTTGGTCAATGGTCACGATTCTTCCTTCATGTGGGAAACACATCATATGAAAGAATGAAGAGACAAGAGCTCCCATTTCATAAACATAGTCATTCCCAAGGAGTAAATTAAAATCCAAAGGGTCTTGGACTACCATCAAATTGATATAGACAGTCTTTCCTCCCAAAGTAATAGGCAATTGAGGAAGGATCCCTAACGTTTGATTGATTCTTCTATTAAAAGCCAACAAATTATGGGTAATGGGCACAAGCTGCGAAGAACCTAAAGTTTTTCAAGTAGTTGAGGACAAAATACTAACAGATGTGCCTTCGTTTATAACCATGTTAGTTACAATCATATTATAAGCTTGTACTATGATCTGGAAGGGCATGTAAGGAGGAAGATGGTATCTTTCCAGCTGACTCCAATCAAAGGAAGTGACCATACTACTTGGAGGGGGTGTTGCGGGAAAGTGAAAACTTCCCACTCGTGTTATGGGAATGGGAGAACTACTCCCCTGTAATGTGGGAACAATAGGATTGTTCCTTTTGTCGTGGGAGCAGGAGGATTGTCCCTTTATGTCGTGGGAATGGGAGGATTATCTCTTATTTGAATAGAAACTGAAGAAACGAGAAGAACTTGAGCGGTATGAAACTCACTCTCTATGGGAAAAGTATGATTGACTGAAGGTGGAATTGAGTCAACTACATTCTCAACCAATGAATGGTCGGGAATAGATGCATAGGATTCACGTTCAGAGAGAGTGGGCTTGATAGGAGATAGATTCTGATGAATCACTTCATCAACTGGTGGAGAATTAAGGGAAAGATTTCGGTAACCAAAAGGGAGTTGTGGCTGAGAAGTTGTAAGGTTTTCCAACACTTTTGAGGCGTCATCCATAAAGTTGAATGGGATGATTCCCTTAACATAAATTACAAGGAAACTTAACTTTACCCTTTTTCCTATGGACCTTACGATCACTAGTTGATGGTTTGTCACTAGCATGATCTCTAGAAGTTGACGACAAAGCTTTATGTTAGCGTGTGGACCACACTTATAATGCCTTGGGAATACTAGGACAACCTCTAAGAAAGTGGTCAACCTTACAAAGCATGCAAGGGAATTCAACTTTGCGGGGCTGATTTGAAGGTTTCTCCATACTAGTTGCATTAGTAGCAATGGTTGCTTGGTTGCCCCTCTACTTATTTTGCTTCTTCTTCTTCTTCATTTTCTTCTTCTTCTTATCTTCCTGGTTACTAGAATCAAGACTTTAACCAGGTGAGGAGGAAGAAAGGGATGAAGAAACAACGGGTGAAGAAGGAAAAGGGTCAATTTTAGGATCAACTTTAGGTTGATATTGTTTAGGTGGAGGAGAACTTGGCTGAGAAGTCGTTTGGACATTCAGAACTGTAGGGGTCAAAAATAACCAAACTAGAAAACCAATGGTAAATCCAGGAAGGGACAACATTCCATATAAGGATCACCAATATTTCCAAAAGAAGTAAAAGGACTAGGATTACCATCAGAGGGGTTTCCTTGACTGGTGGACTCAGGAACTATTGCCATTAGTCTCAACCTAAGATATACTACGGAGTTGTTCCACGATGAGGAAGTTATCCTGCAGTCAATTAATTGATTTTAGAAATTAAAGACACAAAAGAAAAATAAAAAGGGGTAAATTAGGAAAAAAGGATTACCAGGTCCCCGTGAACTGCAATATACGACATTGGTAAACGAAGGATTTATGTACATGTAGGCAATCTCCCCGAATTTTTTGTTCAGTGTATCACAATGTACAAGGCGGTTCACTTGGTTACCTATGGTGGGATAGAAACCTAGTGGGGACTTCCAAAATATACCCATATGTATGTGGAATCACAATCTATAGTAGTGTTGCCTAATGTGTAACCATTCAATGAGAGTGTTCCCATGTACTTATCATGTGTGGAGCACCATCTAATATATCTAAAGGTACGTGGAGAACGATCTGATACACTTACATACGTGGAAAGGGATATCACCCCCAGATTGTAATGCTGACAAGAAATGACAGCTCCTATTCTTAAAAATGTCAGAACACATCTCTAGCATAGACCTATAGATGTTTGTGTTAATGCTCCAAATGCTCCTTAGATTGATTGAATAAATTTTAAATTTTATCTTGAATTATGTTTCGATTTCAAGGCTCAAAACTTGATGTCACCAGAACACACCTATGATGCAACTAATATGACAAAAAAAAATCATTTTCCTTTTAACAATGAAAGGCCTAACTAAGTAGGGGAAGAATAAATAAGTCAACAATGCAACAAACAAGTGATGCAACAATCGATCTCTTCAACTTCACTATTCCAATCAAAATCAAAGTCCTATATGCAATGCAAATAATTGTTTTTCTTTTATTTTCTTTTAATGTTTCAAATGCAATGAAAACTAAGATGTAGCAAGATCATTGATAAAAGAAATCACACAGAATATAAATGTAATACAAATTTCTCCAATCCAATCAACAACCAATCCAAAATGTTTGCAAAAGACCTAATTGATAAGAAAAAGAAAAAACCAAAGAAATCTTACCAAAGTCTAATAAAAACAAATGAAAACATGAAGACAACTTTTAAGAGATGATGACAAACTTAGAAAACTTAAGAGAACATCTTGAACCAAAGCAAATCAGAGAGAAATGGCAAGGAATGTAAAATTTTTCATCCTACAGGACCAACACATGTGCATAAGGGACACTAGCGCATTGCAACACGGGTACAAAAGGGACATCAAAGCATTGCAGCACAGGCGTAGCATAGGAGCAGATGCGCTAGAGTGAAAGTACAAAGGAATCAGTGTAAGTGTTGCATAGGAGAAGGTACGTTGTAGTGCAATCAGCGCGTGCAGCGCGGGAGAAAGTGTGATGCAGTGTAGGTACAACGAAGGGATAGGCATGCTGAAGCGCTTTGTCTCAGAATAGGGAATGCACTGGAATAGTTTCAGTCAAAATATGACACAAGAAATTAAAACAAGCGCAAATACGTGTTTTCCTAAGATCAATCAATGTCTGAGTGAGTCAATTAAATCCTCTTTAAGAGGTGAATAATTGCAAAGGTCAAGGAAACCACTAAAGGAAAATTGTTCCCCAATATGGTCGCCAATTTGTTAGAAAAAATTTCACTATTGTGGACAAAGGTGAGTTCCCTAGACCTAGTGGTCTGGTCTAGAACAAAAAAGGATAAAGAACTTCAAAGTTTTCCTTAGATAATTTAGAAGTATTAGAAAGAATCCTACCTCAAATTCGTAGCAAACCTTCCTTTCCTCCTTGCTTGTGAGCTCCAATTCTAGCTCCAAATTCTATAATTAGAACTTGCACACATGACTAAAACAAGTAAAGAAACCACAATTCACATAGTATAATCTAAAAACTCTATTCAATGAGTCCAAAAGGCATTGAAATATATGAGTGCAAACATAACACAACAAATATAGGAAAACAAGATGCTCTTTGTATTAACAAATGTAAGAGAGAGTACAACAATAAATAGAAGTATGAATTTGTATATGTCTCCCCAAGTTGACTTGCCCTTCCTTGTCACAAAGCATACTTCAACACCAACCCTAATGCATGAAAGTGATGACTCCTTACATTCAAACCAATAGCATGAGGGCACTATCAATCTCCAAAAGCCAACCATGAGGCTATGGAAGGTAGTAAATATATAGAGTAACCATGGTAGTTTAGGATTTACCAATTTGGTCGTGAGATATACATATGATGGGATGATGAGCTCAAGTGATAAGAGATAAGGTCTCTAGAATATGATCAGATAGGAATTCGAAATCCTTATCCGAGGTAAATAGTTAAAACCAACTTAGAATCTTCTCAAAGAGGAAGCTTCAAAGATTTTTTTTTTTTTTTCCTCAATTTCTAGAATCAGCGTACCTACAAAAGGGAGCAAGGTGTGTTGACCAACTCTGGTGAAAAAGCATGCAACATGCACTGAGTGTGGATGTCCAAACATGGGGGTGCATTGGGGATAAAAATAGTGTTTTTAAGCCAATTATTTGAGAAATTTGACCTTTTGGAGATTAGATGCTTAGGGATTTGGGAAGGGATTGTGACAAAGTGTAAAAGGATGTTGAATGATCCGATTTGTAGGCCTTTTGAGTTGATGTGAGAAAATGGCCTATAACATGTAGAAGAAAAAGTTTTTTCATAGTCAATCCCTTTCTTTTGAGAGAAACCTCTAGGTAAAAATCTTGCCTTGTATTTATCAATGTTCCCATCTACTGCATGTTTGATTTTATAAATCTATTTGGAAGTGACAATTGATTTGTCACCAGGTCTAGGAACAATTTCCCAAAGTCCATTCTTCATGATAGATTGGTATTTTTCCTGCATTTCTTTCTTCCATTCTATATGTTCAACTACTTATTCATAGGTGGAGGGTTCTGCTTCAATAAGCTTCGTCATATATGTTGCATACCTAGAATATCTTTTAGGTATTTTACATTCTCTAAAGGTCCCTTTTGTTGCTCCATGACCTTCAACTTCTTGTAAATTTTCTCTTAACCATGTTGGCCTTTTTCGATTTTCTGGAATGATAGTTTGTTGAATAGGTTCACTTAGTCCTTCATTTTCTTGATTGATTATGGGTACTTCATTGTTGTCATGATCTTCTCCTTCTTCAAAGAGGGGTACTTCTTCTCCATCAGAGTCAACAAGAATACCCTTGGACCTTATGTATGTAATGTTTCCATCAAAAATGACATCTTTTTTTACTTCAATGTGACGATATTCCTTAATATATATTTTGAAGGCCTTAGATGACAAGTTATATCCAACAAAGATTCCTTTCATGCTGGTGGATTCCAACTTATTTCTCTTGTATTTTGGAATGTGAATGTAAACGGGACATCCAAATATTCGAAGATGATCTACATTAGGATTCCTTCCTGAAAAAACTTCTTCCAAAGTCATGTTTTCAAGAATTATATGAGGGCTTCTATTTTGGATGTAGATTGTTGTCGTTGTTGCTTCTCCCTGTAAGAATATAGGAAGATCTTGATCACAAAGCTTGTCTCTAATGCATTCTTCAATTGTTTTATTCTTTCCTTCAGCCACTCCATGTGTTGAGGATTATAGGGAACTATGAGATCCCTCATAATACCTACTTTGTTGCAAAAATATATAAGTTCCTTGGAATTTTTCAAATACTTCATCCTTAGATTTGAGGAGATAAATCCATGTTTTCCTTGAATGATCATCAATGAATGTCACATAATATTGATGACCTCCAAGATATTTTTCTTCCATCGGTCCACATACATCAGAATGAATGAGGTCTAATACTTCTTTAGACCTGGTATCACTGCTTGTAAATGGCTTCTTCACATTTTTTCCTAAAGCATGTCCCTTGCATACTTCTCCATGGTCTCTGAAATTGGGGATGCCTTTTATCATCTTACTTAAAGAGGGAAATATTTTATAGTGAAGGTGGCCATACCTTCCATTCAAAATATCAGAAGGGTTGATATCCAAATGTATAAGAGCTTGAGGAATAGGTGTTAGTAGCCTATACAACCTCCCCTCACAAATCCCAATAACCTTAGCTTTATCAATGCTAGAATCCTTTCCCCAAACAAGAACCTTGTCATCTATGAAAGAAATTCTATCTCCTTTATCTTCTAGACAAGAAATGGAAAGTAAATTTTTCTTCAAACCTGGAATGAAGAGTATGTTGTTGAGATGAATATTTCCACCACCTTCTAGCTTCAAAGATGTAGACCCAATGCCCTTGACCGAATAAATATTTTTATCTCCAAGCTCCACTAAATGAGAGGTGTTTCCTTTTGATATAGTTTGTAGTTGACTACATTCTCCTGTCATGTGTCTTGAGGCTCCACTATCAATTATCCATACGTCTTCATCATAAAAACTACATGTGAGAGCAGAAAATAATCCTTTATCCATGATACCCTAAGATAGTCTTGATATGAACTTGATCACATAATCTTTGGTAGATATCAAGAAGCCTTACAATAGTCTTAATGCCTTGCTTCATATAGCTAGACATTGTAGATAAATGATTCAAAGGAGTCTTCAAAGAGATGGACAACGAGGTGATCTTCAAAGTTTCCTTCCTATTTTCTTGATAATTACTAGTAATTTTGTGTTGGAATTTAAATTCTTTAATATTTCTTCTTTAATCAAGAAGTTACCAATTCAAAAATGTATGAAGATCACAAGAACAAAAGACACAAGATATAAGCTCTCAACTAGGGAAAAACCCCTCTCCTATGGGAAAACCCAGTCAAACTCTTCTCTATATAGAACCAACTAAAAATTGAGACATCCAAAACCCAAAAACAATACCAAGAACTTCCACCAAGTACCAAGTCAACCCTCTAATAGGTTTCCTGCAAAAGAGTCAAAGTCAAAAAGATTCAAAGTCATTCCAATATGCAATAATCAAAGTTTCAGCCTTTTGGTTTAAGTCTGCAACTCAGCTTGTAATTTTCGGCCCTACAACTCTCACAAATTCCCAAAAATTTCGCATGTGTGAGCTAGTTTAGGCCATATTCCAGAGTTGTCCTTCTTCGCTTGGATTCTCTTCTTGTTTTGTCTCCTTCACTCTTATTTTGCTTCTATTCTTGGTGCAGATGGAACTTTCTTGTGGATGGATGTCACTTAGGTCGAAATCTCTTCTTATTTGTACCTTCTTCAAGGGTTGAATGGGCCTCTTAGAGGTCGACTTCTCTAGCAAGGTCGACTTGGTCTTTGGAGTCCAAAATTGACACTTTAAACTCAAAAATAATATTTATTTCTTGATACAAATTTACCCATAAGGATCTTATACATATGACAAGGACTCAAGTGACTCAATGAACCCTAGAAGCATGAAGAACATGCTTGACCTAGATGAAAAACAAAACTTGAGCATGAAACCCATGCTTCAAAAATAATTTTATTTTTCACTTTTTCATTTTTACAATAAATATAATGATACAAATAAAATAACAATTATGAACAAATGGAACAACTAGTTTCACCTATATAAGGTTTTCCACAAGAGAAAAGGATCATGTAAACACCTTTGGCACTAGAAATGCCAATGGGGTCTTTAATTTACTTGGGGGGATATCGTAAAGTGTTGAGGGGTTTAAGAGTGCTAGAGATGTTGTTCTTTCTTAAAATGTCAGCAAGCTTGTCAATCGTTCCATGAATGAATGGGAGATCAACCTTAGCACTAGGAATGTTGGAGTCTACCTTTACATTGGGTCCTTTAATGGCTCTTTGGAAATATCTAATTCCTTGGTGCTTCTTATAACCATGTTCTCAAACACATTAAATATGTGAGCTTTCTCGGAATTAAAGTGATTATTATAAGAAATTCTTAAGGCCCTAGTGGCTATTGTGTTTAAAATGCCAAATTTCTAGGAAGGATGATGATGAGAATTGGCATTGAGATATTTTTCAATGTGTATCTTCTTGTGGAATACTTGATGGCTCTATATTCCATCAAATATTTCACAAGAAGATGCACACAAAACATTATCTCCATGCCAATTCTCATCATCATCCTTCCAAGAAATTTGACATTTTAAACACCCTAGTCACTAGAGCCTTAAGAATTTCTTATAATGATCACTTTAATTCTGAGAAATATCACCTCTTGAATGTATTTGAGACTAATGGTGACAAGAAACTTCAAGGCCTTATATCTTTCCAAAGATCCATTAAAGTACCCAACACAAGTGTGGACTCCAATGTTCCTAGTGTTAAGGTTCATCTCCCATTCATTCACAGAATGACTGACAAGCTTGCACACATTTTAAGAAATAACATCTCTACATCTTTCAAACCCTTCAACACTTTATGATCTTCCCTCAATTCAATTAAAGACGCGATTGACCCTCCTAGTGCCAAAGGTGTTTACATGATCCCTTGCTCTTGTGGAAAACTGTAACAACCTTAGAGAAAATTCCATGTAATAAAAGTAAATAAAAGAAAAATAATAAACACGAATGATGGGACACTTATTACAAGCTTAATGTTGGACAAAATCCTAGTGATGGGAATCATTGGTGATTGTTTATGGCTAAGGAAATTGGAAAAGGAAATGGCTAAGGCTTTGGAAAGGAAAAATGGCATTTTGCACATTTATTTATGAAAATAATGGAAATTAGGAGAAAAGGGAGGTCAAAGGTCACAGGTTGCATATGAGGAGGAAAATGAAGGAAAATAATGGAAAATGAAGAAAATAGAGGCTTAATTCATAAAAAGGCATCTAAGGATCAGTTGGTAACCTTTTGTCAGTTCAGTTATGGAGCTCTATCATTATTCTCTCTCCCTCATACTCTTGGAGACTTAGAGCTTTCTCGGAGCACTCTTGGAGGGTGTGGCATACTTGGATTTTTGGAGCAAGAAGATAAAGGAAGAGCAAGAAAGTGCAAAAGGGAATCGAGATCAGCAGCTACATCATATTTGCTTGTAGGTGTTGATTTGCATGTATGTTTCCTTCACTAGTTTTGGCATGCATGACATATGCATGTGGATTTTTGGTTGTGATATGTCATTGGCATGGAGGATGGTCGGGATTGACAGTGGATTGCCTAGCCTTTCCATTTCCTAGATAGCCATGGTGATTATGGGTTTACTTTCATTGTTTGTTTTTGGTTGGTTCTCATGTTTCCTTAGCTTGGGTTGAGTTACTAGTCCTGGAAGCCTTGGTTGGACAAATGCTCTGGAAGCCTTATAACAGCTTGGGTTGAGTTACTAGTCCTGGAAGCCTTGGTTGTACAAACGCTCTGGAATCCCTATAATAGCTTGGGTTGAGTTGCTAGTCCTAGAAGCCCTGGTTGGACAAATGCTTTGGAAGCCCTGTATAAGTTGTGGGTTGAGTTACTAGTCCTGGAAGCCCTGGTTGGAAAAATGCTTTGGAAGCTGTGTATAAATTGTGGGTTGAGTTACTAGTCCTGGAAGCCTTGGTTGGAAAAACGCTCTGGAAGACTTGGATGGAGACTAATCTGATGATGGTTTTGGTGATGTTTGACCAGGTGGTGGAATCATTGTTTGATGGGTTGAGGTGGATGGCCTATGGAATCCCTGGATGATTTTTTATTGATGTTTTCTATGAGATCCAAAATTCATGCTTGGAATATGGCACGGGGATGAATGGCTAAAGAGAGATTTGGCTCAGTCATTCTACAGTGGGGTGGAACATGGAAGTCCCATCCTAGGTTTGGATTTTGCATCATTAATGAAATGGTATTTCTCCTTGTATTTATATGAGTATTTTGATGGATTATATGTGGTATATATGGTTGTAATCTCATGAGTATTTTTTTCCCTATTATGTTGGTTATGTGTGTGTTTTATGACAGCAGCTATGTATGGTTATCACCATGTTTTTACTTGTAATTGAATGATCAATGTATCTATGACCTAATGGATGGAATGGCAGTTGATGTGTTGAGACATCAATGGTTCTTAGTGATTCTCAGCTAAGTATGAGACCCCTATTCTCATAACTTTTATTTACACTTGTAGATTACATATTCGTGATATGTTTGATGAAATGCCTGTCATGGCTAGTAGGGGTCTAGTCAAGGTTTCATTCAAGCATTTTCTTTAGTACTATCATTTCCATGTTATTTTACTGTTCTGAAGGTGTCATGAAATTATGGGCAGTGACCTGGGCTCTGGACCTGAAAAAGTGGCTCAAATCCTAGGGACGCTAGCATAGCACTGACAAATTTAGTCTCTGGACACTAGCAAGCAAACCTGTGAGAGCGAATTTGGGTTTCTAGACGTTGTCATGCCTATAGCATGAGAGCGATTGAGGCTTAGGTTGTCCAAAAGTTCAGTGGGACCCAAGGGCAAGTTGTCTGAAGTGTTGGATTGGTTCCTAAGGGTCCTGAAGCTGATGTTGAATGTTTGTATGGTGTGTTTCCATTGGTTCCACTTCCTTAACATGACTTAGGAGGTCAAATCATATCATAGTGGCCTCTCATCACATGTTTACCCCGGTTGGTCGGTTACTTAGGTAGATGTGGGAGGAGGGTGTTACAGAGTGATATCAGAGCATGGTTCACCCCTCAGACTATATGGGCTATGTGTTGGCCATGCATGCATGTCAGTTTCATGTGTGTCTCTCACACTTGCATTCCATCTATTTGTTGCATTTACATGATGTGGATCATTGTTGTAGTGATGTCATCAAGTAGAGTTGATGTGTTTTACAGTGGGATGCATCGATGTGAGTGTATG
The DNA here is from genome assembly GCA_031772625.1 of Pinus tabuliformis. Classification (NCBI taxonomy): domain Eukaryota; kingdom Viridiplantae; phylum Streptophyta; class Pinopsida; order Pinales; family Pinaceae; genus Pinus; species Pinus tabuliformis. Next base: position 1,391,019,040 of record CM062818.1, on the reverse strand, counting down.
ACTGGTTATATATCATTAGATGTCACTCACATGTATCATTTCGTACTCTTGGTTACATTCTTGTATGTTCGCTCAGACGTATCATTCTTGTATGCTTGATTATATGTATTTATTTGTGTGTAGTCCATATTTGTTCTTGATTTCTATCCAGATGTAGGATGGTGTATTGTCTACATTGTGGTTGTGCATTGTTTACATACATTGGTATGGTTATGTCATCATGCATAAGGTCATGGTATGTGTGGTTATGTATTGCTTATGCATGTTCATGATTACAAGTGGTTAAGTGTATAGTGACGTAATGATGGTGGTTTTCATTCATGAGGTCGTGGTGTCTGTTGTTGTTGAAGCCATGCATTGATGACTAGACCCTAGCTAGAATGATGGTTGCATGGTCATATGCTTATTTTCTATATTTCTATATGTTGTCATGATTATGTTATACATGTATAACACTGATTTGTTGATCATGTAGACAAGGTATCCTCCCTGAGCTATACTAAGGTACGCTAGTTTATGGTGATTTGGTTTAGCTGACATGATATACCTTGCATGAAGAAATATCAAATGGCTAGAAAGATGGTTGACTACAAAGACTCTCCCTATGAATCAGAAGAGCAGTATGGTGTTGGGAACTCTTCTAACTTAGAAGTGGCACTGAGAAGTTTAACGGAGAAATAAGTAGTTGTAAGGCAGATAATGATAGAATCATATAGGCACATGAAAAGTTAGCAAAGGTAAATGCAGTCATACTTCAGAGCTTGTCATATTTGTAGCGACAGGGACCGCTTTGGATCAGCCATGAGCAGGAGGATAGAACTAATGGGGCATATGGTAGTAGATTGCATGGTGGTCATAGATCAGATAGATATGACACAATTAGAGATGGCAGATTGTTGAACACTCCGGATAGGAGAGGGGATAGACATAGGTATGATTCTAGTTTTGATTCATATAAGCACTATGATCATCATAGATATCATCCTTACAGGAGGAGTGATAAGGGGTATTTTCCATATTATTTTAAGAAATCAAAGCCACCTACTTCTGATGGAGAGGTAAATAAATCACAAGATGTAGAGGCATGGTTGCTAGGCATGAAGAAGTTATTCACAATGCATGACTATTCAAAGAACATGAAAGCTATAGTGGCTACATTCAGTCTCAAAGCTAAAGCAGACATTTGGTGGGAAGATGTCAAGAATGTCAGAGGTATAAATGAGGAAGACTTGACTTGGAGTGAGTTTGAGTGGCTATTCAAGAAGAAGTACCTATTAGAGAGATACTTTGATGATAGAGAAAAGTAATTCTATGAGCTAAAGATGGGATCCCTGACAAACGATGACTACAGTAGAAGATTCTTGGAGTTGCTGAGGTATGTGCCTTACCTCAAGGAGGAGAAGGCTAATATTCATAGATTCGTTATTCGATTTCCGGGTGCATTCAAAGATCAGATCGATTTCGATGAGCCTAGGTCATTAGAGGAGGTCATTCGGAAGCTAAGGCATTGTTATGAACAATCGAAGCGCAAAAATGAGACTAAGCCAGACTGGAGAGGTAGTGCAAAGAACAAAGGCAAATGGGACAAGAAGCGAGTAAGACCACATGATACAGGTAACAAGTAGAATGTTGCACCACCTAATAAGTTCAATACATCAGATTGAGGAGAGGGATTCCAATCAGGAGAATGGAACAAGGAGACAGGTTGGAAGCCTCTAGAGTGTTGGACTTGTGGCAAAGATCATCGCAGGAGAGATTGTCCGCAGAATCAAGGTGGTAGATCTCAGATATACAATGCACAGGAGGTTCAGGCTGTTGGGGATGTTGGTCAGTGTATTCCTCATATTTATACAGCATTAGATAACAAACATGCAGATCATCAGGCATCTATCATTGAGATGGATGTAAGATTTGTGATAAAGTTATTTCTATTTTGATTGACCATGGATCTAATTATAGCTATGTTAGTCCTGACTTGGTGGATAAGTGTGGTTTGAGTAAGGAATTGCATGTAGAGTCTTGGTTAGTGCAGTTGGCTACAGGTACGAAGAAGTGAGTTCATCATTGGGTAAGAGCTTGTGCATTTGATTTGAATAGTATGCCTACCGCAACACATTTGAATTTATTACCGTTGGGTTCATACAATATGTTGTTGGGCACAGATTGGTTGCATCTGTATAAAACCAAGGTAGATTGTTATGACAAATCCATTGAGTGTGTTGATGACAATGGAGAACCAAGAGTCTTACAAGGTAAGAAGAAAGCTACATTAGTTAGGATGGTGACAGCTATGTAAGCAAAGTGTAGTTGCATGAAAGGGTGTAAGTTGTTTGCAGTGCACATTTCTAGTGATAAGGGTAAGGAAGTTGAGGATGCAGATGTGTTGAGAAGGTACCCAGTTTTATAGCAATTCAAGGATGTATTTCCTGAGGATATTTCAAAGTTCCACCTCACAGGGATGTAGATTTTTCTATTGAGTTCGTGTCAGGGGCAGCTCCAACATCAAAATCACCTTACATGATGAGCACACATAAGTTGGTTGAGTTAAAGTTGCAGCTGAAAGAAATGTTGGAAAAGGGATACATTAGGCCGAGTGTATCACCATTGGGTGCACCAGTATTGTTTGTGAAGAAGAAATATGGTACTCTCATATTATACATTGACTATAAGCAGTTGAACAAAGTGACCATCAAGAACAGGTATTCGTTGTCTAGGATTGATGACTTGTTCGATCAGCTGAAGGGAGCAACAATGTTCTCTAAGATCGACTTGAGATCTGGATATCATCAGGTACGCATCAAAGAGGAGGACATTTACAAGACCACATTCAGGACCAGGTATGGGCATTATGAATTTGTTGTAGTTCCATTTGGCTTAACTAATTCTCCAACTACATTTATGTGTTTGATGAATAGTGTGTTGCATCCATACTTGGATAAGTTTGTTATTATGTTCATTGATGATATACTGGTATATTCTAAAAATGAGGAAGAGAATGTTGAGCATTTAGCAATAGTATTGAGGTTGTTGATAGAGCATCAGTTGTATGCTAAGCTCAAAAAGTGTAGTATCTTTCAGATTGAGGTACACTACTTGGGGCATGTTGTCTCCAAGGAGGGCATTGCAGTAGATCCAGAAAATATAAGGGCCATCATAGAGTGGGTAGCTTCTAAGAATGTGGATGAGGTGAGATCTTTCATGGGTTTGGCATACTACTATAGGAGGTTCATCAGGAACTTCTCATAGATATCTTATCCTCTCACATCATTACAGAGGAAAAGTAAGAAGTTCAAATGGTCAGAGGAGTGTGAGGCTAGTTTTGAGCAGCTTAAGCAGTTGTGAACACATTCACTAGTGCTACAGATTGAAGATCTAGACAAATAGCTTGTAGTATTCTCAGATGCTTACAAGAGAGGACTTGGTGGAGTCCTTAAGTAGGATGGATAGGTGGTATACTATGAGTCGCGGAAACTAAATGAGCACGAGCAGAACTATCCCACACATGATCTTGAGCTAGCAGTGATTATACATGCATTGAAGATGTGGAGACATTATTTCTATTTTCAATATCTATTTAACCAACTGAATATGAATGGTAGGCAGGCTCAGTGGTTGGCTACGATTAGTGAGTTTGATTTTGAGATCTAATATATCAAAGGTAAATAGAACAAAGTGGTTGATGCTCTTAGTAGGTAGATACAGGTCAATCACTTAGCAACTATGAGCTCCTATGGGACATATCAACAAGATAGGATCTTGCGGGCAAGTCAGTAGGAAATCAAATATATGGATATTGTGCATAGGTTACAGCAGAGTACTAGTATAGGTACATGTACAGGTACATGTAATGGTACAAGTAGTGGTACAGGTACAAGTACAAGTGCAGGTGCACAGGATGTGGACTATTTCCTTACAACAGATGGATTGGTTAGATTCAGAGATAGGATATATGTGTCAGATAACAGTGAGATCAAGAAGATGATCTTGAGAGAGTTTCATGCAAAACCTTATTTAGGTTACCTAGGTGATCAGAAGACACTGACAGCAGTGAAGAGATTTAACTATTGACCAAATTTGAAGAGGGATGTAGCAGATTTTGTGGCTAGATGTTTTGACTGTCAGTGTGAAGGCAGAGTGTAAACATCCAGGTGGACTAATATAGCCGATTGAAATTCCAGAGTAGAAATTGGAGGTCATTTCCATGGACTTCATCACAGTGTTGTCAAGGACATTGAGACAGTATGATTATGTCATGGTCATTGTGGACAAGTTGACAAAGGTTGCACATTTCATCCCCGTAAAGTCTACATTTTTAGCTAATGATGTAGCACAGTTATTCATCTGAGATGTGGTCAAATTGCATGGTGTTTTGAAGAAGATTGTGTTAGACAGGGATGTGAAGTTCACTTCCAAGTTTTGGAAGGATTTATTTGCAGAGTTTGGGATCAAAGTTGGCCTTCAGTACAACTTATCATACGCAAACAGATGAACAGGCTGAGAGGGAAAACAAGATATTGGAGGACATGTTGAGGATCTATGCCATGAATTAGCAGCGAAAGTGGGAAGATTATCTTCCACTGATGGAGTTCACGTATAACAATGTGTATCAGGAATCTTTGAGGATGAGTACTTTTGATGCATTGTATGGGCAGAGTTGTAATACTCCTATCAGTTTGAGTGATCCGGTTAACAGGGTATTGATTGGACCAGATATGTTGGCAAACATGGAATAGGAAATGCAGGCGATCAAGAAAAATCTAAAGGTGGCAGAAGAGCTATGCAGATCAGAATAGGTTATTCCAGGAGTTCCAGGTTGGGGAACAGGTGTACTTTCGCATCAAACCGAAGAAGATCTCCTTGCGGATTAGATCATGCACCAAGCTGGCACAACAGTTTTGTGGATTCTTCTGTATCATTGAGAGGATTGGGCCAGCAGCCTATAGACTTGCACTACCTCTGACAATGAAAGTCCATGATGTTTTTCATGTGTCATTACTTAAGAAGTATGTTAAAGATGTTGATCATGTGATTGACTAGTCTGTATTGCGGGTGAAACCAGATGGATAATTCTAGTCGGAGCCTTAGTGTATATTACAGAAAAAGGTGCTCATGCTCCGAAACTGAGAAATCGAGAAGGTTAAGGTGCAGTGGAAGAACTTTGGGCCTGATGAAGCTACATGGGAGATGGAGGATCAAATGCAGGTTATGTATCTTTCCTTGTTTGCCGGTTGAGGCAAAGCAGTTTTGACTTGGTGTTTTGGTGTGATTTTTGGTATATGTTTTGATATATTTTTGGTGGTGTTGGTTTATGTACATATGTATATGGATGTAAATACTGCCATGAGCTATGTTATAAAGCTCCAATAAGCAGTATGGGTGTCATGTAATTGTGATGTTATGTTGTTATGTCTTCATGTTGGTTTGCTTCTCAGCAAGTTGATCATTGTAAATACTGCAACGAGCTAAGTTATAAAGCTCCATCGTCAATATGTTTTACTTACAATAGTTTTGTGGTTATAGGTGTTGCTGAACACCCAGGATGGTGTTCCCGCAAGGGAGACGATTCCGTAACAGCCCTGGTGAAAATTCCATGTAATAAAAGTAAATAAAGGCAAAATAATAACCACGGATGATGGGAAACTTAATGTTGGGAAAAATCCTAGTGATGGGAATCACTTGTGATTGTTTATGGCTAAGGAAATTGGAAAAGGAAATGGCTAAGGCTTTGGAAAGGCAAAATGGAATTTTGGCATATTTATTTATGAAAATAAGGGAAATTAGGAGAAAAAGGAGGTGAAAGGTCACAAGTTGCATGTGAAGAGGAAAATAATGGAAAATGAAGAAAATAGAGGGCTCATTCATAAAAAGGATTATGAGGATTAGTTGGTAACCTTTTGTCAATTCAGTTTTGGAGCTCTCTCGTTATTATCTGTCTCTCCCATACTCTTGGAGACTTAGAATTTTCTTGGAGCACTCTTGGAGGGTGTGGCATACTTGGATTTTTGGAGCAAGAAGGCAAAGGAAGAGGAGGAAAGAGAAAGAGGGCATCGAGATCAGTAGCTACAACAAATTTGCTTGCAGGTACCGAGTTGCATGTATGTTTCCTTGTTAAGTTATGGTATGTTCTATGCTTGTAACAGTTTACTTATTTTTCTTATTATATTCCACCGATTAGCAATCACATGTAAATAAAGTAAAGTGCAGATAGAACATTAAACAATCGACAGAAAACAAGCCAAGAAAAGAGACACAAGATGTGGCAGCTAACCAGGGATAAACCCCACAATGTGTGGGGAAACCCTTTGATCAAATCTTCTTTTATCTTCAATAATTCAGCAGAGAGAAATAGTATAATAAATCTGATTCATATCAGCAGTAGCAAACCCTAGATCAGTAGCATCAGCATTAGCGGCTTCATTATCAAACTAGGGCAGACCATATCTCACAAACCGACAGTCGGATTGACTTCATTCCACCACCAAAAGTTTCAGCTTCCAGAGGAGGTTCAGATGAACCTGCAGCGCAGTTTAGATGAGGAGATCTTCTAGGCCACGCAAGTCAATCTTTACTTCTGCAGTTGCAGCTTCAGTTTTAGCAGTTTCCGGCTTCAAACTAGGGCAGTCGATATCTTGCAAACCGTTCGTCGGATTGACTTCATTCCACCACCAAAAGTTGCGGCTTTCAAAGGAGGTTCAGATGAACCTACAGTGCAGTTCCAAATAGGAGATATTCTAAGCCACGCAAGTCAATCTTTCCTTCTGCAATTGCAGCTTCAGTTTCAGCAGTTTTCGGCTTCAAACTAGGGCAGTCGATATCTTGCAAACCGTTCGTCGGATTGACTTCATTCCACCACCAAAAGTTGCGGCTTTAAAAGGAGGTTCAGATGAACCTACAGTGTAGTTCCAAAGAGGAGACCTTCTAGGCCACGCAATTCAATCTTTACTTCTGCAGTTGCAGCTTCAGTTTCAGCAGTTTCCGGCTTCACATGTGTGAGAGAGAGACCCATTTCAGCGCAGTAGACAAGAGACTCATATCTGCGCAGTAGAGAGAGAGAGATGTGATGAGATGAGTGAGTCCAAATGAGGAAAAGTCCTCTTATATTTATACACAACGTTGGTGGGTGAATAGATGCGAATGTTGGGCTTCTGAGCCTACATGAGTTGTAGGTCGGCTTGATAATAATTCCATAATCAAAATAAATTCATATCTCCATGAATACTTATCGGAATTGGATGATCTTTATATCAATCCTACACCTCTCGACGAGAGGAATCTAATAAAAATATTATTAGCCATGAATAAGATGACCCACATGAAGTTTTTCCCTGGTTGCCAATTTTAACACTCCCTCTCAACCATGGAGAACTTCATCTGCAATCTGTCTATCGGCCGTTACTATTCATCCATCAAATGCACTACCTTGTACAGCCTGACCCTTGCCCTGCTCTGCTCTATTTTGCCTGTTCTGCTTTGTCTTGTTCTGCCCTGCACTGATCTGTACTATTTTGTTCTGTTCTGCTCTGCTCTTGCATTGTTCTGTTCTACTCTACTTTTGTCTGAATTATGAAGAAGAAGAAATGATCGAGGATGTATCATACTAACTCAAAGTCAGTCTCAGAGTATGTACCACTAGTCCCAAACCAGTCTCAACCAACCCAAAGTTAGCATCATAGTGAGTACAACTCCAATGGTCCCAGACCAATATCATCCTCCACTGACTCAAAGTCAGTCTCAGAGTATGAACCACTAATCCCAGACCAGTCTCAACCAACCCAAAGTTAGCGTCATAGTGAGTACAACTCCAATGGTCCCAGACCAATATCATCCTCCACTGACTCAAAGTCAGTCTCAAAGTATGTACCACTGATCCCAGACCAGTATCATTGATCCCAGATCAATGGAGGTCATCCTAGCGTAGGCAGTACGGTAGTTACAACGATGCGTCCATCGGTACTACTATGGTCCCTAACTTCATTTCCCTGCTCATTGATCAGATGAGAGGTACTTCCCATGAGTCCCAGACTGCATGGGTAGGATGCCTCGACAGGAGAACTAATCAATCATGTCCTCACAGGAGAACACATCAATCCTGCTACAATTGCCATGGAGAACACATCAATCCAGGCCTCACAGGAGAACACATCAATCCTGGTACAATTGCCATGGAGAACACATCAATCTAGGCCGCCATGGAGAACACATCAATCCAAGCCTCATAGGAGAACACATCAATCCTGCTACAATCCCCATGGAGAACACATCAATCCAGGCCTCACGGGAGAACTAATCATCCTGCTACACAGGAGAGCGAATCATCCTGTTCCACAAGAGAGCGAATCATCTTTTCCCACAAGAGAGCGAATCATCTTGTTCCAGTGTGCACCACCAGGGGAGGGTGAGTCACCCTGTGGTCGTATGTTGCTCCAGTAATAACCGCAAACCCTCAGAGCTCCCAGAGCTCAATGTATGCAACATGCAGGACCCTTGTACAAGGGTTTCTTACCAACTCCAAGTCGTTTGGGAAAATCACAGATTAGATCTTTCCTCGAGGCTTTGACAAGGTGTATCAACCTGTACATCATCTTAATGCGATGGAGCCTCCTTGCTCATCAACTTACCATATTCAAGATGATGTCTATCTGCTGGAGCAATTGACAAATACTGGATTCCTCAATAATCGAATCCCACCTCTGGTTGTTATAGAGAATCACAGTGGTATCCAATGTAAATCCAAACAGCTCACTGAAGAGCTTTCGCAACCAGACTACCTCACACGAGGTTATGCTAGCAACAATATATCCTGCTTCAGCGGTGCTCAAAGCCACCGACTTCTGCTTCCTGCTCATCCAGGATATCGAAGCAGATCCCAAGGTGAAACAGCACCTGGAAGTGCTCTTACGGTCCACCACACTGCTTGCCCAATCAACATCAGTATATCCAAGTAGTCTCACATCTTCGACAATGTATCTTAACCCATTGTGCCACGAAGATATCTCAAAAGATTCTTGGCATCAATCCAGTGAGGCTCAACCAAATATGAGCTCACAATGCTAACTGCAAAACATATGTTCAGATGGAGGTTCACCAAGAACATCAATGCGAATGAGTTTATGAAAGTCAGAGGCATTTCCCAAATCTGGTCCGACATCACTACCATATAACATTTAAAAGTTAAGATCCTCGAGGTAGTCACAGGCTTGCAGTCCATCATACCAAATCTTTCCAATATCTTTACCACATATTTCCCTTGAGATAGGAAAATTTCCCTTGGCTTCTGCCATACTTCAAGTCCTAGGAAGTAGTGCATCAGTCCTAGGTATTTCATTTCAAATTCAGAAACCATCTCCCTCTTACATTTGTGAATGAGAGGGTTTGCACCTGTAGAAAGAGGTCATCCACATGCAACACCAATATGATAGGCTTTTCATCTTCAACCTTAAATTAAAGGTTAGGATCAGCTTCACTACTAGTGAATCCCAGCTTCATCAAGTAGCTATTGATCCTCTCATACCATGCTCGGGGTGCTTGCTTCAGCCCATAGAGAGCCTTCTTCAACCTGCATACATGATATTTTCAATCATAAATCTCAAATCCTTCGGGTTGCTCCACGTAGACCTCTTCTTTGATCGAGCCATTCAAGAATGCAGTCTTGACATCCATCTGATGTAGGTTCCATCCTTGTGAAGCGGCAAGGGCTATGATCGAGCGGATGGTCGTATATCTAGCAACAGGTGCAAATATCTCATCATAGTCTATACCTTCCTTTTGGGAGAAACCTCGAGCAACAAAACGAGCCTTATACTTTTCCGTGCTTCCATCTGCTGCATGCTTTATCTTATAAAGCCATTTGGAAGTAACAACAGTCTTGTCCTGGGGTCTGGGAACTACTTCCCAAACATCATTCTTTATGATAGACTCATATTCTTCGGTCATAGCATCCTTCCATACTTGATGCTTGACGGCATCTGAGAATGACGAAGGCTCACTTTGTATGATCGTGCTCATGATGGTCAGTTATCCTTGATACCTATTAGGTTTCTTACTTTCACGAAAGGTTCCTCGGGGTGCAGCATGTCCTTCAGCATCATCAAGTAACCCCTTAAACCATGAAGGCCTCTTCCTAGAAGAGGAAGGCTCATATGGAGGAGGATCAATCGAATCCATGGGTTCTTCTACATCAGGCATTGATTCATCATCCTTTTCTTTCGGTTCCCTGGTGTCGGCTTCTTGAGAGCTCCTCAAAGTCGGAAGATTGATCACCTTGCTGAGAGCCATATCTTCGTCAAAGGTGACATCATGAATAATTATGACTTCCCTTTGACCGGCTACATAGATTCTATAGCCTTTAGTATTTTCACCATAGCCCACGAAAATTCCCTTCTTTCCAGATGCTCCCAATTTATTTCTTTTCTCTTTCGGCACATGAAAGTATACAGGGCTTCCAAAAATTTTAAAATGAGAAACATCAAGTTTCTTACCGGTGAATTTTTCTTCAGGAGTCTTGGAACCCAATGCTTGATGAGGGCATCGATTTTGTACATATACAGCGGTGATTGTAGTTTCAGCCCATAGAAACTTCAGAAGTCTTTGATCATGTAGCATGGCCCGGACAGCTTCCATCATCGTGCAGTTCTTCCTTCCCACCACACCATTCTGCTCAGGAGTATGTGGTGTAGTAGTCTCCCTCTTAATGCCAACCTCAGGTATGCCTAAGTGAACCAACTGTAATATATCGGAGGTCTTGCTTTGGCTTGAGGGGAATGGTCCCCTTTTGAGATTTCCTTTGGCACATCCCAGACATACACCTTCTTTCTCTACTTGGAATTCGGGCATCCCCGTTACCATCTGTCTTACACCGAGTATAGCTTTATAATGAAGGGGGGAAAACCTCTAATGCCAAAGTTCGGACTGAAGAGATGTGTCATAAGACATGACACCTAGCAGACTTCCATCGACCTGATATAATGAATCAACACTAAACCCAAGAGTAAAAGCATCTTTAACATTATTTTTCCATATACATACCTTGCCATCGCTGAAGGTTACCTTGTAGCCTTTGTCTTCCGTTCCCGAGATGGACACTAGGTTCTTTTTGAGGTCAGGTGCATTTAATACATCCTGGACTTTCTAGCCTTCCTGAATGGTTGTCCTCTTCCTCAATCTCCAGCTCTCCTCTTACCTTTGCTGTTGAATTTTTCATTCCTTTGATTTGCCATCAGAGGGATTTTGATCATCGTCTCGGAGTGAGTCCTTTCTATCAGGGCATTCCCTTGCATAGTGACCTGCTTTATTGCAAATGAAACATCGTCCTTTTCTTCCACCCTTAAGTTATGGTATGTTCTACGCTTATAACAGTTTACTTCTTTTTCTTATTATATTCCACCGATTAGCAATCACATGTACATAAAGTAAAGTGCAAATGGAACATTAAACGATCGACAGAAAACAAGCCAAGACAAGAGACACAAGATGTGGCAGCTAGCCAAGGACAAACCCCACAATGTGTGGGGAAACCCTTTGATCAAATATTCTTTTATCTTCAATAATTCAGCAAAGAGGAATAGTACAATAAATCTGATTCATATCAGCAGTAGCAAACCCTAGATCAGTAGCATCAGCATTAGCAGCTTCATTATCAAACTAGGGCAGACCATATCTCACAAACCAACAGTCGGATTGACTTCATTCCACCACCAAAAGTTTCAGCTTCCAGAGGAGGTTCAGATGAACCTACAGCGCAATTCAGATGAGGAGATCTTCTAGGCCACGCAAGTCAATCTTTACTTCTGCAGTTGCAGCTTCAGTTTTAGCAATTTCCGGCTTCAAACTAGGGCAGTCGATATCTTGCAAACCGTTCGTCGGATTGACTTCATTCCACCACCAAAAGTTGCGGCTTTCAAAGAAGGTTCAGATGAACCTACAGTGCAGTTCCAAAGAGGAGATATTCTAGGCCACGCAAGTCAACCTTTACTTCTACAGTTGCAACCTCAGTTTCAACAGTTTCCGGCTTCAAACTAGGGCAGTCGATATCTTGCAAACCGTTCGTCGGATTGAATTCATTCCACCACCAAAAGTTGCGGCTTTCAAAGGAGTTTCAGATGAACCTACAGCACAGTTCCAAAGAGGAGATCTTATAGGCCACGCAAGTCAATCTTTACTTCTGCAGTTGCAGCTTCAGTTTCAGCAGTTTCCGGCTTCACATGTGTGAGAGAGAGAGACCCATTTCAGCGCAGTAGAGAAGAGACTCATATCTGCGCAGTAGAGAGAGAGATGTGATGAGATGAGTGATTCCAAATGAGGAAAAGTCCTCTTATATTTATGCACAACGTTGGTGGGTGAATAGATGCGACTGTTGGGCTTCTGAGCCTACATAAGTTGTAGGTCGGCTTGATAATAATTCCATAATCAAAAAAAATTCATATCTCCATGAATACTTATCGGAATTGGATGATCTTTATATCAATCCTACACCTCTCGACGAGAGGAATCTAATAAAAATATTATTAGCCATGAATAAGATGACCCACATGAAGTTTTTCCCTGGTTTCCAATTTTAACATTCCTTCACTAGTTTTGGCATGCATTGCATATGCATGTGGATTTTTGGTTGTGATCTATCATTGGCATGGAGGATGGCCAGGATTGATAGTGGATTGCGTAGCCTTTCCATTTCTTGGATAGCCATGGTGATTGTGGGTTTACTTTCATTGTTTGTTTTTGGTTGGTTCTCATGTTTCTTTAGATTGGGTTGAGTTACTAGTCTTGGAAGCCTTGGTTGAACAAATGCTCTGGAAGCCCTATAACATCTTGGGTTGAGATACTAGTCCTGGAAGCCTTGGTTGGACAAACACTCTGAAAGCCCTTGGTGGTTCAAGTTACTAGTCCTGGAAGCCGTGGTTGGACAAAAGCTCTAGAAGCCCTGTATAAGTTGTGGGTTGAGTTACTAGTCTTGGAAGCCTTGGTTGGAAAAACACTTTGGAAGCCCTAGAAGGTTTAGATGGAGACCAATCTGATGATGTTTTTGATGATGTCGACTTGGTGGTGGAATCATTGTTTGATGGGTTGAGATGGATGACCTCTGGAAGCCTTGGATGAGTTTTGATTGATTTTTTCTATGAGATCTGGCATTCATGCTTTGAATATGGCACTGGGGTGAATGGTTGAAGAGATATTTGGCTCAGCCATTCTGCGGTCAGGCGGAACGTGGAAGTCCCATCACGGGTTTGGATTTTACATCATTAATGAAAGGTTATTTCTCCTTGTATTTCTATGAGTATTTTAATGGATTATATGTGGTCTATATGGTTGTACTCTCATGAGTATTTATGTCCCTATTATGTTGGTTATGTATGTGTTTTATGACAACATCTATGTATGGATTTCACTTGTAATTGAATGATCAATAAATCTATGACCTAATGGATGGAATGGCAGTTTATGTGTTGAGGTATCAATGGTTCTTAGTGATTCTTAGCTAAGTATGAGACTCCTATGCACGGAACTGTTATTTACACGTGTAGATTACATATTCGTGATATGTTTGACGAAATGCCTATCATGGCTAATAGGGGTCCAGTCAAGGTTTTATTCAAGCATTTTATTTAGTACTGTCATTTCCATATTCTTTTATTATTTTGAAGGCATCATGAAATTCAAGGGCAGTGACCTGGGCTTTGGGCCTGAAAAAGTGGCTCAAATCTCAAGGACACTGGCATAGCACTGAAAAATTTAGTCTTTGGACATTGAAAGGCAAGCTTGTGAGAGCAACTTTTGGTTTTTATATTTTTGTTAGAAAAATTATATATTACAAAGCAATGGAACACAGAAAATATCATAAATATAAACACAGAAAATGCATAAAACAAGAGAGACACAAATATACGTGGTTCACCCAATTTAGGCTAAGTCCACGAAGAAATAGCCAGTCCTTCCTTTTATATTATCCAAAAAAATGAAGAGATACAACCTACAGAAGACCCGTTGTAATTTCATCTTCGCTCTCACACAATATCCTCTCTCTTTCTTGCTCAGAATACAAATCTACATAGAGGCAATACAATTCCCTCATATATAGCGAGGGGTTGCCTTCTAGGGAGAAAATCCCTAAATTAAACATAACTTCTACCATCAGATCTTCGCCTAATGAATGGCCCAAATTGACTATGAAATTACAACATTTAACAAGGAAATTTACATCTATTTTTAGCTTCGGGGGCACTGCCCCTGATCCCCCACTGGGGGGGGGGGGGCTAGACCCCCCTTACAGCATACATTTTACGGGCGGCGTTGCCGCCACATTACGAACTGGGGTCCAATGTGGTGGTACCTATAAATAAATAAGATAATCAGGCTCCACACCCAACGTGTTTTCGTGCCTATAGCATGAGAGTGATTGAGTCTTAGGTTATCCAAAAGTTTAGTGGGACCCAAGGGCAAGTTGTCTGAAGTGTTGGATTGGTTCCTAAGGGTCCTGAAGCTAATGTTGAATGTTTGTATGGTGTGTTTCCATGGGTTCCACTACCTTAATGTGACTTAGGAGGTGGAATCATATCATAGTGGCCTCTCGTCACATGTTTATCCCGGCTGGCTAGTTGTTTAGGTAGATGTGGGAGGAGGGTGTTACAAAAACCTTATATAGGTGAAACCAGTCGTTCCATTAAGCTTAGAATTCAAGAGCACTCTGTCGAAATGAGGCACAATTTCTCTCGTTCCTCAGCTCTTTTCGGGCATTCTATGAATATTAAGCACCACATATATCCCTAAGATTATAGTGTCCTCACAAAGATTGATCGTTATCATCACAAAAAGTTCAAAGAAGCCATTGAAATTGAGAAACAAACCAATAATCTAAATAGGGATGATGGATGGAAAATCAACAAAAATTGGATTCTAACATTGGCCTTTTGGTTTATTTCTTCTTTATTCTTTTTGCCCTTGTTTTTCCTCCCCCACTCTCTCTCTTTGATCTCTTATTTTATCAGTCTGTCTTCTCCTTTAACACTTTCATTGCTAGTTATTTTTAAACCCTTATAGTAATCTATGTTCGCAATCTAGTCTTTCTTTAGACCTTGGTTGTAATTTCCTTATGATTTATACCATTATATATTATTTCATTATTCTCCTTTGATTGTCTTCTATGATTTAATATATAGTTATTATTAATAAGTCTTAGATTATTAATAAGATTGCTAATAACTAGTATTATTATTATCGCTAACATATATTATTAATTAAATGTCATTGCTTATGTATTATTTTTAATTATTAATTCAAAGGTTGTTATTATGATTAATAATAACTATTATTAATATCTATTATTAATAAGTATTATTATTTCCCCATAGGTATTTTATTAAGTTTTAACAATATTACTAGTAAGTTTTTATAATAACAATATTATTTAATACTATTATAAACATTAGTATTTATACTAATTTATATTATTATATTCTATTATTTTTTGCCCCTTAGTACTTGCATTGTTATTACATTTTTTACTTTGTATATGATTTTGAATTATTATTTTTGGACCTAGTCATCTTGAGTTGAAGATTCCTCCCTTATTTTCATATTATTTAGATTTTGCCTCAATGGTTATTTTTTCATTTTTGACCTTATCTTCTTAGGGTTCCTCCCTTATTTATTTTTTGGATTTATCACACATTCCTCGTCATTATGTCCTAATGATGAACCACACTAGTTGGTTCGGTACATTGGCGTGATTAATCTATATGTGATGTGTCCGGAAGATATAGCTTTAAAAAAAAACATTCTCGAGTTGTTCCAATAATTTAAGCATCCATTGTTGTTTTGAATTTCAACTAATTATTTTCTTGACTATGTAATTATATGTTTAATTAGTCATCGCTTCCTACTTCTTCTCTATATTCTATTGCCAGCTAGCTTATCTTCTCTTTTTAGTACATTAGATAGTTTTAGCTTAGAACCTTCATACCCCTATTGTGACAATTATCCATATCTCATAGTATTCTTGTAAAACCAAGAATTTACCAGGCCAGAACTTATAGGAGTCTGTTATCCCAAACTGTGTGAGGTATAATTGGGACCTCATACCAGAGAGAACCCCTTGATTGTAGTTAGGTCATTTACCCTAGCCAACAAATTCATATAGTAAGGCAAAAGCATGGTAGTTGATTATTGGCAACCCTATACTCAAGCAATGGAGGAATTGGATTCCAAAAGATCAATGGAATTTTCAAAATATATTATAAATTGTGGACAATCCATGGGAGACTCTAAAACTGAGGAAAATTAAAGTTCAAATAGGCTCAGATAAATTACGATGGGGATACAAGTAGCCAAGCAATATGTTGTCAAGGATGCCTATAATATTCAATTGGCTATGCCCGACTTCCAAAGAACCCAATATGGAACAAGATATGATCTATAAAAATCAATCCAAAAATTATACTATTTATGTGGCAAGCAGGGCACTAGAATATTCTAACATGGGAAAGGCTTCAAGCAAGAGGACTTCTTGGCCCCTTGTTTTTCCATCTATGTAACCAAGCAGAGGAAGTAAAATATCATATCCCTCACTCCTATCCTTCTTTTTAACTTATGGGATAGATGAGAAACCATTTTTAGGAAATTTTATGGAGTCCAACACAATCTGTTACAAATCAGGACCAATTGGAGAGACTTTGCATCAAAGCAATTGATCATCAACAAATCATGACAACCATTACCAAGCTTCATTCTATGGGAAACATGGAAACAAAGGAATAGGAGAATATTAAAAAAATAGTAAACTTCGAATGAATCAAGTCTCGCATAAAATTCTTCAAAATATCAAAGAAATCATCTTATCTAGTAGATGGTTCTCATAAGACTAGAAGGCTAACAAGAAGGAAGGGAAAATTCCCAGCTACCTTAGCGTTACTTAATCAGACAACATTACAATTATTTAGCCTTTATAGTCATGTGCTAGTTGATGTAGCTCGGACATGTGTTCTAGCTTCAAGTTGTGTCAGTGAGGCCAAGAACACAAGAGCAGTAAATATCTCCAATCCTAAGTTATTATTTTGAATGTAAATGTATTAATCAAAATAGTTTATCAATTTTAATTATTTTCCTAAGTTTTAACTTAGGGAAATAAATTAATTAATTAGTAATAATTGAGACATGGCCAATTTTCCGTTAGGGACTTTTAGAAAAGTTTACAAGTGATCTTATTCATCAATTAGATCATTTCATATGTAGATCTTGGTAGTTGATTTCTCAATGAGGGATTATAAAGAAAATTGATGGGCAATATTGGAGATCATTCATTACAGTGAAGAGGGCACAACGATAGTGTGGGGTTTGACACCAGTGAGGGTTTCAACAGTAGTTGAATCAGTGAATATTTATGGGGTTTTCTTTCATCATTATTCTTCCAATTTCTAAGATCTGAAGAAGGAATTTTTCCAACGTTTTTCTCAAGATAGGGAGGTTGAGTTATTGAGGCTGTGAGGGTTCCAGGAGAGGTTGATTTTTCTCTTAGAGAGGTCGATATTACCAAGAGGAGGTTGTATACACTTCCCATACGGTTGTACAAGTTGCTAGCATAGCTGAGAGGCTAGTTTTGTCTAGGCCATGAGTATCAAAGAGCTATAGGAGTCACACATGTAAGGTCGTATTTTCCAGTGTCAGGTTGTGTCAGGCTGTGTTAGGTTGCAGAGGGAGGTAGTGATCCTTTCAGTGGTTAGATCAACCTATGGAGGTGAAGAGATGTTTTTCCAGAGCTTTTCCAATGTTTGGAAAGCAGTATTGTAATATTCATCAATTGAAGAATTTGTTGAAGATTAATAAAACTCTCTGATCTGAAGAACTGTTTTTTCCTTTAGGGTTTTTCCAGGGATGTTTTGTCCAAAAATATTGTGTCCATTTTGTGATTGGTTTTGTAATAGAGTTTTCGCAGTTTGTTTTTGTAAATATTGAAATCGTGTTTTTATTTAGTATTTACAGTATATTAATTTGCTAAGAATAAAATACATTGGATGATATTTTTATCTATTTTTCACATGGTTTCAAAGCAAGTTTGAAGCGTAGAGTTTTACAGGAGTATATCAACGCAGGGGTTTCGAAGAGAAATCCAAGGGTTTAATACCCAAATAGATTTCTTCACTTTTTTCTAGATTTAATTGGAGGACTTTTAATAGTGTTATTTTCTACAAGAGGGAGACTGAATTAACCAATGTGAATTTCTCGTTTACCAATGTGTATTTCCACACACACCGTTTTGTTTTTCAGTTACCAAATCAATTTCCTGGAGGCAATGCGAGTGGGTTTCTAGAGATGTTGGAGGTAGAGAAATTTGTCAGAGTGATTTCCTGGAGGCAGTGTGAGTTTTTGGGAGGGCCATTGCGTAGTTCCAATGGGTAGTGCAAGTTCATAGATGAAGTGCGAGTTGCCCGGTAGCAATTGAAATCACTTGCAGAGGGAGACTATGAGGTTTCCCAGATACTTTTGTTAGCTGGTAGAAGAGAGATTATTTTAATTTTCTCTCGAGGGCTTCAGTGATAGCTTCAACAAGATTGAGGTATCAAGATAGCTTGGATGGTGCATCAAATTTGGTGCCTGGAGAATCTGGTGCCTTATTATTTTAGAATAGCATGGTCTGAAGGAGTTTGCAACAACACATATTGTTGTACCAACAGATCCCATCATGTTGCATGAGTACCGGAAAGATGATTCCAAGGCTAGGCATATTATTCTAGATGGTGTCAAGGACCACATAGTTCCACATTTAACAAAAAAAAATACAACCAAGAAGATGTGAGATGTCATCAACAAACTTTTCCATGATAAAAAATTGAATCAAAAAATGATCCTATGAGAGAAAGTTAAAAGAACAAAAAACAATAAGGGATAGATTGTTGTCAGTTATCTCACCCACATTAGGATAGTTGGAGATGAGCTAGCAGCCATTGGAGAGAAGGTTGATGACGAAGAGCTTGTGAGAATAACCCTAAATTGGTTTTAGAAGAAACAGAATGTTTTCATGCAAGTGGTTACTAGAAGATATGATTTTCCTACTTGGGAACACTTGTGGAACAAATTCATACAAGAGAAGCTTTGACCAAGCCTTGTGAAAAATGACAATGGTACTAGCAGTAGTTCTAAGAAGAATGTAGATTACAATGAGAATGTTTCTCTTATGAGCAAGGGAAAAGTGAAGAAGGGATCCAACAAAAGGTCCAAGTCCAAGGAGGAAAATAAGAAGGACATGTCTATGATCAAGTGTTATGGTTGTCACAAGTTTCACCATTACCGCGGCAATTTCCCACATAAGAAAAAAGGTAACAAGAAGGGCGAGAAGCAGATAGAGGTAGTCGCAAATCAGCTTTCTAGTTATATGGAGGATGATTTTGCACTCATCGCATGTACCATTGGTCTGAGAGAGTTGTGTCATTCCATATATGAGAATGAAGCATGATGGTGTCAAACATAGAACACCTTCCTTGCTAAGAGGGATTGTTGGTTGGTGTAGCTCGAACAGGTGTTCTAGCCTAAATTTGTGTCAGTCATGTTGGAAAACGCAATGTGGCAGCTATTAATTCCAAATTTCCTTAAACTTAATACTTGTTTATGAACTTAGTTAGTCTTCTTGTGTTCTTTATTTAGGTATTTTTAGCAAACAAATATCAATAACATAAATAACAACAACAGAGGACACAAATATTAGGCTCTTAGCCAAGGGAAAACCCCTCTAAGGGGAAAATCTAGAAAACTCTTCTCTTCTTATAGAATTTTCTTCAAATGAGACAACAAAGACCTAAACCCTATACCAAATCCTCCTCCAACTAGCAAATAAGCCCTTCAACACGTCCTTCCTTGATTCCGCATCAACCAGATTCAACCTGCGATTTCAACTTGTCAGCTTCAATACCGCACCTCGACCTGTAATTTTCATCCTACAACTTTGAGCCTTGTTGTTGCTTCAAAAACCCTAGTTCAACTTCCTCTTGAGACCTTTATAGAGCAAGACAGCTCCTCCCACAGTCAACAAGGTCAAGATAGAGTATTCTTCCTTCCATATATTTCACTTTGTCTTACTGCAACTCAATCCTATGATTTGGGCCCTTCTTGGAAGTTGTAAGAAACCTAATCATTCGCACGTGTGAGAGAGTTTGAGCCTAAGAACAAGATTTGTGTCCTTCCTTTCTTCTTCTAGACCTTCACTCTCTTGTTCTTTTTCTTCCTAGATATAGATCAAACTTTCTTCTTGAGATCGAACTTGATGAATGAGTGGATACCAAATGAGGTCAAACTACTCCTTTATACAGCCTTTCCAAGGGATCAAATTCCCTCCTTTAGGCCGACTTGAAGTTTCCAAGGCTGACTTGTACTTTTGGAGTTTTCAAGACTTTATAGACTCAAAATAAATTATTTTTCCAATTACATTTTGCCTGAAAGGGTATTATAAACATGATGTTGACTTCTTTGACTCATGACAATAAATCCTAAGACCTAACAAACCCTAGAAGCATGAAGAACATGTCTTTACCTAGAAGACTGTCAATAAGAAGCATGAAACCCATGCTTTAATAATAACAACTTTTTCTTTTCTTATTTTGTTTGTTACATAAGATACATATTGAAATGAGTACAACAACAATTATGAAGATAGAAACTAGTTACATTTTCAACACTCCCTCTTAACTAAGGAGATATTCTTAATTGTATAACTAGTACAACATCATTATCATACTGAAGAGTTCTCATAATAGGAGCCAGATTGATAAGCCAATTGTAAGCATCATTATTATGACCAACATTGTCTCTAAGGTCTAACTAGACAAGATCTACTTCATTCAAGAGCATTATCCTGGGAGGCTTAATGTGTGATACCACACTACATCCAGAAGGCGCATACCCATCTGAATGTTCCCAAGGTATGTCCTTTTAGGACTTCTTATCTTTGATGTCCAATCCTGAGTACTCGAATACTTTCAGTCCTCTTCGACCACTCTCCTTGGATACTTATCCTATCCTCAAATAGTGTTAGTACCTTTCCTTTCTTGGATTCTATATCCTTAAGGAAATCACAAATGCTTATCAAATCCTCTACCATTCTCTTTTCATTACCTGAAGAAGAGAATGTCCAACATCACTCCCTCTCAACCAGAGAGGATAACCTTATTCCCTCTTGTCTAGGAAATAGATCCTTGCTCCTATTTAAGGAGACTTTTTCTCCCTTCTCAAGACGAGAGAAGATTCCAGACTTCCTTTCTATTTGGGAAGTCAACACCATAAGCCTTATATATTATCTTCATAAGAGTATTAGCTACCAGTTCTCCATAACTGCCTATCTCCCTCTTTTCTCCATGTCTCATTGTATCAAGCATGCTTCCTTTCAAGTTATCATGGAGCCATCTTCACTCTTCAATATTGTGACAAGATCCAAGTCATTTTTCTTGCTCATCTCTTTCATCTTCGACATCATATATGAAGACTTAGCATTGAGACTTTCCAAACTTCAGGTTGATCATAGCTTCCTCATGAAAGTGATCTCCTTTAACCTTCAGGTTATCTTCTTGCACTATTACTTTTCAATCCCAAGATGGACACATCTTGACTTCACCATTATTGGGTACTAGATATTGAGCTTCCCTCAACATTCTTCATACATTTCCATTCATACAGTTGAATTTTCCTCAACTATCATCATGTATTCTTGCAACATTTTTCCAGGTATAAAAAATAATATGTTAACCGCATAACCAATGATAATTAAAAACAAACTTACCTCACCATGATGAGCTTCTCATTCCATCAACATCCTCATGGTCCATCTCCATATGAATCTTTCTTCATGCATCAGAGTACCAAGGATTGAACTTGATTTCCAAGTTACAACCTTTTCTTCCAAATATTTTACTCGATGTTTAATCATTATTTTGCACATTATAGAAAAAGTATTGATCTTTTATATGTACTTAAGTAAAATTATTCCCTTTTAAACATCATATAATCATACGAAGCATGTTACAAGATTCGATTCATATGAATCTTATCCAATAGTCATTTTCAATGTGTATTCCTATGCTTCGTATTCCATCATCTAGCTATATGTCTCATAATGAGCCTGCATATTGGCCCATTGCATTCCTTCATCCCTTTACCAGTATTGTTTCCACATTACATGGAATGTATAATAACTTTGTCATAGTGATTCTCCCAAGAACCTTCCATAACGATGGTTCTTCCAAGATTCTAATGATCCATCTATGCAAGATGATTACCTCTAACATAATGTTAGATAATACCTAGATGTTCATATGCAAAATATTTTATTTTTCTATTCTTAAAGACTAGATGACTTCTGCAAAGCAACTTAACCAAGATCTACATATGATGCTATCACATGTTTCTCTCTATGATATTATGCAATAACAAGACTCATCTAAAGTAAACAACAATGCATGTTATCCTAAAGGAAAGGCCAATTTTACAAAGGACCTAACAAAAAAAATGCCTTCTTTAATAGTAAATATCTTTCAGTTCTTTCGTCAGCTTCTTCTAAGGTTCTCCTACTTCCTTAGCTATGTGAGTCTCACTTCTTTCCTTTATCTTGTTGTTTTGTTGGCTTGGATAATCCCTTTTATAGTTTCCATATTAATTGCACTTAAAGCATTGAACCTTGGACATATATTTCTTCTTGGAATTCCCAAACTTTCCTTTGTTCAACTTCTTGACTCAAGCTAGAAAGGTTTGAGACTTCTCATCTGATCCAATGTCATCTTTTACCTTGATCCTTGATTCTTCCAAAATGCATTGTGCCCACAACCCATCAAAGGGAGTTGAATCTTTCTTAGAGTATATGATTCTTACAAAGTTGCTCCATTCTTGTGGTAATGCATTTAATGCACAAATGGTCATTTATGAATCAAGAATTGTCTCTCCAAGCCCTTGCAAGTGATCTATTAATTGAGATATTTTCATCAGAAAGGATGGCATGTCCTCATCCTTTGATTTCTTCATCTTTCATAAAGGTATTTAGAAAATACATCTTTTGTTTGGATATACATACAGAGTAAAAACTCACTAGATTATCATACATAGCCTTGGAAGTTTTCAAATTTGCAAAAAATGGAACAAGAGGGTCCGTGATTGATTCAACTATGATCCTTTGTCCCATTACTTCCCCTTTCTTGTAATTTTCTAGTTCTTGAGTCTTTTCTTTGCTAGGTTCAGTGATTTCCCCAATTACATATTCCATTACCTCATGCTCTATCAGTGCCAGGTTAATCCTTTTCTTCCATGCTAGGTAATTTGATGCTCCAACGAGTTTATTTCTCTCCTTGCAGAAAGAACCCATATGACCTATAGATTCATGCATAGAGTATGATATTTAATTTATAAACAAGATTCTCCTCTTCCTTGATGATGTATTCAACCTTTCTCGATGTCCTCAAGACCTTTGAAGAAACTTCAATAATGTCCTTGAAATATGTTTCCTAGGATTCCTCCAACAACAACTTTCAAGAGTGATGAATGATATCAATATCCTTTTGATGCTTCCTTAAAATATGCCTTTCAATGAGTCTTTTAAATAGATCTTCTTCTCTTAAGAGATGACATTTCTTGTAGTCTCCCTCTCAAGATTTCCTTTGATGTAGTCTTGATCTTCTTTAATATAGAAACCTCCTCTAATATCAATAGGTCTTCTACTTCTTTTCTTTCATAAATGATTCCCCTTAACAAGACAACCTTTCTTTGTGGCCACAAGATGATCCTTTCAACTGCCTTCTTGTTCACCTTAGCTCTGATACCATGTTGGAAAATACAATGTGGTAATTATTAAATCAAATTTTCCTTAGCCTTAATGCTTGTTTGTGAACTTAGTTAGTGTTCTTGTGTTCTTTATTTAGATCTATTTATCAAACAAAAATCCAAAATAGAAATAGAAACAACAAAGGACACAGAAATTAGGCTCTCAACTAGGGGAAAACCCCTCCAAAGGGAAAACCCAGAAAACTCTTCTCTTCTTATAGAATTTGCTTCAAATGAGACAACAAAGACCCAAACCCTAGACCAAGTCCTCCTCCAAGTACCAATTCAACCATTCAACAAGTATTTCTTTGATTTTGCATCAACCTGCTTCAACCTATAATTCCAACCTACCAATGTCAATACTACAACTCAACTTGCAATTTTTGTCCTACAACTTCGGCCCTTGTTGTTGCTTCAGAAACCCTAGTTTAGCTTCTTCTTGACACCTTCCTAGATCAAGACAGCTCCTCCCAATGTCAATGAGGTCGAGATAGAGTATTCTTCCTCCCATAAACAAGATATTTCACTTCACATTATTGCAACTTGATCTTGTAATTTTGGCCCTTTTTGGAAGATACAGAAACCCTAATCCTTCACACGTGTGAGAGAGATCGAGCCCAAGAATAAGACTTTTGTCCTTCATTTCTTCTTCTAAAACTTCGCTCTCTTCTTCTTTTGTTTCCTAGATACAAATCGAACTTCCTTCTTGAGACGAACTTGATGAGTGTATGGATACCAAATGAGGTTGAGTTGCTCCTTTATATATCCTTTCCAAGGGGTCAAATTCCCTCCTTTAGGTCGACTTGTACTTTTGGGGTTTCCGGGACTTTCTAGACCCAATTTTTTTTTTCCAATAACATTTTTCTCATAATGGTCTTATAAACATGATGTTGACTTCTTTGACTAATGACAATAAATCCTAATACCTAACAAACCCTGGAAGCATGAAGAACATGCTTTTATCTAGAATACCATCAATAAGAAGTATTAAACCCATGCTTTAATACTACTAAATTTTTATTTTCTTCTTTTGTTTGTTACATAGGATACATATTGAAATGAGTACAACAACAATTATGAAGATTGAAACCAGTCACATTTTTAATATGTGAGGCTAGGAACACAAGAGCAGAAAATATTTCCAAACCCAAGTTATTCTTTTGAATGTAAATGCATTAACTAATTAATTAATTTGTTTTAATTATTTTCCTAAGTTTTAACTTAGGGAAATAGATTAATTAATTAGTAATAATTGAGACATGATCGATTTTCCTTCAGAGACTTCTAGAATAGTTTCTAAGTGATCTTAGCCATCGATTAGATCATTTTAGATATAGATATTGGTCATTGATTTCTCAATGAGAGATTACAAAGGAAAATGATGGGTAGTCTTGGAGATCATTCATTGTAGTGAATAGGGCACAATGATAGCATGGGGTTTGAAACCAGTGAGGGTTTCAACAACAGTTGAAGCATTGAATATTTTCAAGGTTTTCTTTCATTAGTATTCTTCTAGTTTCTAAGATCTGGAGGAGGAATTCTCCCAACCTTTTTGTACAGATAGGGAAGTCGAGTTATTGAGGTCGTGAGGGTTCCAGGAGAGTTGAGTTTTCTTTGAGAGAGGTCGATATTACTTTTGGAGGTCGATATTACCAGGAGGAGGCCACACAAATTGCAAGGAGGGTCATATGAGTTTCCAACATAGCCAAAAGGCTAATTTTATTCATTTTGTTAGTATCATAGAGCCATATGAGCCACATGCGTGAGGACGTACATGTTGTATTTGTTAGTGTGAGACAATGGTAGGTTTTAGAGGGAGGTATGTTAGTTTTTGTAGCATCAGATGTGTTCTAGCCTTGAAATTTTGTGGAGAGGCTAGAATACATGAGATCTCCAAAACCTAGAAATCGTTTCTGGAAATTCCGCCTAGAAATGACTTAATTAGATTATTAGTTAGTTTTTAAATATTTCCTAAGTCTAAAATTAGGGAATATGACAAATTAATGAGAATTAATTAATTTATGGTGTGAATGTTCTAGAAACTCACACTGATTAACTTCAAGTTAATCCTAGCCATCTATTAAGAAATAATCTTAGTCGTTGAAGTATCAACAAAGGATTATAAGAAGAAGTTGATGGAACTTGGAGAAATCGCTTGAGTAGTTTGATTTCATGAGCAGGTCGATTTCCAGAGTAGCATTAGTTAGTTGTCAGAGAGACAGCCAGTGAGATAGAAGCAGTGAGTGAGGGGCAGGGAAAGTTAGTCGGAGGAAAAATTTTCTCAACATCCAGAGGTAGAACGACTTCATCTAAGCATAGTCTGAAGCAAGTCATCCAACCAACTACGCAGAGCAAAGCAGAGGCTGACGTAGTGCTCCAAGAGGACGAGTTTTTGATAAGGAAAGTCCAGTAAAAGATTTCCTATGGGATAAGGGTAATTCCCTTTAGCATTTTACAAATATTTTCTTATTGTTTGGATTTCCAGTTGGGCATCCATAGATGTACTCAGATTTCACTACTGCATAATAAATAAAACCCTCACTGTTGCACCGGTTTTCCAAAGTTGGATTTTTCCAGGGACATTGGTCCGAAAATAACTGTGTAAATTGATGTGTGTGTTTTAACATTACTTCCAGCATTTTTCCTTCCTCGGTTTTATTTGTGTACGTTGCAGTGTGAGTTATTCAGTATTTGTTGTAGGAAACAGTAAATAAATTGTTAATAAAAAATAACAATTAGGTGAATAATTTCTAGTTGCTGCAATAGGATTCAGGGTTTTTGAATTTTCACATGGTATCAGAGCGCAGATGATCAATTGAAAGAGCTCAGTAGGGAGTTTCATTTTTTAGTGTGGGCGAAAAATCGAAACCCCAGAGGCAACATAGTCACCTTGGCCAAGAGGTTGAATTTCTTGAGGAGATTCGATTTTTCTAATTGTGAGACAGAAAAATTCGATCTCTCCAAATCAGGGGGTTCTAGAGGTAGAG
This sequence comes from Pinus tabuliformis, assembly GCA_031772625.1. Taxonomy (NCBI): domain Eukaryota; kingdom Viridiplantae; phylum Streptophyta; class Pinopsida; order Pinales; family Pinaceae; genus Pinus; species Pinus tabuliformis. The sequence goes on along the minus strand of CM062818.1, from coordinate 1,390,992,272 downwards.
GGAACAACCAGTATTTTCACAGAGTAGATCTCTAGTTGGACACAGAAGAGCACACATTGAGAGAAAATTTTCCTCTGGGAACTTCTAGTCTCAAGAAGTTCGATTTTCCTTGCAAATCAGTAGTTATTATGAGCAGATTTTCTCACTACAAAAGGGAGTGTGAATAGCCTAGCAATAGTTGAGCAGAAGGGAAGAGGATATTTTTGACATTGTCTGAGATGGCCACTGCTGGACTACGAGATCAGAATAGGTTGGATGGTGCTTACAACTATGTCATCTAGAAGGCAAGGACGTCCTTCCTTCTGGATGAATATGACCTGAAACCATTCATATATGCAGTGGCGGCTATCCCCACGGATGTAGATCGCCTGAAGGAGTACAAAAAGGAGATGGCACAGGTGAAGAGGTTGATCCTTGATGGTGTTTGGGATCACATAACTGGCAAAGGGACTGCTAGAGAGATGTGGGAGACTCTCACCACGTTGTACCAAGGCACTTCCGAGCAGGGGAAGATATACTTAGAAGAGAATATGAGATGCACCAAGATGCAGAAAGGGGAATGCATAAACCCCTTCCTCAAAAGGATTCAGGAGATCTGGGACCAGTTGTCATCTATTGGGGCAGAGCCTCAACCCACAAAGCTAGTGTGATTCAAACTAAACAGTGTCTCTGAGGAGTGGCAGGTATTTTTCCAAAGTATCTTAGGTAGAGACACCTTACCAAGGTGGGACAGGATGTGGGTCGATTTGCAGCAGGAGGAGTTGAGACGAGATCTAGTGAAGAACTACATTAGTGGAAGTCGCAACGAATCGAGGCAGGTGAAGGAGGAGGAGAATGCACCCCTTGCATCGAGGGTCCCAATCAGGGACAGGGGGAGAAATGAAAGAAGAAGAAGGACCTATTAAAGGTCATGTGCTTCAAATGTGGTGAGCTTCGTCACTACAGTACCTAGTGTCCTCTCAGGAAGAAGGACAAGGAGGATAAGCAAGACCAGCAGGCAACATCAGCATAGATTAATAGGCGTTCCTTCAGGTTGGGGGAAGACTTCGCCATGTTTGATGACATACCCCTAGGAGTGAAATTGGGTGACTTGGTTTTGTAGCCTCAGAGTGCTACAAATGGGCAGGATCCTTGAGGATGTCCACCTTGTTGGATCAGTACCTTACTAGGAGGCCCACAGTTTTCAATAGATGGATTAGTGAAAATAGATGTAGTCAGATGCCATAGTGACAAATGCAGAGTCTAGTTGCAGTTAGATGCCATAGTGACAAATGCAGAGTCTAGTTGCAGTCAGATGCCATAGTGACAAATGCAGAGTCTAGTTGCAGTCAGATGCCATAGTGACAAATGTAGAGTCTAGTTGCAACCAGATGCTCGAGAGAACAATGCATAATTGGTAGCAGTGAAGGTGTCACAATGCAGAGTTAGCAACAGCGCAGATGCCTCAGTGACAACGCAGATACTAGCAACAGTCAGAGACTCAGAAGATATATGCATCATACTGATCACATTTGATTCAGTATTTAGAATTCTTTTCAGTTACAGATTTTGCAGTTGCAGCGGCACCAAATGAAGAGGGCGTTGCAATGCAGATGTGGCGTTGGCAGCAGTTCAGCAAGGTCAGCAACAACACATATGTAGCACATATCAGAGTTGTGCATTAGTTGGTGGGTAGCATCAGCCATACATCAGTAGTGTGATAGGAGATGATGCAGAGACAGGGTGTTACTGCAGGGGGCATAAACTATAGAACATGTTCCTCATTAAGATGGAGTGTTAGTTTTTGTAGCATTGGATGTGTTCTAGCCTTGAAATTTTGTGGAGAGGCTAGAATACATGAGATCTCAAAAACCTAGAAATCGTTTCTGGAAACTTTACTTAGAAATGAATTAATTAGATTATTAGTCAGTTTTTGAATATTTCCTAAGTCTAAACTTAGGGAATATGACTAATTAATCATAATTAATTAATTTATGGTGTGAATGTTTTAGAAACTCACATGGATCGACTTCAAGTTAATCCTAGCCATCTATTAAGATCTAATCTTGGTCATTAAGTCTTAACAAAGGATTATAAGAATAAGCTGATGGGGCTTGGAGAAATCACTTGAGCAGTTCGATTTCATGAGAAAGTTGATTTCGAGAGTAGCAATAGTCAGTTGCCAGAGAGAGAGCTAGTGAGATCGGAGCAATGAGTGAGGGGCAGGGAAAGTGAGCCAGAGGAAATATTTTATTAGCATCCAGAGGAAAAATGACTTCATTTGGGCCCAGTCCGAAGTAAGTCGTCGAGCTAGCTACGCAAAGGTTGACGTAGTGCTCCAAGAGGCTGATTTTTTGATAGGGAAATTCCAGTCAAAGATTGCCTGTGGGGGAAGGGTAATTCCCTTCAGTATTTTACTCATATTTTCTTGTTGTTTGGATTTCCAGTTGGGCATCCATAGATGTACTCAGATTTCCCTACTGCATAATAAATAAAACCCTCATTGTTGCACCGGTTTTACCAAGTTGGGTTTTTCAGGGACATTTGTCAAAAAATAATTCTGTAAATTTATGTGTGTGTGCTATCATTTCTTCCAGCATTTATTCTTCCTCAGTTTTATTTGTGTAGGTTGCAGTGTGAGTTATTCAGTATTTGTTGTAGGAAACAGTCAATAAATTGTTAATTAAAAATAACAAATAGGTAAATAATTTCTAGTTGTTGTAATAGGATTCGGGGTTTCCGAATTTTCACAAGGCCATGAGCCTTCTAATGGTTAGATGGACCTATGGAGGTGAAGAGATATTTTCTCAGAGCTTTTCCAAGGTTTGGCAAGTAATATTGTAATATTCATCAATTGCAAAATTTGTTGAAGATTAATAAAAATCTCACATCTGAAAAATTTGTTTTCCCTTAAGGGTTTTTCTAGGGACATTTTGTCCAAAAATATTGTGTCCATTTTGTGACTGGTTTTATGTCAGAGTTTCTATAGTTTATTTTGTGAATATTGCAATCGTATTTTTATTCTATATTTGCAGTATATTAATTTTTGTCATAATTAAAGGCATTAGATAATTACTAGTTGATTGCAGTAAGCGATATTTTTATCGATTTTTCACATCATGGAGTGCAAGCCCAGAAAATTGGAGTCCTACAGTAGTAGGTTCCCTTAAATTGAACTTTGATGGGATCTCTAAAGGAAACCTAACTCCATCCAATTATGGAGTATTCAGGGATCACCAAGGAGTAATTTTCCACATTTATGTGGGATATATGGGTCAAGATACAATTAATTTGGTAGAAATTTTCAACCTGGAATAAGGAATCAACATTATGCAAAGGAGAGGCTTTTGTAATCTAATAGTAGAAGGAGATTTTCTACTTATAATTAGCATCTTTTGGAAGATTATAAATGGGACTTCTTTGTCTAAAGCTACTAACAGTTGGCAATTAGAAGGAGGGATAGTGAGAGTGTAGAAACTATTGTAACAAATTCCAATTGTAACCACCTCTCATTTAAAAAGGAAAGGAAACCAAATAGTAGATATAATAGAAAATTAGAGAATCTCCATGAGAGATAGATATTTGAACTCTTCATGGCTAGAATTTCACCAAGAACTACTCAAATATTTTTTCTTGGACATAGCTCAACATGACATCCATTCCCCCACAAGTGGGTGTATCAAGCCAACATTAGTTTGGAGGATGGATTGTTAGATAGAGAATCTAAGGGAGGGGGAAACACCCTCCACTTGGCATACATATAGCCTAGATGATTATAAACCACCACAACCAAATCCACCATATCCCGCATTCAAGACCAATGTAGGGAGAGAACAACCAAGTCAATCTAATTTGGGGGTGGGTAAATTGCAAGATCAAAGGAGTATTGGTTCATCCTGTTGGAGTTGGTATCATTTTTAAGAACATTAATGGCCAGAAAGCTTGGGTAAGAATTCCAGAGACTACACATGAAAATGAGAGGAAATGAATCCTCTAGGGTGTCGAGCCATTATTAGTAGGCCAACTTTTATACCATGTGCTCTCACAATATTCATTGGTGTTTCCCTTTTGCATGTTATTTCCTAATTCTAATAATGGCTCTACTCTGAGAATTCTTTCTCCTGTAGGTTTTAACCCTGTGCAAAAATTTACTACCAAACGAAATTTTAAAAATAAAAAAATATACAATGGTGAGAACATAAAAAAAATATACACAAAGATTTTCTCTTGGAACCCAAAACTAGGAAAACAAAATTGATTTTGTTGAAAAATGCAGCAAGAAAATCTCAATTTGATTTTTCCTTGATTAAATTGAGGAAATTCAAAATTCCACACCAGCAGGCAACCTGGAGGAGTTAACTAAGGTGACATCACTCTTGTCACTTAATTAAGAACACTCAATTTGATTTAATGAGTTGAAGTTCAGTTTGGTTGAGTTGATTCCTAAAAAATATGAGTCTAGCTCAATTAATTCAAGTTAGGGGCATGAAGTTCAGTTGTGTGCAATGATTCCTGAATTTTAGGAGCCTAGGTTGAGTTAATTTCAATTGTAGCAATTTAATTCAGTTAAATTGAGTTATGGTTAGTTAAACTAGTTTTAACTGTTGGAGGAACTAGTGGAACGTCAAGTTGTGGAAACGTGACTTCAACCACACTCAATGATCATCAAGATAACTAATCAATTAGCCTAAATTAGCTCATGCATGCAGATAATTCAAGTTACCTACTTGAGATGGAGATTCCAAGGTAGTGTATTATAAGTTGTTGGCTATTTCGAAGTGTACAGGTGGTGCATGTAGTCAAAGGAAGAGCCTAGATGAATTGTGCAATCCAATTGAGGGAATTTCCTAATTAATAGGGCATAATTCCTTAAGGAATAAGGCAAGGAAATAAGAGCTTGAAGGGCTTGAAAATTGGTTGAGTGTTGGCCAAAGTCAGTCAGTTAGGAAGAGAAATAGATTATACACTTGCAGGTTGTGCTCATGCTTGAGCAAGAATATTTATTCATCTCTATTCTTTGATTAATGTAATACAGACAGGAAGGGGTTTTGAGAAATTTCTTTTCCCTAGATCAATATTTGTTCATGTGTGATGTTTCCTTTTGCACTTCTGTGATTTGTGTTCTATATTGTGAATTAAATTCTGCAAAGCAGTAGAGTAGGTTTGTGTCTTATGATTTAGTAACTTTCATGAGAAGTTTTGAATCTACAACCTAATTTATATATGGTATCAGAGTTGGATTCACACTAGAGTAGGAAATTCGAAGTTGGTTCTCAAAAATTCGATTTTGAATATCAGAGTTATGGGTTTTCTTTAGGACTGATAAGATGGCTTTCAATGGACTAAGGCTAGAGTATGCCTTGGAAAGCACCTCAAATTTTGTTTCATGGAAGGACCACACAGAGGCAGTATTGGATAACAATGGGTTGTTAGAATACATCAAGACATATGTTGCAAAACCTCAAGCATCTGATGCTCAGAACCTTGGTAAGTGGAAGAAAGATGTACCCAAGGTGAGGAGAATCATCTTGGAGGGATTATGGGATCATATTGTCTCGAATCTCCATGGAAAAGAAACTTTGTTCACGATGTGGAAAGCACTGACATAATTGTTCGAGAATAGTAGTGACCACAGGAAGTTGACACTCAAGGATAAACTTTGAAGTATCAAGATGCAGAAGAATGACACAATTCTACAGTATCTGAGCAAGTTTACACAGTGTCATGATGAACTTCGAGGAGTCAATTTTAATGTCCCTAAAGAAGACTTGGTATCTCTAACCCTTCTGGGCCTTCCCAAGAGTTGGTATAACTATCAAGATTCAATGAATGGGAGGGAGAAACTACCGATATGGGAGCACCTATGGTCTCACTTGGTGTAGGAGAAAATGGGGTGGAATACCACAGATGGGACTTCATCCAAGGGCGAGGATGACGAAAATTTTGCTTTTGATAGAAAGACAAAGAACAAAAAAAGGGAAGAAATCCCAATGCAAACCAGAATCTAGCCAAGGGGGGAAGAACAAAGACTTGTCCAAAATCAAGTGTTTCAATTGTCATGAATTTGGGCACTATGCCACGAAGTGTCCACACAAGGTGGTGAGCAAGAAGGAACCTGCAGTAGCAGAAGCAGGTGAAGATTTGGCTTCACAGTTCGAGCTTCACTTACTCTCATCGCATGGATGGCAAGCACCATGATAAGGAGTATGTGGTACTTGGACAGTGATGCCTTGTTCCACATGACAGGGAATAGAGAATTTTTCAGCAACTTGGAGGAAAAACATCTCCAGACGAACAATGAGTTTGGAGACAACGGAAGGTATAGTGCTACCGGGATCAGTACAGTAACCTTTCAGAGGGATTTAGGATCTCCTCTTAGACTCAAGGATGTCATGTTCATTCTGGTACTAAAGAAAAATCTCGTCTATGTTTTAGTTTTGGAAGACTGTGGTTATGATGTGATCTTCAGCAAAGGAAATGCATTCCTAGGACACATAGCCATGGGGTAGGTGAAATAGATCAAGGATCGAGTCAAGAACATGTATGCACTTGAGGTAGAAGATGCATGCATAGCCTTGAGGAGCAAGGTAACGATTAGATACATGGTGGTTGAGAGGGAGCATAATTTACCTCTCAAAATCGAACCTTAGAAATAGCCTCAAGAAGTTGTGGAGCAGCCATAAATGGAGAAGCAGAAAGGAGGAGAGTGGAGATATCCACTCAATAAGAGACTCTAGTAGGGGGAGAATTCAATCCAATTGGGTAAAGGGATCGCATTAGCCATACCTTCAGGTGTGAGGTGGGGTGATGTGAAGCCCTAGTCCAAGGATTGTAGAAATTTGGGCAGGGTCCATTGGGACATTCTCCTCATGAATCATTACCTTTCTATGGGGGCCTACAGTATTCAATAGTAGGAGGATCAGTTTCAATTAGATACTAAGGAGTTCAAAGGAGTGATGACAACAAAGTAGGAGGCTTAGTAGCAGAGTCAGCAGCACCATAGTTTTCCTAGTAGACAATTGCAGACATAATTGATTCAATTTTTTTTTTATGCTTCTTAGTTGCAAATGTTGTAATAGAAGCAACAACAGTGAGAGGTGTTGCATGAAATACATTCCACAAGTGCATGATATGGGTGGTTGATAATCCTTTTCTTGTTGAGAGGGAGTGTTGAAAAATGCAACAAGAAATTCTCAATTTGATTTTGCCTTGATTAAATTGAGGAAATTTGAAATTCCACATCGCCAAATAACTTGGTGGAGTTAACTGAGGTGACATGGCTCTTGTCACTCAATTAAATTTAATGAGTTGAAGTATGATTTGCTTGAGTTGATTCCTAGAAAATAGGAGTCTAGCTCAATTAATTCAAGTTAGGGGTATGAAGTTCAATTGTGTGAGGTGATTCCTAAATTTTAGGAGCCTAAGTTGAGTTAATTTCATTTGTAGCAATTTAATTCAGTTAAATTGAATTATGGTCAGTTAAACTAAGTCTAACTACTGGAGGAACTAGTGGAAGGTCAAGTTGTGGAAGTGTGACTTCAACCACACTTAGTGATCATCAATATAACTAATCAATCAACCTAAATTAGCTCATGCATGTAGAGAATTTGAGTTACCTAGTTGAGATGGAGATTCTAAGGCATTGTACTATTAATTGTAAACTATTTCGAAGTGTATAGGTGGTGCATGCAGTTGGAGGAAGAGCCTAGAGGAATTGTGCAATACAATTGAGGGAATTTCCTAATGAATAGGGACCTAATTCCTCAAGGAACAACACAAGGAAATAGGAGCTTGGAGGACTTGAAAATTGGCTAAGCGTTGGCTAGAGTCATTCAGTCAGACAGAGAGATAGACTATACACTTGCAGGTTGTGCTCAGGCTTGAGCAAGCATATGTATTCATCTCTATTTTTTGATTGATGCAATATAGATAGGAAGGGGTTTTGAGCAGTTTCTTTTACCTAAATAAATATTTGTGCATGTGTGATGTTTCCTTTTGCATGTCTATGATCTGTGTTCTATATTGTGAATTAACTTCTGCAGAGTAGTAGAGTAGGTTTGTGTCTTGTGATTTAGTAAATTTCATGAGCAGTCTTGAATCTACAGCATAATTTCTATAGATCGTTCATTATATTCCTTTCACTGTTATAGTACATTATATACATGTCGAAGCATACATAAACCCCAATCCATTAAACCTGGATTAGAACATAACAGTAGTTCCCTTGACCAGATCTACTTAATACCATGGGAAAAACCATCATGCCCAAACCATGCGCAAAAACTATGTGCAAAACCATCGGTGGGTCCACCCAACCATTATTGGGTTTGCATATAAAAAAAAAATCCCATGGCACTACCCTAGACCCTATGTAGGGGGGCTAAAATCCCCTGTAAACCCCCCCGCAAGGGGGGTTGCCATCCATCCTACAACCCCCCCCCCCCCCACTGTGCCCGGTGCAATGTAACAATGCATGGGACTAGTCATGGAAAGAATATAACACATACCCAACATTCTCCCACTTGTTGTTTTCTTTCCAAACAAGGGGCCACATGAGTGCATATTCATTGGTCTAGGGCTACAATGCTCATTGTTTCTCTACACTAAGAAAACTTCTCAGTGCTCATAGACATAGTCAATGCATCTGCACCATTCCTCAAAGTGTCCACCTTTACCAACAACACCTTTTTGTCTTGCACCATATCCCTCACAAAGTGATAGTGAACATCAATATGCTTTGTCTTCGAATGATATGCAAGGTTCTTTTCCAAGAAAATTGCACTTTGGTCATCGTAGTCTATCCTTATAGCTCATTGTACCAACCCATACTACACAATCTCTGCAACCAAACTATTTCCTTGCTTGCATGAGTTGTTTCCATGTATTCACCCTTTGTAGTTGAAAGTGCCACTATAGTCTGTCTCTTGCTCATCCAACTGACTACTTCTCCTAATACGTAAAACACATACCCATTTGTAGATCTTCTCAGATCCATATCTCCAACCTAATCTACATCAAAAAATTCGTGTATGTCCAACACTCTATTCAATCCTGATCTTTATTGGTAGCACAAACCATAATCATCAGTGCCATGCAAATACCTGAAAACTTGCTTCAATGTTGTCCAATGCTCCTTCCCTGGTATTGACACGAACCTTCTCAATACTCCCACTACATGTGTAATGTCTAGTCTAGTACAAACCAATGCATACATCAAAGCTACCAACTACACTCGCACATGGAACATGGGACATGTCCTCTTCCTCTTCCTATGTCTTGGGACATTGTTCAACAAATAAATTTACAACTACAGGAATAGGAACCTTCACCAATTTGCTATAGTTCATATTAAACCTCTGTAATATTGTCTAAAAATACTTCTTATTGCTTAGCCATACTTCCTTTTGCCTGACCTTGTTTAATTTCCATGCCCAAAATATAGTTTGCAGCACCAAGATCCTTCATGTCGAATTTAGAGGAAAATTGGGTCTTCACATCCTAGATAATTTGTATGCAATTTCCAATAAACAACATATCTTCCACATACAATACTAAATAAATAACACAATCACCAATTATTTTAAAATACACACAATGATCCGCTTTGTTCCTTGTGAAGCCAAGTCCATGTATATATGTATCAAATTTTTAATGCTACATCCCAATCAGTGGTTGATTTAACCCATACAGAGACTTTTTTAACCCACATACTAGTTCTTTCTTACCCTTCTATTGTAGCGACTACAGCCACCCTCCAAAATTTTAGCCTGCACGAAAATCCAGAACCTCCCTTGAGAGTTTCATTTGATGATTGTATACACTCGGGTTCACTCTGTGAGGTTGTGTGAGCCTTCGCACCCACCTTTCTTGTTCATTCCACCCAAGCTTTTGCATGTTGATGTCAATGTCTTTCTTGTGACCATATTCTGGTCATGCTCAAGGTCTCCACTTCGTGTGTACACATTATGTTTGCTATGAAATCATCTGTCGCACTCACACACGGAGTCACAATCATTGTCATGCAAGCATAGTCGTTGTCGATCAATAATCAATCACGAGTGTCGCGCTTGTCGCTTGCATCGTCGGTCAGTCATGTTGAACATGTGTGTCTGGTTGGTCTGATTCATCTCGTTGTTAAGTCATGAGGGTGTGTGTTTGTAAGATCACATTTTCATCTTTCACTCGTTCACACACTTAGTCATTTTGCTGAAGTTTTGACGACCGGATTCCCCTCTACAACCAAACCATCACCCCACCATCGACTCGATCAATTGTCACCTAGAACAGTGCAGAAGCACCAATCAATTCATTTCAAGCTACACTACCCGCAAGTAATTCAATCAACTTTCATGCTGGCCACCCGGAGAGTAGGACCCAATAGCCACCCCGAGACTGACTCTCCTCAAAAATTGCATAAAGGATGTTGACCTTGCCCATTCTTCTGACTGAAGAAATTGCACCGACATGCCAGACAGACATCAGTGCCCGTCCCTGTCTCCCTCAAAAAATTGTGCAATTTTCCCAGTCAGTCCTCCCGACAGACGACCAACGGCTCATCCAGAAAATTGCACAGTTTTCATGAGCAGGCCTTCTACTACCCAGCAGTCCGCTCAAATTAGAAATTGTGCAGAGATGATCAGCAGTCTAGCCTCCCAGCCTTAGTGCAGTTTCTCTCGCCAACAGCTCCCAGCAGCAGGCTGACAGTTCCCTCCAAGAATTGCACAATTTTTGTTGCCAAGCTCCCAACATCTGATTACCGGTTCCCCTTGGGAATTACACAGTTTCTGCTGCCAGTGACCAAGCAGCCAGCTTCCATTTCCTTCCAGGAATTGCATAGTTTTGGTTGCCAGGCTCTCAACCAGTTCCTCCAAAAAACTATGCAATTTGTGCCTGCTGATCCTCCATGTAGCTCGACCTATTCCTCCAGAAAATTGCTCAAATTATACTGTCAAGCCCTTGCTGCCCGCTCATTCCAGAAAATGCACAAATTTTGTCTGCCTTGCGTTTCTATAGCCTGGATTGTCCCTCCCAAAATTTGCACATTTTTTCCTTCCAGCCGAGCCAGACCTCACGGACAGTCATTGTCAACTTAGTTTGCCCATATTCCTCACCCAGTGACTTTTGCGCAATTTTCATCAGTAGTGCTCAGAGCCATCATCCCGTCTTGCAACCTTGTTGCCTCTCCCGATCACCTGCATCCGAAATGATCATGTGTCATGGTAGACTAGAAGGTTTTTGGATTTAATGTCGTCTCGTCATGAGTGACTGCAGGTACAGGGACACCAACAAACATGGCACGATGACGAATGGGATGAACGAAGGGAGCACATGTAGAAGGACAGGTTCACCAACGGAGAATGAAAAATGCATGTGAAGAGATGTTCTCACGAACAGATGATCATGCAAAGATGTGGTTGTGGACGGATGGACGAGAAAACATGCAAGATGTGCTCACGAACGGATGAAGGGACGAACATGCACGTTTCGCGAACAGATGAGCATGTCAAGCCTTCCAACATATAAGCAGGGAGAAACGTGTCAAAGCAACATCAAGCAAACCAACGACCATCGAAGACTCTGTGCACTTTGCCATGTGGAGGTGAAGCTATGACACACCATGAAGACATCCATCACCCAGCAGCATTGTAGCTTGACATGCACTCCAGCAGCAGCACAAATGTACCGGCACTCTCATGTTGAGTCATGTCATGAGTCATGTTGTCTGCATCTCCACTGTAGGCCATGTTGTAAAATCAATGTAATGTAACATGGAAGTCCAAAAGACCCACTTGTTGTATAAAGAGTCATGTAAAGGTTTGCAGATTTCTGTGGTGTGGTTTTTGTGGTTCAGAATTTGGATATTCCACAGTCTTCATTTTATGTTGTCTACGTTTCAATTCTAGAACAAGATTATTATTATAACAAAATAATAGAAAATTATAAAATATTTTATGATAAAGATAATAATAAATAATTAAAATAAAATAAACATATTGAACTGGTCGGCTTGACTTTAAAACTCCCTGATCATATTTATAACTCGAGTTTTTCTTCTTTGTAAATCAGTCCTGATGATGAGTCTTGTTCTAGACTCGAAATGTAGACAACATAAAATGAAGACTATGGAATATCTGAATTCTAAACCACAAGAGTCATGAAAAGTCGAAAATTCATGGAATTCAAACAGTCATGAGGGTTGTCGAATGGCCACAAGGGTCAGTTTCACCCTTGGCTATAAATACCCCCTCATTTGTACATGAATGGACTTTTCACCTCAGCTCCTCCCACATAGCCAAGAGAGTCTGTAATCTTTTCTTTGAGGAGTAAGTAGTCACTCCAATGCCCCACGCTCGGGGTTAGTGATGTATGGTGTAACGATGTCTCTTGAAACTTTTGCTTAATTCAGAAGACTGCTAATAGGCTAGCATGTTTTATCACATGTATTGTAACTGTTGTAAGACTAATATTGAACACTTGTAAGTCATGTTGCTTTAGCCTGTGTTGAACAATTGAACTTATTTCGCTTGTTGTAATACATAATCTATTAATGAAAATGTGTTGTATATGTTGTTAACATTGTCTCGCCTGTGGTGGCTACCCCCCCCGGAAAACAGACAAACCTTTCACATAAAACTTGTTGTAACAACCGTTACACTCGTGCGGATTCATCCACTGAGTGTTGTACATGTTATCTTACCTTGTGTGTTGTGACTACCGCATTCGTGAGGATTTCTCCTCCAGAAGTTGTGCACATCCTGTTGTGTTGTGTGTTCCTAGCCGAGTTGGGACTTCATCCCAACCAACTTGGGACTCACTTCCACCCTTTCCCTCTACAGTGAAAGAACCATTGACACAAGTACACTAGCAATCACCAGGCATGCAAACATCACTTCTCGAAGACAAAGCAGACCACTCTCCTGTGCTGACAAGCAAGAGTTGAGGCAAATCCTTAAGACAATGGCAACTAGGCCATCATACTAGATGGGACTCCCACACCAAACAGTGTGAGGTCTACTTGGGAGTTCATACCGGGGTGATCCCCTAAATGTTGGCGGGTCCAGCACCGTCAACATTTCTAGCGCTAGAAGGAGGGCAGCCAGTTTTATATGGTTGAACATCCTCTCACACTCATTCATCAACCATTTGGTCAAGGCAGTAACTCGCACTCCCTCTCACCTACACGCGACTCTGCAGTTGGTTACTCCTCACCTCCCAAGATTGAACATGAGATTTTGTATCAACAGCTTCGCTCCATCCATCCCACCACTCGCCAATTCGTGAAAGTAGTCGGACTGATCCCAGACATACATCATCTTCCATATGCATCAAGAAATCCAAAAGCCACTCCAACAAGGGTTGTTGTATCATCGGTGGAAGAAGCATCCCTTGCCACACTTAAAGGTCTAGCAGAAGATATTGAAGACAGAGAAGAACCTCTGGTCTTCCGGCAAGGCGAACAAGACACTCTTGTGATCTTGGGATCAAACTCTGGTACAGGAGGCGGAGGGGAAGGCAGCGGAGGAGGCAGAGGCAGGGACAAACCAACGGACTCAGAGCCGAAACCATCGGATTCTGAAAGAGAAGAGGAGGATGAAGAAGAAGAAGAAATGGTTGACCCAAATCTTGAATGGATGAATCAAGGACCATTGGCTCTCCTGGCTATTCTACACAAGATGTCAAAATGATCAGAGAGAATGAACATCAAGTTCAGCCTTGACAGCACGGTGAAGGCAAAAGACCACTTGGACAACTTCTACCTACAGCTGCAGACCCTTTAGGTACGGTATGACGATGTAGCATGTAGATTGTTCCCATGTACCTTGGATGGTCGCGCAACTGCATGGCATCACAGCCTTCCACCCAACTCTATACAAAACTGGGATGCATTCAAACACATGTTCTTTGAAAATTTTACTGATGACAAGACCCCAGCCATGATACTCAAAGAATTGGAAAGCCTCAAGATGGAGGGAAAAGAGAAAGTGAAAGATTTCAATCAAACGTTTACAAGCATATTGAATAAGTTCACAGCGGACACTAAACCTCATGACTCCATCATTGTTGACTATTACACGTTCGCACTGCCAACCAGCATTGCACAGTTCGTCAAGTGAGTTGTGAAACCAATGTTCTTAGAAAACTGTGAACAGGCTATTGTTGTGGAGAAAGACCTGCACCCAATTTGAGTCATCAAGGATGACAAATCAACAAAGGACTCCAAGGATGCGAGCAAGAAGTCCCAAGCAATGGCGAGCAAGGGTAGAGACAAGGAAGCAAATGATATTAAGACCCTCACTCGCCTTGTCAAAAACCTGACTACAGAAGTGTCCAAGCTCAAACAATGGAAAATGGACACATTTGCAAGCAGCCATCTGGCCAGATAGAGACAGGCAAGCAACTCATCAAGCAGCAATCGGTTCACTTACAAAACTACACATAAGCCTAAGTTCCAGCTCGAACAGTGTACAGATCCTAAGTTCTATTATTTCCATGAAGAACATCATCCCGAGAACTCTTGTTCAGACTGGAAGTGAGTCACAAGCGCTATATGCAGTCATACACTTGATGCAAAAAGCAATATGCAGGAGCAGTTGGAAGACACTGATAATGACGAAGAGGTTTCACCTGATGAACCATCAAGCTCTGGGCATGTGGTGAATGTGTATCAGTACTCACGAACAATGTCCAAGATGAATACCAAGAAGCAGCCCCAAAAGAAAACTAATCGTTACAGTCTTAAGAGTAAAGGGGCTCCCCCCACACTTGGGGAAATGCAAGAGAAGGTGAGACTGCTGATAAGGAAGGACGACCCATTGGTTTCCCCAAAAGTAGGAAACACAAAACAATTCCAGGAAGACAGCGACGGACAAGGGTGCATCCATGAGCAGCAAGCTGCAAAACACTCTACCAGATAACACGAACATTTGTTCTACCGGGACACCTCGGTAAGTCTACCACCTCTGGACTACAACATTATTGATGACATGAAGAAAACTCGAGCGAACATCAGTTTGTTCGATTTAGCCAAGATCCAAATTCAGTGAGATATCATGTTGTGCGCATTAGGACAGACAACAATGGACAGCGCAACCTCTACTAGCAAGGGAGCAAGCACACCTCCCAGATCACTTTCCACTGTGCTCAATACACTCAGGATGGAAGAAGCAAACTCAAGTTGCCCTCCATTCCTGTTATCTTTTAAAATTTTCAATTTCAATGTTCACAACTACTTAGTTGATTCTGGCGCAATAGCCAACATCATTCCACTCTCCATTGCAAAGAAGATCAATGCACAATGGAGCAAGACCTTTGCGCGGATCATCCAACTTGATCGAACATCAGGGCCAGCAATTGGTGAACTACAAGACATGATCATTTGACAATCTCATGACGGTCGAGTCCACCAATGCATTAACATAATAGTTGTGGACATACCGAAAGCATATGGTCTAGTACTTAGCAGAGACAGGTCCAACAAGCTAGATGAATATTTTTCTACAGACTGGTCTCACATGTGGCTTCTGTACAAGGGAAAGTGAAACCAAATATGGGTGTTATCAAAGAGGTACATGAAGCATAATTCCACTCCCCTTACTGGGAGAATGAACCGTTGGCCTTCGCAGATCTCATGTTTGGCAACTACTTCCTTGAAACAGCATTGGGGTGTTATCCTACACGACCAACTCCAACCCCGCCAGACACACAGTTGGGACTCCTTCCTTGCCCAACTGATGGTAATGAATCTTGTACAATACATTGTACTAGTAGTAGCAGTAGTAGCAGCAACAGTAGTGGTAATAGTACTAACACATCCAACGGTCCATGTACAGACAAGTTGTGGACCATGTACTTTGACGGATCAAAGACATAGGATAGCTTAGGAGTTGGGTGTGTCTTGATTGACGCTTACAACAGGAATCATCTAGTTTCAAGTCACTTGGAGTTAGAGTGCACAAACAACATTGCTGAGTATGAAGTAATTGTGTTAGGCTTGCAGAAACCCATCAGCCTCAACGTGGTTGCACTCAAAGTGGTAGGTGATTTAGTGATAGTGGTACGGAAAGTACGTAACACCATTCACTGTTTATCATCGCATCTCAAAAGTTACCAGCAAGAGGTATGGTGACTAATCTCAAACTTCCAAGCATTTAATATCATTGTTGTACCACGTACGCGTAATGCAGCTGCCAATGCACTAGAAAATGCAGCTTCGAGAATGTCACCGATTAGGGATAGATTTACTATTGAAATTTTGTACAAACCTTCTATCCCAGACAACATAACTAACTTACACGTGTTTAATGATGATCAACAGATACTGCATTTCATGGCCAATGTTGACGTCTTCAAAGATGCAGCGATAGAAGATGACGAGCATGAGCACTCTCTGCAAGCTAAAGATGGTAACAAGAAAGGCCACCTTATCACAAAGGGTGTGGCAACATTGGAAAAGATTTATGACTTGCAAGAACATTTTCAGGGGCCAAGGAAGAGCAAGACCCACAGTTCCACCATGAGGCACAAACTAACTAGCCTGGGAACAGAATAAGATCTGAAGTTTGTCAATATTGGTACATGTTGTACACAGCAAGAGCAACAGGACTTTATCCGCTTGTTCAAACAGTACCGAGATGTGTTTGTGTGGACATATGATGATCTGAAAACTTATGACATGCAGATCATCCAACACATCATCCCAATCAAAGAAGGGGTCAAGCCATATCAACAAAAGCTAAGGAAAGTACATCCGTCGCTTAAACCCCTCATACAGAAAGAGCTTACTAATCTGTTGGACGCAAGGATCATATACAAAGTTCATCATTCCAAATGGGTCTCAAATCTTGTTCCTGTACGTAATAATTCTGGGGAAATCTGCTTGTGTGTCGATTCCTGGAACGTAAACCGCACCTCGAACAAAGACAACTACCCCGTGTCGTCTATGGACCATATTTTGCAAACAGTATCTGGGGCACATATGTTTTCCCCTCTTGACGGTTTCTCACGATACAATCAAGTTCTGGAAGCAAAATCTGACAGACTCAAAACTACTTTCTGTACCAATTTGGGTATGTTTGCTTATAGACGAATCTCGTTTGGGCTTGTAAACGCATGCGCAACATTTCAGTGCTCCATGGACATCGCTTTTCATGGACTCATTGTACAGAGTGTAGTGGTATACCTCAATGATGTGACTATGTTCTCAAGAAGATGAGAGGACGACATATGCCATCTAAAGAAAAATTTTGAACAATGTCGGAGATACGGGATTTCCTTGAATCCCAAAAAGAGAGTATTCACAGTGTTAGAGGGGAACCTCCTTGGACACATTGTTGCCAAAAGCGGGATCAAGGTGGATCCAGACCGGGTCCATACTATCACACAGATCCCTTACCTAGCCAACAAGAAAGCCATGTAGTCCTTCTTGGGCAAGATAAACTTCCTCCAGAAGTTCATCTCGGATTATGCGCAGATAGTTAAGCCCATGAAGGACATGATCAAGAAAGATACAGTCTACAACTAGGGTAAGAGGGAAAAATATGCATTCACCCAGATCAAGCAGGCCATTGCGGAAGCACCTACACTCTACAGCCTAGACTTCAAGAAGGATTTCCTGCTATACACCTTCGCCTCCGACAATTCACTAGTTGCAGTACTCACTCAGAAGGATGAGATGAACGATGAACACCGAATCTCCTTCATGAGCACAAGCATGCAGGGACCAGAACTCAACTACCCCGTCATTGACAAGCAAGCTTATGCAGTTTACATGGCAATGAAACACTTCAGGCCATACTTGTTGAAGAACCACTGAATAGTCTTTGTCCCTCACCCAGCAGTCTGCAAATTGCTTGTACAACAAGAACTAGGTGAACGACGTGCAAACTGGATGACAGGCTTGCAAGAATATGATCTTGAATTCAAGCCAGTTCACACGATCAAAGGACATGGGCTCTACAAAATTGCAGCTAAAGCAATACATGCTCCGAAGAGAAAATAAGAGCTCATCAGCTAGGAGCAAGAGATTGAGATGTACGATATAAGGCAAGCAACACCCACTGAGGACGGAACCTCTTGGTATGCAGATGTGTGCTAGTACCTTGAGAATGGCACCGTACCCTCTCACTTTTCCATCATACAGAAGAGGGAATTACGCCTGAAAGCCTTAGCATATCAGCCAGTGCACGGAGTGCTTTACAGAAAGCACAGTAATGGATTTTTGCCCAGGTTCCTGGAGGCACATGAATCAAATAAGGTACTTCAAGATCTGCATGACGGACCCATCAGGGGTCAGTTTGTGGGAAACACCATTGTGCACAAAGTTATGCGAGCCATTTTCAACTAGCCCACATTATTCAAGGATGCACATGCTTATGCCCACAAGTGCTCAATCTGTCAGTGATGCGTGGGAAAAACACGAAGATCAGCAGCCCCACTGTACCCCGTTGCAGTGACCGAACCATTCCAACAGTGGGGCCTGGACATCATCGAGGAAATTTTCCCTCATTCGTCAAACCAACACTACTACATCCTAACAGCAACTGACTACTTCACGCGGTGGACAGAAGTAGTTCCGCTCAAACAAGTGAACGACCAGGACGTCATCACCTTCCTCCAACAGAACATCATCTCACGCTTCAACGTTCTGGTATCACTTGTTTTTTATAATGCAACGTATTTTTCATCTTTGAAACTCTATGAATTTGCATTACAAAATGGTATTGTGTTAAAGCATTCATCTAACTATTATTCACAAGGAAATGGTCTAGCAAAATCCATGAAAAAAAAACATCATCCTTATAATCAAGAAGACCATTTTCTCTAAGCAGCATAACTGGCATGTTGCCCTGACGAATGCATTATGGGCTGACCATGTGACACCCAAGCCTTCTCTAAATACCTCAACGCAATTCCTGGTTTATGGTAAAGAAGCCATCCTTCTGCCAAATATCTACTTGCCTGCACTTCAGCTTTCCCAAGAATCCCAAGGCAAGCCTTGCTAGCTAGTTCAGCGTAGGATGGATGCTCTCCATAAGCTTTAGGAAGAAAGGATGAAAGCAAAAGAAAAATTCACACTCCACCAAAACCATATCAAGAGATGGTTCGATAAGAAGTCTGCAGGGAAAGCTAACTTCGATGTTGGTGACTTAGTTCTGAAATGGGATAAGTCCCATGAAGACAAAGGCAAACATACGAAGTTCCAGTCCCTATGGATTGGTCTGTATACAATCCATAAGAAGCTTGGCCAACACACATATCATCTACAATCACTTGATGGGAGGATTGACAACCATCTTATCAACGGCCAAGACCTCAAACATTACTTTCAGTAGGACGGGCTGCACCTGTGCCATGTACATAGTCTGCTTGTTGCTTGTTGCTTGTTGTTTTTCATCTTGTTTGCTTTGCTTATTATCTGTGTTTTCACTTTGTTTGCTCTACTTACTATTTTTGTTTACATTTGTTTTATATGCTTGGTATATTACTATTTTTGTTTCCAGAAATAAGTGCTGCCAACTGCTACGTTCTAGATCTTGAATAGAGTATGTGGTTGAAATTTGAAGAGACTTGTGACACTGCAGCTTTTGTCTAGTCTTATGTATGTCTTCTTTGTGCTCAGTTGTAACCTTCAGCCGATGAAGTCTTGACGGAAAAAACGAACCATCTGCAAGGGAATTTTTGGTCGAACCATGAACCTGTGTCCACACTGGGAATCCCTATGCCTGTACTCAGCCTTCTGCTCTGTGTGTTCAAGCTCATCCAACTAGTAGAAACGGAGAAGGGGAAAATCTAAATGAGCAAACCTGTGTCAGAGGTCTTACATGCTTCTATGAAGGAACAACCTCTTCTTCTCTCAATAATTCAGGATTCCTCTTCTGCCCCAAAAATAAATAGTTGCCTATGCACAGTCCTCTTGAAAAATACAAAGGCGAAAGAAGAGAAAGGCTTCCTGGGTAGAGAGGTGAGGCATGCAACTCTATCGGGGTACTGGTCAGGCTCACTAGCAGTGGAGCAATGTGTGTGTTCCTTCGTGACTCCATCGAGGTACTGTCCAGGCCTGTTGGTAGCGGAGCAACACCAGAGATGAAAACTTATACTCTGAAAATCTTCAACTCACGAGATAAATTACCCTGCCTAGATTCAAAACACTGTGATCAAGCTGAAATGTTGATTTTGTTTGACTGAGTTGGCAAAATGTGAACCACGTATGTCCATGGGGTAAGTAGGGAAGCTGAAGTAACCCGCACAACGTTTCAATACTCCCGAAACACCAAGGCCCTGTGCTATCAATGAACCAAAACAAAGAAGCTGGAGTTCTACCAGTGTGTCACCAAGTGTTGTAGTGGCTACAACTGCCCTCCAAAATTTTGGCCTGCACCCAAATTCGAAGCCTCCCCTGAGAGTTTCACTTAATGGTTGCATAAACTCAGTTCACTCTGTGAGCTCATGTGAGCCTTCACACCCACCTTGCTTGTTCATTCCACCCAAGCTTTTTCATATTGATGTCATTGTCTTGCTTGCGACCATATTCTAGTCATGCTCAAGGTCTCTACTTTGTGTGTACACATTATGTTTGCTATGAAATCATCTGTCACACTCACACACGGAGTCGCATTCACTATCACACAAGCGTCGTCACGGTTAATCAATGATCAATCACAATTGTCGCACTTGTCACTTGCACCGTCAGTCAATCATGTTGAACATGTGTATCTGGTTGGTCTAAGTCTTCTAGTCATCAAGCCATGAGGGTCTGTGTTTGTAAGATCACATTTGCATCTTTCACTCGTTCACACACTTAGTCATTTCGCTGAAGTTCTGACGACCGGATTCCCCTCTACAGCCGAACCATCACCCCGCCATCAACTTGATTGGTTGTCACCCATAATAGTGCAGAAGCACCAAGCAAGTCATTTCAAGATGTGTTGTCTGCAAGCAATTCAATCAACTTTCATGCTGGCCACCCAGAGAGTCAGACCCGGCAACCACCCTGGGACTGACTCCCCTCAAAAATTGCACAGAGGCTATTAACCTTGCCCGTTATGTTGACTAAAGAAATTGCATAAACAGACTGGACAGACACCAGTGCACGTCCCTGTCTCCCTCATAAAATTGCGCATTTTTCCCAATCAGTCCTCCCAATAGACGACCGACTAATCATCTAGAAAATTGTGCAGTTTTCATGAGCTGGCCTCCCAGCCTTAGTGCAATTTCTCTCGCTAGCATCTCCCAGCAGTACACTGACATTCCCTCCAGGAATTGTGCAGTTTCTACTGCGAAGCTCCTGGCAGCTGACTGCCAATTCCCCTTGG
Source organism: Pinus tabuliformis (assembly GCA_031772625.1). Lineage (NCBI taxonomy): Eukaryota > Viridiplantae > Streptophyta > Pinopsida > Pinales > Pinaceae > Pinus > Pinus tabuliformis. The sequence continues at coordinate 1,390,970,982 of CM062818.1, read as the reverse complement.
GAATTGAGCAGTTTCTACTGCCAGTGACCAAGCAGCTAGCTATCAATTCCCTCCAGGAATTGTGCAGTTTTGGCTGCCAGGCTCCGGGCTAGTTCCTCTAAAAAACTGTTTAATTTCTGCTTGCTGATCCTCTATGCAGCCGGCCTGTTCCTCTAGAAAAGTGCTCAAATTTTGCTGTCAAGCCCTTTCTTCCCACTCATTCCAGAAAATACGCAGATTCTATCTACCTTGCCTTCCTGCTGTCCAAATTGTCCCTCCCAAAATTTGTGCAGTTTTGCCTTCCAGCTAAGCCAGACCTCGCGGACGGTCACTGTCAACTTAGTTTGCCCATCTTAATCACCTAGTGAATCTTGCGTAGTTTTCATTAGCAGTGCCCAGAGCCATCATCTCGCCTCCCAACCATGCTGCCTCTCCCAGTCACCTACATCTGAAATGATCATGTGTCATGGTAGACTAGGAGGTTTTTGGATTTGATGTCATCTCATCATGAGTGACTGCAAGTCCAGGTACACCAACAAAAATTGTGTGACGACGAATGGGATGAATAAAGGGAGCACATGCAGAAGGACAGGTTCACCAATAGACGAATGAATGATGCATGCGAAGAGATGTGCTCGCGAACGGATGATCATGCAAAGATGTGTTCACAGATGGATGGACGAGAAAACATGCAAGATGTGCTCATGGACAGACGAACGGACGAACATGCACCTTTCATGAACATATGAGCCTGTCAAGCCTTCCAACATACAAGCAAGGAGCAACGTGTCAAGGCAACATCAAGCGAATCAACAACCATCAAATACTCTGCACACTTTACCATGTGGAGTTGAAGCTATGACACACCATAAAGACATCCATCACCCAATAGCACTGCAGCTCGACATGCTCTCCAGCAGCAACATGAGTGTACCAGCACGGTCATGTCGAGTCATGTCATGAGTCATATTATCCGCATCTCCACTGTGGGCCATGTTGTCAAATCAATGCAATGTAACATGGAAGTCCAAGAGACCCACTTTTTGTACAAAGAGTCATGTAAAGTTGAAAATTCATGGAAGTCAAACAGTCATGAGGGTAGTCGAATGGCCACAAGGGTCATTTTCACCCTTGGCTATATATACCCCCTCATTTGTACATGAATGGACTTTTCACGCCAGTTCCTCCGACATAGCCAAGAGAGTCTATAATCTTTTCTTTGAGGAGTAAGTAGTGGCTCCAACTCCCCACGCTCGGGGTTAGTGATGTATGATGTAACAATGTGTCTTGGAACTTTCGCTTAATTCAGAAGCCTGCTAACAGGCCAGCACATTTTCTCATATGTATTATAACTATTGTAAGACTAATCTTGAACACTTGTAATGCATGTTGCTTTAACCTGTGTTGAACACTTCAACTTTCACTTGTTGTAATACATAATATGGTAATGAAAATGTGTTGTATTTGTTGTTAATATTGTCTCGCCCATGGTGGCTACCCCCCGGACAACAGACAAACCTTTCACATAAAACTTGTTGTAACAATCATTACACTTATGCGGACTCATCCACTAAGTGTTGTACATGTTATCTTACCTTGTGTGTTGTGACTGTTGCATCCATTTGGACTGCTCCTATGGAAGTTGTGCACGTCCTGTTGTGTTGTGTGTTCCTAGTCGAGTTGGGACTTCATCCCAACCAACTTGGGACTCACTCCCACCCTTTCCCTCTACAGTGAAGGAACCATTAACACAAGTACACTAGCAATCACTAGGCACGTGAACATCACTTCTCGAAGACAAAGCAAACCACTCTCTTGTGCTGACAAGCAAGAGTTGATGCAAATCCTTAAGACAATGGCAACTGGGCCATCTTATCGGATGGGACTCCAACACCAAACGATGTGAGGTCTAGTTGGGACTTCATCATGGGGTGATCCCCTGAATGTTGGCGGGTCCTGCACCGTCAACACCTTCACAACAAAGCATTTTGGTTGCTTCATGTAGATTTCTTCTTTCAGATCCCCGTGAAGAAATGTTGTCTTCAAATCCATCTGTTCCACCTCCAAATCAAAAGAAGTAGCAACATATAAAGGTAATCTAATAGAAGCTATCTTGGCAACGGAGAAAAAATATCACCAAAATCAATTCCCAACATCTAGAAATAATCTTTCGCTACTAACCGGGCTTTGTATTTCTCCACTTTGCCTTATGAATTCATATTATTTTTAAACACGTATTTGTTGCAAATGGGTTTCATTCTAGACGACAACTCCACTAGATCCCAGGCCTCATTTTTGTCTAAAGCATCCATTTCTTCAACCATGGCCTTCTTACATAGTTTTCCATCCTCTGAATCCACTGCCTCCCTGATAGTTTTAGTATCATCATCAGTAATAGATAAAGCAAAATTTTAACGAAAAGTAGATGGAATATACCTCTTTGTCTCCCTTCTTTTGATTCATTTTCTCCTATAGAGTATGATTCTTCCTCCTTCCGTTCAAACTATATACTATATGGTTCTTTTTCCTTTGGTAGGACTTTTTGTTTCACAACACCCTTCACTTATTTAAATACCACATGTCTACTATACACAACCCTCTTTATTTTTTGGTTCTAAACCATGTAACCTTTTAAACCATCCCTATACCCAATAAATATTCACCTTTCAAATTTATTACCCAACTTGGTTCTTTTTTTCCTTTGGAACATGTACATACACATTGCAGCCAAATACCCTGATATGTGAGAGAGAGGGTTTCTTACTAGTCCATACCTCATGTGGAGTCTTATCCTTCAACAATGAATATGATTTGTTAAACAAGTAACAAGTAGTACCCTTTACCTCTACCCAAAATTCCTGCCTTAATCCAATGCCACTAAGCATGCTTCTTGCCTTTTCCATCAACTTCACATTCATTCTTTTTGGAACTCCATTTCATTGAGGTATGTATGGAGTTGTATATTTGTCTTGTTATACCATAATTCATACAAAACTCTTTGAATTCCTTCTTGCATAAATCTCCACCATTATTTATCCTCAACACCTTACTCTTCTTCTCAATTTGATTTTCCACCAGAGCCTTAAATTCTTTAAACTTGTCAAAGACGTAATATTTCTTCCTGAGGAAATATATCCATATATTCCTCGAGAAGTCATATATAAATGAGACATAGTACACATATTTACCGAGTGATGGAACCGACACATGTCTAAACACATCATTGTGCATAAGCTCTAATATCCCTTTTTCCTTCTTAGCAACAGAAGAAAAACTTGCCTGATTATGCTTCCCATATACACAATGTTCACAAAAATCTAAATTCGTAGAGCAATTCGACATACCTTCTATCATACCATTACCATGTAATATTTGAAGACCCTTCTCTCAAATGTTTCCTAATCTTTGATGCCAAAACATAGTATTTTCACTATAGACTACAAGAATTTTTCATCCACTTTCAAGAACCATAGAATTTTTGCACTCATCAATAACAATACTACCCAACAACTTGTATAGAATTCTGATCTAAACTCCCCTCATAAGTACTAGTTCTCATTGAACCATCTTGCATGTATCTTTCTCAAACATTATTTTTACACTTGCATCATCCATCTTGCTTACAAAAAATAGATTTCTTGCCAATGTAGGAATGTGCAGAACACAAGGAAGTGTTCTAATCCTTCCACCTAGCAACATCAACTTAACTTTTCTATGTCCTATGATTTTAGTCTTCCTCTAATCGCCTAGGAAGACATCTCCACCATCATATTTCTTGTACTCGCATAACCACTCCCTATGGGGAGTCATATGAAAGGATGCACTTAAGTCAATCAATCATACCTCATGATATACATGTGTACTAGAAGAAGCCAAGCACACATCCCTACTATCATCTGAGGTATTTTTTGCCTCTACAAAAGGAGGATCATCAGATCCATTTCCTTTCTCAGTAGTTTTAGGTCTATAGTCCTTTTTGTAGTGCCCTTATTTCTTGTATTTCCATAATACCTTTATAGATTTTCTTGGATGTTTAGATATCCCTCTAGATTTAGATCTAAAACTTGAGGAATTATTTATGTTTATGTTCTAAGATCGTCCTCTTACAGACAAGGCATCTCCATTCTAGCTCTCCATATTTTTCTATCACATCTCCTCCAACAACAAGGATTATACTATTTCATCAAAATTCAAGGTAGTTGTATTACTACCTATGGCAATAGCCAAACTATCCTACGAGTCTGGTAGAGAACACAACATACTAATGCACTTATCTTCATCTAAAATTTTAATATCAACAGATAACAACTGACTTACCGTAGTATTGAAGGCGTTCAGATGATCTATCACTGAGTCTCCATCCTTCATCCTTATGTTATATAGATTTTTCCATAGGAGCAATTTGTTCATCGGGGACTTCGATTGATACAAATTCCATAACTTGTCACACAAAGGCTTTGTCGTAGCTTCCCCTTATTCATTCAACAATACTAAATATGAGAGACACAATTGTATTGTGCTCTTTGCCTTCTGATCTAACTTCACCCATTCTTCTATCAACATTCTTGCTAGATTTGTACCTGGATCTACAACAATCCACTAATCTTTGTCCACCAACAGATCCTCCATATTGAGCTTCCATAGCTCAAAAATTTATCCATTGAATTTCTCGATCTCTATCTTTCCATTGTTTGCCATCTCTACAGTAAGAATCAATCTTGCAAATATCCCACTATAACAAGGTCTACCATGTGCCCGAGCAACAAACACCTAAGCTATAAAGGCATCCCCTTGAAGTTGAAACAACTCTGATACCAAATGTAAGTTTTAGCCCTATACATAAATTACCTACAAATTAATTCTTAAAAACATAAAAAATATATATATACACAAATATTTTCTCCTAGAACCCAAAATAAGGAACCCAGATTGATTTTTGATTATATTCCTTTCATAGTTACAATACATTATATACATGTTGAAGCATTCATAAACCCCAATCCATTAACCATGGATTATAACATAATCATAGTTCCCTTGACCGGATGTACAAAATACCATGGGCAAAACCCTCATGCCCAAAACCATGTGAAATAACTATGCACAAAACTATGGGTGGGTCCGCCCACCATCCTTGGGTATGCCCCCCATCCTTCGGTTTGACCAACCATTATTGGGTCCACATTAGAAAATTTTCCCAAGGTGTTCCTCTAGACCCCATGCAAGGGGGCTACCACCCTCCCATTGTGCCTAGCGCAATGTAACATAGCATGGAGCTAGTCATCAAAAGAATATAACACATACCCAACATCTCCCTCAGTTTGATCCTTTATGGTCTCATTCCACACTTATGGAGGATGTCTCAAAGCTCGAGTCTAGTTATGAAGGCTTGATAAAACCTTTGTGCTTAAATCTACTCCCTTGACTTTGCTTTACCTATTTTCGGTCTCTCTTTTGGTTTACAGTTCCAAACCTTTGGTGCTTTTTAGTGCCCAAGGATTTTCCCTACTCTCTTTCGTCATATTTTTTTAAGGGGCTCCTAGTTTCCTTTAGTCCGCTCTATACATCTCCTATTCTCCTAAAGGTGGGAGTGCTTTATTTCGACTCTCAAGACCTTGTCCTTCTCATTCTTATATTTTGTGGTGGATCATAGGTATTCTCTTTTTTCATAGTCCAATGTGGCCTTCCTAGTGATAGCCCAAGGGGTTCCCTCTCAATAGCCATTCTCTTTCATTTTCCTACTTATATCCTCTTCTCACTCATGTCCAAGGATTCTTTGTTACCTCTGGTCACCATTTTGTTACATTTATTTTAGTTCAATCCTATGACTAGAGGCAAAGATGGTTGATGTTGTAGAGGTCATAGTGATGGGTTGGCACCCTCCACATCTAGATATTATATGGTTGTTGAAAGCTTTTCTAGGATCTATCACATCAATAACACCCCTGAATGTCCAACAAGAAATTGAAAAGGCAAAGGAAAAACCTTAGATAAAGTGAAGGCTCATATCGAATGAAGTAATTGCACATGTGGGAAATTGGATTCTAGACATAGGGACTACAAGGATAAGAACCACTAAATACATGTAGGAAGTTGATATTCACTGATATATTAAGACCATAATGGGAAGATTCTTAGTGGAGTGATTTAAAGAGAAGCAAGAAGTTATTCTTTGTCTAAATGAGACTGAAAGGCAGATAAGGAATTTGGATTATAAGGTGATCATGATGGCTCGTGCTTTTGCAAATATGAAGTTTATTGACTCGAAGGAAGATACCAGTCTTCCTATAACCGTTTAGGTGGATACCCCTTCTGAATGAATGGTCATGTTGTCAAAATTGTTATTGTTATTAGTTGATAATATATGGTTTATAATTGGCAAGGTTAGTTATGTTAAATTTTGTATTTAGTACCATTACAGTTTATATTTCAACTTTATACAATTTCAATGGGAAAAGTCAATTTTGATATATGATTGGTTTGGTTTCTCTAGTGGCGGACTAAGCCACACAAAGATATATAGCATAGAATATATTTTTATTTGATTTAGTACAAAACATTCCTAGCCTAGAAAAAAAATAGGTGGGTTCCCTCTCTTATTTCATTCGAGAGAAGAGAGGGAATGTGACTTTGAAGCACCTTGGTGAAGGGGTAGTACAACATGATGGGTGGTTCCTACCTCCAAATCATAGTGAACCCATATTCAATGTATTCACACCTAGGATAATATCTCTTTGCAGTTTAATTTTTTGACAACTTGATTTAACTTATTTATTAGACAAATATATAGACTTGCTTATGGGCTTATTTTGGTAAAGTCTTACTCAATGAAGATAGGTATTAAGTGTGAAGTTAAGACTGTATATCATGAATCATATCTATGAAATATTTATAGCTACAAATAGACATCCCTTTTGTATTATGGAAGGAGCATTGTAGATAGTTGGAATTTTACAGTGATTTGGGATCCTCATGTAAGGTTGAAAATTGCGTTGTGTATTTACTTATTATGTTTTTTTCTAATGAACATATATCACTTTTCAGCTTTTCATTTACACGAAAAAGATTATTTAAACCTTGCATTATATATTCATGCGTACAATGGATTTCCTAGTATTTGAACCAATATAATGTATTTAAGAAACTAGTGTCTTATAATTTCATTAGGATGGATTTAGGTAAACAAAGGTTCATCTTAACTTTAATATATTAAGCATCGAAAGGGATAAACAATATTCTTTGTATGCTTAAAACATCTAAATTTAAGAGGTGCCTAACTTGTTTTTTCTTGGAAGGAAAACATCTAAGAGTTCCCCCCTATTCACTAGATTGTATAGATGGAGGACAATGTCAACCACCAGCAATGATAGTGGCTAGTAACCTTAAGGGATTCAACCAAATTAGAACCTATGACCTCTACATTTGGAAACATGCCTTTAGTTAATGTTCCAACCAATTAAGCTAACAATTGAAACTTATATATATAACCCTTAACCCCTCCACCCAATAATAATAATAATAAATCCTAGAGTGGCCCTTCATGCTTATATTGAATTTTATAATATGGGACATAGTATGTAGTTAAGAAAGTATTGCATTTTAATCTTAATGGGACGGAATTAGACTAATATATATCCATCTTAAGTTCAATGGTTGTGAGCTTGGAAACATGGAACACACACACACAAACATGGAGAGAGATCACCTTAGTTAGTGTAAGTGCTTGGGCCATTCAACATAAATATTTCTCCAACTAAGTTACGTCAAAAACTTATGTGATCCCTAATAAAGATAGTCCACTGGAAGACATCCAATAGTTCTTGCCAAATTAGAATGGTTACTCATACCTAAAATATTCAACTAAGTAGTAGTTTACCATATGAAGCAGAAGTAGTTTTAGTACCACTCTAGGACCTCTCTCTCACACACACACATATTTATTTATTTTTATTTTCCTAGGAAAAAATGTGACTTCCATTTCATTAAAAAATGGTTACATTTCATATGGGCATTAAGCACCCTAATATTCATCTTTGTTTTAAAAAACCATGAAGAAATTTTACATATTTACCAACATAAATTCAAAGAGTTGATGGAGTTCTAGAAATTTTACATATTTACCAACATAAATTCAAAGAGTTAATGGAGTTCTAGACTCAAGGTCCATTATTATATCACTAAAAAGTTAGGAATAAACCTAAAAAAAAATAGCCCCTACATGGGCCTACAAACTTCTTAGAAAAACAAACAAAAACAAAAAAACTAGTAAGATGAGACATAAACAATTCTAAAAGTAACTAAATCAAGAAGCATAATCATACATCATGAAGAGGTCTCATTATGATTGGTTGAAGAATGTCAATATCTTCTTCTAATTATCCCGTAAGGTGTTCTTCTTTAAAAACAACTCCCCCAGCTGCCACTGTGTACATGTTTGTATCATTAGATCAGATATTAGATGATTGAAAATTTGTACAGCTTTAGATTAATAATTAGTAATTAGGAGAAAAATTAATAGTTTTTTTTTTTTTGTAAGCTTCGGTAGGACCCTCTCATTTTCCAATTTTTTACAACCTCGCAGGATTCGAACTTGGGTGGGAGGTGTGAAAGCCATCTGCCCCAGCCATTACATCATGCACGTAAAAATAATAATATTTAAGACTGGAAACCATATACAACCCGTTATTGAAAAAACGGTATATAATTAGTTACAGAAAAACTGTATACAACGCTCCTCCCTTCATAGCTTTCATTGCTTTCGAGGAAGGGCCCCGAGAAATGAAAGAGAGATTTGAGGTTCTGTTCTCCGTATATAAATTAGCAGAGCATAGGTGTGTGATTTTTTGTTGCATTAGAAAATATGTGTTGTTGTCTTTGTAAGTGTGAGCAGTGTGGAGTTTGATAACCGCATGGCGTTCTCGTTTTCTTTTTTTGAAAGTCATTGACAGTGAGCTCGATTGGGAAGGTGCAGAGGAAACTGCTAAAGAAATCTTAGAGGCGCCGACTGTTCCTGCAGGCTATGAAAATGTAAAATAATTTGTAACCAAGATTGAAACAGAAGTGGATTTCCCTGCCACTCGAAGACTCTAGAGATTCCTGCGTCAGAATGTTATAAATTTATTTGATCGTTATGCACTGCGTGTTCTGCAGTGGATTATCATTGCTGTTTACCCAATCATGTGTCCAAGGCATCACTATAGATTCTGTGGTAGAATTTTCTGAGGCGTCTGTTCCAGAGGAAGGTGCTTGCTACCTGGGAAATTTCGTACCAGTGAACCTCAACGAGTATGTGATGTATACCTAAAAGAGCACAGGGTGTGTGCACTGAATTTGATCCCTCTCCTGTTAATGGGTCAACTTTTACTGGACAACATTCTGGAACAAATATACTCTCCCTCCAAGTTCCACTATCTTGCAGAATTGACTTGCAGACTCACCCAAACGCAAGAGATTTCCACGTATATCGAGATTTATATCAATTGCAGAGTCTGAAAATATTTTATAATAAATGAGGTCAAACAAATAATTCAAAATATTTTTGCAATATAATATTCTTGGGATATTACAGATTCACTCAAACTTTTCATTTTCTTGAATTTGTTTCCTTTTTTCTCTGTGCTGGAGGAGGAATGCAGAGAAATAGTTTCCTAGGTAGAAGGTTAGGGAATTAGCTTTCTATGTAGAATGTTATCTGAAAGACAATCCAAAATCTACAGTAAAAGAGGATTGAAATCACAGTTACCAAATTCCCAAGGCCAAAAGAACACTGAATAGTTCTAAGAAATTTGAAACGATTTGCAATACAATAGTTTTCCAAACACACTCTTAAATATAATGCTGAGGGTAATATTGTCTAAACACAAAATGGATTAGGTGATCTCTTACAAGAAGATAGCAGGAATCACATGCAGTAGAAGAAAATTAATGGGAAGGTAGCTATAAATTTGGTTTTTTTATTTTTCTTTTTTAAATGCATGGAAAGTTGAAACATGTGTGAAAGAAACATTAAGTTTTTCATTGGGAAAATTATTTTTTTCAATTTATTTTTCTTTAAATGCATGGAAAATTGAGAAAATCTTGAAAAAAAGAATTTAAACACTAACATTAAAAGTGGGTAAACAAAATATTAGAAAAAATTGATAATGTAAATATATTTCTATTTATAAAGATTTACATAAATAACTAATTTTTAACTATCCAATGATGAATGAAGTCATGTGGTTAAGCCTTAGCTCGAGTTTGGATGTATGAGGAAGTGATTGTTTAAGTATACGTCCCAACCCCAACTCACAATAGGAGGTGTGATGTGTGAGAAATAGATGAAAAGAAGATGAAAATTATTTTTTCTTTTTTCTTTTCTTCATTTATTTTCATATGAAAAAAATAGTTTAATTTATCTTGTTAATATTGAAAATTCAAAAGAATTCGTCTCTTTAGTGTGAGAAGAGTTATTAGGCCCATCCAACCATCCAATGTTGAATGAAGTCATGTGGTTAAGCCTTAGCTCGAGTTTGGATGTATGAGGAAGTGAGTGTTTAAGTATAGGTCCCAACCCCAATTCACAAGGAGCTTTGTGATTAGTACTCATACCCAAAGGTGAAAAAACGGAAGCATCTTATGATTCATTTATGTAACAAAGCATTTATTATTATAAAGGCTCAGATAGTAGATACACAACAAGAGTCAATTAAGCCTGAGTCAATTAAGCTTATGGTCTCGGTGTTTACATTTCATTCATGTTGAATAAGTAGTATTGAATTTAAACATTCATTTTCATTCGCAAAAATTAATGTTATTTATGTGTGTTCATATGCATATGGTGTTTAGCATCATAGCACCAATAATTAGGCGTATACTTCTTAATGCAAAATACTATTGTAAGTTATGCAAAATACTATTGTAAGTTATATTTATTTTATAGAGAATTACATGTTGGATGTTGTAAAAAAATGTTGCTTTTTCTATCTATTTAATGTTGCACTAATATCCGTGGTTATGTATGAGGAAGTGAGTGTTTAAGTATAGGTCCCAACCCCAACTCACAAGGAGCTTAGTGATTAGTACTCATACCCAAAGGGAAAAAATCGAAAATTTGAGCATCCTATGATTCATTTATGTAACAAAGCATTCACTATTAAAAAGGCTCAATGCAAAATACTATTGTAAGTTATGTAAAATACTATTGTAAGTTATATTTATTTTATAGAGAATTACATGTTGGATGTTGTAAAAAAATGTTGCTTTTTCTATCTATTTAATGTTGCACTAATATCCGTGGTTATGTATGAGGAAGTGAGTGTTTAAGTATAGGTCCCAACCCAACTCACAAGGAGCTTAGTGATTAGTACTCATACCCAAAGGTAAAAAATGGAAAATTTGAGCATCCTATGATTCATTTATGTAACAAAGCATTCATTATTAAGCTCAGATAGTAGATACACAACAAGAGTCAATTAAGCCTAAATTAAGCCTATGGTCCGGTGCTTAGATTTCATTCATGTTGAATAAGTAGTATTGAATTTAAACATTGATTTTCATTCGCAAAAATTAATGTTATTTATGTGTGTTCATATGAACATGGTGTTTTGCAGCATAGCACCAATAATTAGGCCTATAATTCTTAATGCAAAATACTATTTGTAAGTTATATCTATTTTATAGAGAATTACATGTTGGACGTTGTAAAAAATTGTTGTTTTTGTTGTTGTTGTTTTTGTTGTTTTTTCTATCTGTTTAATGTTGTACTAATATCCATAAAATAATACTATATTTTGATTGTCTTTAAAAAAATCATTACAATTGGACTAATTAGCTTATAAGAACCTAAAAGAAAGAGGAATAGTTTCTTTGTAAAACAATTTCATTGTATTTGAGGAGTGGTTTTCAGGAGATGAAAGAGTAAATCGTCGTATTGAATTTCCTCCATATCATTCATATATAAACTATAAATAAATAGTCCAATTCAGTTTCCTCCATATGGTTTTTATATTGAAGTAAATAGTTCTATTAAATTTCTTCTATATGAATATCTCTACATAGATTTTAATACTAGCAAACCAATTAATTGTCCTATTGAATTCCCTCCATATGATTCCTATATAAACTATAAATAAATAGTCCAATTCAATTTCCTCCATATGGTTTTTATATAGAAGTAAATAATTCTATTAAATTTCTTCTATATGAATATCCCTATATAGATTTTAATACTAGTGAACCAATTTATAAAATTGATACAATAATAGGTGTGATGTGTGAGAAAGAAGTAAATAGTTCTATTAAATTTCTTCTATATGAATATCCCTATATATATTTTAATACTAATAAACCAATTTTTAACTAATCTAGTACACTAATCTAGTCTGTAAAATTGATACAAGAGGTATGATGTGTGAGAAATAGATGATTTCTTTTTTCTTTTTCTTTTTCCTTCATTTTCATATGAAAAAAATTATTTAATTTATCTTGTCAATATTGAAAACTCAAAATGAATTCTTGTCTTTAGTGTGAGAAGAGTTATTAGGCCAATCCAACCATCCAATGGTGAATGAAGTCATGTGGTTAAGCCTTAGCACAATTTTGGATGTATAAAGAAGTGAGTGTTTAAGTATAGGTCCCAACCCCAACCCACAAGGAACTTAGTGCTTAGTACTCATACCCAAAGGTGAAAAAAGGGAAATTTGGGCATCATATGATTCATTTATGTAACAAAGCATTCATGATTATAAAGGCTTAGACACTAGATACACAAGTACTCATACCCAAAGGTGAAAAAAGGGAAATTTGGGCATCATATGATTCATTTATGTAACAAAGCATTCATGATTATAAAGGCTTAGACACTAGATATACAACAAGAATCCGTTAGTGGGTAAATGGAGATAAAATAGAACAAGTGCCAAGAAAGGGGGTTAAAGTGGTCCCGGGCCAAATATAAATACAAATGTAGTTAAATAATTTCTAGAGGTGAATGAACAATATGAGTGTTGTTAAATAATTTCTAGTGGTGAATGCAAAATATGAGGAGGTGTAGTGTAACATCCACCCAAGTTATGTAAATATTGTTATTTACTTTATTATACAACAACCTAATTTCCTAGGATAATTAAAAGTAAGAACAAGAATTAGAGAGGTTAGTTATGGTTTATTTGCTTAAATATTTGTTAGTTATTGATCTGAAATCACTTGTAAATGACCTCATAGAATTGATGAAGATGACCTCATAGAATTGATGAAGGTATTGCAGACTCATGTGATAGGGTGTGCCTATGTTATTTTATGCAACAGATCGATAAGATTGTGAAATACACAAACACTGAAACAATAAGAGAAACACAGTAAGCAAACACATAAAACACAACAAGCTTAATAAGGAGTTCACCCAATCCTCCTGGGCTACGTCTCTTGGTCCGGCCTTCGTCTCTTGGTCCAGCCTTTAGTGGTGGCCTTTCTATTGTGTCTTAAAAGCAAAGGTTTTACAACAATGAGCTCAATTTGAGTCTCACATAATAGATGATGATCAGTAGGATTGTACTTGGATCCCCCAAGTCTCTAGAGTACACAGACTCCCCTTACTGAATCTCAACCTCAACTGGTCTCAGTGGTATGAGTCCAATCTGGTACTCAATACCTAATAGGTATACACAAAAGAGTTGCTTGAAGCTCTCAAGCCTTCTCTGGAGTTCACAGACTCTCGGACTCTCTCTGTCTCTATTTGCTCGATGCTGCCTTTTCTCTGCAGGTCAGCTCAGCTTCTCTATTCTCTGTAATTTGCTTCTCTCTCGCCTCTTGGCTTTCTACTTCTCTCTCTTTCTGCCTGCTTCGTCTTACTCTCTATCTATTCATGGCTTAAAGCCAATCCGTTCCCTGACTGTTCGTTTCCGCTTCTCGGCTCCCTGGATCTCCTACCTCTATCCGCTTGAATTCCCCTACTCTACGTCATCATCACTGTGTAACGCTTCACAGAGAGGTGGCCACCTGTTTCCTCGCGAACTGAGTGTCAGTTCTCTTTGAATGGTCATTATTTCCATTGCTCCAAGATTGCCCGCGAAACTGATTCCTCTGCCAACTCATCGGTCATACCGGACCTCAAATCTCATGTGACTTAGCCTATTTCCCCATCGAATCCGGTCATCCATCAGATCATTTCTCCATCGTTGATTTGGAGCCTCCAGATCCTACGGTCTCCGTCCATATCGGGCAGGTAAGTAGCATGACCTTTACCCGTCCGATGTGAGCAGTTTTCTCTCTCATCCACCGGACGCATGTCACCCAGTGTATGGCATCGGGCGGGACTCTGTTGAACCTGCTTACCGCTTGAAGTCCTTCTGATATCCTGTTAGTTTTAGCGCGGGACTCGCCTTCTAACGGAATCAGCGATTTCCATACGGTTTTATGTTTTCGTCGTGACTGAGCACTTGGGGGCTTTCCTTCACTAAGGGGGACGTTATCGCTAATCGCGTATCAGAAACCACCTTTGTTTCTGGATTTGACCTCCCGTTTGTCAATTTGTGCCAGCGCGTGTTTACCATGGGCCAACGGTCTGCGTGCTTTGACCGAGGGTCCTCGTTGCTCCGTGCTGACCACAAATTGCCATCGTTTAGAGGTTATTTCTAATAAGCTCGACATCCCTAACACTTTGAAACTTCGGCATGAGTTTTTACAGAGTTCGGGAAACTTTAAGAGAGTTTAAGGATCCAATTCGGATCAGTTATGGTTTACAACTTTTTTCACTTAAATATTATTATAATTTTACATCAATTAAAAAAATATATTATATTTAACTTTTTAATATTTCAATACTTATCTTATAAATATTTTAATACAATATTTAAAATTACCAATGTGATTGTCAAGTCATGATAATTGTCAAAATACTTGTTTTAGGGATTGCCACATCCCATGTCATTTTGTTGGTATCATCTCAGTTGGTATTAGCACAATTTTTGAAGCAATTGTGTTTGTGTTCATTATGCATCCCTTTGATGTTGGTGACCGATGCATTGTTAATGGTGATGACATAAGGGAAAAAGGTTGCCAGTAGCCAACATTGTCATTGTTTAGTTTGCCATAATCATTTCTTCTTTATGGTCAGTTGCAAATGAACTCATCTTTCCCAATTTGGTTTCTGCTATGAGTACTCTATACTCTATTTTGTTGCAGATGAGTGTAGAAGAAATGAACATTCTCACAACAATTTTATCCAAACTCAGCACTAGCAAAGGAAAAATATGTGACAACATTCAATACATCATTTTCAATATGCTATTCGCATAAGTTAAGCTACAATGACCACTAAGAACTTATTTCTTCTATGCTACTCTTTCCTATTCTACGGCCTTACAACGTTTCCTTTGCAACATTTGGTGCAATTGCTAGCATTTAATATGTTTCTTTACCATAATCAAAGCTTTGTTGGGCAAGTCATTTGCTTCCATGTTGTGCTTGTTGTAAATACGAGTTTAAGAAATGACATCAAAGGCATGTACCATCAATTTAACTTTCTTAAACGCAAGATCCTTGTCTAGCTTGAGTAGTTGAGAGGATTATTGTTATCCTTGTCACTTAGGTTCAAATCCCATTTTGTGACATGTACCCTCTTCATTATTCAATTATTGATTGGTGTTCTTCATGAGCTAATTGTTGATTAGGGTTGGCAAGGTAAAAAGAATTGCATACTCACCTATGGGATGGAGCATAGGAGCTTAGCCATATGGAATATATGGAGAGAGAGAGAGAGAGAGAGAGAGAGAGGGCTAAAATATGTTGCAACTCCTCACCAAACATAACCACTTTGCCTTAAATAATATCCATTATTATTATTATTTTAAACAGTAACATTTGAAAATATATTAACAAATTATATAGGAGAGCAAAACAAGATTACATCCAATACATAAGTAGCAGGGTTTTCCTAGATTTCCTAGAGCAAATCTAAAATTAACTAGCTTCTTAGTTAAGACACTTATTACATACATCCACAAATTTCTAAAAGTGTATTACCTATATAAAGTTCCTATAGTTTTGTAACATTTAGTTGGCATAGAAAAAATTATAGGAAAAATAATAATAAAAATAAAAATCTACACTAATTATCCCATATTTATGTGTTTTCCATCGAGACTATTCAATTCATATTAAATAAAACAAATACAACAATACATCCATAATTGGCATAAGATGTTGGGGCCATAGCGACTCCAAATCCTTCTTGTTGTGTTGCTCGAAAACTTTCTAGTTATTGTTTCAGCCCATTCAGTTCCACTTTGAGCTCTTGAATCTAGTTTCTTTATGCAGATAGGATGCCCATCAATGAATCATCCTAGGATGAAAATCTATCTATTTAAATGCATAGGATGGCGAGTTCCAGTTGCTCATATGCTTCCATGATGCTTGACTATGTCCCTGAGTTCTACTAACATCCTTTCCTATTGGCCATTATTGCAACTCGAATGAAGTTTTATTTGTCATGGTTTGAACTGAGGTGTAATTACAAACTTGTTCTCAACTCTAGACAAACCATGTGTCCTAGTTGAGACTATCAAATCTAAAAGGATGTCAGAGAACCATGAGAAACTGAGGATGGAACAATGATAATTTTATTTCCAAATACTTACTATACACACCAAAAAAACCATCCTTAGTACTTATGAATCTTGGAAGGTGCATCAAAGGAATGATTATTAAGATATTGCTCCCATTTGACAACACACAGAGCCCTATGTCTCATGCCTAACTTAGTAGCCAATATCACTCCATTTTCATGGGGGGTTGACTTCTTTGATATTGTCATGATGTTGGCATTACAGCTCATAAGTTGTCCTCGATGTCAACCTCATCGCAGTCTGGTTGTCTCCATGGATTGTATGGATTTTTAGTTCACTATGGTGTCTACATTATGGTTAGCAGTTATGCAGTGCAGGAAGAGGTGTAGGTTTGGATGAAGCCTACATAGGCTTAAGGATATAGATTTAAGGATCTTGCAAAGGCTACAGTCAATTAGACATATGTTATAGAGCAGAAATATGAAGTGTGTGAAGTGTTGGATTGAGAGGAGCAATGTTTTTCCTAGTTTAAGCCTTAGCCATATGCAGGAAGGCTCAACAGTGTGGCTAGAATCTCTCATCTTGATGATGAACCACACTTGTTGTTTTGAAACGCGTCAGCCAAAAATTTCTCTTATGTGATTTCTACCAAAAGACTTTGCTTAGTGCGGATGTAGCTGAGAAATCCATTTATTGTCCTTATGTCCATGACTCTGGGTGATGAAAATAAAATACCACGAGTGAAACCTAGGTTTCACCCATGGAATTCATGTGTGTGGGGTTGGATTGATATGGTCAAAATTACCATCCTCAAATACACTAGTTTTTGCTTGTGGTATTGTGATATCAAAGGGCTATAAAAAGGAAGAGAATGGAGGCAACTGTCAAGTGCATTTGATGAGCTATTCATTGTGTTTTTGTTATGGAACAAGTTAATGCACCAGAGGGCGAGTTGATCAAGCTACAATTGCAGAAGTTAAAGTATTTGGAACATAGTGAGTAGATATACCATGAGTTACCCTTTATATGTTTAGTTTGTGATGCAGGAAGTCTAGATCTGGTTGCTAAACAAGAGATCTGAAGGAGACATGTTAGACATCCTTGTTTCTTGATATGTCCTTTAATTCTTACTTGTTATTTTGCAAAGATGGGTTTGATATGCGGAGTAGAAATCAGTGTGTTATTGAACAAATATTAATATCATGCAGAGATGTGTGACTGAATATTGTGTATGCAGGGACAGAGGCTTGTGATTTGTATTGTGGCCAGTCATTTACAAAGATATGTATCTTGTATGTTGTAGGGACAGAGAGATGTTTGGATTTTCCTATGTTTACTTATGATATCACATAATGAATAGAGAAGTTTGTATGAGTGTTGGTTAGTATTGGAGTATAAGTATGCTAACAATAACCTCATCCATGACTAGTAAAGTTTTGTAGCGATGAATTTGTTGAGATAACAAAGACTATATGTGAGATCTACACTAACCTAGGACAAAGATTTATGTGAGGACAAGTTATGAAATACTCGCTTGTTGTCAATGACTTGATTTATGCCTTGTGGACTGAGATTAGTGTTTTTTCCTAAAGTATGCAGAGATCAACATGACACTATGTATTCAAAGATGGTAAATGTTTTATTTTGCTCATTTATATGGATAAAATGTGATGTGACAATGAATTATCTTTTGTTTGCTTGATAGGATAAATGTAGAGGTTTTATGGTGAATGGTGTTGCAGAGAATGAATGTATGCAGAAATCTCTTAGTTATTTTGATAGTGCATACAGAGACTTCATTATGTTGCAGAGATTAGATTGACTTAAGGACATTGGGCTAGCACAAGGCAGAGTTTTTGTCTTGTTATTTTATGCAAATATATGATTATATGACTTATGCTAATAGATAGTCCTTGACTATATTGTGACTAGGGTTTTGTAGAGAAGACTGAGTTGTTAGTGTTGCCTTGATTGTGTTTGGCATAGATCAGTGGTTGTGAAAAATATTTATGAGTCTAGGGCCTTTAATGATGCTACTTTGAAAATGCTACTTGTCTTCATATACCCATAGTGATTAAGGATCCCACGGTGAATGAATGTTAGATGTTCATGAATCACATATGTATGATAGAGACTTATATGGCTGCTTGTGTTTCTTGTCTTGATTGGTCTTTTAGGTTTGCAGTGAAAGAGGGTTTGACTTTGTGTGCATTTCTCAAGGTGTAAGTCTAGTTTTGGGATATGCATTGTTGACATATGCAAGAAGGTACAATTATATCACTGACAACTTGCATGCATAAGTGTTATAATAGAGATTGTTCATGACTTGTTATATATATGTTGTTTCTTATTCTTTTCTCATGATGGTGATGTGATGAGCTTGCTTCTTGACAGTGATGTTACATATTGAGATGTGATTTGAATGCTTTATATGGCTTGGTTGTGTGCAAACATTTGGACATAATACTTAACAGTTCGTGACTTGGTAAATGACAGTTTGTTGATGGGATTTGGCTTGACAATTGATAAGGTTGCAACTTGGTATTTGGGTGTGATTTCTACTTGGTATTTGGCTTAATATTGATAGTGATGATGAACAAAGGATATTGATGGTTTGATGAATGATATTTTCTTGAGTTGATATAGACAGTGTTGGTGAATATATGGCTTGGCATTTGATAAGTTGGTCAGTTAGGGTTTGACATGGTACTTGAAGGAATTTGGCTTGGTATGTCTTGATCGTGTTATGGCTTGGTTGATTTGACATTTGATAGGATTTGGATTGAAAATGTTTTGGTTTAACATTTCACAATGTTGGTATGTTGGTTTTCTTAGTGATATGGTTGCAGAGGCATAATTGGTATTCAATACTGGTATTCAGTTATTCATCTTGATCAGTGTTTGGTATCTTGGTATATGGTTAGTGTGGGTGGTGGCATACATGTTTTGATGGTTGATTAAGACAATTGGATCCAATATGAAAATTAGGAAACGTGGTCCACGAAGCTGCTGATGGTTGTAGCCTTCAATGGGGGAGTAGGAGCTATCTTCTGGTAGGAGTCGGCAAACTTGATCAAGGAGTAGTAGCTCCCTTCCAGTAGGATATGGATAGCTTGTGGAGGTTGTAGCCTTATGTGGGTAGGAGCCTGCGTACTAGTAAGGGTTTGCACCAATACAAAATGTAAGAAGACTTTCTTGATAATAATAAGAAGAAGATAGAACTACAACAACAATGGTTTTCTCTCACATTGGGTTTCCACCTAAAATCCTTGTCTCCATATGTGTTATTGTGTTGATGTGTTCTTATGATTTACATGCTTTTACACTCATGATTTACTGAATAAGCTCCCATCTATAACATTATGTTCTGTTAATAAAATAATTGATCAAGACAACTTTGGAAATGAAAGCATAAACTAAGTAAATTTGAATTGTGAATGAAATACTGATTCACCCCCCCCCCCCCCCTCCAAGTATTTCTAAAACATGAATGGGAAGTAAATGCACCTCCAACCTCATATGCATACCTCCACTTCCTTCTCTATAACCTGCTCCTATTTTACCATCATCCTTATACCTCATCCAACTTTCCATCTTTGTGAGGGAATCACATCCTACCAATAAGGCCTACATGACCCACAATGTCCTCCATGTGCCTTGATTAAATTCATGCATGTGATTCTCATCTTGAATATGACATCTCCACCTATTTTCTTAAGGATATGGAATCAAAACTTCTCTTATGGTTCCATTGACCTTCATTATGCCTAGAGAGTGTGAGAATACTTAATTGGCTAGTGAGTCCTCTTGTGTGTTTAATTTTCTTGGCACATCCTTAGCTTTAGTTTTACGGGAAGAGAAGATTTCCTTAATTATCTTGTAATGGGAGGTTAGTTTAATGTCTATGGGGTTGGTTCCAAGGTTGAGATATCTGATTTTGTTATTGGAGTCCCCTACTATAATAAGTGAGCTAATAGGAAATTTCTTGGACAAGTTGATTCCTTATAGAAGGTCATACATTTCCACTTGGTTATTGGAAACTATGACTAGACTCCATGAATAAAATAATTCCATTTTTCCTATGGGGCCTTAAAGCACACCCCCTTCCCCACCCCCCACACCTGCCACCCCCTTTAAAAACAAGGACATGGGGGTGGGATTTTATCCACTTATATGTGCATGGGTCAAAAGACCATTTAATATAATCTCTCAGTTAGCAACCACACATTCAACCACTACCTAAATGTTCCCTTATGTCTCTAGGCTAGCCCCTCATAGAAATTGAATATTTCTTCATGACAAAAAACTCCTCACTTTCCACCATTGGATCCAAACCCTTTGGTCCCTCTTAAAACAAGGAAATGGAGGTGGGAATTCATCCACTCATTTATGCATGGTTCATGAGACCTTTAATATAATCTCCATGGGTCCAACCACATGCTTGATGAAAACCTCAAGGTATCCTCATGGCTTCCAAGGTAAGTTACCCTCATGAGAATTGAACCTTTCCCATTGATGAAAAACTCCTTGTTTTCACCATTGGATCCAACCCCTTCAGGTGACTCAAGGTCCATTATTACAACCCTAAAAAGGTAGGAAAATAACTCAAAAATAAATGGTCCCCATATGGGCTTCCAAACTTCTTTGAAAAAGAAACAAATAATAATCATAAGATGAAACATAAACAATATTGAAAATATAAAATCACATCATAAAAGTGTCTCTTTATCAAAGGCTAAATAATACTAGCTTTTTCTTCCATTATCTATTAGGTTTCTTCTACCACAATCAAAGTTTATTTGGACAGTTCATTTGAATCCATGTTGTGCTCCCTATAGATATGAGATGAATAAATGACATCAAAATCATGTTTCATCAACTTAACTTGTTGTTACACAGTGTTTTGTCGCATCTTGGCAAATGATGCCAAATCTAGATCTTTCACCATCCAAAGAACTATTATCATCAATCCCAAAGAAATGTGGAAGAAACACCTCTCCATGAAGTATAAGAATCCTGGATTACAAACCTTAAAAACCCTATTTTAGGAGATCGTCACAGGTGCTAGTATTACAACCTACGACATGATGCCTTGCATAATAAATGTGTTGTGATGAACTTTCCTTCATAAAAGTGTCATTTTCTTCTTGCATGGGTAACAAATAAAAAAGGTTATGAATCTTCCATTCTAAAAGCCTCGCGAAGGTATCTTTCCAAGTGGTGAGTATATGGGCTCAAACTCCTACCATAGTGGATCTCATCCCTACCATAGTGGATACCATCCCCTCCATTTTGTATCTAACTCCTACCTAAGTGGATCTCAAACTTCCATATTTGGCCTACAAATACAATGCACTCAAGGGAAAAGGGGTTGGATTTTTTACTCTTGAAACTATACTTCCACTTTGTTGAAGTATCCATTAAAGGCTTTTGAATACAAGGTCGGAATATTGGGAGGAAGCTATCAACATCAAGGCTTTGGTTGTAACTCTTTCCTTTTCCTTATTAATACAAATGCATATTTCTTTCCCACATTCATTGTTATGAGATTCCTTTATCACTTATATATATTATGTTAAATCATTTACATACGCATGCTTTGATAATTTTTTGTTTGTGTCTTTGCATATCTTTTCTTGGAACATCAAGAATGAGATTGAAAGCTATATCCAACAGCAGTGAGGATAAGCATTTCAAAAAAGGTACAAACCATTCATCAAATCCTACATCTATGATTTAATGGTAATCTAGGGAATGTTTCTATGTATTTGATTATTTTGTTCTAGTGTTTACTTTTTGAACCTAGGGAGATCACTCTTGTCCGCAAGAGCAATTTTTCCGCCAAACACCCTTTTAAGCAAATGTATTAGCACAAGATCTTGGTCTACCTCGAGTGGTTGAAATGAAAGTTGTTATCCTCTCCACCTAGATTCAAATCCGAATAATGACATGCTTACTCTTCATGATTCAATTGTTGATTAAGGCTCCTCATGAGCTAATTATTAATTAGGGTTGACAGTCACATCCTCACCTGTCAGATGAAGGGTGGGAACTTGGAAACACGGAACACACACACACATACATACATAGATGTGTGTGTGTGTGTGTATTGTGGGGGGGGCGGGGCGAGGGAGAGGGAGAGAGAGAGCACACCTTGCCTTTTAAGATAATGTGAGTGTTTGGGTCATTTGGTTGTCATAGGTGAAGAGTTTGTTCAAAACAAACCTTTCTCCAACTAAGTTCCAACAAAAACTTATCCAATATCTAATAAGAATATTCCACTGGAAGATATCTAGTAGCTCTTGCTAGACTAGCATGGTCACTCATACTTAACAATGAGACTAAGATAAATAGTATTCTACCAAAAGGAGTAAAATCAATTTTAATTCATACTCGAGAATCTTGGGTGTGTTGTGTGTGTGTGTGTTGTATGTGTGTGTGTTGTTTGTGTGTGAGAGAGAGAGAAAGAGGGAGAGAGAGATTTCCTAGGAAAAACAATAACTTTCATTGCAATAAAATAAGGTTACAATTTATATGGTCATTGACCAACCTAATATTAATTTATATCTAGAAAAGTATAGAGAAATTTTGTATATTTACCACAATTAGAGCTTGTTTGGAAAAGTAATCTATTTCTATGTTGTGCTTCCTATGTAACAACCCCAGGTTAAAAGTTCATGTAATAAAGCTAATAAAGGAAAAATAAGACCAAATGTATTCCAAGCTAAATGTTGGGAAAAACATCCTAGTGGGTGTCACTTTTGGTTTATTTATGGATAACGAAATTGGAAAAGGCAAAGAGGCATTAATTGACATTTATTTATGAAATAAAGGAAAATAGGAGAAAAGGGAGATGAAGGGTCACAAATTTGCATGCAAGGGAAATTAGAGGAAAATGAAGAAAATAGAGGCCTCAATGATAAAAAGACTTCTGAGGATCAATTCACAAACTTTTGTCTATTTTAGCTTGGAGCTCTCTTCTATTCTCTCACTCTCCCATACTCTTGCACACTTAGAGTATTCTTGGAGCACTTTGGCATACATTGGATTTTGAGAAGGAAGGACAAGGAAAACAAGGGACAAGCAAGGAAAAGTTGGATCAAGTAGCTTCAACAGGAATACTTGCAGGAAATAGGCTGCATGTGTGATTTCCTAGCTAGTTTGTGAATTCATGGTACATGCATGTGCATACTTGGTTATCTTGTTGTCATTGGCATGGTTTTTGCCAGGTGTGACAGTGGTTTCATCCTTGCCTTGCCATCTCCGGATAGTCATGGTGTGATGGGGTTCTTTCATTTAGTTGAGCTTTGGATTGTCAGATGGTTTTGGAACCAAGTGAGGTGGTCTCAGGAAAATTCCCAAGGGCCTAGGAATACCTTGACCAATTTTGGCAGATTACGGTAAAGCATGAGGGTGGAGATGAGAAACTTCCTCAAGGTATTGGTGAAGAAATTATGTGTCATCCAAGCTTGTTTTGGGCCTAGTGATCCCTTGACTGGATTTGGTGGAATTGTGGTAAATCTTGGTTGTTTATGTGCTTGTTCGGACCTAGGAATCCCTTGGCCAGTTTTAGAAGGATTGTGGTAAAGCTTGAGAGTGGAGGTGGTTTAATCTCTGGAAATACCTGATTTTTTTTGTCTCGAGTCCCACATTCATGCTTGGAATATGGCACGAGGGTGATTGGTTAAAAGAAAGATTTGATTCAACTCAATCTATGGTCGGGTGGTACATGGAAGTCCTTGACTTGGTTGGATTTTGCATATGTTAATAAGAACTATTTTCCTATGGTATTTCATGAGTATTTGTACGTGTTACTATGTGGATTTGATGGCTACTCTATCATGGTTATTATTCTAGTTATATGTTGGTCATAAGCACAGTTTCATAACAGGTTCTAGTTTTGGTTATTGATATGTTTGATTTGTTGATGAATGGTTAATGAATGTTTTAGCTAACATATGTTATTGCAACTAGTATGAGAGGACATTAGACCTTCTTAATGATTCTAATTTATGTATCAGACTCCTATGTTCAGATATGCCTTCATGACCTATAGATTACATGTTCTCAATATGTTTAACGAAATGAATGTCGTGGTTAGGCCTAGTTAGTTCAAGTCTCTAACTCAAGTTTGAATGTTTAGCTTTGTTATCATGTCATTTATGCTTTTGAGAATTTACAGGAAGTTCTGGGAAGTGGTATGGAATCTGACCTCGAATTTAAGCTCAAAATCCACGACTGCATGGTCCTAACTAGAAAGTTTGGGTTGCAGCCACATGGATGCAGACTTGTGCATGCAATTGAAGGCTCCCAACCACATGTATGCCTTGTTGTGGGAGCGGTTGAGGGCCTAGGGCAAGGAAAAGGTTGTCCAGCTTAGGATTTGGCCACCTGGGGCAGTTGCTCAGCCTCTGAGTGACCTGTAGCCCCTGTAGGATGTTGTGAGATGTTATTTGGTTGTTATTAGTCAACCCCACTTCCTTAATGGGACATAGGAGGTTGGGTCATGTCATAGTAGCTCTCTATCTCATGTTTACCCTGATAAGCCTAGTGAAATTTGGTAAATGTGGGAGGGGTGGTTACATCATGTTGGGAAAGGGTCCCCTGGAGTAAATTTTGTAACTAATTTTGTTAATTATGTAAAGTCTACATTTTGAGGGAGCAGAGCGTGAAGGTCATAGGAGTCAAAGGGACTTTAGTCCCTTAGTTTGTTATAAGATTGGATGTTTTGTGACCCACCCATGGTTCGTGAACCAGGGGATTGTAAAATAAGAAGTTATATAAAGAAGTCATAGCGAGTCATAGGAGATCAATAAGATAATAGAAGATCATTGTATGGGTAAGTAGTCTGAGGTAAAAAAGTATGTTTTCTGCACTTAGGTGAAGGGGAAGACTCATGCAGCTGTGTGCACGGAGACCTTGGTAAGTTCGCAAGCTGAGTGCGCGGGCCCCTGCAACTGGGAGCACAAGGAAGAAGAGTCTGTAACAGAAAGATTATATCAATAAAGATTGTTTTTGAAGTTATACTTATGTATATGTGCCTTTATCTTTACTTATGCAATTTATGTATTCGCTCTGTTTTTCTACAATTATCTAAAGAAACACTTAATTGGTGCGCGAAAGTAGTAGATCTAATAATTTACATGATGTTATGAATGTTTTAAGTGTTCCATGAAGGGATAGATATTGTTTCTGTAAGTTACTGTGATTTGTGCAATTAAAGGGTTAGGGTTCATGAAGGTCAGGATAAATCCCTAGAAGTAACAGAAAACCCATCACTCTGACCTCTGGATGCAGAAGCCTGGTTCTGTCATTCCCTAATACTGCTTCGGGTGAGACTGCAGCCTGCACTACATGGCTTGTTGCCGAAAGGGCTAGAAATTTAGGGTTTTGTTGGTTGGTGCAACTAACTTTGAACCTGGGTCAGGACCCCTCAAGCCAACAAATGGTTTCATTGTCGAGACGGGGATCTGTCTGAGGAATATGTGATGTCGAATAAATGGTTCCCAACTAAGAAAGAAATCGAGAATCGGAAGAGTGGCTGAATAGATATCTGCATATAGACGAGCACATAATTTTCTTTTGTTCTTTTCTATGTGAATTACACCAGTGGTTTTCGAAATTAGCAAATAATCAAGGTACGTGGAAGTTGGACAACCCTATTGTGTGGACTCCAGAGTTGGTAAAGCATCTGGAAACTTCAAAGAACAAAATCGCGAGGGCTGTTGATTACTAGATCAATAGCATTTTGGGTGGATTCATCGCTGAGTTCGTGATTGATACATCTGTAAGTTATTGCGAAGCTGAACGACGATTCTTCAAGAGACCTAGAGGTAATTATCTGAAATCCCTGAAGAATTGTATTAAAATGTTGTTGTGCGAGAAAACGGTTATGCCATTAAATTAGTGTTTAGAAGGGATCTGACGGGAGCTACGCGAAGTGGAAAAACATTCAGAAGAGACTTAGATTCAGGTGTTGAATATAGTCCCCTGTTGGGAGCGTCTGATAGTGACGAAGAAAGTAGTATTTTGAGGACACCTCTAGGTGCGATACAGATGGTAAAACAAGGTATCAGGGATACCACATCCATCCACTCCACCCTTGCCATCACCTCCGCCTCACACACCTACACCTACACCTACACCTCCACATCCACTATTCAATATTGCTAACGCAATGAAAATGCCCATATTCAGAGGTCTTGGGATAGAAGGCCTTGAATAGTTTTGGTTTGTAGCAGATGTTGTGTGGAAGTCACAACAGGTTATAGGTGATGATTTAAACAAAGCACAACAGGTTACAACAATATAAGATAGAGCCCTAAGCTGGTACATTAAGTATTGTTTGGTGCATCAAAATGTAACACTGGATACAAAGAAGGCACTTAATAATGAATTTAAGAAGCCTAAGTCACAAGCTCAGTCAGTGACAGAGGTCAACGAGATCTAGAAGAAGGTAAATGAATCTGCATGGGACTTCGATCAGAGGTTGAAGTGTTTTCTCCAGCAGGCTAATATGCCAATCACGAATTATCAACATAGGGATTGGTACATTGCTTCATTGTTAACCCATTTGATATTTCCGTTGTCACAATAGAAAATTCGCACGCAGGCCAAAGCATTAGATATTTCTATGAGATTGGAAGCTTTGCCCATTCAGGATATGAATCTAGGGGTGCAGCAGATTCAGTCACAGCTGGTTAGCTTACATATGGAGTTACAGAGCCTAAAGAAGGGAAAGGAAGTCCAGGTTGAGGTTCGTGCATAAATTTGGTGTTTAAAATGCAAAGGCCATGGCCATGATAAGGACCATTTCCCGGTCTATCAAAATTATCTTACTGGGAAGGCCATTCCCCCTAAAACCGGAAAATACTGCTAGGTCGAGCGCAGGAGTAGCACCCTGGTGCACTATTTGTCAGGTTACATGACAACATGCAACAGATAATTGTCATCTACTACAGAAGTTTGTACAAACCCCCCAACAATTGTTTTGCAATTTCTGCAAATCTGTAGGTCATGATGAGCACCATTATCGAAGTTATGAATTAATGATGGATAGAACCCCTACGTATAGAATGCAGGTCAAGACTCATCCTCAAGTTCAGGGCGCAACTGCGGCAGGTTGAGGATTCTAAGGCCGAGGAAGAGGATGAGGAGGAGGAGCTGGAAGGGGTCGTGGTCAGATCATCTACTATAATTGTGGGGAAGTGGTTCATTTTGCACGGGTTTTTCAGAATCCAACACACCCTTCCTGTCAATATTGTCGACAGTTTGACCATGTTATAGAATATTGTCGAGTGCTTATCGCAAAGATGCAAGAAAAGAAGACTCAGACCCAACAGCCTACGCAGAACATCTAGATGATGAGGTTAAATCCTCGCAAAGATGGGCCCAGTGTCAATATTGTTACGCAGAGCGGTGTAACTACTAGAGAAGATAAGGGAAAACAACTAAAAGTTGATGTGTGGTTTCACAAAAATGTTGATAAAGAAACGAGATTTGATGTAAACAAGGTGAAGGAAACATTTCTAGAATCAAAAAGGAGCTTCGCATATGAAGGAGCTTCTACATCATGGACTCAAAATATCCATCATTATTAGCATCAGTTTTAAAAACTTGCATGAAACTCCTAAGGGATAAGAAGGCAGTAGAAGCACTGCAAGAATTGATAGATAATTGCACTGGTAAGAATAAGCCTATACTAGAACAATGCACAGTACATAAGATGGGAAAAAGTAAAAAGAGAACTAGTATCAAAATGAGATTAACTGCCTAGATTGGAGAATATGAAATGGACCAAGTAATTATTTGTTGATTTGGGGTAGCATCGAATGTGCTCTAGCCACGAAATTTGGTGGAGAGGTTGGGGCACATGAGATCTCCAATACCCAGAAAGGATCTCATGGTATGGTATGGTTAAAATAATTAATATTTTTAATGGAGTCCCTAAGCCTAAACTTAGGGAAAATAAATTATCAATGTGTATTAATATGAATCTGTGCTAGAGTGGTCCAAAAGACATGGATCAAGCCAGATCTAATCTTAGCCGTTGATTAGGGACTTAATCTCAGTCATTGATATGTCAACAGGAAAAGTGTAATAGGAGGCTTGAGGGTCACTTGGAGAATACACGAGAGTGATGAGTCATTCTATCCTCTAGAGCAGGGTTTGCTAAGAGAGATAGAATCAGTGATCAGTTGCAGTGAGGGGCAGTGAGTACGAGGTAGAGAGGTAGGGATAGTGTCAAGAGACCAGCGTAGAAGCATAGAGAGGCAAACGTAGAGCCATAGGTAGCCATGCAGAGGTAGCAGAGATTGCACAAAGCCAGAAGGGCCTGCGTCATCCATGCAGAAGCTGCGGAGTGACACAAAGAGCCAGAGAAGCTGTGTAGAGCCTCAGTAGGATGACGCAGAGAGTTTCAGGCTAACACAGAGGCCAGTAGGGCTGATGTTGAGCTTCAGATTGTGCTAGAGAGGGATTTCATGGAGTAGGCTTTTCGAATACCTATTTCTGAAGAGAGGTATTGCTGCCAGATTTTTTATCTCTGTCGAGTTAGCTAGTTTGGCACCCAGTGTACTCAAAAAAGAACTGCTTAATAATAAACCCTCAGATAGCTACACTGGTTTTCTTGCAATGGGTTTTTCTGGAGACATTAGTCCAAAATAACAGTGTCATTTGTGTGCTTGTTTATGTTTCCTTCAGTTGATAATATGTAATGTGTTGAGCATGCACTTGTATTTATTTTCAGTGTTTACATGGTAAATAACTTGTTAATTAACAGAACAAGTAGGTAGGAATAAATCAGTGAAGTGCATGGAGGGTTTCTAACTGTTAGACTTAGAAACTTCAACATGGTATCAGAGCGTGATTGCAGATCATAGGAGGACTAAAAGACATCAGCCGAGTGGAGAAATAGCAACAGAAAACAAATGTCCCGAGGTGAAAAAAGTTGTTTCTAGCGATGCAAAAGTTAAGGAGTGTGACGTAGAGCTAACCAGGGCCACGCAGAGGAAGCTGGGAGCTGCGCAGAGCCCCAGAAAGGCCAGTGTTGCTGACGCAGAGGGCTAGAGGGCTGACGCAGGGCATCCCAGGGCTAACGCAGGGCATCCCAGGGCTAACGCAGACCCATCTAAGGTGACGCAGAGCCAATGTGAGGCAGAGAGGGGCTAACACAGTTCACAAAGAGGCAGTTGTTGGGGTCTAGAAGGCTACAAGAATATTGCAGAGTGGAGCTGGTGAGGTACTATAGTCATAATAATACCTGACAGAGCAGGGCCAGAGGAGTTTTTATTGAGGGATTCTAGCCGAGGAACCTGGATTAGAGGTGCAGCTACACAAGTCGATCAGAGTAGGGGGCATCTCGACAAGTGGCAAAAGGATTTCCAGGAGGGAAATCAGGACTTAGGGGGAGTCCAGAAGAGAACTTCCAGATGGGAAGTAGAGACTCAGAGGAGTCGAACAGAGAACTTCCAGGAGGGAAGTAGAGGAGCATCATGGCACTACATGGGGTAAGAGACCAGGATAAACTAGACAGAGCATCGAACTTCG
Source organism: Pinus tabuliformis (assembly GCA_031772625.1). Classification (NCBI taxonomy): domain Eukaryota; kingdom Viridiplantae; phylum Streptophyta; class Pinopsida; order Pinales; family Pinaceae; genus Pinus; species Pinus tabuliformis. Next base: position 1,390,940,911 of record CM062818.1, on the reverse strand, counting down.
CAGTCTGGAAGGCCAGAATCTCATCAATGCTTAACAAGAATCGTGTCAAGAACTTCGCCTTGAAGGTAATAGTTGTCTCAGTCGACCCCAATGATAATGATAAGTACAAAGAGGCGATGGTGAGGGCCAAGTGCATTATCCTTGATGGGGTCAAGGACCATGTGGTACCACATATAGCCAAGAAGGAAATGACATTTGAGATGTGGGAGGCTCTCAAGAAGCTGTATCAACATACTTATGTGCAGAGAAGAATGTTTCTCGAGAATTAGATGAGGTTGTATCTGATGAAGAAGAGGAAATCAATTGACACCTTCCTTGGAGGACTGAATGAGATCCGAGATCAGTTGACTACTATAGGGGCAACATAGGATCAGGATCTAATGGTGAGGATAGCCCTGAATGTTGTCTTAGAAGACTGGGAAGTGTTTTTCCAGAGTACACTAGGTAGAGGAACACTTCCACCTTGGGACAAGATGTGGGAAAATCTTCACCAGGAAGAGATCAGACGGCAGTCGAAGACAGGTAGCAGCAGCAAGGGGATCAAAGTCAAGCAGGAGGAGGAAGATGTGGCCCTAGCATCTGAGGGAAAGCAGGAAAAGTGGAAGAAGAAAGATCTCTCCAAGATCAAGTGCTTCCACTATGGGGAGCTGGGTCATTATGCGACGTAGTGTCCAAGGAAGAAGAGTAAGGGAGAGTCTTCCGAGACTAAGGCAACGCCAGCATGGGCAAAGAAGGAAGTTTTGACAGATGATAATTGTGCCATGAGTGCACATGCACCACTTGAGTGGAAGCAGGGAGACATCGAGCTGTAGTCAGGCGAACTACAGGCAATGAGGGGCAGGATCGTCGAGGTACCCAGCCTCTTGGATTAAACCTTGCTATAGGAGCCCTGACAAGGAGTAGCAGTATTGGCTGAGTGGGTAGAGATGGATGCAGATGGAGCGACAGAGAGAGCTACAGTGAAGGAGTCCCGAGACAGCGCAAGGCTAGCAGGCTGCAGCAGTGCGAGAGGCACAGGAGTGTTGCACTAGTGCAGGATGGCACAAAGAGGTGTGCAACAGTACAAGATGCAAGGAGTTGTTGCAGAAATGCAGAGGTCAAAGAGGGAGCACTTGTCAGTGGCAGAGGGAGCTTCAGCATCAGTGGGTGTCTCTAGCCCAACGAGGAGGTCAAATTGGGAGGTCAGTTACTTACTTCTCAATAACTGAGTTGTAGTGCCACAGTGGGTAACACGATGTAGCATGATGAGAGGAGGTGCAGTGCAGATGCAATGCTGGGAGAAAGGACCAGCACAGATGCAGAGGGAGCTGTCGTACAGATGCAGCAGTGGCAGTGGAAAAACCATGGGCAACAATACAAGATGTAGCATTGTAGAGGATGTTGGGCATGAAGGCCTAGCATCAGCACAGATACTGATGTCGAATGATCAGAGTAATACTCAGTGAGGAGTATTGCTAAAGCACAGTCCTCGCTAAGAGGGAGTGTTGATTTGGGGTAGCATCGTATGTGCTCTAGCCACAAAATTTGGTGGAGAGGTTGGGGCACATGAGATGTCCAATACCCAGAAAGGGTTTGGGCACATTCTAAACAGATCAGGAGACATTAAAATAATTAATATTTTTAATGGAGTCCCTAAGTCTAAACTTAGAGAAAATAAAATATTAATGTATTAATATGAATATGTGTTAGAGTGGTCCAAAAGACATGGATCAATCCAGATCTAATCTTAGCCATTGATTAGGGACTTAATCTCGGTCGTTGATACATCAACAAGAAAAGTATAAGAGGAGGCTTGAGGGTCACTTGAAGAATACACCAGAGTGATTAGTCATTCTATTCTTTGGAGCGGGGTTTGCTAAGAGAGATAGAATTAGTGATTAGTTGCAGCAAGGGGCAGTGAGTATGAGGCAGAGAGGTAGGGACAGTGCCAAGAGGCCAGTGCAAAAGCAGAGAGAGGCAGACATAGAGCCAGAGGTAGCCACGCAGAGGCAGCAGAGACTGCACAAAGCCAGAAGGGCCTACGTCATCCACGTAGAAGCTGTAGGAGTGGCGCAGAGAGCTAGAGAGGCTACGCAGAGCCTCAGTAGGCTAACACAGAGAGTTTCAAGCTGACGCAAAGGCCAGCAGAGCTGATGCTGAGCTTCAAATTGTGCTGGAGAGGGATTTCGTGGAGCAAGCTTTCCGAATACCTATTTCCAAAGAGAAGTATTGCTACCAGACTTTTTATCTCTATCGAGTTAGCCAATTTGGCACCCAGTGTACTTAGAAAAGAATTGCTTAATATAAAACCCTCAGATAGCTACACCGGTTTTCCCGCATTGGGTTTTTCTGGGGACATTAGTCCAAAAATAACGGTGTCATTTGTGTGCTTGTTTATGTTTCCTTCAATTGATAATCTGTAATGTGTTGAGCATGAACTTGTATTTATTTTAAGTATTTACATGGTAAATAACTTGTTAATTAACAGAACAAGTAGGTAGGAATAAATCAATAAAGTGCATGGAGGGTTTCTAACTGTTAGACTTAGAAACTTCAACATTCTTGATTTAGGATCTAATGAAAAAGTTTTGCAGAAGAAAACTTGGGAAAGAATGGGAAGATCAGTTATACAATGGTCCCCGATCTAGCTGAGGATGGCCAATCAGTAGAAGATTATTCTTATGGGGCACCTACATGGAGTGATTGTGGATATTGAAGGGGCGTGCGCCATAGCCGACTTTGAAGTAATAGAAGTCGTGGATGACAGTAAACCATATCCAACACCGCTTGCAATTAATTGGGCATTTGATATGAACATGGTCATCAATCTGAAGAAGTGCAGTATGACATTTGAAAAGCAGGAACTAAGGGTGATTGTGCCATTGGACCTAGCCGAAGGTGCGCGGTAAACTAAACCAATCCATGATTATGAGGAAGATGATGACATTGAGAAGATCTATAGGCTGACTACGTGGGGTGAAGATTGGATCAACCCTACGGTGGATGGGTGAATTACGACAGAGGAGAGCTCCTGTAATTCAAATTTAGATGAGGAGCTTGAGCACTGGCATAGCCGATTGCATGAAGTCTCATCACTGTGCTGCAATAGGCTTACCAAATCACTATGATGTATATCCACCAAGGTATGTAATTTACCTTATTATGATGGTTTAGAGGATTTCAATTTATTTCTGGACAAAATTGAAAGGGATGTGCCAGAGGAACATCGGTTCCAAGCATGAGACATTGCACTATGAGCTACGCCTTCCCATTGGCGGGGCATGCATAAGAATAATTTTACAGATTGGAGGAAGTATCGAAGAATGATGAAGTTGAGGTTTGGGTACGCTAATACACACATTTCGGATAAATACACAGGGAAGGACGATCTGTGCGAGCACTTAGCTCATTGGAAAAAATCATGGGGAGAAGAACCGCAGCCGGAGTGGGTTCATATATTCTGCCACACTTTGGATACAATCCCAATGAATTGGTATCTGGAAATGAAGCTGCGACACAGGACTGCAGAATGGGATGTTTTGAAAGAAAGTTTTTTGTTAACTTTTAGCTTTGAAGATGGGTTTGAGTGTATAGATGAAGCACTATAGATGATCAAAAATGTTATATTCAAAATGCATAAAGAACTGGTTGAATGGGTACAACCAAATTGGGGTACACAGCTACGCCATGTGCTTGAATGCTACAATGTGACCATGGAGGATGGTGAGGAAGATCCCAGGAACATCCAGATTCCTGAGTCCAAAGGACAGCACGAAGTTGAGGGACCTAAGGCAGAAATCCCTGATATATCATAACCTTTAAAGACCAAGCATGTCAAAATTGGATTGGAAGCACAGCCTAAGTTCACGAACATCATTGACTATTGGGACAAAGATACAGTAGATAAGGTCGTGAAGCTCTTGCGAGAGTATCAAGGCTTGTTTCCCACCAAGTTCTCTGATCTCAAAGGGATTGTAGGGGATTTGGGATTCATGAAGATCAATTTGAAGCCAAATGCAAAGTTAGTGAAACAACGTCCCTACCGATTAAATCCTAAGTATAAGGAAAAAGTGCGCAAGGAATTGGATAAAATGCTTGAAGTCGGGATCATTGAACTTGTCGAGGAATTAGACTGGGTTAGTCCCATGGTGGTTCAAGAAAAGAAAATGCAGTGTGAAATTTGGATATGTGTATACTTAAGGAAGTTGAATGATGTGTGTGCCCACGATCCATTCCCTACGCCATTCATAGATGACGTACTGTAGAATGTTGGAGGACATGAAGCCTATTCATTCACGGATGGATTCTCAGGGTACCATCACATTAAGATCGTGCTGGAGGACCGAAGTAAGACTACCTTCACAACTAAATGGGGTTGTTTTCAGTATATAATGATGCCTTTCGGGCTTATGAATGCCCCAGTAATTTTATCTAGGGTGGTAATTGCAACCTTCAAGGAATTTATCCATAAATTTTTGGAGGTCTACTTCGATGACTAGACAATGTTCGGGTTAGTAAAGAGACATGTTGCTAGTCTGTGCCTCATGTTGGATACTTGTTGAAAGCATCAGATAACACTTAATTTGAAGAAATGCATATTCTTCGTACCCTACGGGATACTCTTGGGTCATGTTGTTTGTAAGCAGGGATTGATGATAGACCCTGCCAAAATTGCAGTAATTGTCAATTTGGAAGCCTTGAAGAATGTTAAACAATTGTGCACAACATTGGGCCATACAGGATATTATAGGAATTTTATCAAAGCGTATGCACAAAACACTGCACCTATGGAAAAATTATTGATGAAGGACGCAACATTTTGCTAAGACAAGGACTGCCAGAAGAATCTGGATATTTTGAAGGAGAAAATGGTCACCGCACCCATTCTAGTTTTCCCAGATTGGAAGAAGGAATTCCACGTTCGTGTAGATGCTTCCTGTATCGAGTTAGGAGCTACGTTGTTCCAACCAAGCGAAGGAGATATCGACCATCCAATATCATTTGCAAGTAGAAAGTTGTCGAAGGTGGAAAAGAACTATCCAACCACAGAGCATGAAGGTTTGGCAATGATGTATGTGCTACATAAATTCAGGCACTATCTTTTGGGTTCACAATTCAAGATGTTTATTGACCATTCTAGTCTGAAATACTTGGTCAACAAGCTTGTGTTGGGGGGGAAGATTTTCAAATGCTTGCTACTATTCCAGGAATATGATTTCGAAGTAATTGTGAAGCCAGGGTGCTTGAATGCTGGTCTAGATCACCTATTGCGAATTGAGAATGGGGATGAGCCTACGAGTCTAGAGAAAGGGTTTCCTGATCCGCATATCTTTGTTGTGTGTGTCATAGATGATCATTTCATCGATACAATTCAATTATTTTCTACAAATACAGCTCCTGAAGGGTATTTGACGCAACAAAAGAAAGAACTGGTGGCCTGGGCTAGAAATTTCTTTGTGATCATTAGACATTTATACAAAATGGGCTATGATGAAATACTGCGTAGGCATGTTCCAAAGTATGAGCGACAAAGTATCCTTGCAGAAGCTCATGGAGGAGTAGCAGGAGGACATTATGCAGGAACAAAAATTGCTCAAAAGATCCTACGCGCGGGACTTTGATGGCCAACTGTGCATAAGGACTCCAAAATATATTGCAGGGCATGTGATGTCTGCTAGAGGATGGGGAGACCATCACGAAGAGATGAATTTCCACTAAATCTATAAGTGGAGTTGCAACATTTGATAAGTGGGAAATAGACTTTGTGGGATGAATAAAACCTTTGGGGCAAAAGACAGGGGCCAGATATATAATTACCACGACTAAATATTTTACCAGGTGGGTAGAGGCATAGCCTATAAAATATTGTAGCGTTGCTATCACCGCGAAGTTTATTTTTGAGTATATTTTGTCTCAGTTCAATTGCTCTAGGATTTTGATGAGTGATAGAGACACACAAATTTTGAATGAAACAATTGTTGCATTGCTCAAGGAATTCCAGGTATATCATCAGAGGAGTACACCTTATCACTCTCAAGCGAATGACAGAGTAGAAGCCTTCAACAAAATTTTGGAAAGCGCTTTAACAAAGATTTCAACATGAAGCGAAATGACTGGGATGTAGGCATACCAGTGGTCCTCTAGGTGTACAGGACTACCTGCAAAAAGTTGATAGGACAAACACTGTTCAGACTGGTATATGGGCAAGAGGTTGTAATGCCCATGGAGTACATAGTGCCAAGTTTATGGATTGCAGCAGTTACAGACATGGTTGATCGCGATACCATGGAAGAACGACTTGTGCAGCTTGTTGAATTGGAGGAGGATCACTTCTTGGCGGGATTTCATCAGTAGGTGCAGAAGGACCGTGAAAAGGCATGGCATGATCACCATATCAAACAACACACCTTTAAAATTAAAGATTTAGTGTTGCTATATGATAGTAAGTTCACAAAATTCCCAAGAAAATTTTAGATGCATTGGTTGGGGCCCTATGTTGTGAAGGAAATTATAGATGGAGGCGCAGTTCAACTCGTGAAGCTGAATGGGGAATTATTTCCGAGAAAATTAAATGGAAGTCGCTTGAAGTTGTATAGGGGCGATCTCGCCCCTACGCAATGACTATATGGTTGCAGGGTAGTCTTAGTACTCCAAGCAGTTGCAAGAAAGTATGGGACTTTAAACTACACTGCCCGAAAGTTAGAAAGGAAAAATGAAGGGACTACGTGACAAGTAGAAGGATGGCGCTGAGGGGAGCTATGTCGAAGGAGTTGCGCCAGGTGGGTGGGCCCTGCGCAACCTACCCAAAAATTGATCGTTGGAAGCATTGTGCCTGATTGGATGGAGAATTTTCCATTGAACGAAGACGGGGGGGGGAGCATTTAAGATGTAGATCTTTGGAAATATGCCGCAAATGTGCATTGATGACCAAGAATTGGAGGGAACAATTAGATTTAAATTCAAATTTATTTATAAATACGGCATATCACTCTGCATTTGAACACTTTGCTTCTTGAGGGTTTGCCTTAAGATTTTTCGCCTTTCTTTGCGCCAAGTATAGTGCTATATGTCTAAGCTGGATTGGGAGGAACTCCTTTAATGACTAGAGTTCGCAAACTTTCTTGATTACTACCTTGCAAGCTTCCTTGAGAGAATCACTACAACTCATCTTGAGACAGAGCCAGTTCCACCCGAGACAGCGACAACCCCATCTATACCTACGAGGTTGCCTACTACCCCGCCTAGGTCGCCAAGGCCTAAGCCATCTGCTTCTACGGCGGGAGATAGGAAGTAGAAGAAACCTCAACAAGTGTCAGTGCGCAATCGCCGTAGAAGAATCTGACAGAAATCCACTAGAAGGGAAAAATGGATAAATCCAAACAACCGACGGAGCTACTGATCTACATGAGGAAGAATTGGGCGAACGAGAAATAGAGGAGCTTGATGTAGAATAAGTTGAACCAAAAACTCAGTTGTTGAAGTACATACCACCTAGAAAATCCACGATGAAGGTGCTCAAAGATCCAGATGTTGTGACGTTCATGGTTTCTACGGCTTTCACAACCAGAGAATGTGTTGTTTGAGATCTCATTGCTAGCTTGAATACCAAATTTGAAAATGGAAGATTGGGACTTTTGGGATTGTTAGCTTTGCTACATGTTTGAACATTTTGAGGGCCAAATGCAGACCCGTCCGTGCTGCTGTTGTTCAAGGAAAGCTTGTATTGGTCATCCTCCTCGCTCCCCTCACTCTGCCCACACTTTCATAACCCCCCGCTATCTCTGTTTTCCTTCCTAAACCTCTCCATTTCCCATTTAAAACCCCTGAAATCCATCAAAGCCACATTTCAATTTAGCCCCCAGGCGCTAATGGTGTTAAACCCCTATAACCGCGCGCCTTCGCAAAAAGCGCTACCCGCGAAGTCCTTCCCTGTCACATCCGACGAAATCACGTGCTTTTAATTCCCGTCGTCCGATCCTCCACCTCGCGATCCAATGGCGTTCGCACCTCCCGATCGCGCGAGCTGCCCACTCGTTAACCAGCGGGGAAAGTGGTTTCGGCCCTGTCCCATCTACCACGTGTCACCCGCTGATTGCGATCGCGCCCCTTTGTACATTTACCGCCATCCTCCTGTAAGCGGTGCGGGGAATACCGCCCGCCACCAAAACCGTCGTCCTCGCCGATTAAACCCCGTGCAGCTTCCGCCCCCAATCACCATTGGATCTGCCCGCCTGCAATCCAACGACCCTCGTTTGTCTGCCTCCCATTCCAGTCCGATATCTTCGACAAACTGATCCCCGTCGTTCATCTCCTGGATCCAACGGCTGATATTTGTTCCGGCCTTTTCCATGCCTCCGCCATATTGTCCGTGCCACCCTTGACTATGTTGTGCTGCCGAAGGATGAAGACAATCATCTACCATCTCTTTGCGTAGTTAAGCTTCAACTACTGCATTCAACACATTGTACACCCAAGAGAAAGAAGGACAATGCCAAAGAAGAAACTTACATTCAGCAGTTAATGCATTCCGTCCTTTACGACACTTCACCTGCTCGAGGAGTGCAATAGAGTACCAGAGAATGTCAAATTCATTCATTGAAGCAGTAGATCGTAGCAGAGGCCCATTTTAGATAGTTAATGTGGTTGGTGGTCCATTATGACCCCTCCACACACAGGATAGCAGAGCATTTTGTAATGAAACTCTATATATACCCTGAAACAAGATGTAATGGGGTTGATGGTTGTTGTTTTGATGTAAGGTTCAACTTCTGGACACTGTAACTACTGTGATACCTGCAGCGTCTGGTCTTCATTTTCAGCTAATACAAGCTTCTTTTGTTGTTAATTGCTCACTTTCCATTTCTACTCTGTTCTAGGCTATGCTTGTTATGTGTTTTTCATGTGCTCTTGATGTTTAGCATTAGAGGGGCTGTCATCCCACCTCTGTGTTAGAATCTAGTATGTATCATTGAATGTGCTATGCAGGTTACCGTTTACTTAGTGCCAGAGAGTTGTCGTCATGTCTGTGCATTAGGAAATAGATTTGCAGACCTCTTACTAGTTGCAGCCGGCCATTACAGGGTCCTGTGCATCTGCTGGTGTGGTCAGTATTCTCCATGTTCACCTAATCCTCAAACTGTGAGTAATTGGTGGTCTAAAGCCTTGTAGTCTGGGGGTGTTCACCCATGTCTGAGGTTAAGCATAGTAGAAGTGGTTATCTGGCTTGAATATGCATCATTCCTTCCATTCATCCATTTCCAACATTTTGTTGAGTTTTTAATGTTCCTGAGCATCTCTGAGATACAACCTAGGAGAGTTTCTTGGGGTGATAACATTAATTGGCGTCGTTGCCGGGGAGAGGAGATTGAAGCTCAGCTTCCCTGGGAGAATGACACAGTTCCAGGTTTTGATGATAGACAAGGCCTGGACACATTTCTGGTTGTAATCATCTATCTGGCGACTCCACTGGAGGAAGACCAACCTTTGGTGACTCCACGTTATAGTCCTGGCTCAGTTTGTGAGGCATACTCGAAGAAATCCTCAGAATCACCAGCTGACCCAGTGCCTGACCCTGAGAAGATCATTAAACCAAAGAAAACATCACAGAAAGGAGCATCAGGATCAGGTAAGCCTAAGAAAACTTATGCATCTCTGAAAGATAAGGTTGTAGTTGAGAATATACAATTGGAAGATATTGAGCCTAGTGTTGCTAGTGAGAAACTTCCTTCAGAGATTCATACAGCTCCTTGTTCAGTTAGTTCCCCTTTGAATCTCAGTCCAAAGAAAGCTTCCCATACAGTCCATAACATCCCTTTGTCTCTGTCATCCATTTCATTGTTTCATACTGCTCAATCTGCTAGTGTCCTATCACATACCCCAGTCATGGCAGGACAACAAGCACCTACAAAGATAGAAAGAATTGTAGCTGCCAGGTATGGACCTTTGGTCTTGCCCGTTCCCTTGAACGTTATGCCTGTAGGAGAATATCATAAGTATATGCCCAAGTTCACTGGAACAGAGGGAGTAACAGCTGAAGAACACCTTGAGGCTTTCTATAGTTATGCTGATAACTTAGATATAAGTGAAAATGATGTTTGGATGAGAGTTTTTGTATAGAGCCTGGATGGAGAGGCTAGGAAGTGGTTCAGAGAATTGCCCCCTGGATCTATTGCTGATATTGAAGCCTTAGATGAAGCATTTTTTAAGCACCGGGGAGATAAAAAAGACTTGCTATATTACCATATTGAGTTTGGCAACCTGAAGAGGGAAAATGGGGAATCATTGCCTGATTTTAATAAAAGATTCAATCGTATGTATAGTAAGATACCGGCTAAGGTAAAGCCTACCCCCACCTCTTCCAAACTCACTTATGCCAATGCTTTTAACTCTAATTTCTGCCTATTATTGAGAGAAAGAATATGTGCCACTCTAGCTGACATGCAGGATGCAGCACTAGAGGTGGAATCCAATATTATGGTTACAGAAAAGCTAAAGAGTCATGCTGATAGAAGGAGGCAGAGAGGTGAGGCTTCTTCTTCCTTTGCTTCATCTTCAGAACCCAAATTAGACAAAATGACTAAGATGATAAAGTCATTGGCTGCTAAAATATCTAAGCTGAAGGTTGAGCAGAATTCAGGAAAGACAAGGCAGCAGAACACATTTGCTCTAAGAAATCCAAATCCATTCAGAAGAGCAAATGAGCAGTTACAAATAATTCAGAGAGGAAAAGAACCAAATGAAGAACAAAAGGTTAAGGCTCATTTCTAGAATGTGGTCATGGAGGAGGAACAATTTGAAGATGAGGATGAAATTCACTGCATGGAAGTTAAAGGTAGTGCTACCTTTTTGACATTGGCTGCATATGAAGAATAATTGCTGCAGGAACAAGATAGTCAAGAGTGGGACAGAGAAGCTGTTCTGCAAACTGGTGAATAGCAAAGATATAATCTGAGGTCAAATGCAAAAAATTTCAAGGAGAATCTTGCCCAAAGAGCTGTTGTCCAAACAAAGTCACAGAATATCAGACAGAGAATACCAACAGCTGATCCAGTCATCCACTAAGCCCCAGTTCAAGAGGTAAGAGGTTCTGACAAGTTACCTTCCTCTTTCAGCTCTAAGTCACAAGTCCAGAAATTAAAAATATATGTGCCTCTGGTAGAGTTGGTAAAGAGTGAAGTATTTAGAAAGCCTATCCTTGAAGCTCTTAAGCTGGAAACCACACAAAACTCCACTTACTCTATCAATTTGCAAGATGATAAGCCTGTTGTTGTGCTTAGCCCCATGGTTGAACCTGTTGATAATAATTCTTCATCGTTTTATGTCTCCTTGGCCATTCATGACAAAATACTCCACAACTTCCTGCTAGACACAGCGGCCAGCCACAATTTGATGCCTAAAGCTGTCATGGAAGAGTTAGGCCTTGACATCACTAGACCATATCATGATTTATTCTCTTTTGATTCAAGGAAAGTGAAATGCCTAGGATTAATCAAAGACTTAGCCATTACCCTAACTCAGCTGCCCATGAAGAGTATGATGATGGATATTGTGGTAGCAGATGTCCCTCCTAAGTTTGGCATGTTGTTGTCCAGAGGATGAATTAAGAGAGTAGGTGGGACATTACAGAATGATCTATCTTATGCCACTGTCCAAGTTTTTGGAGGACAAAACAGGAGATTGTATAGAGAAGCACAGTTGACATACATCATCAGTGATGAGAAGAATCCTACTAATCATCCCATATATGCTGTGGACACTGATTTTGGAGCATGTATTCTCCAAATAGAAGAATATCATAAGGCCTCAATGCAGCTCAAGAAACCAACAAATCAGGCTGAAGAAGAGCAAGGAAGTCAAGTTTGGGAGATGTTCTTTGATGGAGAATGTTCCAGGGAGACTGCAGGAGCAGGGGTGGTGTTGATATCTCCAGAGCAAAAAAGCACACAGTTATCTTTTAAGCTAGCTTTTCAAGTCACAAACAATATAGCAGAGTGAGGCTCTGCTATTGGGCCTTAATGCAGCAAAAGATAGAGGAATCAGGAACATAAAAGTGTTTGGAGATGCTGATCTGATCATTCAGCAAGTAAATAAAACATTTCAGGCAAAGCACCCAAGGCTGAAAGCATACAGAGATGAGGTATGGAGACTTAAAGATTCCTTTGAAAATTTATGTATTTCATATATACCTAGAGCCAAAAATCATCTTGTTGATTCCCTTGCTGTGTCTGCTAGTCTGTTTATCCCTCCCATGCCTCCCAGACTAGTATATGAAGTCCAAATGAAGTATAGGCCATCCTTGTCTGATAATGTCCAGCATTGGAAAGTTTTTGATGATGATGATGAAATAAATAGGCTTCTACAAGTCATTGATGAATTCTCTGAAATACAAATTGACCAAGAGAATGAAGCCTTGGAAGAAAACCCCCAATCCCAGCGTAGAAACAAAATTGGCAAAGATAGCATTGTCCAGCTTCCCAGCAATCATATTCCTAAGGGTTTAATTCCTCTAGAAAGTTTGTTTGACCAGAATGATGTGCCTTACAAGGCTGCCCAAAAAGAAGACCAATCTGCAATCTGTAAGCATGACATAGGGAGTCCAGGTCAGCCTAGATACATAAATCTGTCTTCCCATCTGTCTGCTGACCAAAGTTCTGAGTACTGCAAATTAATGAAGCAATTTGCTGATGTGTTTTCCTGGGAATATAGTGACCTGAAAACCTATGATAAAAAGATTATTCAACATAAAATTCCTCTGGAGAAAGATACCATTCCTTTCAAGCAGAAGCTGAGACCAATAAATCCTTTGCTCCTTCCTCTGATTGAAAAAGAAATTAAAAAGTTGCTAGCTGCCAAGATCATAGTCCTTCTCAAATATTCAAAATGGGTAGCCAATTTGGTGGTAGTGAGGAAGAAAAGTGGAGAAATCAGACTCTGTGTTGATTTCAGAAACTTAAGCAAATGCTCTAAAAAAGACAACTATCCTTTACCCAAGATGGAGCATTTGCTGCAAAAAGTCTCAGGAGCCAAAGTAATGTCTTTCTTGGATGGATTTTCAAGGTTTAATCAGATTATTGTGCATCCAGATGACCAAGAGAAGACTGCATTCACCACTCCTTGGGGCACTTTTATGTATGCTAAGATGCCTTTTGGGTTAATGACTGTTGGAGCCACCTTTCAGAGAGATATGGATATAGCATTTGCAGGGGAGAAGGATAAGTTTGTCCTCATTTACCTTGATGATATAACAGTATACTCCAACAGCCATCAAGATCATCTGCAACACTTGAAGAAGGTGTTCCTGAAGTGCAGGAGGTTTGGGATTTCAGTCAATCCTAAAAAATCACAATTTTCTTTAGAAGAAGGGAAGCTGTTAGGACATGTTGTTTCTGCTGCAGGTGTCCGAATTGACCCAGAAAGAGTAAAAGAAATACAGACCCTGTCTATCCCGAGATCAAAGAAAGACATCCAGTCCTTTCTGGGCAAGATTAATTGTGTGAGGAGGTTTATACCAAACTTTGTAGAACTAGTGAAGCATGTTACCTCCATGTTGAAGAAAGGCTCAGAAGTCAAATGGACTGATGCAGCAAGAAAATCATTTGAATCTATTAAAAAAGCCATTATGGAAGCTCCCACTCTAAGCAATCCAGATTATAGCAAGGAGTTCCATATATTTTCATTTTCCTCTGAAGACACCCTTGCAGCAGTGTTATTGCAAGCAGATGAAGAAGGTTTAGAGCATCCAGTGGCATTTTTCAGCAAAAGCTTAAGGGATGCTGAACTGAGGTATGACATTATTGAAAAACAAGCATATGCTCTTATCAAATCCTTGAAATCTTTCAGAGTTTACATTCTGCATTCCAAGATAATTGCATATGTACCCTCTGTTGCAATAAAGGATGTCTTAACACAACCTAATGTTGATGGAAGAAGGGCTAAATGGATTGCAAAGTTAATCGAATTTAATATAGAACTGAAGCCCACCAAACTTGTCAGAGGTTTTGCCAGATTGTTAGCTGAAGAAAATTGCAGAACATTGGACATAAACCTCATGGGCTCAATCTCAGAAAATGGTCAACAGAAGAAGAGGAAGCAGTTGAACCAGAAGGAAAGTAGTCAGTGGCAGAAAATCTAGCTTCTTGTGATTGGTATTCTGCAATAGTTAAATTCTTGCTGAAGCTAGAAATCCCTTCAGGACTTAATCAAAGTCAAGCCAGAACTATTAAGCTTAGGGCAGCTAAATATTGCATTAATGAAAATCTGCTCTACTGGAGGGATCCATCTAGAGTACTTTTGAGGTGTCTGGACAAAGAACAGTCAATAAAAGTTATGCAGCAGTTTCATTCCAGCATGTGTGGAGGACACCATTATTGCAAAACCACTGCCCATAAAATCCTCAAAGCTGGATATTACTGGCCCTCCTTATTTTCTGATATATTTTCATTTGTTAAATCTTGTGACAGGTGACAAAGATTTGAAGGGAAACAACAGTTGAAGTCCCTGCCCTTAAAACCAATACATGCAAAAGGACCTCTTCAGCAGTGGGGCTTGGATTTCATTGGAGAGATCAATCCACATACCAGTGGCCAGCACAGATGGATATTGGTAGCCACTGATTATTTTACTAAGTGGATTGAAGCAATCCCTACCAGGAAGGCTGATCATAATGTGGTCATGAAGTTTTTAATTGAAAATATCTTTACCAGATTTGGTTGTCCACATAAATTAGTCACAGATAATGCAGCAGCCTTCAGGGCAAAAGAATTGGTGGAAATGTGTGATTCAATGGGTATTAAACTAGTTCATTCCACCTCATATTATCCCCAAGGCAATGGTCTAGCAGAATCTTCAAATAAAAGCCTGATAAGGATAATCAAAAAGCTGTTGGATGACAACAAAAAGAATTGGGATTCTAAGCTCAAGTATGCACTATGGGCTGACAGAGTGACCATTAAGAAATCTACAGGGAATTCTCCATTCAAGCTGGTGTATGGCACTGAGGCTGTATTCCCAATTCAGTTAACTCTCCCTGTGGCAAAGTCCCAGCAACCAGAACAAAATGAGGAAGAAGACATGGCGAGGAGGATCACTGATTTAGCAGAGGTACACCAAATCAGGGAACAACTAGTTGAAAAGGCTGCAACACATCAGAAAAAGATCAAGGAAGCATTTGACAAAGGGACAAAAGCAAATAATTTTCAGGTTGGAGATCTGGTTCTGAAGTGGGATGCATTGAAGGAAAAGAAAGGCAATCATGGGAAGTTTGATGCTTTCTGGATAGGGCCTTTCATCATTTCTTAGATTCAAGGGAACAACACCTTCATACTGAAAAGTATGGGAGGAGAGGCAGTTTTTGATGGCCCAGTTAATGGGCATTTTCTGAAAATTTATGTGATTTAAGGTCTTTGGGCCTTAAAATTGTAAATATTTGATTTTATCAGTCTTAGTGTAGGTTTAGGCAGACTCCATACCCAATGGAACACTAGGAATTTTGGTAATTTGTTTTCATCGGAAAGGCATTGATCTGCAGGTTCTTGAGACCTCACAGGGAGGATCTCATCCCCAGAAGGAGCCAGTGTTAGCTCTGCTACATGTTTGAACATTTTGAGGGCCAAATGCAGACCCGTCCGTGCTGCTGCTGTTCAAGGAAAGCCTGTATCGGTCATCCTCCTCACTCCCCTCACTCTGCCCACACTTTCATAACCCCCCGCTATCTCTGTTTTCCTTCCTAAACCTCTCCATTTCCCGTTTAAAACCCCCGAAATCCATCAAAGCCACATTTCAATTTAGCCCCCAGGCGCTAATGGTGTTAAACCCCTATAATCGTGCACCTTCGCAAAAATTGCTACCCGCGAAGTCCTTCCCTGTCACATCCGACGAAATCACGTGCTTTTAATTCCCGCCATCTGATCCTCCACCTCGCGATCCAACGACGTTCGCACCTCTCGATCGCGCGAGCTGCCCACTCGTTAACCAGCGGGGAAAGTGGTTTCGGCCCTGTCCCATCTGCCACGTGTCACCCACTGATTGTGATCGCGCCCCTTTGTACGTTTACCGCCATCCTCCCGTAAGCGGTGCGGGGAATACCGCCCGCCACCAAAACCGTCGTCCCCGCCGATTAAACCCCACACAGCTTCCGCCCCCAATCACCGTTGGATCTGCCCGCCCGTGATCCAACAGCCCTCGTCTATCCGCCTCCCGTTCTCGTCCGATATCTTCCACAAACTGATCCCTGTCGTTCATCTCCTGGATCCAACGGCTGATATTTGTTCCGGTCTTACCCATGCCTCTGCCATACTGTCCGTGCCACCCTTGACTATGATGTGTTGTCGAAGGATGAAGGCGATCATCTACCAGCTCTCTACGCAGTTAAGCTTCAACTACTACATTCAACGCATTGTACACCTAAGAGAAAGAAGGACAACGCCAAAGAAGAAACTTGCATTCAGCAGTTAAGGCATTCCGTCCACTTCACCTGCTCGAGGAGTGCAACAGAGTACCAGAGAATGTCAAATTCATTCATTGAAGCAGCAGATAGTAGCAGAGGCCCATTTTAGATAGTTAATGTGGTTGGTGGTCCATTATGACCCCTCCACGCATAGGACAGCAGAGCATTTTGTAATGAAACTCTATATATACCCTGAAACAAGATGTAATGGGGTTGATGGTTGTTTTGATGTAAGGTTCAACTTCTGGAAACTATAACTACTGTGATACCTGCAGCCTCTGGTCTTCATTTTCAGCTAATACAAGCTTCTTTTGCTGTTAATTGCTCACTTTCCATTTCTACTCTGTTCTAGGTTGTGCCTGCTATGTATTTTTTCATGTGCTCTTGATGTTTAACATTAGAGGGGCTGCCATCCCACCTCTGTGTTAGAATCTAGTATGTATCATTGAATGTGCTATGCAGGTTTCTATTTACTTAGTGCCAAAGAGCTGTCATCTTGTCTGTGCATTAGGAAATAGATTTGCAGACCTCTTACTGGTTGCAGCTAGCCATCACAGGGTCTTGTGCATCTGCTGGTGTGGTCAGTATTCTCCATGTTCACCTCATCCTAAAATTGTGAGTAATTGGTGGTCTAAAGCCTTGTAGTCTGGGGGTGTTCACCCATGTCTGGGGTTAAGCATAATAGAAGTGGTTATCTGGCTTGAATATGCATCATTCCTTCCATTCATCCATTTCCAACATTTTGTTGAGTTTGTAATTTTCCCGAGCATCTCTGAGATACAACCTAGGAGAGTTTCTTGGGGTGATAACAGGGGTCACGAGAAATTTCCCTAATTAGTGCCAAATAAGTACCTCAAGATGGTCTATTATGAGGAGTCAAGCTTTACGCGCCTTGAACCAATGAACTGGGTGGCTGGAGTTGGGGGCGCAGGGATCCTAAACATGTTGTGGATGTCGCACTTCAGTCACACCAATATTAACACCATCTTTGTGAGCCAACTATTTATGCTAGTGCATGATGGGTGTCTCTGGCAGGGGGAACCCATCCGATCACAGACATGCTGATCCACCGAATAAGGCTATTTCCATCCCAAGGAGTGGACCTTGAGGAGGCTTTTGTAGGAAATTTGCAGGAGAAGAAGTTGGTAGACCAAATGAAGGGAGAATTTGGTCTAGTCAAGAAGTCGCGCGAATACTCCTTTCAATCCATACCCGATGGCGCGGTGCAGTTTGTTGTACAGATCTTGGCCGGGAAGATCATGAGAAAATGTCGCACCGATGAAGTACTTACACCAATCATTTCGTTGGTTGCGCAGTGCATGAAAGGAGTCCAATATAACTGGGCTCAATATCTATGTAAGGAGTTTTTGGAGGACTGCAGGGAGGCCCAAGATGAGGGCAAGGAGTTTCACTATGCCTGGTTGTTATTGTTGATTGCTTTAGTAGTGTGGAGAATGCCCGAAGAAAGAAAATTCCCTCAGCAGGACTCGGACCTACTGGAGGTAGCGAAGTTCGCTTCGTTGTGGGCTGCTAAATACCTCGTGCACATAATGGAGACCAAGATATTTTGGGTGTTGCTCGAAATAGAATTCAGAATGATGATCAGCCAACAGCCAAGGCTATCACCCTCCTTGCACGAGCAGTACACTATTATCGCTAACTTTAAGGCAAATTTTCATAATCTGTATATCTGCGCAAAGAAGGATGCCCGAGGTATATGGCACAAGTTGCCTTACTTGGTTGTCGAGGAAGACATAATAGGGGTCATCAACAAGTGGCCAAGTAACTGGCTCACCCATTTTGATTCCAGTGTAGGTACCGGCATGGTTGTTGAAGGTTCAATAGTGTAGACCATGACAATAGAAAAAAAGGAGGAGGCACGAAAAGTTGCCACTCCCGAAAAGGCTACGCAAAAGAAAGAAGTTGTCATAAGGGAGAAAGAAGTTACCACAAAAGAAGCAACGACCAAGGAGAAAAAAGCAGCGCAGGAAAAGGCTACGTCATAGGCCACCATTGACTTCGAAGAGTCATACATTGAGCGAACACAGGTGGAGGAAGAAACAGAGGCGGAAGAAGGGGGCGCAGAGCTGGAGTCCCCCTTCGTGGTCAAAAAGCAGAAGAAGAGAACTACCACAGGGAAACACAAGATGCAAAAGTCCGACAAAACAGCAGGTGCGATGCCTTTGGTCCTCACAGAGGGGGACTTGGATGAAATTGGGGACATGGTCTGCGATGCCACAACCAACATGACGAGCCACTTTGAAGCACATTACCAACAATCGCTCTGTAAGGTACAATAGGGCCTGCAGGACTTGTAGTTACAAATAGGTCTTCTGCAAGCGAGCATGGGATAGGCGAGCAAGAAGCAAGCAAGCAAGTTAGTCTTGGATGTTGAAATCTCCATGGATCTCTATACGGTACCAATGCCAGAAGGGTCCCAGCATGACGACTCAACTAAGGAGCAGGCCCAACTACTCCAGATGAAGAATCTCAGTCTGAATTTGGCTGTGTTTCCCATTCAAAACCTACATGAGTTGTACCAAGGGGTTTCAAATGAATTAAGGATATGAGAGAAACATGCACTACTGGTAATAAATGAGGCAAATACTAACAACCAGTAGATTTTTGAGGAAAAGGCGTAGGCTCTCAAAGAAAAAGAGGAGGTAACAACACAAAGCCAGCAACTGGAAGATGTTATTTCCCAGGCCTGCAATAAGCTTCCAGAGCTCAAGTTTCTAGTAGAAGCAGCCTCCACGGAGAAGATTCAAAAGCTAGCCGCTGCAGTCAAAGATTCCAAGGATGAAATCAGTTGCATTAGGTTTGAGTTGCAACTTAAAATCTCAGAGCTACAACTAAAGTTGCAACCCACTACCCCTCCAGAAGTCATAGGGCAGCGCAGAGCTGCTATTAAAGAAGGAATGGCCACCTTGGAAGATGTAGTCAAGGGATGCACTAAGCTATTTGAGTAGGCCATGGATTTATGGACCTCACTGCAGGAGGATCCAACTCTACAAAAGATTTGTGCGAGCATCAGAGAAAAGCAGCACCAGTTTGATGAAATTTGATCAACAATGCAAACCTTAGCACCATTGCAAAGGTTCGCTAGATTGCAGGAAGGAAAGCTCATCCAGAATGAAATCAATGAGTTGCGTTGCAAGGAATTGATCGTCTCTTCAAGGATGTGGTCGTGGGCAAATGAGACCAACCAGTTGACTCTGTCAGTGCAGAGTAAGCTAAAAGGGATGCAACAGACTCAAAGGACCATGGGCCTTGTAGTTGAAGGGCCAACTATTGAAAAGTTGGTCAAGGAAGTGCAACAAGCTACTACGTAGGGAATAATAGACCTACAAATTTTGAAGATTGAGTTTTGTGAGTTGCAGGCGAAGATCGAGGTGCCACCAACAGAGTGACTCGAGGATGAGTCATGAAATTGTGTTGGGGGCCTATTGGGACAGGGTCCCCTAGGGTAAATTTTGTAACTAATTTTGTTAATTATGTAAAGTCTCCACATTTTGAGGGAGCGAAGCATGAAGGTCATAGGAGTCAAAGGGACTTTAGTCCCTTAGTTTGTTAGAAGATAGGATGTTTTGTGACCGCCCATGGTTCATGAACCATGGTATTGTAAAGGAATAAGCTATATAAAGAAGTCATAGCGAGTCATAGGAGATTAGTAAGATAATAGAATATCGTTATATGGGTGAGTAGTTTAAGGCAGAAAAGTTTGTTTTCTGCACTTAAGCGAAGGAGAAGACTCCTGCAACTGTGTTTACGGAGACCTTGGTAAGTCTGCAAGATGAGTGTGTGGGCCCCTGCATCTGGGTGCGCAGGGAAGAAGAGTCTGTAACATAAATATTATATCAATAAAGACTACTTTTGAAGTTATACTTGTGTATATGTGCCTTTATCTTTACTTATGCAATTTATGTATTTGCTCTGTTTTTCTACAATTATATGAAGAAACACTTAATTGATGCATGAAAGTAGTAGACCTGATAGTTTAAATGATGTTATGAATGTTTTCAATGTTCCGTGAAGGGATAGATATTGTTTCTATAAGTTACTGCGATTTATGCAGTTAAAGGGTTAGGGTTCACAAAGGTTGGGATAAAGCCCTAGAAGTAAAAGAAAACCCATCACCTTGACCTCTAGATGCAAAAGCCTGGTTTTGTCATCCCCCAATACTGCTTCGGGTGAGATTGCAGCCTGTGCTACGTGGGATGTTGCTGAAAGGGCCAACATTTTAAGGTTTTGTTGGTTGGCACAGCTAACTCTGAACCTCGGTCAGGACCCCTCAAGCCAACACATCCTATAGATATGAGATTAAGAAATGACATCAAAAACATGTTTCATTAATTTAACTTATTTTGAAAATAGTCAATTGGATGTAACTCATGTGGTTGGGAGAAATGACATCATCTTCCCCACATAGGTTCAAATCCTGAATGTGACGTGTTGAGGTCATAATGAGTAAATCCTTGTAATGGCCTCGAGCCTTGTTGTTTGAGAGTCCCTCAAAGATTGAAACATGCATATTCCTCACATGGAATATAAAGATATTTCTTCAAGGGAAAAAAAAACACTTATTCAAATAATTGCCTTGGAAAAGATTCTATATGCCTATTGTCACATTTATCTAGTCTATGACCAATTTGGAATCACCTAGAATCTACACAAGAAATTTATTTTTCCATGGAAACTTGAATAAAATAGCCAAGTCCTTCCACTCCACTGCGTTAATTGGTGCTTAACTGGATACCTACTTTAAACCAAATCTTATGTGCTTCAAACAAATAAATTACCCCCATCACCCCCAGTTAGCCCAAGCTTAGCTTATAATGTTGTATCAAAGAAAGCCCATGGGAGAGATTCCTTAATCTCTAGGTTTCATACTTGTTTTGGGATTTTTGGTGTTTCGATACATTTAATTCCATCGTAGAGCTATTTGAGTTGGTGGTGAACTTGAAATAGATGAATCTCCTTCTCCTCGAAGATGTTGGTGTTCATTTCCTTCCTAGCCTAATGAATCTAAAAGAAATTATAGATCTATGTAGTTTAAGAGATATGTCTTGAAACCACTTCTTCGTACAATCTAACAAGGATGCTTCTTGATAAGATCCCAATCCTCCAACTAATGGAAGAATATCCTTCTAAACCTCCCTAATAAAGGCATATTGAACTAGTAGATGATGATTTATTATTTACATCTTGCTCCTAAAAAGTGTGTCCCTCCCTAAAAATTGTCATGCCCTCCTTTGGAGGAGTTTCAAATTCATTTCTTTGTTATCTAATGCTAACCACATGAAAATTTTGGACTTCATGAAAGTTTTGACTTTCCAAATTCTCCCCCATCATCAAGTTGCTTATGTTCCCTATTTTTCAAGCATGACTTTGTGTCTAAGACTTCTTATGAACTTACCTAAAGAGGGGGTTTTGGACCATACCAAAGAGTCATCCTCCCTTCTTAATCTGATATAACTTTATGTTAGCCTCCTAATATAACCCTATCAATATTTAGCATCAAGTCCTTCTAAGCTAAAGAATTGGGTGGGGAAGAAAACATTCCTCCTCTCAACCAGTCAAACTAGAACCAATTAATAGTAAATTTTAAAACTAGTGCTAGAAGGAGGGTTTCAACCTCCAATCCTATTATCAACAACCGCACACTCTAATAAATTGAGTTATTCTAGTGACTACTCCCCATCTTGCTACAACCTTAGGCTTAGCAATTCTCATTCATTTCGGAAGAGAAATTCCATACTTTCCCTTCAACCCCTCCATATAAAATGGAAACACTTATTTGAATCCTATATAACATCCAGACTAGTATACAAGGAAAACAATGTTAATACTGTAACACTCCAATTTTGATCCCCATATTAACAATGTATAATTGTATATATTATGAATTGTTGAGGGTCAATCAAAGTAATGTATAAACATGGTTGATGGAAAATAGTAAAATGAGATACACCACCAACTACAAGACAAACACAAGCTGAATAATAGGGTGTTGTGATTCCACAAGAGAGGGGATTGAAAAGGGGGATCCAAGGGGGAAATCCACACACCTACAATACCAAGTTACTTTTCTTAAATTATTTTCCATTACCATGTAAATCCTTTTTTCTCTTATTAAAGACCAATCACTGAATGCATGTGTGAGGTTGGTGGCTCAACTAGTTATTGAAGCATGGGGATTGTATACTTATGTAAGAGGTGGGTGAGAGGGTAAGCTAATTTAGTTATGGGAACATGGGTTGAGTACAATCATCCTTGGGGAGAGTCAGAGGCAAGCCACCATGTACTAGAAAAGGAAAATTCGAGTGGAAGAGGTAGTCAAATTTTTAGAGGTATCTATGGAGTTATACAAGTAAGAAGTGAGGAAATACAATATGGAGCATTGGGAAGAGAAAATAACCAAGACTATGTGCTAGAGACAACTTGTTAAATCTAGAAATAAACTTGGGAATTATGTTGGTATGCATGTTAGGTTTTATCATTAAGAAATTTATCTGAGAGTCCATGCAAAGGCTACTATGAGCACTCTTGTAATAGTTGGATTCCATGGAGCCCCAAACTAAGAAATTCCTATCCAATCTTGTATTAGATCCCTAGAGATGATGGAAATTGTCTTAGATATTGTTATGCAAAGAAGGAAATCTCATCCCTTAGGTTTCACAAACTAATGGGGAATAGGGTTGTGCGGTTGGAATTATTGAAGGACTTGTGCCACTATGTTTTATTGAGTTTTGGTTTGAGAGAGTGGATTGTAGACACCCATGGGAACTTACTCCTCCTTTTGGACTCATAGCTCTGGCTCGAGGCTTACTTGCCACTAAGATATTTGGAGCAACAAAGTATATGCCATGGGTGGAAAATCTAACATCTACAATCGATTCTGTAAATTATTTAAAAGATAAGTGATCTATACATTATGTTATTTATTATGTAAATGCAATGTTTTTTTTTAAATATATATACTAGAGGAATCAACAACTAGGCCAAGCCCATACTCACGTGACATGGGGTCGATTCCAACTGTTACCATGTTATAACCCTTAGGTGTAATTGCCTAGCTTTACTTGTAGACGTCACATGAGTTAGTTAATCGAGGGAATTGAACATGGGTCTTTCATCAATCACATAACTTCACATAACATAGGCTTGCCAAGGGAGCTACCCTTGGGGGTCATGTAAATTCCATGTTGAATGTTGTGTTTGGTTTCTACTTTATGTGTTAAATATTGTTGTACATGGTTAATTAGAATCACATTCATTATTTTAAGGAATTATGTAGTTGCACGTGCATATGTTTGTTATTCTATGCATATTTTTGCATTTTAGTAAACATAGTTGTTCTTGGTGGTAAAGTGGCCCAACAAAGGAGTTGGGTGCATTACAACTATACATGTATTGCTTCAAACACAACTTTACAAGGGTCAACTTATTCCCCATGAACAACCATGTATCATTCTAGATAGTGATATTTTTCTCAATTTTTTGATATAGCCATATTTAGTGTCAAAAGCCATAATCATTTGGTTCCAACGTGAAACCTAGGCATGCAAAACTTTTACAAAAATCAATTCTTTTGAAAGAAAAATTTTTAGTGGTGATATCTACTTGCCCTTGCGTTGTCTTATTGAAAGTTGATGATAATTTATAATCATTAATTTCCATGCTTGTGGTTGAGTAGTATAAGGAGAGGATTTTTGTATATCTAGGGGCTTCACTCGGAGTGCCATTGCTAAACAAAAGTACATCATTTACAAAGAGTAAGCAAGCTTGGGATAGTGTCCTTCCTATCTTAATTCCTTTTAAAATTGCACTCCTTTGGTAATTAGAGACTATACTACTTATACCTTTAGCTACAATGAGGAACATTAGAGGGGTCAAAGGGCACCCTTGTCTAAGGTTTCTATAAGGGATGGAACAATTTCAAGCCAAATCATTGATTAGAATTGAGAGAGATATATAAGCAAAGTAGCACATGATCTAATTTACAATGGGAAAACAATTTCTAGTATGGGTAAGGATAAGGTGGATATACGACCAATTCACCTAGTCATGGGCTTTGGAAATGCCAAGTTTAATCACCATGGCTTGCTTTTTTTTAACTTAACTGAGGGTAGAGCCTCTTGTACCACTCCAATTAATGCATCATGGATCTGCATGTTGTTAAGAAAACCAAATTGTTCCTCTAAAATTGTTTCTCAAAGTACCCCCTTCATTCTTTTGACAAAACTTTTATAAAGGGAATTGTAGAGGGAGATTGTTCTAAACTCTTCAAAGGAGAATGGATCATCCCTTTTAGGAATTAATGCTGAGAAAGTAGAGTTTATTGAGCCCAATAATACCCAAAACCCTTGATTCGTCCATAACCTTTAGTAGATCCTTTGCAATATAATAATAAAACCCTAAATAAAACCAATCAACCAACCATCAAACCCATGACTCTTAGCCTTTTTAAAGGATTTCACCACTACTTTAAGTTCCTTCTAATAAACCTCCACATTAGACCCCCATTTGTGCCTTCTTAAATGAACCTATGGAAGTAGGAGGCTATATTTACAATATATGTTATGTTTCCATACCTAGATCCTAAAAGATATTTTTGTATCCTTGAATCCTCTCATAAATAACCACCATACCTCTTCATTTCCCAAATGGGGTTGATATTTTTCATTTGTTTTACATAATATTGAATAACTTGGGGTTTTGTATCCTCAAGCTAACTAAAAGATTGACTCTTCACTCTTTGCTTAGGATCCTCCCAATCCAATAATTTTCTTTTGTTTTACGCTAATGGTTTGCATTGCTTTTCTCCCTCTTTTAAGAACACACCTTTAGTATTATGATCAAAGAAAAGAGTGATCCTGGCCACCACATCCACCAATTATTCCTCTAGAGAAAAATATTTTTCCTTGCCCTAGGTTAATGTTTCTCTCTCAACCCTTTCCTTTTTAAATCCCCTACAAGCTAAAACTTGCAGTTTATGGATAGCTAGGCAAAAATGCCTTCACTCGTCTTTAACAATTTTCACAAACTCTTGATCTTTAAGCTAAAATAGGTTAAATTAAAATGTGTCTATTGATTTACTTTCATCCTTTTTCATTAATTGGAGAAATATAGGAGAATGGTCATAAAACCCCCCCAATTTGACCCAACACACTACTCTATTTGACATGGAGAGCCATTGCCTTGAGACTAAATATTTGTTGAGCCCTTTGTTGATAACCTAATTTCCTATTCTAAGATTCCTCTAGGTTGGAATCGATTTTATTGGTTCAATATCACACAACCTCAAATATTTAGTGTTACATAAAAAAATACTATAAATGGAAATCTATTTGAGCAACTTCTCCCCATATTTCATATATATGGGTGACAAAATTAAGATCAACCTCTCAATAATGTATTAATCCTTCATAAAATATTGAGTAAAGAAAGAATCCCAATATTCTTTCCTTATTGAAAGGCCCATAGATGTCACCTAGAAATATAGACTCTCCTAATTCCAAAGAACATTATACTTTCAAGACACTTGAAATAAACGTGAGTAGTTTAGAAGCTAGAAGGAACAATTCTATCTAGTTATGATTTCCCTTGTTTTTCCCTTCAAATCCAAATTTACAAACTATGCAATTTTCAAAAGGGGGGAGAGAATACTTTTGGATCTTTCACCATTAAGCATGGTTTCCTAAACCATTAAAGATGTCAATTTTTAGTAACTTAAGGAGATCCTTTAGTGCTAATTTCTTTTTAGAGGAATACAACATCATAATATTGATGGAGATGACTAAGATTATTTACCCTTCCCTGAGGCCATGCACGCTTTAAGGGGGCAAATAATTGAGACTTGTTTGTTACCACTAATCTCACGTTCAACTTTCTTTTGTGCTAGTTTTAGCATTGAAATCCCCCCAAGAGTACGTGTAGTAGAATATTGATGGTCTAGTCCCATGATTCCAACCACTTTTCCAAAATTATCTTCATTGACTAATGTTTTAAATGATTATGGATGGTTTTAGGTTGTTTTCTTAAGACAGAGCTTACCCTTGTCTTCTTGGGTCCTTATAGTGCTTGACTATGATCATTACTATAGTGATTTATAGGGATAAAGCTAGTCTTAGAATGGGGTCAAATAAAAAATCAAGAGTGAGATAGGAGCTACATTTGGTAAAGGCTACTTCCTTAGAATTCCTCTTAAAGCCATACTCCACCTCCTTACACAAATTCTATATTTTATGGAAATATTTCAAGGAATCTCCTGTAATCTATTCGAAGAGTAGCCTTCCTCCCCATAGCCTTAATGTAATAATCCCCTTAGGTTAAGTCACTCTCTATTCTACCTATATTGGTATGTGTTGGAGAACCAGCTAGAGGCTTCCCTTTCCCTCTTTCCAAATTGAACATGAAAAGTTTCTTAATGAAAACAACTTTAGAGCCATCATTATCCTCTAACAAAGAGATAATATAAATAATGGAAGTGGGAAAATGAAATGAAGGGAGCTCAAAATCATTTACCACACCTTCCTTGTCTCCAGTCAATGTCTTTTCCTTTAGTGCTACCTTGTTATTTTTGGAGGAGACCTCCTAGTTGACCTTTCCAAGTGAGAGAACTTCACCCTTTTACTACTCTTTCCATGATTGGGGCTCAAGTTCAAAGCTCACGTGATTTGGATCCTGGGGAAAGAGCCATGGATGCCAAGAGAGGAGGAGAGAAAACATATGGATATGCCATGAAACTAATCACATGATATTTAATAAAAATGAAAGAATTGAATACATCACAAAGATATGAAGAGAGAGAGAAAGAGAGAGAGAGCGGGAATTGGAAATGAAGAAGAATTCCATTAAGAAGAACCATTACATGCAACAAGGCCAATTTTGGGACCTCTCCTTCTCAAATTTCACTCTCTTCCTATTGCCTTATTGTAAGGTGTATTTTTCACAGATTCAAATTTAATTAGGTTTACTTCATCTGTTACATATCTATCAAGTTCCCTTTTACTTAAAAATATGACTTTGTGATTGATACCTCCAAACTTAGTCTATAAGCATCCCTAAGATTCAGATCAATCCTGCTCCCTTAGGAAATGATGGTCGCCATCATTCAAAATGTTAAAAGAAGAGCGACCCCATTATGTTTAATGTACCATCATGATTACAATGTGCTAAATGCCAATGAAGAGAAGGGTTTTGAGTGGTTAATCCATAATGATGAGTTTGTGAATGACCCATAACTAAGTTGGTAATTGCAAGCTTGGATAAGGGTTTTGTGTGGTTTACACATAACTATGCGTTTGTGGAAGACCCAAAACAATGGTTTTTTTTAATTCTTCTGGCAATGGACCTCATGCTACAACTTTGTTGATAACTCTTGCTGAATGTAATGAAATCAAATCCTGTCAAAGGCCCATTTGAGGCATTGAAGAAACCTTTACATTGATATAAGATACTTGCTCTATAATGATCTATGAAGTGAGAAAAATTATTCCGAATACTCAAGGTATGCACGACCGTGCTGCTTTACAGACATGTGTGGCTTCAATTGATGATATCTATCAAAATATGAAGCCAAATCAAATTTTGTAAAACACCCATTTGAGCTAATAGAAAATACTTTAAAATCAAGTATCTTTTTCATTGTCTTAAGTGCTCTGTAGAGGTCATGGTACTTGCATGAAGTTCACTAAAGACTGTTGCCATGCATTCCATCCATTATTGTGTTTTTATGGTGGTCATACCACCATGAACAAGTTGAAAAATGGATGAAATGATGTCACCCAAGTTTTTATGTGTTGCATGCAAATTTTTTAAGCTATGGCATGGTTGTATAAATATACAATAACAATGAATTCAAGAATGCCAAGTGTAGAGGGCCACAAGGGATGCCAAGGGTTTGTAGAGCAGCATGGTATGTTGTAGAGGTCATGGAACCTCCATGTTGTATACAAATAGATGTAGTGGATCCATGTAAGAATTCTCTTGCAATGGGACTGAAAATCTGAGGGTAGAAAACCCTATAATGCTTGTGGACCAATCGTGATACTTATAGTGTATGGCCAAGCAAATTGACTCCAAAAGTTCCAAAACGAGGTTGGAGATTGTTGCAAAACTTTGAAACTAAAATATGTTTCAAACCCTCGTTCCCATGGAGTCATAACTTGCTCAAATACCACTGATCCAGATCTTGGGGACTAAGATCTAGGATCCATGAATTCCAAGAGAGGAGGAGAGAAAACATATAGATGTGTCATGAGACTAATCACAAGAACATCGATAAGAATGCAAGAACTGAATACGTCACAACAATATGAAGAGACAACAAGAATTGGAGAAGAAGAAGAATTCCATTAAGAAGAACCATTACATGCAATGAACCAATTTTGGGAGCTTTCCTTCTCGACCTTCAGTCTCTTCCTATTGCCTTCTTATAAGGTGTCTATTTGACAAATTCAACTTTAATTAGGGTTTACTTCATCAATTAAATATCTAACAAGTTCTCTTTTACATAAAAATATGACTTAATGAATTATACATCTGAACTTAGACTATGATCCCCCCTAAGATTCATAACATCATGTTTCTCACCCTAGTTTCTATAACTTCAGCTCCATTTCCTTTAAAATCATCCTCCTTGCATTGACAAATCCATATTACTATCTTTGGTCGACAAAGGATTTCTCATCCGAGCATCGAAAATTAAGAGTCTTTGTTGATGACACAAATTACAATGAAAGGGCACCTTAACATAATCTACAAGGGAATCTTAACATAATCTAGGTATATTTTCAATAACTTGCCACAATTTCCACTTCATCTAGAAGCCCCAACCTTGGGTCCATATTGATAAGAATAAGAGCTAAGGTTCTCACCACCAATTGATTTAGGTTTTGACCATAACCATGGAATAATTTGATGCAATTACCAATTTCCTTCAACTTATACTTATTCCATAGCTTGAAGGGCATCATTATTAACTTCATTGCAATTGGATGGTGAGCTATCTCCTTTTGTACTTGAGTTAAAACATGAGGGCTATTGTTTGAGTATTGATAGAAATGAACCCCATAACCAATGTCCCTTTTTGAAACTATGAACATCTTCCTTTCTTTCAAACACAAACACCATCCACCCTTTGGATATAAGATAAGGTACTTGCATATATCCTAATAGGGTTACTTAAACTTGGTGGATATAATGTGAAATACTTGCATATATCCTAATACAACTACTTAAACTTTGTCAATCCAATGCCAAAGAGTTCCTTTTTATTGTAAGTGTCCTAAAATACTTACCAACTAGAGCATTATCTCATATTGGAGTTATTTGGCTCAACATAACATCTTCCCCTACCTCCAACTCGACCGTCTCAACCAACAATTTTAAACAATTTTTCCTACCATTTGAGACTCGTACTATATTTTTTGGTTGGGAGTAGGGTTTTGAACTATAATCCTAAAAAATGATAGAAACCACAATACCTACTTTATATTATATATATTATATTAATATTTTTCATTTTTTCTATTTTAATATAATAGTAATAACAACAATATAATTTTAAGGTCACGATCAAGCTAGACACTAAATTGGTGTATGAGATCCCCTTATTTATGGGACAAGGGACCCCCCCTTTAGTGATTTGTTTGCTAAAGTTTCTGAAGGTGTACATGGTTGGATAGATTGTTTGTTATCCTTCCCACTCAAGTTCATTTCCCACAAGTGACATGTCCGTTGTGATAAGTCTAGAAGGGTTGATGCCCTTGGGGATAAAGATCCACTCTAGTGTGCCTTGAGATGCCTCGAACATTACTAGGTCACACAATATAGGTATATATGGCTTGCAGACTATTGGATATATACTCTTGGGGTTATATGTATAGTCAGTAGGTTGATTTCAAGCCTAACCTATTTTACCCAAATGAGTTATTGATTTCCATGGTAAAAATAAAGAAGGCTACAAAAGTGGATAATATTAACAATCTAAGTTTAAGATCATGATCAAGCTAGACACTAAATTTGTGTATGATATCCCCTTGTTTATGGGACAAGGGACCCCCCTTCATGTAGTGATTTGACTGCTAAAGTTTATGAAGGTGTATAAGATTGGATAGATTGTTTGTTATACTATTTATTCAGGTTCATTTCCCACTAGTGACATGTTGTCTATTGCGATAAGTCTAGAAGGGTCGATGCCCTTGGGGATAGAGATCCAATCTTATGTGGCTTGGGATGCCTCAACCTTTACTAAGTCTCAAATTATTGATATATATCGCTTGCAGGATGTTGGATATATAGCCTATATCACCCAAATGAGTTATCGATACCCATGGTTAAAATAAAGAAGCCTACAAAAGTGGATTAAATCTAGGATCTCTTAGGAGGAAACACATATTCTTAACCATTAAACCTAATCATACAATAATTCTATGTTTCATTTATATTGATTTATATGCAATCACATTAATTCAAAGAGATAAAAATGTAAGTTTTTTATTTTTTAAAATTTAATTCATTTAGGTAATTTTTTTATTTTTTAAAATTTAATTTATTATCCTAATGTATTTATACACGAGGCCACACATCTTTTTTCCAAGGAAAAAGGCACAGTTTCCATTAAATATTTAAGAAAATTACATGTTGTATATGTCCAACATGTTTGAGATGCAATCACAGTAGGTAGCAGATCATAAGTTTAGAAACATGTTATACAAAATTACATCATAGAAGTCTAGAGAGATAATATCAGCAAAGGATTAACAAAAAATACATCGTATATGTCCAAAAAGTAACTATAACTGCATAGAACAAAAAGCAAAAAGAGAGTGATCAAAGATCACTCCAATAGATCCCTGTTCATCTCTATGAACGACCTGTGGAAGAAATGGTAGAAGACACTTCCATGAATTCTTGTATTTCCCAATGTCCTCTATTCAACTGCGCGACCTCTTTGGAAAGACGATCAACGATCTCATTCCTTTCCCTGTATATATGAGAGCATATAGTAAAATAAAATTGAGATTTTAATGATAAGATATCCTCCATTGAGTGTCTGAGTGTGTGCAAGTGACAGTGATATACTTCATTAAACCAATTGATAACCAACTGTGAATCCCCAAATATCTGAATCTTTTGGCAGTTTTGTTCCCTCACAAATAGGAGAAGGTGTTTTAGACTGTTTAGCTCAGCAAAATTATTAGTGCCCCTGCCCAGGCCAACTTGTATTATGTAGGAAACAATATTGTTGATGTGCTGAATAGCCCCTCCCCCACAACCCTCGACTTGAGCCAAGCCATCAAAATATCCCCAAGGGAAATTATAGTCAATAGATTCAGGATAGATGGCCCGAGGAGGTTTGTTGTCCAGATCATCTGGGATCAAATTGTAAATGGCCATCGAATTTGAATAGGAAGTTAACCAGTTGATCGGAGCGTCCAAGAATATTTTTCTATTTCTGTTGATCTGGATACCCCAACAAACGACCAGGGGAAGATTCCTAGCTTTGTGAGAGAGTGCCCTAGTCCACTAATTATGCCAAGCCTCCCCAACATTGTGGCCAGACCAAATTCAGACTTGATGTAATACTAGACCAGAAATGGATCATCACCAGACAGGAGAGAAACAGGTGGTTTGTGTCCTCTTCTTGCTCTTTGCAAAAACAACATCTTGAGGGCCCATGAAAATCCCGGTGCATGAGGTTTAACTCAGCTGGGGCTTTTTCCATGAGAATGCACCACATGAATAGTCTGGATTTTGGGGGAGCTTTTAATTTCCAGAGGTGGCGCCACCACCAGATGCATTCACCATTTTCCCGTGCAGCCATAGCTGCCACATATCTAGCTTTGGGAGTGTATCTGCCGTGAGGGTCCGTAGCCCAAATGAGAACATCTTCCTGGTCAGATAATCTTATATTGGCATTCTCAAGGGCCCCAATGTATCGTTGTCAGTCCTCAATCCATCTATGCGGGATGTTTAAGTCCCTATGATCCATCCAACGCTAGGGCATCCATTGGTCATGTCCCGCAACTGCAATATGTGAGAGATGAGTGTAACCTGACCTTGAAAGGTAATGACACAGGTCCCTTGGGAGAATATGTGCATTACTAGGCATCCGTGCCTAAGCGCACCTGAATACCTTGCCCAATTTTCCATGCCAGCCCGTTCTTTATGATAGGAAGAGAGTGGGTAATAGCCTTCCAAATGATAGATGCGTCAGGCGAGTGCAAAAAGGGTCTATGGATCCATTCCATCATTGAGAGGGGGTGGATGTATTTGAAGTACATGACCTCCTGCCAAAGGCTTCAAGAGTTGATAATATACCAACCCATTTTTGCCACTAGAGCCATTGTAAATAACTGAAGATTTTTTATGCCCCATCCCCCCAATTCTTTGGTTTTGGTAATCTGGTCCCAACTTACCCAAGCAAAAGTCTTCCCTGATTTTTGGCCCCTCCAGAGGAAGTGATAGCAGATTTGTTGGATTCTTTTTAGTATGCCTTTAGGGATCCAAGCCAGCGACATCCAGTAAACTGGGATATCCTCTAGGACTGCTTTTATAAGGGTGAGACGACCCACTCTGGAGAGCCAGCGCTGCTGCCAAATATTGATTCTGTTTTCGATTTTTGCTAGGAGCCGAGCCCAATCAGCTATATGGTATCCATTTGGTTTTCGACGGAAGTCCAAATATTTTATCCCTGCATCCAACTCGAGTCAATCATATGCAAACAATTGAGATGCATATCTTGCCTCATTAGGAAGGCGTGTTACAAAGATAATCGAGGACTTCACATAATTTGGTTCCATACTTGTTTCTTTACAAAAGAGAGAAAGAATATTCTTGAAAACATGTGAGACACCAATAGAGCCATTTAGAAAAACAAGTACATCATCTACAAACGGAAGGTGAGAGGGAGTGGTCATATCCGATATTTAGATAACCCCCAAATCTCTAGCCACATGAACATTTTTAATCAGTCTGCTAAAACCTTCCATAATGAGAAGGACGAGTAAGGGGGAGAGTGGGCAGCCCTGCCTGAGCCCTCGTTTTGCATGAAAGAAACCAGAGGCAACACCATTGATAAGAACACTAAAGGAAGCAGAAGTGAAACAACACATAATCCAGGTGACGAAAGCATGGGGGAAGCCTATATGTGTAAGGGTAAGCTGAAGAAAAGTCCAACTAGCCCTGTCAAAAGCTTTGGAGAGGCCGATCTTAAGAATGATGGACTTTTTATTCTGCTTTTTGATTGAATGGAGGGCTTCCTGAGCTGCCCCTATAAATTCATGGATTTGGTGTTGACTGAGGAAAGAAAACTGCTCCAAAGAGATCATCCGAGACAGAAAGGGTTTAACATGAAGATAAATATTCTTAGAAATGATTTTGTAGATATTGTTGCAGAGGGAGATGGGGCGAAAGTCATCAAAGGTTGTGGGGTTGTTTGATTTGGGGATGAGGGCCAAGAAGGTCGCATTAAAACCCTCATACATTCTTCCTGAGCTTCTATAGTCCTCAATAACCATTAATAGATTGTTGCCAATAAGATCTAGGAAAGAGCTGTAGAATTCCACTAGCCACCCATTCGAACCTGGACTTTTGTCCTTTTTAAAGCATTTCAGCACAACCTCCAGTTCCCCTCTAGTGACTGGGGAGTTTAATGACTCCGTCTCATTAGGCTTGACAAATCTGGGCAGAGCTTCTGCTGTTCGGATGATTTTTGGGAGAGTGACACCATTGGGAGCTTTGAAAATTTTACTGAAATGACGAACTCCCATATCAGCCAACTGCGCGAAAGTATTTTCCTTTCTGCCAACATGATCATGCAACTCCCAAATAGTGTTGATTGCTTTTCTTCCTCGAACAAAGTGATGGAAAAATTTGGAATTTTCATCCCCTACTTGTAACCAAAGAGCTCTACTCTTGAGCCTCCAGTGTTCTTCTTTCTGTCTCAATAATCTAATTCTTTCTGATTCCAGGTGGGTTAACTGGGCCTTTGTTCCCTCCGAAGCAAAACAAGCAATCCCCGAGGCTTCCAGATTTTTGAGGGCTGCCTCAATCCCAAGGAGATCGGCCTCATCTTTCCTCCGTTTTTCCTTTGCCCAGATGATAGTTTTTTATTTAATGCAAGCCAAATTGTTGGAAAAAACCACAGTCGGGGAGAATTGGTCATCCAACTGATAGTGAATCCAAGAATCAATAACTAATTTGTGGAAATATGCTTCAAGTAACCAAGTCGGGTTGAATTTGAAGGGTTCCGGGGGTTTGAAATTATTATCCCTAATCTCCAAAAAAAATGGGGGAATGATCTGAGATCCCACCCGAACCCACACACTATTGAAAGAGGTTCAAACTGGCGAGGAGCGGGGCCTTAATCAGAAAACGGTCTAGCCTCCTAGCTAGTGCCCCATCACCAGTTCTTCTATTTCTCCAGGTCGACAGGATCTTGGCGGAGTCAATGGAAAGGAACTCATGTGAATCCAACAGATTTTTGAAATAGGCTGAGAGGTGATCACATTGGGCCCTGCTACCCCAAGATTCGGCCAACCCTAAGGAGAAATTTAGGTCTCCTCCTATAATCAGGTTTTTAGCTTGCATAAAGTCAGCATCCATGAGGTTGTTCCAAAAATGTTCCCTGTTGTGACAAGGCCCATAAATGTTGATGAGCTTGAAAGGCCTGTTTAGCTCCAAGGAGGTAATGTCAGCACCCAGAAATCCCTCCCCTCCCCAAGCATTGTGTAGATTTAGGGTTATTTTATTAATGCTCAATGCACAGCCTCCAGATCGTCCCCTTACATCTAGGAAGTGGAAATCCCAGTCTGGTAGGAAACTCATAATCAATATTTTAACCATACTCCCTTCACCCAGAGTTTCTTGCAAAAATATGTCATTGAATCTCTTCGACAGACAAAGCCTCTTTAAAGCTAGTTTTGTTTTGTTTTTTTGGTTTTTTGTTTTTGTTTGTTTGTTTGTTTTGTTTTGTTTTGTTTTTTTTGTTCGTTTGCTTTTGTTTGTTTTTGTTTTTGTTTTGTTTTTTTTTTTTGTGCTGGCTAAGCCTCTGTAGTTGAAGGAGAGGCACTTCATGGATGATTGATGAGTGGGTTACCCTTTGCTCTAAGGACCCAATCGATGGGGTGTTGCACCCCTGAGGCCACTTCTACACCCACCCTCTTAATAGCCTTGGAGATTTTAGATTGTCTGCCACGGTGTGTGGGGGGGGGGGGGGGGGGCGCGGGGAGGTTAAGGGGATGGGGGGTAGAGGATTTGCTTCCAAACCAAAAGCCGAGGTTTGAGAGGCAGGGAGAGAGCGGAGGAAGTACCGGTGTGAACCACTGGAAGTCGGGCTGCCCCCCCGACTAGGATCAGACTGCATCGAGCTGGTAGCGTGAGAGGATTCAGGGTAGGAGGGAGGGGCTGATAGAATCATACACACAGGGGAGCACAACTTGCTAACCTCAGAGAGAGACACAGACGAGTAAATAAAAGCAGAAAAAAATTCAAAAACAATGCATTCACTTGAAAATAGAGGAGAAGGGTGGGGGGGGGGGGGGGAAGAAGTGTTCGTAAAAGTCGAGTCTCTAGCCCATGTGCTGGTAAGAGGAGTCGCAATTGTCAAAGTGGCTAGCTGAGTGGTGGGTTCCTTCACTCCCTGCATCTGCAACTCCATATACATAAGGGGCACTTCCAGTGAAGGGAAGTCTGACTCCACCGTTTGAGTGCTAGTCGAAACCAAAGTTTTGGGAGGATCGTGATGTGCCCCGGACAAAAGAGGGCAATCTTTGTACAAATGACCCACCTCGTGGCACCTTCAGTAACGGAAAGGGATGCCCTCATAGTCAAGAATATGCCTGTGCGTAATGTCCCCCATCTGGAGCAGATAGCTCTCCACCAGTCCCTCTCTGGTGTCAAGGTGCACCAAAATGTGAGCCAAAGCCAAGCAGCCTGTGTCCTGATAAGCCCTATCGTGGTCAAGGTACACCCCTAAATCATCACCAATGACCCTGAAGACCTCCTCTACCCAAAACTGGAGTGGAAGACCTAGCAGGCAAACCCATATTGGACCAACACCCAGGTTTTCTTTATTTGGGTCGAACAACAAAGACCATCTCTTTAGCAGCACTGGGGTCATTTTGATATGCCAGTATCTCGTCAGCACCCAATCGACCTAGACTGGCTGAGAGAAGATAAGGGCAAACCACCCCCGAGACAGGGTGATGATACCAAGTAGTTGCGCCAGTAGATTACCCCATACCTCCGCGGTCCATTTCCGCTGCCATGCCGACGTGTAATTTCTGCCTCTAACCCTACCCACGAGCACTGTGCTCTCCGTTAGGGCTGCCTGAGCCATTGTAATGCCTTCCCCGAAAACCAGGTGTTTATCTCTTTCTCGGATCTTGGAGTGCTTTGACTTCCTCTTTTCTCGTTGTTTTGGTGGATGAGCGGCCTGGGCGCCCTCCTCTGGAACGTTCTCGTCTGAGTCCGAGGACCTGTTTTCCTCGGAGCTTATGTCAAGCCTTGCAATACCATTGAAAAACCCTAAGGGAGGAGCCATAACCAAGGGAAGGTGAGCTGAGCTTATAGGCATCGAGCCCAGGAGACCTGCATGTGCATCATACCCTTGAGAACCGAGGTGAGAACCACTATACCCCACCGCCGAGACACCTGCGCCACTTTGAGGGATTGAGAGAGTCGGAAGAGCCCGAGACCACTCTTGGAGTTCAGAGGGTGAGGGGATGGAAAGAAAGGGCGATTCAGCATCCTCGCCCAAACTAAAAAGACCTCCTGACGCAACCACCACCAGTTGAGGGTTACCCAAGTCCTGAAGAGAGACCTCCATTTCATTCAAGAGTGAGGTAAGTTCCATGACTTGTGGACCCGGTAAGCGGTTACCTTCCAGTGCAGGCTTGACAAATGACGGGTGTGAGTAGTTGACCCAGATGTCTTCTGGAGCCAGTGAGTCTGAGGAATAATCAAGAAGCTGTTCTTCCATTCAACTATCTGCAGCCGTAGAAAATAGCAGGGCCGTTCCAAGAAACCCATAAATGAACCCTTCTACCCACTAACCAGGGTTAGAGAGCAACCCAAAGCTGAAACCGACAGTTCGGATACCTTCGAGGGGAAAAACTGTAACCATTCAGACCAAATACCCGGATGTCCTCAGTCGCTGACAGTGTCACCAAACCTCGTGATGACCAAGGGTAGACCACCCTTCCAACACTCAGTAAAGAAGTTAAAACCTTCGATAGACAGCGACAGTTAGCGACAAGAACGCATCGGGTGAGGTAATGATAATATAAAAAGCGACTAACGTATAACCCCAAGGCCATAGGAGAAAACCAGGTAACAGTCAACACAGTGACACTATCCACTCATGGGTTCAGTAAAAAACTTCAATGAAAACCCCGACCCACCTTTGAGACCGTCCGCCTCTATTTCCATTGCGCCTTCACGAGGCCACACATCTTATTTAACCTTTTATATATATATTAAATATTTTGAATTTTTTAATTGAAACATTAATTTGTTTGTTTGTTTGTTAGGTAATGTGAGTCATGAGATGACTGACACACGTAACCTGTGGCCTAAGTAGCTACCACCCAGGGGCATCTAAGCTGTCAAAACACCCAAGACCGCACCTAGCCTAGGCCACACCATCCCTTAGTATGATTAGTTTTTCGCCCATGGAGTTTTGAATCGGTAACCTTTTCACCACTGAGTGTCTTAATAGAGCACCTTGTCACCATTTATTCTACACCTCGTGAGCAATTGAAAACATTATTTTTAATAACTAACCATCATTAATTTTTTTTTCCCCTGGAAAAATCGTAATCTTTCATTAATATTGAAAAATTACATGTTGTAGATGCCATCGGCATATGCTGTAAAACAGTGATCCGTAAAAAATGGTGCTTTTTTAAAAAAGCAGTGATCCGTCAACACCACGCAGGGTGTACAAGTGCAAGAAAACATCATGTTATGCATATGTGATTATGTACATGTGGGGGAAAATCATAGTTTTCGCCCCTTTTTCTTCTCAACTTTTTTCCAAACCCCCTGTGGTTCTGTTGGACTTATCAATGCCAGTGCAGTTTCAGCCACAGGTTGAGGGTTTTCTTTATCAGAGTCTGAAGAATCTGATATGTGATGTCGTTTGTTTCTGCTCATGTCCATAGTATCAATTGTATTTGCCTGTGTTACTTCTGATTGTTCCTGTGGTCTTTTGTCTTCCGCTGTTGGTACTTCGTTCGTCTGGCTGGGCTGTTTGGGATTTGTGGTCTCCATCTCTTCTTCCTCTTCGTCATCTGAATCAGGTGAGGAGAATTGCCATCCCTTCACTTGTTTTTCTGTTTTCTTCTTTCTTCGGTTGTCTTTTTTGGCTGCTGGACATGTGCTTTGCAGGTGTCCTGTTTGTCTACATATTCGACATCTGAAGGCAGTGTTTTCGAAGTCTAAACCTTGAGTCCAGCTCCTCTGTCCATGCTTTAGCTGAATCTGGTCTGGCAGGCCTTTGCTGAGGTCTACTTCCACACATATCCGAGCATATGTGTAAATTCTTTCCTCCAATCGCTGTGTGTCCCATTTGATGTAGCGTCCGATGGTATTTCCAATTCCAGCTAGTACTTGATCAGTCCAGAGATGTATTGGGAGGTTGTGTAGACGCACCCAAACTGGCATTTTTGTAACAACCATTGTGTTTGCGTCAAATTCTGGAAACCAAGGTGTGATGAAGAGTCCTGTGGATCCCCAGAACCAAGGTCCCTCCTGCATTACTGTGTCCCTGTCAGCTGCTGATAAGAAATTTACTATAAAGAATCCTTTGGAACAGAGGTGTATTTCGCATTGCATGGTCCAGTTCGTGAAGATCCAGTGGAATAAATCAATTGGTTTGGGCCAGAAGCTGTTAAATCTGCATATAACTGCTTGCCTTTCATATATATTGCAGTACTCCTCTGTTTCTGGTGTATCTATGTTATATACTGGGGTATGATCCAGCTGTTCCACAATATATGGCCTGGCGACCATCCCTGCTTGATTTGGCGTTGTTCCTTCTTTGTTTTTCCCTTGGAGGATGTCTTTGAAGGAGGTGTTACCTGGTTTTTTCCCTGCACCTGTGCCACTCCCTTCAGCTCTATTATTGTTTCTGCCATTTACAGATGCTCCCCCTCTCAATCTCAGATTGAGTATGATTGTTGACAGGGGTTTAATCTGATATTCCCAGAGATATTTAGTATCTTGAAGAGCTCTGCCCTCATATATCAGATTTTGTGATCTGATGGGGAATCCTAATTGTTTCATGATCATTTCCTGCACTTGCTTGACAGTATTCGATTCTTGAACCCAGATAAATTTCGATTTTCCTTCAGGTAGTTTTATAAATACTTGGAATCCTCTTGCTGGAGTTCCAGCTCTTGTAATTGATGGATCTGATGCAGAGATTTTGTTCTGTGGCTTTTGCCTGTCCCATATCAATGGATGGGCGACCAGATCTGTTATGGTTTGTGTCCGATTCATCATATGTGTCCGATCTGCCATGTTGGTATCTGGTTCGACGAACCCAGGTCTCGATCTGCGCATATTCCCCTGGATCGGGACAAAATAGGGTCGATATGCCATATTAGGGCCTAGATCTGTTAGTTCAGGGCATGCTCTGTACAAAATGCCACGGATCGGTGGGAAAGACTCCAGTTTGGAGCTCCATGGTAGGAGGGAAACCAGATCTGCGCCAATAATAGACAGAGTAGGGTTCTGATATTCACTGAAAGGGGTTCCATACCTTAGACAAAATTTACGATTTTCCTCCCTGCGAGTTCCTTTATTGCAGAAGACCGCTTCTCCGCCGAGCTTGTTCTCGTCAGCTGGGTCCTGGTGGTGTCCTGGATGGCCGTTCGGACCGCTTGTTTCAACCCAATGATTGTCTGCGCTCTTCGTCTTCTGGGTGTTAAGCGTGTCTGTCAGATCTTGGCGGACAGAAGGGTCGTTTAGATCCGGGTTCCTTTGTGCCAGGGATTGTAGAGGCGGACGGTCGTCTATAGATCTGGATCCTCCTTGCGCTGTACCCTGTAGAGAGCCCAAGGAGCAGCGGACGCGAGCAGTTGGGGCCATCTCCGGAATCGATCGCGGATCCGTCGAAATCCCGAATTCTCCTATCCAAATTCGATTGATCTTCCCCCCAACTAACCATCATTAATATTTAAGTATAAATTGGTTTAAATCCTAAATCTATGAAGTACAAAAAGATTTAAAAATTTAAAACTTAAACATTTTAATTTTAAGATATCAAGTTAAAATAATTTTAATTAGGTTCATAATCATAATAATAATAGTAACAATGATAATAATATAATTTTAAGGTCACAAATTGGCCTATGACTTTTTTTATTTGGAAGATAATGAATCTATTTTTTTATGTAGGGATTTGACTACCAAAACTTATGGAGGTGTACCTATTCTAGGATTTAAATTTATTTTATTAGGAAAACAATGAATTTATCTTTTTCACGTAGGGATTTGACTACCAAAATTTATGGAGGTACCTATTCTTTTCTCTCTCTATTTAAATTTATAACTTTTTTGGTTAAACACATATTCTTTATGGTTAAACTTACTGCAATTATACAATAAACAAATAATTATATTGTTAGAGATTTCTAAAATAACACTATGTAATAGGTGTAATCACTAAAAAATAATTATATTAAAAAGAAATGGAAAATTATATTACTGAATTTACAAAATAAATAATTTTATAAACTCTTTTTTAACTTTCTTATTTAATTTTAAATAATTTATAAATATTACATTAGATCATATATGTCCTATGTGACCTCAGGAGTGCACCTCATTTCTTTTGGAGAAGCAAGAAGTGTGAGATAGACACAAAAAGGCTTTGGATGGGATGGCCAACTTATGGAACAATTTTGTAATGGCCCAGGGCGTATGGCATTGCGGACCATCAGTTCTCTTTCACGGAAGAAGGCATTAAGCAGTTTTACATCATAAGCACCGTTAACAGCTTTTTCTTCGATTCTTTTGCCAAGATAATCTCTGTAATCAACTTCTCTCAAGAAAAGTTACGCGAGCAGGAAAAAGAAACCCCCAAAAAGAGGCTAAGACATCAAGTTCGCATGGCAGGTTGTTTTGGGGTGGAAGAGGCGGGAGGTTTCAGTTTCAGTCGATAGCCTCAACTTACTCAGGTGCCGGATTTTTATTTTCCTTTGTTCTATTTTTAATATTGACAGTCAGCCCATTTTGATAGTTTAGAAGAAAAACAGAGTAGAATGGCATCGATTTACCAGAACAATGGACCTGGAAGGCCTCCTCCACAGGGATCATACAGACAGAATCAAACCCAACTTCCACCTCCTCCACCTCCTCCTCAGCAGGGTCAGTATGGTGGGCATGGGCATCACAATTTCGCTCCCCCTCCTCCCCCCATTCACCATCCCCCATATGCAGGAATAGGGCCTCCAGGTCCCGTTCCTTACAACCCAATTCGCCCTAACAATATCCACCATGGTTATGGATCTGCCCACATGGTTCAAGGCCCTTACGGTGCGCCACCCCCTAGTGCTGCTCCTCCACCTCCGCAGCCCCAACAGCCCCAGCAGCAGCACGGTTTTCCGCCCAGAGCTTCTTCATATCCACCTCCTCCACCACCTCCTCCACAGAACTCTCAGCCCCCACCACCACCGCCACCACCACATCAACACCACCCATCTCAGCCTCAGCCTCCTCATCACCATCCTCCTTACTACCCAACTTCTCAATTCTCCCATTTTGCACCTCCAGCCCAGCCTCCTCCTTCCCACGATCGCCCATCGTCCCCTCCGCCTCCGCCTCCTCCTTCTTCCCCACCGCCACCACCGCTACCATCTTCCTCACTGCCACCACCTCCTCCACCCCCTCAGCCCAACTCATCAGCCTCAGCCTCTGTTAATCTTCCTAATTCTAATCCAGTTAAGCAGCACAAGGAAATTCAGCCTCCTGCTGCTGTGCCTAATCATGGAATCCGAGCACCTCCCAAAGAAACAAATGTTTCAGGAAGTGGGTGGGGTTCGTCTGGTTCTGCTCAGGCCAAGCCTTTGATGACTCCTAGTAAGCATAGGACTCCATCATTGCCTTCTGCTGCTAAACCCCCTCAAATGCCTGGTGGACCCCAATCGGCAGAACCGAACAGGGGTGAGACAGAGGAGGAGAAGCGGTTGCGGAAGAAAAGAGAATATGAGCAGAGGAAAGAAGAAGAAAAACAACGGCGTGAAAAAGAGGCCAATGCTGCTCTCCTGCGAAAAAACCAGTTGGGATCTTCTTTACAGCCAGCAAAAGTTACAGCCGGATCAACACCAAGAGGAGATGGCAGGGTGGAAAGGAAACCTCAGTATGTAGGTGCTGAGAAGATCGATAATAAACTCAAGAAACCGACCACATTCTTATGTAAACTAAAGTAAGTCCGCATTAATTTAGCATGAAGTTTTGGCATTGTTATGGATTTAAATAGTTTGTTTTGGACACTAGATAACGACATTTCATTCATGAAAAGTCTCAGAACCTTCTCGGTACTATTTCCCCCTCTTTATTCTGCACTATACGTTTTGAACTGCTTGACAATCAACAGTAGACTGAAGCTCAAGGATTAAAATTTGCCTCTCAATAGACTACATAGTCAAATAAACTTCACCATGTCTCAAATGACCGTGCTATGTAAGATGAAAACTTTATATCATGAGCATGCCAAGGATTCATGGCTTAACCTTAAAATTTAATATCGTCAGAATGCCATGGATTCATGGCTTAGGATGAAAATTTTATATTATGAGAATGGCCAGGACACTTGGCTTTACATTTTGCAAATTTGCATGTATGAATTTCATTTACATGTCAAAAGGCTTGTATGAGATAGTCTTGTCTTGTCTTCCAGAGGTGTGGGCCAACCATGTGTGTATGTGTTTCTTTTGTGGACACTGATTTAATAATATATTCGTATATATTTGTCTCCATATAGTTAAGGTCCCCGGAGTTTTCTTAGAAGGTTCCTCTTCTAGATTGATGTAAGCTTTCTCAGATCTTCAAATTGCATATGTTGTGTTTTGGGATTTAACTGGTCTTAGCTGCACCCTATGGCCTTCCTGCTCCCTGAACAATCTCTGCAC
Source organism: Pinus tabuliformis (assembly GCA_031772625.1). Lineage (NCBI taxonomy): Eukaryota > Viridiplantae > Streptophyta > Pinopsida > Pinales > Pinaceae > Pinus > Pinus tabuliformis. Next base: position 1,390,897,339 of record CM062818.1, on the reverse strand, counting down.
TCCGAGAACGATTCACTGTACTCCCACAACAATTCTTATTGCTACTAAACCATGGGAGAAGAAATTGGAAATGCTCGTGGCAATAGGCTTAAGAAAGTTCAGTAGATAGTAGTTATTAGTGGTAGAATTGCTTGTTTGTAGAACATAGAATTATTTGTTGTTATTATGGCCTATTTTGTAAACATCACATGACAGTTGAAGTTTGGACTGCCGACTGCTTTTTACAACTCTTTTCTCATGATGCCCTGTTTTATTTCATGGTTGATGTTATCTGTTACAGCTTGTTGATGATAAGTGTTATCTGTTGAAAGTTGAAACTTATGGTTGGTCATTTGGCAGAGTGCTATAAGTTATCTGTACTAGATGGTTGATGTTATTGATGTACTAAGTGGTTGATGCTTTAATCCACTGCAAGAATCCATGTTTTGATATTTTTGACAACTAAATCACCATTCTGCATGCTTATAACTCATCAGTCTAGCGAAGCAAGAGACTGTTGTTTTAATGCTAGCAAGTTTTTTACTGAGTTTGATCGCAAATGGGAAACCTCTTCTGGGGATACCTCTCAATACTGGGAAGGTAATGACAAAGCCAAATAGATAAACCCAGACTGTGAAGATGTCCAAAACAAGGTATAGTAACAATGCCCCATATCTTGTCAATTCAATGGCTGTTACAGGAGACCTTTTTCTAAGCTAACATTATGAGAATCGCCATAACAGGGCATAACCATTAGTATATACAGTTCATGTCATATAACTGTTTTTTTGCAAAGAAAAAATTCATTATAACCACATATTAGATTATACATGTTACTGTCCAAATAGACTGGTCACAAACTGCTGAGTCTGACAAATGAGAACTGAGGAGACCCTCTCCTTCTTGCTGACAACAGACTAAAATGCTGAACCTGACAAACGAGAACTGAGGAGACTCTCTCCTTCTTGCTGACAACAGACTATAATGTTTACAGTCCATAGATTGTCCTGCCATTCTTCATATTTCAGAAAACTGGCATCATTGCTCAAAAAAGCTTAAGTAACGTTTCTTTACTGATCATATTGGAAACTAGTACAAATAAAAACAAACTATGACCATACCCTACAAAGGGATTTGTGACAGCAAAAATACAAAAGTATAACAGTCATTGAAACTAAACATATAGCTGAGTCATACGAGCAAGATAACTTAACAGTGAAACTCCATAGCATCAGACTCTTGAACATCCTGGAATTTGTTATAGGCCGAAAAATCCTGAGGGCATTGAAAGTGTCTCCTTTGAAAGCTCATGGGCTTTTTTGATTCAGTTCTCTGTATATGTACTTGAAAGGAATACTACTGAAAAGATTGCTGGGAGGAGAGAATGTCCCAGAGCAAATGGCCCAGGCTTACAGGTCTACCAAATCACTGTTTTTGAGTCCACCATCACTTGAATCTTAGTTATGCCTTTGTTTATAGCAAATAGGAGTGTCCCCAGCGCTGATAATTCAGGTCTTGTGTTGGTATTTCTGCCAGGGGCTTAGTGGATGTGAGAGAAATGATTTTGATTTAGGAACAGAACAGTTCATGTTATAACTTAGAACATAGTATGAATCAATTTTTGCGTTGGTTCTACCCTATGTTGCGGGGGAGCGCCCCCCCCGCTCCCGCTCCCAATCCGTGCTCCGGGCGGGAGCGACTCGGGAGCGGGTTGGGAGCGCGCTCCCTAAATTTTTTTCGCTCCCTGCCTTTTCGGGAGCGTTTTTGGGAGTGTTTTGCCTTTATTTTTTGTATTAATGTTCGAAATGCAATTTTTTTTGAAAGAAACAAATAGTTTTTGAGTGGGGCAGCTTAATGATCAAGTCTAGGCCCTAGTATTGATACGCTATTCATGGTAATGCTAAATTCTCAAAGTAAAAGGATGTTTCATCCTTTTACTTAAATTTTTAACATTACCATGAAATGACTCAGGATGTTTGAGAGTGGTTTCGTCCTCATTGGATTTCATATGGAGAAAGTAGAATTTTAGATTTCATTCAAAATCTAGCAGACTTATCAGTTTTTCAGGATTTCAGGATTGGGGGGCAATGTTTCCATTGAATTTTGTCATGTATTAGGGTATGGAACTCGTATTTAATCAAGAGCACCAATCCCTCTATGTACCTTGATGTTAGTGACATTGGTTGTCGAACTCCTCTATCATGACCCTCCTAAAAATGTACGCATCACTCAAACAAAATCTTGACTTGACATGCTATGCTTTTTCTATCTTATGTTAATGCTTAGAGGGTGATATTAATGACAAAGATCCTGATTTTCCAACAAGACTAAAAAATTAGACATTTCTCGTGGTGGCAAGAGGCCCAAGCATAAGAAATAGATAATAGATTTACTTCTCTTTTCTAGTTTCTAGTAGCTTTTATAACTATTGACTCTTTCATATTTATTATGATATTTATTTAAATTTTAAACAATATATGACAATTTAAGTTTGAAGTTGGCAATTATAACTCATTAGTAATGAATTATGAATATGATGCTTCATGAAAGTTGAAAGTTGTTTCATTTCATTTCATTTTATAACATTTCATTTCATGTTAGATATTATTTGTTGTAATGGTTACACTTAGCTTACAAGTACAATTTTGGTGATCAATGATGATAAATGTTATATATTGGATTTTGAAAGCTTGAAACTTTAAGATTGATGAATCATGAGACTCAATATGTTGTATGTTACTATGTTACTAACTTGCGGACGTGGTTGATGAAGATCATAACTTCTAGATGATTGTTGTTATATGGTTCAATCTATGTTTTTTTATGTTTTTTATATCTAATTCATCATTCTACATGTTTTTGTTGACATATATGTGTCAAAAATTAAAAAATATAAAATATATATATATTTTTAAAAAATCGCTCCAGGATTCGCTCCCAAACCAGGGGCTTTTGAAAATGGTTGCTCCCGCTCCTGTTTTCGCTCCCGCTCCCTGCTCCCGCTCCCGCTCCCGTTTTCGCTCCCGCTCCCAAGTAACATAGGTTCTACCAATTTTTCAGATGTTCAGATGGTGCTTAAAATTGGATGTTTTTCCCAATATTATTGCCAAGAAATCTATATATTCATGAAATATATCAGGGATTGATGGTGGATAGGCTTTGTCATGCTAATTTAAATACGAAATCAATCTTTCTGCTAAAGAAAGGGAAATGGTGAGCAATGGAAATACATAAGACTTCACACCTTCATTTATACATAGCAGATTGATAACTAGAGAAGACCCCCCTTTAGGAGAAAACTCCAGGGATAGATTAATGAAGGGAAGATTACTTCACAGAGTATGTTTACAGGGAATTATCTTAGATAAATCATAATCTTCTTGTGCCCTGAAGTTGGCAGCAAGCAAAATTTACTCACTCTGCCCACTGCTGCATCTTGCTGTGACTGCAGTTTTTATTTCCCCTCTGCCATTTTCTTCAACTTCTATTGGTCTGTGTCTTGCATCCTCTCTTCCTCTTATTCTCTGACTTTCTCTTCTCCCTACCAAGTTCCCCCATTTGCCAACTCGAGAGTCGAAACAGAGATAAAACTAACCAAGTAAATGGAACTTTCTAAACCTCTTTGATGACTTCTTTAGCCAACTTGACCCTAGTTGCCAAAGTGGCTTCAAGTTCAGGGTAGTTACTGATCAGAAACTAACACCCATCATCAGGGAAGAGCAATGAAGTGCAATGAGAGTTTCTATCCTAGAATCTAGACTATTCATTCCTAGGGATTTTACTGGAGGCATGTTTCAATTTTTAATCATCTAACTAATAATTGTTCCTCTCCGCTTTTGTTATGAGTCAATGCTTGTATGAGTATGTTCTGTCTTCTCTTCAGGTTATGCAAAGGTGAAATTTACCACTTACCCCAACTCTTTTTTTGGTTAATGGAGTTGATTTGGAGAGTGGCTAGGGTCAGCACACTGATATGCGTGAAATCTTAAACAAATAAAATTCGCACACTGAAATGTGTGAAATCTTAAACAAATAAAATTCGCACACTGATATGTGTGAAATCTTAAACAAATAAAATTCAGTGATCGAAAACTTGTAAGCTGTCATTCTCTGTTTGTTTAATTTTTCTATGTTACATGTTTTCAATTTAAAGTGTTCTACATATGGAAAATTTGAATTTTAGGTACATTGTTGAGCTAGGAACATTGTTTTCCTTTGCCCTTCTATGTAATTATCCATTTGTTTTTTCAGATGCATTCACTTGCTTGTTAAAGTTTTATTGATTAAATGACATCCTCTTCTTATATTTGATTAAATAACTAGGAGTCCAACAAAATATTCCTCTTCTTTTATTCTGGTGTTCACAGGCCAGTTTCACTTTTTTGAAATGTTGTACATAAGGGTTTTCCTCTTATGGTGCTAACTACACAAGGGTTTTAATCTTGTAGGTTTTAACCTTTTTTTCTTTGTTCTATTGTTAGAACCTTCCATCTCTGACAAAGTTAAAAGGGTCAAGGTAAGGCAAGAAGAATATTCAGTGTAATCACCAAAAGTAACCCGAGAGTTATCAATATCTGGAGCTGTAGATTCATTTAAAAAAAAAAATAGGAGCCAAATTAGTTGTTGTCTTGACTATATTAATATTCTTGTTTTGTTTTCCATCTCTGACAAATTTAAAAGGGTCAAGGTAAAACAAGGAGAATATTCAGTGTAATCACCAAAAGTAACCCAAGAGTTATCAATATCTGGAGCTGTAGATTCATTTAAAGAAAATAATAGGAGCCAAATTAGTTGTTGTCTTGAGTCTTGACGATATTAATATTCTTTTTGTTTTGTTTGCAGATTTAGAAATGAGCTGCCAGATCCAACAGCACAACCAAAATTGTTATCCATCAGCACAAATAAAGATCGGCAAGTCACATTTAGCTTTTATTTTCTAATTGTTGAAATTTTTTACTATTACTGGATTGTTGTTTTAAATATGCATGACTAATCATTTCAAGTTGTGTCTACCTCCAAGTTTCAATAGTAGAATGTCAATGTATATAATGTAATACATTGTTTGCTGTCATATTCTTTTTTATCATGTGTTATGACGATTTTTAATTTGCTTTCAGATATGTAAAATACACTATTACATCTTTGGAGAAAACACACAAACCAAAGCTATTTGTTGAGCCTGATCTTGGGATTCCCCTTGATCTCCTTGACATCAGTGTCTACAAGTAATAAATCTGCACATTTTTTTTTTTTAATTTAGAAATATGTGTTTTTTGTGTGTTACACAAATTATACTATCGACTGTTAAGTGATTATGTAATTTATGGCTTGCAGCCCCCCAAAGGTAAAGCAGACTATGGATCCAGAAGATGAGGAACTTTTGCGTGATGATGAAATGAAAACACCAAATAAACTAGATGGTATTAGGAAGAAGGATAGACCTACTGATAAAGGTGTTTCTTGGCTGGTAAAAACACAATATATTTCTCCAATCAGCCTTGAATCTACTAAGCAGGTATTGAAAGCTGTCTATTTTTTAATCATGTAAAGGATTTCCTAGGTTGTTGGAATAGTTTTTTGAAACCAATTTTATAGGAGATGCATTTGACAAACTTTAATCTATGAAATTCTGGTAATGTGCAGTCTTTAACTGAAAGGCAAATTAAGGATTTGCGAGAAGCTAGGGAAGGACGCAATATCTTTTTGGAGAGTCTCAATAATAGGTGAATATGAAACACATGGCTTTCTAATATGAAAAGATTTTGAAACTGGTCACATGGTGCATTGATAATTCTATTTGCAGTATATTCTTAATGATGGTTATGGCTGCCCAATCCATGGATGTAAAGATATACAACCCTCTGCTTTGTTTTCTTATTTACAGGGAACAACAAATTCAGGCAATTGAAGAGTCATTTCGGGTATCCAAATTACATCCAGTGCATCAAACTAAACCTGGCCTTGAGCCATTGGAAATCCTTCCACTCCTTCCAGACTTTAATCGGTATGTATTATGGCGATCACAAGGAAGTTTTGTTTTGTTTCTAATAATTTTATGTTTATGCCACATTTCCAAGAATATCTCTAACTGGACATTGAATTAGCAGTTGGGATGATCAACTTGTTCTTGCAACATTTGATGGTGAAGCAACAGCTGATACAGAGAACTATAGCAAGTTGGAAGCATCCGTACGCGATGAAGTGGAGTCACGGGTAATGATTGAACTTTAGATTATTTTATACCTTGAATTGGATGCTCCTTTGGAACTGTTTCTTGTTGGTATAATATTTCTTATAGTGTTGGATTATGGTTTTGAGGAGCAAGTAATATGGTGATAAGATAAGATCTGTAAGTCCTCAAAAACTTCTAATGTATCAGAAAAGCCATGACTATTACACTAGTTTTAGTGTGCAGAATAGTTGTTGTCTAAATGTGTGTTATGAATAGCAATTTTCTATACCAATGGTTGAAATGAGTGTCCCCAGCTCTGTGAGGCATCTTTAAGGTATCTTTTGCATTTTGTGTAAGTCACAGGCTGAAAGTTGGTAACTATTTGCATTATTTTTGGAGATTTCTTTTGTAATGTAGCAACATCAATAATCTTACAGTGTTATTTGGATAACTTGTTTCTATACTGTGCATCTCTTGTTTCTAACACTGCCTTGTTTGTGGCTGCTACCTCTCTCATGTAAAATTGAGTAAGATTTCTATTTGAGCAGGTGAACTCAGAGTGTGTTGTTAAGATATTCCATCGTAGCTTTATGCTCTTAGATGTAGAAACAACGCTTCTAATTTTTGATGATAAGAACGAATTATGTGTGATATTATCATGACAGTCCAATCCTATGCCTTGTCTCACTTGATTTTCATCTGAACTCAGGCTGTCATGAAGAGTTTTGTTCATGCTGGTTCAGATCCAACCAAACCAGAGAAGTTTTTGTCATACATGGTACCTGCAGTGGAGGAGGTATTACTGGTTGGCTTCTTCTTTTAGTGGTTTTATGCTGATCTGTTCTATGATTTATCACATTGATTTTCCTCTAACAATTCTGGAGTTCATTTTCACAATAAATGGCAGCTGATGAAGGATATGTATGATGAAGATGATGAAGAGATGTCCTACACATGGTTAAGGGAATATCATTGGGAGGTGCGTATCAATATCAATTTCATGAAATAGGAGGGGATCAAAATTTCATAAATTTTATCTGACTTACGTGGATTCTTTATATGTGGCCAAGCACTCATTGTTCTAGTTCTTACAAGGTGTTATGGGTCAGTGTAATTTTGAAAGAAAGAGTCACAAGTTATTTGCATCATCAATGACTTCTTCATTTCATGGGTATTCATGTAGAGCATCTTGCAATATTATTTTAACACCTGTTATAGTTAAATGTGAATTTTTTTGGGAATGATCTAAACAATTTCCTTTGTGCTTGTGCAGTTGCGTGCAGATGATGCTAACTCTCCAGTAACTTATGTTCTTGTGTTTGGCGAGGATGGTGCCAGATACCTGGTAATATGGTTGATCATTTGATTTAAAGATGATTAAGAGACAATTGCATATGATTAGTTGTTTGGTATAAAGATAAGTGACAGGTGCAGACACTTGTATTTTTTTATATTGATGCAGCCTCTTCCGACAAAGTTGGTTCTACAGAAGAGAAGGTCAAAGGAGGGGAGGTCTAATGATGACATTGAAAGCCAGTATCCGGTACCTTCAAGGGTGTCTATAAGGAATCGATCCCTTACACAAAAGGAGGAAGAACAGCGAGACACTGGTAGAGCAAGGCTTATGGAGGTAATAGTCTATCAATTTGTATATAGATGCATTCGCCTCTTTAACTTAACACCTGCTAAAATGAAGTTGAAAAGAATCGACATTACTTTTTGTTGTTGTCTTCTGTGATCTGTCTTTGTCTTCGCTCGTCCAGTTCAATTTCTCATATTTCTTCTTGTGAATGTCATCTGGCAAGTATTTGTGTTGTATTTGGATTTCATCAATGGTGCACAATATTTTATGGGTTTAGCTGAATCATATCTAAAATCTAGACAAGCAGTGTTAGTTTTGGGCCTGAATGTTCTCCTTCCATTTTATGCAAAATCATGTAAAACTATACCTGTACAACTATACATACCATATACATTGAATAATCATATTGTTGAAGGAAAGATTAAGTGATTGCTAGTGGCAAAGATGAAATGAAGGGAGCTTATTTTTGTGTGAAGTGGCGAAACAAACAAAGTAATTAGGTGATAAAATGATCATAAATGGACTAGGAAGAAATCTTGGTGATTAAAAATATATTTAGTTAGTTCACGTTTAGGTCGTTACTTGACATGTTAATGAATGTTAAAAAATAATCTCAGTTTCAGTCTTGAAAGTTAAGGTTCTAATTTTAGAATTATTTTGTTTTCTAATGGACTCCTTTAAGATTATTATTGCTCTACTTTTTGCATGAAAGATGGGTTCACAAGTACCAACATTGGCCAATGGGAAGACATACCTCTTTTTTTCATTGAGCCCCAAGTATTTTGAGAATTTACATTCTCATTTGTCTTGCAAATTTTTTTACTTTACACTTGAATTATGGTTGTTTTCTATTCTTGTTGATAGACATATTTTATAATTTTTTTCCTTTTTCAGGGCCAAGCAAATACTGTGGGAAATATCAGTGGTTCAAAGCGCATGGCATCTGATGAAGACATTCATAGATCTAGACATAAATTAGGGCGAGTGGAAGAAACTGATCACAACCTGAGTGGAGATGAATATTTGTCTGAGTAGTTTTACAGAAAATCAAGGGCTCATTGCTTTCCTCCAAGAATCAAACAAGAAATGTGGATCCCTGTATGTTTTGTATGGCCTGTGAGAGAATTGTACATGCAGGTGAGCCTACCTACTTAATGCAAATGCCATGCTGTTGGGGAATTTGATGCCACTTTATAGAGGTGTTTTGAAACTATTACGTCACACTCAGCAGAAGTATCCTTCAAATTCGATAATTATGAGATTAGCTGTAGCTCTTGCAAGCTGTGTTTTGGAGCCAATATTAATTCTTTATCTTCTACCTTCTGATGTTCAAGAATCTGTATCTATGTCAACTCTTAAGATTTACACATAACAGTTCATACTTTGGAGGGATAAATAAATGTCTCTGTATCTATGAATACATGTCTCCTGTGCTTTTGCGGGAATATATTTTGAGAGAAAATAGAGTAATGTATCTATCAGGAGGCAAGATTTATGAAATTTCCTATCCAAACACATGCATTTCTTTTGAAACCATGGGTTCACATTCTTTCATTTCTATTTCTCAACATAATGCTTGGCTGGAAACTTGCATGCTGAAGGCGTGAGCTATTATCTCAATGTTGAAATGGCATTATGACACTGTTGAACGAACATTATATATCTGTAAACTGGCTTGTGGAAGTCAAACCTTTTAGTTCTCGAGTGCTTTGATTCACCATTTCGGAGAAGAATTGAAATCCAGCTATAGTTTCTTTCAGTGTTGTTTTGATGTGGGCAGTAATGTTTTATTGTACACTCGGCAAACCAAAAAAAGAGGAAAAATGTTTTTACCATTTTGGTTTCAATCATTCCGCACTCATATTTGAGAATATCTGATATTCAGTTTGTCAGCATGGTTTTCCATGTAACTACAGTGAATAAGTTATGGTTGAAATACTTTTATCTTTACATTACAGGGAAGAATCAAAACTGAGTTGCTTTTGAATTTTTGAGTATCTTTATATGCACTTGGATTCAATCCTTTTGGTCAGGGTGCTTGTATAAACAGCAAGGTAGTTAACATACTTGGAAATTAAGAAACCCATCCTAAATGCAGTGTCAAATGCATTTATTGTGATGGGTTTATTAATTATTATATTTCTTTTTGGGAAGTACTGTTTATTTTGAACTTAACGATAATCTTGTTGGCTAAGCTGCTTCCTTTTGAGAGCTGTACCTGTGTAGTCAAAATCACCCAGTTCCCGTACCTGGTCTCATCCACATCTATTTGGGTGATTTGAACTTTGGATTATTACATTAACAAGAGTTCAATCACCTTGCTGCCTATCATTAGACCACATTCCTGTGAGCTAGGTTTAATTTGTTTTTACAAAAATGCTTTTTCACATTGTATTACCTGACAAAAATTTGATTCTGAAATAAGCATTTGATATGGTAATTTAAACTATTATTTTCTGAGTTTAATAAAGAAGTCAATGAATGTCTTCTTTGGATAGATGTGAACTTTGGCAACAATGTGATCAGTTCAAAAATAACCCTTCTATTTCACACGTCGGATCTTAGAATATGTTATAAACCATGCATTCGACATGCAATCACAATTAAATACTTATGGATAGAAGTATATATGGGCTTTGAAAATTGAGAGAACCAAAAGAACCAATGATGGGCATCGAAACAATTAGTTTAAGGAGTTGTCTATAATGCGACTTTTTGAGATTCTGGTGACGGAATCCGGCGGAAGAAATTGAGATGAAATCATGATTTGTTGCAGTTAAAATGGTTTTTTAACTGCATATTTGGATTCAGCACCCTGAAAAACCCCTGGGAAGGTTTCATTGTGCAGAAATTAGCTATCAAACTTGGATTCCAATAAATTACTGCCGGATTTTCACCGGAAAAAATCGCCGGAAAAGCTTTCAAAAAGTCGCGTTAAAGACTACTGCTTAGTTTAACTTACTAATAAGTTTACATTTCAGGCATATATATAAATATATATATTTTGTAGTTCTAGGAATGGGTAACATTTTTTTGGAAATTATATAAAATAAGTATTCAATCAACTATTATTTTAGTAGGAGGCATTAGGCATTGCATTTTTATGGCTGTACCCATTGATGTAAGGATTATGGTATAGAAGGCATCGCATTTTTATTGCTATACCCATTGATGGAAGGATTATGGTATAGTGGAATATATTGAAATTTATATGTTAGTGAACTATCTCTCTGAAAGTTGGTAATATATCTATTTTTTTAGACATTTTGCACAGAACAAGCATTTTAACACTGCAACCATGGGTTGTTGATCCTTAAACCTTCCATGGAGACTATTTACACAAATAGATGAGGCCTTTTTTCGATGTCATTGTCACCTATTAATGCCAATGTTGATCTTATTGTTGATCATATCATCTTGTTTACCCATAAACTTTAGGACTTGCCCTTGTAAAAAGCCTTTTGTTCTAGCAAAGTAATCACTTTACTAGTATCATGGCATTCCCAAGTAAATTTAACGTGGCTCTACTAAATGACAAATGAGATAAATTCATATATTAGATTGTTTTAGCTTTTCATGTAAATTTGGATTGTGTGTGATGGTTGGAACACTCATTTTAGATTCTTTTAGCTTTTCATAGCTTTTCATGTAAATTGGGATTGTGTGTGATGGTTGGAACACTCATTGATGTAGTGAGTCATTGTTAACCCAATTCAAGTTGATATTATTTGTCCAAGGCATTTTTAGAACCACGTTACTACCTTGCAAATATGGGATAAGGATATTTATTCAACCTTAATAATTAACATGGCAATGGACCATTGCTACACTCTCTTGTCTCCCCTCCATGGAGATTAAAGACATCCCATCATTAACTTTATATCATGGGTATTTACAAACCGGTAATAATAAATGTAGTCAAGTCAATTCTTTGACCATCACTTCCAATCCATTGTGTCCTCTATCCTCAACCATCACTTCCAATCCACTGTGTCCTCTATCCTCGATGGCTAATACTTTAGTTCTTTGTTCCGTTAGAATATCTTCACCATGACCAACCAATGATGCATGCCACAATTATTGAAGGATGTATTAACCACTCCCAATGCATGAGTATGGCTAATACTTTAGTTCTTTGTTCCGTTAGAATATCTTCACCATGACCAACCAATGATGCATGCCACAATTATTGAAGGATGTATTAACCACTCCCAATGCATGAGTAATGCCTATTGTGTGTAAATTATGGTACACATTACGACTTTTAGCTTTATTCTAATGAGTAAATCTAACCTTTTGGGTAAACTTCTCGTAAGTGTTCAACTTCCTCTCTTTTGAGAATATGTAATATTGATTAATAAAAGTTGATATGTTCAAGTGTTTTTTCTTATCTCAAATCACTAAAGACATTGCCAAAGTACTTCCTTTCCCTCCATTTGACAAGAAGTTGCTTGCACTTGCTAGGAGGAGGGATTACGTGTCCCTTTCTTTTTTGTCGATTACAATTTTTTTTGGTTTTATTTGTCTCTAGTTATTTGAGTACCCAAGCAATGGTGCAACTCACCCATATATTCAATCATCTTAAATTAAGAAAATGATTGTTTTAGTCATATTGATCATTCTTATTTCACTTCTCAATATTAGGACATCTATAAGCAAGGCAACAATAAGGACATGATATCCCTCTATCCATAAATGGACGAAATGATTCACACCATCACGAAGAATGCATGTAGAGACTTACAATTACTACAGTTCATGTAAATGCTTATTAGCAACTTGCACATTAACTCCTCTCCTAAAGCCTTTAGGTTATGTTATTTAGTTCTCCTCATGATGACCGCTCAAAGACAAGTTTTATGTGGCATTTTAATATCCAAATGGGACTACTAGCACAAGAATGTAAATAAGCAAAACAAAAAGTAGATATCAAGAGCCTAATGCAAGGAAAAGAGTTGGGGTGCATTGTTACACAACATTTTGTCACTGTCCTTGTACTCCCCAATCCTGGAGGACCTCTATAGTGGCCCTCATATGTTTCCTTGCCATGAAGAATATGTCCCTATTCATCTGCAAAACATTTTCTTCTTACATCATTTCCCAAGAATTTTTCTTCAAGCTTAGTTTTCAAGACCGGCGCTAGTGGTTAGTCCATTCCTTGCGTCGATTTGTAGAGTTTAAAACTAGGACTAGTGCCGAATGACACAAGTGAGCCATTTATCCCCCGCGCCAATCCTCTTTTGGCAAGTTTTTAAAAATGTAGTCAAAACTTCCAGTTCTAGAAGCTTCGTGAACGAAATTTTGGTAAATGGTTGGGCAAGATAGAGCCGAAAGACTCTGGTTGGGCTCCTTTCTCCTATTGAAATGGAACAAACCAAAGAGATAAGGCCTCTCCCATCATAATAGGATCCATTTCCCCTCTATCAAAGCTATATAAACTCTTCATTTCACACCCTCAACTAGCTAATGAAAGGGCTGGAATTATCTGCAAATCTTGATAGCCATCTTGAAAACCTTAGCTTTCTTGTTTGTGTGTGTAGTGTCCTATCTAGGGTGCTAGACTAGGCTATATTTATTATCGACCAGGATGCGTAAACTTAGCGGCATACGTCTAAAGTATATAGACATAAAGGATTATTAGCTAAGTGGTTATGATGGTAGGTCACAGGACTTCTTTACGGAAGACTGAGGTATGTTACCTATCACCCAAACACTTAGGTCACTCAGTTAATCTACCTAATTACCACACTGTCACTCAATTCATTTATCAAATTAAAATACTGTGTATCACTTCAAACCAAGATTTCAATCTCCTTACAAAGACACCATACACGAAACCCCTGTTCAACAAATACTCAACATTCACTAATATTCATGCAAGCTAAAGACATCTGGAAATTATAAACATACTTTGAAATGAAAGCAGAGTTCATAACATTGCTTTAGAGGACAATAGAGGATCGAATCCCTTACAGGATACGATTCACGATCCCAATGATGAACTGTTCAAGCGATCTCATAAACATAAACCATACGCATTTGATTGAAATCAACAACCAATTCTAATTACTGTGCATGTCATGTAATACCCTAAGTTGCAAATGAAAAGGAAATAACAGTATACCAGTTTAACGCAGGGCCCGTCCGCGTTCCAGAGGTACACTGGACTGTGTTCAACCGATTATCAAATCAACGCAACAAGACAAAGATCGTAACTGTAACTGTTTTCTTGATATTAAGTTCAAACTCTGTTTCAAACGATACAACGATTACCAAAACATTAATTACACAGGACTGTATTTACATATGTTTTTACAACCCTTACATTTCGAAAACGAATGTACATTCATGATATGGCTGTTGCCGCTTTTATCATGTCGAGATTTTAAAAATGTTTCTATCCTAAACTGATTTCAAAAAGGAATAAAACTAAATCAATTTAGAATGCTTTGCTGTTACTGCCTTTGTCGCCAACATGCTATACTTTGACCACTGTTGACCGCGCATGTAGAAAGGTCGATTCTGCTGTAGGATAGGTATTCGTCCATGCTTAGACATTCTACTTTTCATCCCTACCCTTCGTTCTAGCCCAGCTGTCATGCCACATGTCAAACAATGAACCAATTACAGGATGTTGGAACTTCCTGTAGCCATTTTACCAAAAATCCCTAATTCTTTAACATAAAACTCCTAAATCAATTTCAATGCATTTTAATAACTATAGGACTATTAACTAATCAATTTCCAAGGGTTCTAAGAGATATATGATGGAAAGAAGTAGGCAAATGATATGTTTTAGGAGGAAAAATGAGGTCATAGGATGGTACCAACATCTCTCCCCGACTTAATGAATTAGCATGTCCTCATGCTAACCCCGAAGTGCTTCCCTTGAACTCTGTCCCTGCCTGGATCTCTGCTGCCTTTAGCAATGTGTCCACATTCTTTTTCACCTGGGCATCTTTCTGACCATGGAGCTCCTGCTTTAATCTTTTGTATTTTTCTTTGAGGGTCTTCTTCTGGTTGTACCACTTGGTGGCCCATTTACAAATATCCGTTTGCTCAGCCTCAAGTTCACTGATTCGCTCCCTTAACTTTTCATTCTTCCGCTGGGTCTCTTTACTCTGCGCTCGGAGCATCTCATTTTATTTCTTGATAACCTTTTCTAACATATTAGCCTCCATGAGTTCTTCCTTCAATTTCTCAATTTGTTTCTCCAGTTTCTTCTGTTTCTTAATGGGAGGTGGTGAACCTTTTTCCTGCCTGTTATGGCTTTCAACCTCTATATCAGCTCCTGGTCCTGGTGGTGAGTGGTCACTACTTTCAATATCCATTGGTATAGGTGCATTGGATTCAAGCTGGTCTTCTTGTAACTAGGCTTTTGGTGCTCTCCTTGTTCTTCTTGAATAAGTGGTGAAAATTTTATCTTGCTCTGCCTTCTGAGCATCTTCTTTTCTCATTTTCCTAGTCCTTATGCTGCTCATAGGTGGAGGTACCTTGCTGGCTTTGGATACTGGGATCTCTTCATCGATATCCTTCATGAAACCTGAGTTCTCCTGCAGTTCTTCTTTGTCTTCCTCATCTTTAATTTGATTAGCACCTAAGAACTCCTTCCACAGTTTCCCTCTTTTCTGCAATTCATGCTCAATAAGAATTTTAATTAAGCCAAAGTGATATAGGCTCTTGTCCTCATTTCCCTTCTACTTTTGTATGGTCTTCGACATCTTGGTTAAGCTTTGTAATAGAAAATATGGTAGGCTGATAACGCATTGTCTTTTCAAGTGTAGCAGTAACTTAATATGGTATAGATAGACAATACTATAACGGCCTTCGCAGGTTACGAATTTTTGGAGAATATAAACCATCTCATCCCAGGGATGCATCAACCAACTCCTTGGAACACCTTTCTTCCAGTTAACTGATGAGACTCTGGATCTAGACATAAATTGAGTCCACGACTTCTCTTTAAATTGCTTTGTTTTAAAGTACTTCTCCCCTTCTGGGCTAATCCCTATTGACTGGGCTATGGTGTCCTCCGAAACCCTGAATGAGAAGTTACCTATCAGGGCTTTCTCTCCATTGAATGTGAAGGCGAATTGTTTGGTAACCTCTTCATTACTTCCATGAAATTTCTCTAAAAATGGCAACCACTGTATCTCTCTGAGAATCGAAATGCAATCTTCATGATATTGAGAACTGTCAAACATGCTCGGCTCGACCCTATTGGTCATTTTGGCAGAGGGTCGTGCTCTAGCAATTTCAACAAAGAAATTTCAATTTGTTACCTGGTGTGTCGCTCCCTTAATATCCAGTATGATGCTCGGTCGGTCGACTGTCTTGTGACTTTGGTGGGAGTCGAAACCGAATGGTTATATTCCCCTCTTGTGGCGCTCACTGCTTTCAATCCTTGTCGAAACCAAATGGTTATATTTCCCTCGTTGTGGTGCTCACTGCTTTCAATCCTTACTGTGGAAGTCACGGGAGTCAAATGCTAGCGTAGAATAACTGAGAATGATGGTGAAATAACCACTATACTTCATAGCGTATTCATCCTTTGGAACAGAGAAATGGTTGTACCGCTTGTATAGATGTCATCATAGGAGCGCTGGAAGCGTATATGCAATACTGGGGTATGATTTCAGGGAGTCCTCTGAATCATTTGACCACGTCGGGTGGTGGAATCATAATTCGGCCGTGTGGAATACAATGAATAGGCCCACTTTAACATTTGTTTCCTTCCCTTTTTTTTTAAAACACAATCCACCACGTGTCCTGTTTCTATTGGTACTTGACCAAATGGAAGATGTTGGTATGACTGTAGGGTGCGATTGGCATAGCAAGGTTGATATGAAAAGGGGTAATGGATTTAGAAATATGAAATAGGTTGGGGTATGACAGATGCTAAGAATTAACAGTGAAATAAGGGATGATGGAAAATGTAGTGCCCTTGAAATCGATCATAACAGTCACAGTCATTAAAATTAACATTAAAAATTAATCTAAGAAATTAAATGTTAGGAATAAGGAACATATTACACTTTTGTTGGTTATTGTTGCATTGACATGCTGAGTAGGATTGGCATTGGCATTGGCATTGCTGACTATTCCTTGTTGTTCATCACAGGTCCCCTGAATAGATTCAAATGCAACAGGTCCCTCTGAAATCTTGAAGATGTTCATGCAGCTCCTTATATGTATATAGGTTCATTGAGCTTGGGTATTTGATGGAGTCTTGGTGCCCAGCAACCTGTGAATCCTTGTAGAAACTTGATGAAACTTTGTTGAAGTAGCCCTGAAGTATCAATCTCTTAACATGTCCCTTCTATATGTCTTAAATAGGTCCCATTACTGTTGGTGTTGGTAGCATGGTCTTCTGGACAGAACAGGTCCCCCTGCATAATGTTTATAACCAGGTCCCTCTGAGATAAAACAATGACAAAACAACTTATTTATTGAAATCTGGAATGCTGGAACAAACTGCTTTGAAGATGTATAGTGAGGAGATGAGATAAGAAATCTTTAAGAATTTACAATGGAGAGATAAGAGAACAAAACGCTGATGCTTCTCTCCCCGACGAAAGAGTTGACTTGTCCTCAAGTCATGATTCAGTTGATACATGAAACAGTGAACAAAAGAAAGTGAATTCTTACCCGCCAACGAATTGGTTTTCAAGTAGGAATTCGGGGTTAGAGTGTGCCAGAGGCTGGTTTTCACATCTAACCCATTGTTATTAATTTTTATATATTTTTTTTTAGTTTTTGTTTTGTGTTTTTTTTTTTTTTTAATTTTCTTTTTGAATTTCTAAATTGAAAGGAAATGAACTAAGGTAGGGATACTGCAGCTGAGGGCTGCAATATCTCAACCTCTCTTTGTTGAGATACTGTTTGGAGAAAATCTTGCTCGCTGATGGGCTTAGTGTATAGTTTCAGGCGATGACCATTGACAGTAAAGGAATGACCTTCTCCATCAATAGTTTTGAGTTTGATTGAACCATTGTCGTAAGCCTGAATAATTTGGTATGGGCCCATCCAATGGGTGGTAAATTTGGCTTTATGATCTCTGAATTTAGAGTCAAAAAGTAAAGCCCAGTCACCTTCCTTGAACTGCTTCTTCTTGATATGTGCATCATGCCACTAATTCCTTTGTTTTTGCATGAGGATTGTGGTTTCCTCTGCTTGCTGCCTCATTTCATCCAGCTGGTTTAACTGCTGAATTCTCTCTTGTTGTGCTTGGTCCAAGTCAATTTGCAAATCTACAGCCAGTTTAAAAGTATGTATTTGAAACTCAATAGGAAGCATTACCTCTTTTCTGTACACCGACTGATATGGTGTAAATCCTGTAGTATCCTTCCACGTAATTCTGTAAGCCCAGAGTGCATCTTTGAGCTTCTCTTCCCAATTCTTCCTGTTCATTGCCACAGTTTTAGTAATGATCCCTTCCAAAGTTTTGTTTGTGGATTCCACCTGCCCATTGGCCTGTGGATGGTAAGGGGTACTTTTCCTATGCTTGATTTGGTATTTTTCTGTGATGTCCTTCACTAGCTTTGAGGTGAATTGAGTACCTTGATCAGTCACTATTTCCCTTGGTACTCCATACCTTACAAAAATCTCTTCAAAAAGGAAATTTACCACTGTGTGTTCGGTGGCTCTAACCAGTGCTTTTGCTTTAGCCCACTTTGTGACGTAATCAGTACATACTAAGATGTACTTCTTACCATTGGAGGTTGGGTTAATGGGTCCTATAAAGTCTAGAGCCCATTTGTCACATGGCTCTAGGTGAACTTGGGGCTGAAGGGGCATCTCATCTGTAGCTGTTGGCCTGCCCATTCTTTGGCAGCTGTCACAACTCTTCACATACTTCTTGGCATCCTTGAAAATGGATGGCCAGTAGTATCCAAGAGTAAGAACTTTGAATGCTGTCCGCTTAGCTGCAAAATGCCCACCACACGGTTCATCATGGCAAGATTTTAAAATATCAATTACCTCATCATTTCTTACACATCTTCTAATGATCATATCATAACCAGTGTAAAATAAATCGCCATTAAGCCATGAATATCTAGCACTTTGTTTGACTAGTCTCTTCTTTTCCTTTGCAGTAAAGTGTGGAGGTGTCCTTCCTGTAGACAAATAATTGGCCAAATCAGCATACCAAGGATTTACTATGGAAATTGCAAATAAATTTTCATCTGGAAAAGAATCTTCAACCGGAACAACCTCACCTGGATTTTGCAGTCTAGAAAGAAAATCTGCCACCTGGTTCTCTTTGCCTGGTCTATCTAACACTGTGATGTTAAATTCCTGTAACAATAATAACCATCTGGTAACTCTGCCACTAGTTATTGGTTTATTCATTAAATGTCTAATGGCAGAATGATCAGTATGTACAAAGACCTCATAACCAGTTATATAATGTCGGAATTTATTCACAGCATATATGATGGCAAGTGTTTCCTTTTCTGTGACTGTGTAGTTTAACTCTGCAGGTGTTAGATTTTTGCTAATGAAATAAATGGCATAATTACAAGATTATTCTTTTTGGCCTAATGAGGCACCCACTGCAGTGTCAGATGCATCTGTAAAGATATGAAATGGTAGGCTCCAATTAGGCCCTCTCAAGACTGGTGCGGTTGATAACTTCTTTTTGAGTAGTTCGAATGCTTGTTGGTAGTTCTCATTCCAGTTGAAAAGTACATCTTTGGTTAGAAGTTTAAACAAAGGTAAAGCTATTTTACAAAAATGTTCAATAAACCTTCTGTAATAGCTTGCATACCCAAGGAAACTTCTTACCTCTCTTTGATTCTGTGGAATTGGCAAATCAACAATGATCTGGATCTTTGCTGGGTCAACTTTGATGCTTTGAAAAGAAATATAGTGGCCTAATACTATCCCTTCGTTTAACATCATGAAGCACTTTTCATTTCTGAGGGACAGATTAGCTTCAATACATCTTTTCAAAACTTTCTCAAGGTTTTCTAATGCATGTTCAAATGAATTGCCATATACTGAAAAATCATCCATGTAAACTTCAACACAATCATGAATTAAATCAGCGAAAATAGCTAACACAGCTCTCTGAAATGTAGCTGGAGCGTTGCAAAGTCCAAATGGCAAAACATTGTAAGCATAAGTGCCCCAAGGACAGGTGAATGTGGTCTTGTCCTGGTCTTCTGAGGCTATCCTGATCTGGTTGTAGCCACTGAAACCATCAAGAAAAGAAAATGATGATTTCCCAGCTAGGGTGTCTAACACTTGGTCAATAAATGGTAGTGGGAAATAATCTTTGAGCGTTGCTTTGTTCAGCTGTCTGTAATCAACACAAATGCGCCACTTACCATTTTTCTTGGGCACTATAACCAATGGGGATACCCACTGACTGTCAGAAATAGGATATATAAAATTAACTCTCAAAAGTTTTTGTAATTCTTCTTTGACAATATCTTGGAGCATGGGGTTCATTCTTCTCTGTGGTTGCCTCACTGGTTTAATGGTGCTATCTGTATAAATATGGTGAGTGCATGTGTCGGGGTGAATCCCATGCATATCGGTGTAGTCCCAAGCAAAGGCTTTCTGGTATTTTCTCAAGAGTCGAATCAATTTCTCTTGCTGAGATGAGTCTAGGTGATTGCCTATGTTCAGAGTTTTCCCTGGACTAATCTCTATGATCTGACTCTGTGTGTTGGTGATGGATTGAACTGGAAAAATGTCGTAAAATGTGGTTTGCAAAGATTGAATGGCGCATGTTTCCTGAAAGTTTTGGGCCAAAAGTACATCTGCAGCATGATATTGGTCATTTCTCAAATTTTCGGACATATCAGGTTGAGAAAGGAATAATTCTACCAAATCATTATTGTCTTGTTCTTGGAAATCATAGATTTGGTCAATGCTAAAAACAGATTGTACTTCTTCTTTATCATCAAGCCACAAATTGTGTGTTACTGCTGGTGATTGTGCCAATGGATAAAGAGTGAGTTGTTTTCTTTCGGTCCCTCTTGAAATGATCATGTTGCCCGATCGACATCCTATGAATGCATCAGCAGTCGCTAACCATGGTCTACCAAGGATGATAGGGTGCCCTCCTAAATTGGATTTGGGTTGAAGAACTAAGAAATCCACTGGATACTCCCAAGAGTCCAGTGAGACAATTATGTCCTCCAAAATCCCTTCAGGAATCACTTTAAACCTATCAGCTAGTTCTAGAACAATCGTTGTATGTTGCAAATTTATGAGCTAGAGTGTTCTCATGGTTTCAAGAGTCATGACATTGATTGCGGCACCAAGATCTATCAAAGTGTTTGGAATTTGTATGTTGTTAATGATGGTGGTCACTTTGGGAATGCCAGGATCAACATACTTTTCCATGGAGATGGTATTGGTCATAAGGCCTGCTAAATGTCCTATAACATGAATGGTTTGAGGATCAATCCTTTTTCTAGCAGGCTTCTTGAGGCATATGTCTTTGATGGCTTTAGTATAGATGGGAATGTCTTTTATAGCTTGCAGCAGTGGAATTTTTATGTAGACATTCTTGAGTTCATCTAAGACATCAAACTGTGGTATAGACAGTGGAGGTTTTATTTGGACCAACCGGTCTGGAAAAGGTGGATGCAGTGGTTGCATCTGCTTGTCTTTGGTATCATCGTTTGGTTTTCTTTGATTTGTCATTTCATTTTCATTTTCTGTGTTTTTTTCTTGCTTATCTGTTATTGGAGAATCTTTGTGGAGTACCCTACCAGACCTCAAGTTGATAGTTTGCAAGGGTAGTGTGGAATATGAGGTTCCCTCTTCTACATTGTAGGCTGGCCTCTCTGCTCTATTATTTGGATTTGGGACAGTTTGAGCAGGAATTTGAGTGGGTCTGGGACATTGTGAGTTAGCTGGAAATTGCAGTTGTGGTGGATTTATTGGTGGAGGAGCAGACAGTGCTTGTTGAGTAGGTTGAGGCTGATAAACAACTTGCTGAGGATACTGCTGATATGGTTGAGAATGTGATGAATACGGCTGTTGGTATTGCTGATATGGTTGTGAATATGGTGGGTATGATTGAGGGTATGTATGATAAGATTGAGAGTACTGTTGAGATGGTCTCCATTGTTGCTGTGGTTGGTTTTGGTGCTGCCATGGCATGGGTACATTCCATGAGTTCTATGCATACATTTGATCATTTATAGGAAATTGCAAATTTTGATTTGGAAACATACCTTGAGGTGCTGGCCTTGGCTGCCATGGTCTCTTTGTGCCCATGTAATACACGTTTTCCATCTCTGCATTGGCTGCCATATTACAGTTCTGCAAAACCTTAACTTTAGGACAGTTAAACATATCATGATGTTCAGTACAGAAAGCACAAACTTGGATGTTTTCTAGTGGGCAGTCTTTTAATGCATGTTTCTTCCGGCATTTTGGGCAGAAGATAGCCATTATCTGATCTTCATCTTCTTGTTTCTTCTTAGCTTTTAAAGTGTCAATTTGGTTCCCTAGGGTGCTTAACAAATCTGTTTTAAACTCTTCTAAAAGATTCCCTATTTCAGCCCTTGTGACACTTGCAGAGGCAGATTTTGTGACTTTGGATGACAGGGTTCTCTTTCCCATTTTAGCTTTACTCCTTGAATACTTTTCGCACAACTCAACGATTTCTTCAAAGGGTAAGGCAGAAATGTCACCTTTGCCCATCAAGTTAAGATCATCCATGTATTCCTCTCGGATACCTTTCATGAATATTGTGCGGATCAGATCAAGAGGCATAGTTCGGTGTTTGGATTTTTGTAAGTTGTAGACAAACCGTTCTAAATATTCCTTTAAGGTTTCATCCTCTTGCTGGCTCATTCTAAAGATATCATCTTTAGATTCTTTGGATCTGCAATAAGGCTGATATTTCCTTAGAAATATTCTCCTCATTCCATCCCAATCAACTATAGCATGCTCACCGAGCCTCATGAACCATCTTAAGGATGATGCCTTTAATGTCACTGGGAATAGTCTAAGCCTATGGGCATCATCTGTATAGCCATATGTTCGACATACAATGTCAAACTCGAACAAGAATGAGTCTGGATCTTCCGAAGCCATACCATAGAAGTTTGGTAGCACGAATGGAGGTATGTTTTTCATTTTGATCTCATCATCTTCTTGTGGTTCATGTATAGGAAACTTAAAAGTTGACTCCTTTTCATCTCCCTGTCCTTGATGTGGTACTGATCCAGCTCCTTCCTCAGCCATTCTAATAGGTCTCTTTGTGTCAGTGTCACTTGTTTGATAGAGGAGATTAAAGAAAAATTGTTCGGTCACTGTGCTACTTTCTCCTTGTGTGGAAGATCTAGGAAAGTGCTTCTTCTGCGATTTATGTATGAATAAAGTTTGTCTTTCAATGAGAGTAAGTCTCTGTCCTGACTTTTGTTTTTCTTCTAATGCTTGGATGACTTCCTTAGCTGGTGTTGTATTCCCTAAAGAGTCTGCTCCTGATGATGATGGGTTAGTTTTTAGATGGTGGGGGGTTTTTACGAATCTACCCTGACTGTCTCTAAATCTAGGCATAAATGAACATGATTTCTAACTGTGTTTTTGTTTGTTTTTGTTTATTGAATTTTTTTCTTTTTAAATCCTTTAAGTACACCTCCCCGGCAACGACGCCAAAATGTAGTGTCCTATCTAGGGTGCTAGACTAGGCTATATTTATTATCGACCAGGATGCGTAAACTTAGAGGCATGCGTCTAAAGTATATAGACATAAAGGATTATTAGCTAAAAGGTTATGATGGTAGGTCACATGACTTCTTTATGGAAGACTGAGGTATGTTACCTATCACCCAAACACTTAGGTCACTCAGTTAATCTACCTAATTACCACACTGTCACTCAATTCATTTATCAAATTAAAACACTGTGTATCACTTCAAACCAAGATTTCAATCTCCTTACAGAGACACCATACACGAAACCCCTGTTCAACAAATACTCAGAATTCACTAATATTCATGCAAGCTAAAGACATCTGGAAATTATAAACATACTTTGAAATGAAAGCAAAGTTCATAACATTGCTTTAGAGAACAACAGAGGATCGAATCTCTTACAGGATATGATACACGATCCCAGTGATGAACTGTTCAAGCGATCTCATAAACATAAACCATACGCATTCGATTGAAATCAACAACCAATTCTAATTACTGTGCATGTCATGTAATACCCTAAGTTGCAAATGAAAAGGAAATAACAGTATACCAGTTTAACGCAGGGCCCGTCCGCGTTCCAGAGGTATACTGGACTGTGTTCAACCGATTATCAAATCAACGCAACAAGACAAAGATCGTAACTGTAACTGTGTTCTTGATATTAAGTTCAAACTCTGTTTCAAACGATACAACGATTACCAAAACATTGATTACACAGGACTGTATTTACATATGTTTTTACAACCCTTACATTTCGAAAACGAATGTACATTCATGATATGGCTGTTGCCGCTTTTATCATGTTGAGATTTTTAAAATGTTTCTATCCTAAACTGATTTCAAAAAGGAACAAAACTAAATCAATTTAGAATGCTTTGTTGTTGCTGCCTTTGTCGCCAACATGCTATACTTTGACCACTGTTGACCGCGCATGTAGGAAGGTCGATTCTGCTGTAGGATAGGTATTCGTCCATGCTTGGACATTCTACTTTTCATCCCTACCATTCGTTCTAGCCCAGCTGTCATGCCACATGTCAAACAATGAACCAATTACAGGATGTTGGAACTTCCTGTAGCCATTTTACCAAAAATCCCTAATTCTTTAACATAAAACTCCTAAATCAATTTCAATGCATTTTAATAATTATAGGACTATTAACTAATCAATTTCCAAGGGTTCTAAGAGATATATGATGGAAAGAAGTAGGCAAATGATATGTTTTAGGAGGAAAAAGGAGGTCATAGGATGGTACCAACAGTGTGTGAAGGGAGAATTAGCTTATAGTGTTTTCTTTGGAGTAAAAAGAAAGAGGCCTTTAACTTTCATTGTTTTGAGGGTGAATCATGAGATGCTTATAGTGGTGCTGGAACCTAGACATGCCAAAGGAAACCTGCAACGTCAAGTCTACGGTTGTATTTCTCTTTGAAGTTCATATTAATACAATTAATGGTTTATTTCCTATATCGTGTGTTATATTGCATTTGATAGCTTAAAACTCCTTGACCTTTTAAGTAGATTGAATTCAATTTTATGCTATCACGTTTGTTGTTGTCTCTTGCATGTTTGTTTCAGGTACTTGAGCAAAAAGAACAAAAGGAAGCTGGAGCAAGGAAGCAAGATCATCATCAAGTGGATTAGCGCTATAAGAGGTAGGCCCTCTTATTTGATTCTAATCTAAGGAAGTTTACATTAGATTGTCTTGTTTGCGGCTAGACCCACTCTTGGGCTAGAGGGATAGTCTCTGTCCGCATAGAGGATTTACCTACTCCACAAATTGGCGACCATATTGGGGATCCATCCCTCTCTTTGGATTGTTTGCATTTCATGATTTGTGTTGAATTTTGTCGTATCACTCTTTCTTTTTGGTTCTCTGTGTTTTACACTGTCCGCTGCCTAGATTCATCAATTTAGAGTGATAGGTATGGTTTTGATTTCTGATTTTTTTTTTTCTTTGAAATCCTCGATCAACGCTGTTTATTATCTGACAGTCGCGCCGACCAGCACAATTTTCTCTTGAACAGTTGCGCCGTACCCCCTTGTGGCGCTAGTTGTCAGCGAGGTAGTTGCGCCGATTCCTGTAGGTTAAAATCGAGGTTTCTCCTGAATCGTTGCCAGTGTGTCTTGCCCTCATAAGTTCTGTTTCTTGGCTTGTTTGTTTGTATTCTCCCTGGCTCGTTAGCTTGATTTGTTTGCTTAATTGGTTTGAGTTTGCCTTACTTGATTTTTTGAGTTCTTGGATGGTTTGTGTCCTTAGGGCATCTAGGTCATCATCCATTCTACTGTTTGTTTGCTCATCAAGTCAAGTTGTTGGTTAGTTGCCCCATGCGTTTCATGTTTTAGTCCTTGTATTGCTTTGTTTTCAATTGAACAAGTAAAAGTTTCGTTTTCTCTTCTCTTGATTGAATGTTTCTTTTCGAGCATAGATTACATTGCTTGTTTTGTTTCGATTAAGTCTTTGCCTGCTTGGTTTGAGAGGAGTTCTTATCGTGCTTGGTATATGATTGATGTTGGTTGTTTGAAATTTTTTCATTGAAATGTTTATGTGAAAGATTCATTTTATCATTCCATTGAAAAAATACATCATTCTAGTTTGTTAAATTGATATGTTGCATTAAGTAGCATCATTGAAAGCTAGAGTTGTATCATCATGAGCATGTAAAATGAAATGAACTCCTTTTACGGTTGAAAGGATTAGTTGAAGTGCATTTGATAGGAAAGATAGGAAGTGGAAATAATTTTCATTATTTTGTTTTGAAAAGCGAAGTAGTGAAGAGTCATTTTGCTTTCAGTTGCTTGTTTGTTGCATTGGTTGTTTTCTCTACTCTCAATTAGTGTAAACATTCATCGAATTGAAAGGGTTTTGTCTCATATAGTTGTATATAAGAGTTTTTCAAGTGACATCGATAGGGCCTGAAAACTGAGACTTAATTTCAAGATAAACCTTTAAAATGTATTCAATTAACCTAAGGCGCATTTGAAACTAAATGCTCACATTTAGAGGTCTAGGTTAGAGATGTGCTCTGGCGTCTTTAAACCTAACAACTGTCATTCGTTTCGGCACTAGAAAACGCTAGTACGGACTTGTGCTCCCTGTACCGTCGTGTATATAAAGGGAGACCCCACTAGGTTTGCAATCCTTTATCCATAGGTAGCCGAGTCTGCTACCTTGTAAATGCGATACACCAAACACAACATTCGAGGAGATTGCTTGCTCACACTTCTCGGTTCTCTGGGAGGTATTATGCAATTCACGGTTACTTGGTAATCCTTTTGTCTAGATTATCTTGAGCAGTTATTTTGGTTATTTTGACTCTTTTAAGTTTAAAAGATCATCGAGCACTTGTCCTTTTGAGCTTGTTCAAACCAAAAGCGACTAGAGTCATCTTTGCATTTTTCTCGACTTTTGAAACATGAAAAGGCATCAGTCTGTTTCAGCGTCTTAAATTTTTTTTGCCCACGATCACATCACATTCCTGATAGTCTTATTCTAGACCACATCGTGAGTATACCTTTAATATATTTTAAAGAAGCCCTGAAATTAATCTCTATTCTCTTGTTGTTTGAAACAAAGTCATTGTGGCAGAACCATCAGGTTTGCCTAGTTCCTCTTCCACTCCTCCATTTGAAAGATCTTTTGAGGAGCCTCTCCTTGAACTCCCACAGTCACTCGAGGATCAAGGTGTTGAACTTGGAATTGTTCTGAGTATTCAACCTTTGTCATCTTGTCCTCCTCCATCAGATACTGGGTCACCTTATGAATGTGGCTTGGAATCTCTGGATACTCCTATCCAAACTCCTGAGAGTCCACTGACTCCTGAAAGTCAACAAACACTGATTGTTTATCCTTCGAATCCTTTTTTCGATCCTGTTGTGATATCACCACAACGTCTGTACAGTCCGTATGATTGACCTAGTATTCCTTGGGAATTATCTCCTCGAACATCTTTGGTTGTCCGTCGTCGTTTGTTTCCACCCATGGAATCAAAAGGCGAGATCCCAGTCTCCTTTCTGGGTCACTTGGAAGTTTCTGCTACACACACTCCTCATGTAGTTGATGAGCAGGGATATTCATTCCCTCCAGAAGGTTTCCCTTACACGGGAAGCATTCCGACCAACGTTTACCCTGAGTATAGTGATCCTTTATTGCCACATGGTTATACCTCTCTAGCTCAGTTGGTTTCGTTACTCCCAGTGCTTCGTCGTTATATCACAACCCTAACTGGTCTTCTGGCGCAATGCCTACCTCAGGTATGTTCATTCAGAATCCGACCTCTCGACCGATTGTGCAAACTGCAGTCACTTTAGTTTCGATGCAACCTACCATTCCGACTCCACTTGTTTCGTCGTTTCAACCGACTCTTCTGGTTTAACCGACTCAAGTCGAGTCTCAGTAAGTTCTTCTACTCCTCAAGTAAGTGGACAGATTGTACCACCGCTTGAGGGGCGAGAACCGATTATCTCCATGTTGTCTAGCACAACCAATGTGAGCAGCTCACAAACTCACATGGTTGGAATGAATCAACCCTCTTATGGTACTATTCCAAACCCAGATGGTCCATCTGGGTCAAGTAATGTCCCATACCAGCAACTGAACCTTGCTGGTCCATCTGGGTCAAGTAACGTTCAATACCAGCAGCCATATGTGGCTTAGGTTCCGTTCCAACCTCCTTATGTTCCATATGGTTCACAAGTTATGGTAAATATGCCTTACGTTCCTCAAGCTGGGCCTTATGTTCAACCTGGTCCATCCATTGTTCCTGCTGGATACGACCAAATCCAATTCGGGAACTTTCAAGGTGTCACCCCAAGAATTGTCCAGATACCCTTGCAACAACAAGGGAAACCCTTGCAGCAACATGGGCAACCTTTGCAGCAGTAAGGGAAACTTTTAGACCAGCAAGGGAAATCCTTGCAGCAGCAAGGGCATGTAGTGCAGCGACAAGGACAACTGCAACAACCGCAGGGACAACCCTTGCAACAGTCGCAACAAACTTTGCAGCCACAAACGCAATTTGTTCACCAATCTTCCCAACCTATGTCCTCGCAAGGTCAACTTTGCAGCCATAGGGACAACCTTTACCGCAACAAAGCCAACTTTTGCAGCAACAAGGTCAACCCGGGTAGCAGCAACCGGGCAGCAACAACCCTTGTATTCATATAAGCAAGGTCAAGGTCAAGTCCTGCAACAGCAGGCTCAAAACCATTATGTCCAGGGGCAGCAGGTGCAAAACCCTTATTTACAGGGGCAGCAGGTTCAAAATCCTTATGTCCAGGGGCAGCAGGTGCAAAATCCGTATGTCCAAGGTCAACAGTTTCAAAATCCTTATGTCCAAGGTCAACAAGCTCAACAACCTTTTAACCCGTATGTTGCTCATCAGCAGCCTATGGCAGGAAAATATCAAACCTACCTCGGACCGAATCCTCCTTATGGGCAAGGTAACCTCCAATGGGGGCAAAATCAAATTCCATATGGATAGAATCCACCACCATGGGGGAAAAATCCTTACCAACAAGGATGGGCTCCACAAT
The DNA here is from genome assembly GCA_031772625.1 of Pinus tabuliformis. Lineage (NCBI taxonomy): Eukaryota > Viridiplantae > Streptophyta > Pinopsida > Pinales > Pinaceae > Pinus > Pinus tabuliformis. The sequence goes on along the minus strand of CM062818.1, from coordinate 1,390,868,405 downwards.
ATGGGTCTCCTCAAAGGCCCTACATGCCTTTTAATACACAATTGCCATTCTTGGCCACATTGGAGCTGCCAGATGTTTCTAGACTTACGAATGATCCCATTCCTCATTCGCCATACTGGCTTCTAGTCCCATCCAAGATTCTGAGCGATTGTCTGAAGTTTGAGGGAAAAGCAAAGGAGGATCCACAAGCCCACGTGATGACATATCACCTCTGGTGCTCCTCTAATTCATACGTTGATGATTCCATTCATCTCCGACTTTTTCAACAAACTCTCATAGGTGCTGCAACAAAGTGGTACATCGAATTTCCTCGAAGTACCTACAATGACTTCAACACTCTCGCTATGGCTTTCCTCACTCATTTTTAACTGCTGGTTCGCTATGAAACTCACACCCATCTGCTTATGTCACTTAAACAAGACATTGCGACCCATTCTCCGATCATATCCATGAATGGAGATGCTGACGTCGCCTGATCAAGTTTGAAATTGATGATCAGTTGTTGACATAATGGTTCACCAAATCGTTCGTCAACAAAATTGCTGATGTCATAGCTAGGGGTGGGTGTGTTACTGAGGAGCAAGCCATCCCTCGTGCTCAGTATTTAGACCTCGTCTACTAGCAATCTGGCACGTTATATGATATGTTACCCGATGCTCCAAGGCCAACATTAGATCTCACAGCATCAAAGTCTCCGACTACCCCACCTGTTGATGGAGTGATTGGTTCCGTGTCTCAGACCCCCGTGAAATATTCTTCCAAGCAAAAATCAGTCTCAAACACTAGTTCCAATGATCCCTCTTGAAATTCAATTGGTCTTGGTAAAACCATTGAGGTTCATGCTATCCAGTCTACCACAACGGACAAATCTTCTAAGGGAAATAGGAAGCCCAAAGGCAAGGTCAAAGCCGATGCCCCGAAATAGGACCCTCCTAAGTCATCTGCTGGCGATGCATCTTAAAGAAAGCCCAAGTATCCATGCCTCATCTGCGAGGAGGATCACTACACTAAAGATTGTCCCCGACGATTTGAAGTTAGTCACTTGCTCAAAGGGACCCTGGCTATCTTGAAAGAGCCCTTTCCATCCCAACAAACCCAAATGGTAGACCAACCTTAGTCTTCTGCTTCCATAGGTTCCCAAGTGTTCATGATGAATACGCCTATAAATGTGGCTACCAGATCAAAAGATTATCAAACACCTACTCCGATGACAGGGAAAGAGAAAGAAAGTACCCCTTTCTCCTTTATCTCGTCTACCTCAGGTCCTCTCCATATAGAGCAACCTAATCCTGATTCCGCTATTCAACCACCTTCTTGAGGTGTGCTACAAAAGTCCTCATATAATCCAAACGCTCGAGCCGCTCAACATTATAACATTGTTGAGGATTTGGTTCAAGCACCATCAACTATGTCTGCTCTCGAATTCCTTCAAAGTTGTCTTTCTCAGTGGAAAGCGTTGCTGTCGGCTATTGGAGGTATTGATCCATCTGATTCTAATCTCATTTGTTTTGATTTGGAAAACCATGTTCTGCGTTTACCTCATCATATTTCCTTTCTCATTCAAGTGATCATTAATGAGAAGACCATTCACAGGACCGTCATTGATGAAGGTGCTTCCACCTGCATCATGTCTATCTCTTGTTGGAAGGCAATTGGTTCTCCTACCCTGAACCAATCACCTAACATGTTGGAAGCCTTTGATGGACACGATTCTCGACCATTTGGTGTCCTTCCTAATCTTGCCATTACCTTGGAAGGTAAGACAGTCAATGTCGAGGTAGAAATTGTTGATGCAAATCTTAACTATAATCTTCTACTCGGGTGGAGTTGGACCCATGCTATGCATGTTGTAGCCTCCTCTCTGTTCCGCGTGCTCTGATTTCCTCATCAAGGGAAAATTGTCACGGTCAACCAGTTGTCTTTCTTTGCCTCTTCTTCCTCGGATGGCAATGTTCCTTATGTGAAGCATACCGGTGCTCCATATGAGAGTGTGGGGGCTGGACTTTTCAAAGATCCCACCTTGATGGGTATTTTTCCTCTCCCACCTCTGCATGTTTCCTCAGTCAACATGATCTCAGTCAAGTCTGATCCTTGGATCATTCCCTCTCCTGATCTTGTTGATACATGGGGTGATGTTATGTTGTTAAGCCCTGCCGAGATCAATTATGTGGAGATTGTTTCAGCTTCAGCTTCGGTACCTACTGATCATACTACTTCGAGTACGTCTCTTGACACGTATTCTCAATCCCCATGGCTTGGTTCTTCGGATTCTCCCGATCCCTTAACTGAGACATTTCCTTCTGACGAAAGTATCATGGAAATTATATCTCTAGAGGAAGCGCCGTGGAATGATATTCATCATCGTTCCTCATTCTTACCTGGCCTAACAATCATGTCTACTTATATTGAGAAGTTCTCTTCTCGTTTCCCGACCCAACCACTTCAAATGCCTATCATGACCCATGAAGTTTGGTCAGAAGGGAACATGGGTAATATTACCCAAACGATGCCTATTGAAATTTCTGTTAAACTGGGTATCGTTGAAAACGTTCATATTGGGGTGACTTGTTCTCTTGATGAGATCAAGCTTTATACTCGTCTTTTTCAAGAGTTTTGAGATGTTTTTGCATAGTCGTATGAAGAAATGCCCGGCATTGACCCAAGTATAGTTGTGCACGAAATTTCGACTTATCCTAGTGCGAAGGCTGTTTGTCAATGACTTCGTCCAGTGCACCCTAGAAAAGTGACCGCCATTAAAGGGGAAGTTGAAAAACTTCTTAAAGTTGGATTTATTTATCCTATCCCTCTGACAGATTGGGTGTCCAATATTGTACCGGTGACTAAGAAACAAGGCACCATTCGAGTCTGTGTTGATTACCGTGACCTTAATCGTGCCTGTCCAAAGGATAATTATCCCACTCCTTTTATAGACCAGATCATCGATGAATGTGCTAGGAGTGAGATCTTTTCCTTTATGGACAGTTTTTCTGGTTATAACTAGATAAACATTGCGTCGAATAATCAAGATGAGACCGCCTTTATCTATCTGTGGGGGACTTTTGCATATAAAAAGCTCCCTTTTGGCCTTAAGAATGTTGGGGCTACTTTTCAAAGAGCGATGTCCTATGATTTCCATGACATTAAAAACATCGTTCAGCCTTATCTGGATGATCTTCCTGCTCATTCACGTAAGCGCCATGACCATCCCAATCATCTTCGATAAATCTTTCTTTGTTGCAGACACTATAACATTCAGTTGAATCCACATAAGTGTGTCTTCTGCGTCGAATATGCACAACAGCTCGATTTTATTGTTTCGAAAGATGGAATTCGTCTTGATCCTCTCAAAGTCGAGGCTATTGTTAATCTACCCCCTCCCTCCTCGTTGCATCAATTATAGAGTCTGCAAGGGAAAGAAAATTTCCTTCGTCGCTTTATGCCGAACTATGTTGAGCTAGCTTCAAGGTTCACTCGATTGCTTAAGCAAGGAACTCCATTCATTTGGGATGAGGCTACCTAAAATTCTTTTGATGTCTTGAAAGTTGTCCTCATTAATGCTCCTTTGTTGCATCCTCCGAACTATCATCGCGATTATTTCCTCTATCTAGCTGCAGCTTCTAGCACTATTGCTATGGTGCTAGTGCAAGACGACAACGAAGGTCATGAACATGTCATTTATTACCTCAGCCGCAATCTCCTCAATGCTGAGACTCGTTATGCTCATGTTGAGAAGTTGGCTTTGGCTACTGTTCAGGCTGTTCAATGCTTTTGGCATTATATCCTCCTCCACACTAGAACTATGATTTTCGAGTGTAACCCCATGACTTACACTCTGACTCGTTAGTTACTTGGGGGCAAGTATTCTAAGTGGATTGTCATCCTCCAGGAATTCGATTTGGTGTTCACTACTGCTAAATCCAAGAAATCACTTGTATTCGCTTAGTTTATTTGCTCTCTTCCCTTTGCGTCTCTTCCTACTGGTGCCGATGAGCAGCTCCTCAACGAGACTCTCTTTCTAATTAGCACTCTTGATCCTTGGTACAGTGATATCATCATGTATCTCCAAACTTCCACCTTCCAGTTTGCGTTGTCCAAGGATGATCGCCGACACATTCGGCATCAATCCCAACCTTACTGCATCATTAGGGATACTTTATACCGTGTTGGTGTTGATTCAATTCTTCGCCGATGATCAACTCTCGATGAGGCTAAAAGAGTCTTGAATGACTGTCATTCGGGCTCATGTGGTGGCCATATCTCTGGCTACGCCATTGCTCAAAAGATACTCCACGCTGGTTGCTTCTGGCTCTCCATCTTTAAGGATTGCATCCTTGTTGTTCACCAAATGGGGCATTGATTTTATGACATGTAACCCTCGTTCAACCAGGGGGCATGGTTATATTATCGTTTTCGTGGATTACTTCACTAAATGGGCCGAAGCGATGCCTACATATTCAGTGGACGACAAAACGACGATGCAATTTCTATTCAATCATGTTATTTCCAGGTTTGGAGTGCCTCAAGTGATTGTCACTGACCATGACTCCCATTTTCGCGATTACATGATGGCTGAGCTAACTTCTACGTTGGGCTTGCATCATGACGGCTTAACTCCATACCACCCTCAGGCCAACAACCAAGTTGAAGCTATAAACAAAGTGTTAGTCACTATGCTTCAGCGCACCATTGGGATGCACAAATCCAATTGGCATCTCATGCTTTTTTCAGCTCTGTGGGCCTACCGAACCTCGACTAAAGATGCAACTAGATTCACCCCTTTCCAGCTAATCTACGGTCTGGAAGCTACCTTACCGATTGAATGTGAAATTCCCTCACTCAAGCTGGCTATCAAATTACTCCTCGAAACCTCGCCTCAAGAATAGTGTCTCTTATATTTTGAACGACTGGATGAAACTCGCTGTCTCGCTGTTTTAGTCATTGAAGCACATAAAAAGCGAGTTAAGTCCCATTTTGATCAGTCGGTCTCTCGTGATTTTTCTGAGGGTGATCTGGTCTTGATATATGACCAAGCTAATGATAAGATGGGGGCAAGAAAATTCGAAGCCATGTGGCATGGGCCTTATAATGTCAAGCGTGTGTTACAAAAAGGGGCCTATGAGTTGATTGATTATGAGGGCAACCCCTTCGGAAAGCCTCGCAACGCGTTGTACCTCAAAAAGTACTATGCCTGAGTCATCTCGCGTGGTTACTTTTGTACGTAAGTGTGTTATTCATTTTTGTGCAGTTTGGTTTGGTGCGTTTTTCAAGCAGCTTTCCTGCGTATTATGTCTTCACCTGCTTCGCAGATGTCTGTGACTCCTTATGTCGGTTTCGCTGATGGTGCTTGCCATAGTACCCAAAATCTATCATCCGTGGCATGGGTTATTTATGACCTTCATGGTGAGTTGGTTGATCTTCAAGGTATTTGTTTGGGTCAAACGACTAATAACATTGCTGAATATAGCGCAATTATTGAACTCTTGTCAGAAGCCATTGCTCTTGACATTCGAGAAATGGTTGTTAACCTTGATTCGCAACTTCTTGTTCTTCAAGTCAATGGGCAATATTCTATTAGAAACCCTCAGATATTGAGAATGTATTTTCATATTCTTTTATTGGATTTTTTTTTTGATTATAGCACATATCATCACATTCCTAGGCACATGAATACATTAACAGATGCATTGGCTAATTATGTGTTAGACAAACATTTATGCAATATGTGAAAAAAAACATTGTATCATAGTAAACAGGAAATGTAGCATATATATATATATATATATATGTCGATAATGTTTGAGTGTCATACATCAAAACCCAAAAATAATATATGTGTTCCAAGTACATCTGTGGCTCGCAGGCCTCAAAATTGTAAATGCTAAAACTATGGACTACTCGACATTGTGCTCATGATAGCACGTCACTACTCGTACTACGCGAGTTAGTAATCAACGGATCTGATCTGACACTCCCACTGTGTGCTGCTGATAATGACGTGGAATGTCCTCCATCCGGGCATACTCTGGGATGCCTCTAGTCAGGTTATTGAGATTCCACGCAATCTCCTCCTCATTGTCGACTCCTTCCTAATAAGGAGCGATCTCAAACTGTCGAGCAACGCGTCTAGTGATCGGGGACATCCCGGTTGGTCGCTCTGGTCCCACATCTGCAATTACAAAATCAAAATGTCACGAATGCATATATTTCAAAAACAATAAAAAATCAAAAACAAAAACTGTTTTGCTCACCTCCATCATCAAAATCCTCCCCCTCTGGGAGCGACATGTCAGGATCGCCGCGGAAGTCAGTCCCGCTATATGGCCAATCCTCTACCACAATCAGCTGACGCCTCAACCACGCAAAGAAAGTGGGCTTGTATGACATATGTTGGCCCCCTCCAGTCCTGGGCATCAGTTCACTCCATCGGACCATCCGTGGATCTCGTGGCATTGGGGGATTTACCTCTGCCAATTGATAGTGGAACAATGGGATCCGTTCCAAGAAGAAAGTCACCAGAATGGAACCATATCCAAATTTCCTCAGGTTGCTTGCCTTGCATATTCACCTCATGGCTTCCGCCCAGTTGAACACAGTGGGCGCCATGTAGTCTATGGCATACTGGAACTTAGACTTGTTGGACTCGTTTAATGCTTGAGCCTCAACAACTTTGTTTATGGTCAAGAGAAACAATTTCAGTAAAAGTTCGTCTATGGTTATGATGTCAACCTTGCCGCTTTCAGACTTCAAGGCTTTTGGAAAATGTTCTGCAAGGAGTGTGTTCATACTTGCCCAATGGGCTTGGCTCCATACAATTGGACGAGTTCCTCTCTGTGGGACAATCCGGTAGTGAAGTAGATTTCTGAAGTCTCTAGCTCCAGCTCTTGATCACAGATCACAAATACTTCCCATCCAACGTCCCACAAACTGATCAAGTATTGTAGCAGCTCAGGTTGAGCCCGAAGGCCCAATGTAAGAAAGAACTTGAGGAGCTCGCAGTTCCTCAATGCATCCAGGCAATTTTGATCTTCCAATGCCAATGCATCAATTCCTTTGTGCTCACGTTCTTTCCATTCGATCACCATCTTTCCTGCTGTGATTTTCTTGCAAACAACATGCATTTACCTAAACATCAGTTTTTGCAAGAGGAATTTCAGATTAAAAGCAGTTAAATTGGGAAAAAATGAAAAAATTTCTATTCACTGTGCCAACGCGACTGTTTTAAAAACAACAAAACAACAATACCGACGACGCAAGTGCCCAAGTTATAAACCCTTGATCGACGCGATCCCGTGCCTGGATCTCGCGTCAACTGAGGGCGATTTTATTTTTTTTGCAAAAAATCCCTCAAAAACCTGAAAAAGCGGTTAAATGCATAAAAAACAGGTATGAAAACAAAGCTTAGGGCCTTAGCTCTTACCTGCAATAGACGGTTCATCGATCGGCCTCCTGGATCTGCTGCAATCCGCTCCTGAAGATTTAGGTCACAAAGAGTAAAAATTGCTCCAAATGAGGTAAACGAGGTAAATGGTTAAACATGTTTTAATTTTTCCCTTTTTATAAACTTTTCGTCATGTTTTAGGGTTTTAAAAGATTTTTTCGCCTTTTTTACCTTAGAAATGGATAATATTTTGCTTCTTGTGCAACGACAGGTGATGGATTGATGGTGATGATGCAAAACTAGAGTCGTGTTTAAGCTCTTTTTTCGACTTGTAAAAACTCAAACGAAAAGGCCACCAAGTATTTTTCCCTTTTTGACTCATTAAAGAAAATAAAACGGGGAGTCTGCTTTAAGCTCTTTTTCGACTCTTGAAACACGAAAAGATTGCTGAGCTCTTGTCGTTTTGACCTCATAAAATGGTTCCGAAACGTCATTTACCCAGTATACGTTTACCCCTTTTTTGGGCTGGGATAGACTATTACGAAAAAGGTACTCCTTGATTGACATGGTCAAGAGGTTCTTTCGAATATTGTTTTCTACCTTTTCGGGCTTGAGGGACAACTTTATAAAAAGAGACTTTTTGGAGTTTTCTTTTCCGTGTCTTTTTCAAACTCTCTAAACATGAAAAAGATACCTAGTTTTCTCTTTGTCGAACTCGTTGAACTTTAGATGACATCAAATTCGTCACTATGATGAACATGAGCTTCTCCTTCCTAGAGCTCACTAATCTTACTAGGTCGGATTCATTCGAAGGATGGACTTACATTGCAAGCACATGTTATCCCCTTCAAGCTTGCGATAAAAAATAATTGGGGTACCTGCCAAAAATGGTGGGGGAAAATGGGAAATTTTTACCAAGTTGTGTTGACAGAGTGTCACTCTTGAACATGACACTTTTTTTCTTCGTGTTGGGTTGGGATATCCCCGCTTCATCATTGACCTTCATGGGTTTGGGCCGCCATTTTTTGCATCTCCATTCGATATCTGCCATGTCATCATGACCTTCAATCCTATGGATCTAAAAGCTATTAAACTCCAGAGTCGTGTCGCCGATATGTTCAAGAGTTAACCCTTTTGCAGTTTACACTCGTTCTTGATTCTCTGTATCATTCATAATCATTGCATCCCTTGTCTCATGTCGATGATGTGGGATACATCATGCCCCTCCTTCGATGAGGTCACTTCCTATTGACTTCAGCTCATTATCCGGGAAGTTGGCCAAGAGACTCCCTTCCAGTACCTTAGAGCTTGCATGCCCTAATGGCAAGTTCTTCACACTCGATGACAAGTCCACATCATTGGCTTTCGATTGAGTGACTTCATGGGTGTTCAACTTCAGTTCCTTATTCACACTGTGAATTGTGCTGCTGGTACCTTGAGAGCCATTGTCATTATTGGTGGTTTCTCTCGCGCTTGTTAACAGTTCACATCATTCACTGGTAATTAAGCGATTTATAGCATGTTCAACATCAACACATCTATTCGCATGCTAGAATTTGTATTTTGATTGGGTCGTGTTGGAGCGCAAGACTTGTTGAGGCAAATTAATTCCCTATTATTTAATTGTCAACCCGGGGGTTTCGTAAAACTTGCGAAGCATGCGTGCACTATATATGTTAAAAATTAACTTTCAATTTAGATCAATCTAACTACAAAACCAAATAATGAAAAACCAAATTCACCTATTCTAATTCAACACTCAATTCAAAAGAAATTATAGTACAACGCGCAGAATTGAAAACTTAAGCTTTCAATCTTGCAGGAACTGAAAAGCACACCACCCTTTCAGAAATGAAAGCAAAAACAACCATCATTAACCTCTCACATAGGAAAGGATTTGAAAGCAAATAAAAACAAATGCTCTTAACTTCTAGGTAGAAAAAAAAAATAAAAACAATCAATCTTAACCTCTCACACAGGAAAAGATATGAAAGCAAATAAAAACAAATGTTCTTAACTTCTAGATAGAAAACAAATAAAGACAATCACTCTTAACCTCTCACACAGAAAAATATATGAAAAAAATAAATCTTCATTTATGAAAATAATAAATCTTAATCTATGAAAAATAATAAATCTCACACATTGTAGGTGGCCAATCCAAAAGCATGAGAGATGGCAAGTTGAAAGGCTCCAAATGCAAAAATAAACAAATCAAGGTGAACATCACTCATGAGCATGGTGCCAAATCCAAATTCTATATTCAAAACATGAGAATTTTCCCAACTTTACACATGCCTTTCAAAGGAAAAGGCTCTCCTATTTATACAAAAACATAAGAAGCTATCTCATTAATGGAGGTCCATTATTCTCTCCCTAGATCCCTAGAAAATATCAGAGTTACAACTTAAATAGGTAATGATGAGACACATATCCTCTTTGACCTTTATCCAAATCTTCTTCCATATCTTGAAGATAATTCGAATTTAAGCATTGGATACCACATAAGGGTGCCTTAGAAGCTTCCAAATGACCTAGACATGTCATGAAACTCAAGCCACTTTTAAGTATTAGCAAGTATATGTCATTTTTTAAAGTTTTAACCATTTAATTCACTTATAATACTAGAAATCATTAACTTTTGGAAAACACAAAGGTAACCCATATAATTATGAAAATGGAGGCTAATGAAAGGTTATATGGTCATGGAGTTGTGACATGTGAGTGAAATGGTGGTGATAAAGGTGAAAGTGGATGATATTTTGAATACATTTTGGAGACTCTACAAGACCCCGAGCTCAGATTACACAAATCCAGGTTGCAGAGCAATGTGATATGATCATGCATACATACATGTCTCTTTCAGATGGATCGCTGCGACCATACCTTGGATTTGATATGATTCTTCTTACTGGATGGCCTCGTCCATGCCTTGGATCTATTTACATGATCTTCCTCTGGATGTCTGCGTCCATACCACAATTCATGTATCATAGATTTTAGTGATGTATGTGTGCTTGCTTGCATGTTTTCCAGCGGCGGTCTTCGGTTTTATGCATATACTTATAAAGCATTTCACCCTTCACTTCTTATTTGACCTTCATGCTTTAGGGGGCATTTGTTACACAACATTTTGTCACTGTCCTTGTACTCCCGATACTGGAGGACCTCTACAGTGACCCTCATATGTTTCCCTGCCATGAAGAACATGTCCCTACATCCCTCTTCATCTGCAGAACATTTCACTCTTACATCATTTCCCAAGAATTTTCCTTCAAGATTAGTTTTCAAGACTGACGCTAGTTCTCAGTTCCTTCCTTGTGCCGATTTGTAGCATTTAAAACTAGGACTAGCATCGAATGACCCAAGTGAACCATTCATCCCCTGCGCCGATCCTCTTTTGGCAAGTTTTTAAAAATGGAGTCGAAGCTTCCAGGTCTAGAAGCTTCGTGAATGGAAGTTTGGTAAATGGTTGGGCAAGATAGAGCTGAAAGAGTTTGTTTGGGCTCCTTTTCCCTATTGAAATGGAACAAACCAAATAGATAAGGCATCTCCCATCATAAGAGGATCCATTTCCCCTCTATCAAAGCTATAAAAACTCCTCATTTCACACCCTCAACTAGCTAATGAAAGGGCTAGAATTATCTGCAAATCTTGATAGCCATCTTGAGAACCTTAGCTTTCTAGTTTGTGTGTGAAGGGAGAATTAGCTTATAGTGTTTGGTTTGGGGTAAAAGGAAAGAGGCCTTGAACTTTCATTGTTTTGAGGGTGAATCATGAGATGCTTATAGTGGTGCTGGACCCCGGACATGCCAAAGAAAACCTGCATTGTCAAGCCTCCGGTTGTATTTCTCTTTGAAGTTCATATTAATACAACTAATGGTTTATTTCCTATATCGTGTGTTATATTGCATTTGATAGCTTAAAACTTCTTGACCTTTTAAGTAGATTGAATTTGATTTTATGCTATCACGTTTGTTGTTGTCTCTTACATGTTTGTTTTAGGTATTTGAGCGAAAAGAACAAAAGGAAGCTGGAGCAAAGAAACAAAATTATCATTAAGTGGATTAGCTCTATAAGAAGTAGGCCCTCTTATTTGATTCTAATCTAAGGAAATTTACATTAGATTGTCTTGTTTGCGGCTAGAACCACTCTTGGGCTAGAGGGATTGTCTCTGTCCACAGAGAGGATTTACCTACTCCACAAATGCACACTCAATAATGGATTGCACTTGTAAGTTGAAGTAATGGAGGAAAACATTTCCAAAAAACACAATAATAGGTTGATTGTCTTAATAATATAATGCGAGATTATATGAAAGTGTAAACCCTCTATACAAATAGAGGGGAAAACTCTAATTTAAAGTTGAAGCTTTCAATACGAGCAATTATGTGCTTTTCTATAAATGTAACATTATTACAAAGATCATGAGCACATGCTAACAAAATAACATATATACCAAGTCTAATACCTAGGAATGATGTAGTTAGGCAAAAGAACAAACCCATGCCCACTGGCCAATACTAAAAAAAGCTTTGCATTTACTTCCTCATACAAACAAAAAGAAAAAAAAGAATCAATAGGAAAAATGCCTAAACTGCTCTATGGATTATATTGAAATTATACCTTGAGGATGTAAGAAAGGTGTCTTGATTTTTATGTGCAAGTTAATATGTGCATGTGAACATGGAGGTCTTGGTGATGACAATTGCTCACATTTTTGCTATAACTTTTCGTATGGGAGGTTCTAGAAGCTAAAACTTGGACCATAGTGAGGGGAAATCCCTTTGATCCTTTGGTCCAAATTTTGGATCTTGGGTTGTGATATTTTAGGATATATGATCAAAGTAATTCAAGCTTCCTAAATTCCCCTAAAATCCTGCATAAAACAAGGCATGTTAGAATTTATATTATAACTTTTCTTATAGGACGTTCCAGAATCTAAAGCTAGGTCCATAGTGAGGGGAAATACCATTGATCATTTAATCCAAATTTTAGATCTTGGGTCATGATGTTTAAGGAGATATGACCAGAGGAAGTTGAACTTCCTCAGTGCTCCTAAAATTGTGCATCAAACATGTCATGCTGGAATTTCTACTATAATTTTTCATCTAGGAGGTTCCAGAGGTTAAATCTTGAAGCATAGTGAGGGGAACTCCCACTGATCCATTGGTTCAATTTTTAGAACTTGGATTGCTATAATTTATGAGATATACCCTGACAAATTTTCTATATTAGTTTGCATTCAAAGTGTTTGAAGAAATGCTTAAACGATTCAACGATTCATTGCATACATATTATTTGATGAAATTCCCTAATGAAAGTGTTGTTTTGTTGTATGATAGTATTGTTGTAGTTGATATATGCCTACTTGCACATAAATAATTTATTATATTAGTTTGCATGCAAAGTGTTTGAAAAAATTACTAAATGGTTTAATGATTCATTGGATACAATATGTTTAATTAAATGCCCCAATGAAAATGTTGTCTTGTGGATGTGGATAATATTGTTGTATGATAGTTTTGTTGTAGCCGATATATGCCTACTTTGCATGCAAATAATTTGAAAAAATGTGTTAAAGGTGTTTTATTATAATTTTCATACAAATTATTTGATGAAATACCTCAAAGACAAAAATCAAAAGTTTCATGATTGAGTGGTCTGTTTAATTTAATATGTTACAAGTGGAATTAGAGCAATGCTTCTGATTTGATTTCATACAAAATATTTGACAAAATGTATACAAGAAAAATACTACTCAATTTGTTGTATACAAAATATTTGAAGAAAGGTTTACATGTAAAGTTTTTGACAAAGTGTATGAGAGATAAAAATAAGGTTTTTGCAAGTGTGGTTAGAATAACTTTAATAAGGGTATGTGACAAAGTAGATCAAAGTTTATTATCAAGTAGTAAAAGGAAAAATAAATTTCTGGGTACCCTGTAACCTCTGTAAGTCATTAAGAGGACTGTGTATGTTACAAAGTGGTATCAGAGCTTCCAAATTCAAAACTTGCACTCGATGTTCTATATGAAATATGAAATGAAGAGAGAAATTTCTACATTAGACCTTTGGAGTTTAAAATTTTGGAACTTTGTGTTATTTAAGGAATGATAGTTTTGTTGGGTGCAACTGTTTGATGTTTGTTGAATTCACTGATATTATTTAAAGATTGTTTTGAGTTGATGCAACAAGATAAACATGCAAAATGCTTACTAGATTCCCTTATCTCTTATTGGCTTATCTCTTGGGGGGGTATCTTAACTTATCTCTTATTGGCTTATACTTTCTTTGATGTTATGAGAAGTTGTCATAAGCTTATGGATAATAGTATAGGCATAATAAAATGCAAGAGATGAAATAGTTTAGAGAGGCATGTCCATCAAATAGATATTAAATAATGATATGCCAAGATGCATGAAGGTATGCTAGGTGCATACAGTAATGGATGTGTAGGCATAAATGCTCCAAGTGGTATTTTGTCATAACTTTATTAATAATGGTTAATGATAAGCATTTAATTAGAAGTAGGTTAACAATACAATTGGGAATCCAATGAAAGTGTTGTGTAGTCTTGAGGAAAAAAGGCTATGCAAAATAAGGTGTTGATGAGAGAAAGGCACGAGTGACACCTATGCCTATCAATATAATGTTGTGAAAATGTGGTGAGTACATTAATAAGAGGTTTGCTATTAGTCAGTGGCCTTCTCCATGTGAGTGTTCCAATTTTTTTTTTTTATTGATTATGATTCTTGAACTTTATGCACACTTAAAGTCTTGTTGGAATTAAGTGCATGATATGAGTATGTGCTTATGAGATTGCATGAAGGAATGAACATGTTTTAATACAATGGAACTATTACAATGTGTGTTGAGACAACTAATATGCATAAGAGTGCACTTGGGTGCTAGTTGTAGCACTATGGATAATGACTATGAGTTGACTACAAAATATGTCAAGGCTGCTAGCCTTGGTAAAAAGATGATTTCAAATTTTGATGATGCTAGTCTTGGAAAAAAGGTTGGTTTCCAATATTGTAATAACATGGTTATAGAAATGTTGATATGTATTCAATGTTTCTTGGAACATGTGACTGACATGAATGCTAGATGTGTGAATAACTACAGATCAACAATCTTGGTATTAGCATGGCAATGTCACAACTGATTTGTTTATATTGATATAACTAATATATTGGTGTGTATGACAACACATAAGAAGTCTCAATTGCAACAGGAAGTAAAAGCATAGATAGTGGTATTGTACAAAATAACATGGACCAAGTCTATCACGAACAAGAAAGGGGAAGTTCCCCTGAAAGCGCAGATCCCTCCGAGAGATATTTCTAAGGATATTAAAATTCTAAGGTTGCTACAAAACCTTGGAAAAAACTCAATGTGATTTTGCATATATATATATATATATATATATATATATATAAGTGGTGACAGACACACTGAACAGTGGAACTCATGGGATTGAGTTGTTATGGGTTATGAGTGTTTTATACGTTTTGTATTTTATTGACTTCATATTTTCATTGTTGTTTTTGATTGTTGAGCTTGAGCATGGCCAAGAAAAAAAACACCTCGCTGGAAGTGCAAGACCTTGGCTAGACCCTGCACATAAGATAAATGATAGTCAGGGGGTAGAAGAAGATGATAAAACAACTAAATTGACTTGGTCGAGTCCACTTGAATAAAATGGGCGTTAATGTAACATCCATGAAATTGGCATAAGAAGAGTGTTTTCTTAATTGAAATTGTGCATGGTTGGTATATGCATTATTTATTTTATGAGTAAGAGAAAATGCAGTGAAGGTATAATGATAATTTTTGGTTTGAAAGGTCATTGGTTGAGAACCATAATAATAGTAAGATAAGTGGTTAATATTTAAAATATGACCACTGTGTGAATGGTATGGAAATGGAATTTGTGTTTTCCATATTGTGAATAACAACATGAAGTTACTTAATGGATTCCACATCACATGTAATATCCATTAGGTAAGTGTGAAAAGTGACCTATTGTTGTTAACTACCATTGTTAATGTGCTTATGTTGATGCTTTTCACCTTCGCTGTGTGCATGAATGAAAACAATAAAGGCTGGAAATTGATATCATATGCTTAGCATGGTTGAGGTCACGCTGGAAGTGAATACAAATGAAATTGCCTTTATGAATATTTCATTAAAATCCATAAATAGCTAAGTTGATGAAACTATAACTAACGTCTGTGATGCTAAGACCATTTCAGGAACTGTTGAGCATTGCGAAAATCAGGAATATCATAGTGAGCCCAGGTAAGGACATAAAAGTGAAGGAATTAAGTAGGAATTCCTTCTGTTGAAATTGGAAAGTTGTTTCCAAATTGTGCATGATTGCATGGATACCAAGAAGTGGTATGGTGAAGGCAAGGAGCCTTTGGTATCAAATATTTCAGTGACTTTTGAAATGCATGCTAATCGAAATGATGCATTAAAGTGTTAATGAATTGAGAGATGAGCATTTCTCGGTCCTAACTTATTAGTATGTTGGAATGAATGTTTAATTACATTATGAAATGCTTGAAATAAATGTGATGCACATGTATAGTACCATTTTAATTTATTTGAACTGAAGTGATAGAATTGTTATGGGTGTAACAATTTCAAAGTCACTTCAGGTTGTTGTGAATTTATGTAATTATATATGTATTTATGTGTTTATGAACATTGACAAGTTTTCGTTGATTAAAAGACTAGGTTGTAGGAAAAGTGTTGGAATGGTGGGAAATCAAAGCCACCATGACATATTAACACCACATGCAAAGGAGCCCAACAACATGATTAAAAGTATCATAATTATGAGATCAGGCTTCTGGATGAAGTAAGGATTGGGCAATTAAATTTCTGGTTTGAAATTTTGAGTATATCTCATGAAATAAATTAAATGTTGGACATACGTGGCATGATGGAGCTGGTAAATTAGGAAGAATATTGTCAGGAAGGAATTACAGCCTGTGGCACTTTTTTTAACTCATGGGAGCAAGTCATAACCAATACCTTGACTATAAGACTATGAGTAGTGCAAGGCAGCACACCAAACCATGACTTTTCCTTAATACTCCATGCACATGCCATTAGAGCATGACAAATGGTCATTGGGTTGTAAGACTCTAATGGCTGCCCCATGCAGGAAAGCCCTTAGTCAGGCACACTTCTCGAAATAGGGGTTGTCTACACTCAGAAGGGTGAGTGACTTATGGGGGCCCACACGAGAAATAATTTGGCTCTGTAGACTGCCCAAAATGGGGTTGTTTGGGCCTGTAAAGATGAGTAGGCTGTAGTAAAAGAAATATGTCTATGCTCACTAGGAGTTGAGCATGAGGAAACTAGTTGGAAGTTACGTGAAAATACTATGTGGAGCAATGTGACTACCACTAAGTGCTTACCTTGGGGCTAAGAACCACTCAATGAGCTAGGTTTGAGGATGGAGTTGTACAAAAGGCTATGTGGAGCAGTGTGAGGACCACTTAGTGCTTGCCTTAGGGCTGAGAACCATTGAGTGAGCTAGAGTTAAAGACAAAGCTAACTGAAAATTGTGTGGAGCACACACAACACTAGGTGCTTGCTATTGATAATAAACCACTTAGTGCAAAAGTAAAGAGGAAGCCATAAAGATAAGTATTAATTATCTGTTTAAAGATTTTTTTGTTAAGATTATGATTCAATTTGGTTTAAAGTTATGATTGATAATGATTCGAGTTATTTTTATGCTTTATATATATATATATTTTGATTACAGTGGAATCAACAACAGGGGTAGCCTTGCGACTCGCGTTACATGGGGTCAATTCTGACTGCGACCTCTATAACCACTGGGAGCTGCGCCAACCCCTTTATACAGCTCCAGGGTAAGTCCGGGGGATTTGAACTCGTGACCTTCAGTACGGAGCCTGCCTTTCTAACGAACTTCACCGCATTGTGATTACGAACTCGCCTACCCCGTGGGGCTATTTTATGCTTTTTATTATCCTTTAATGATTATGCTATATTCTAAATTGATTTCTATGATTATCTCTCATGACATGTATGTCTATGATAGAGATGAAATATCGAACTATCTAGCATGAGCATAATATAAGGCTAATTGCAAGGAAAACAACACCATCTTGATGATATCAGAGTGTGCAACAATAATACATTGTAGTTGAAGACTTCATGAACAGGGCCATTGTGGTGACACTGGAACCCTGTAATATGCCTTGATCATCATGAGGTGTGCCATGACATGTGTTGTGTTATTAAAACAAGGCAGAGGGATGCCTTGGTTGAGAGAATTCTTCGTATGTGAGGAAGCCTTACCAAGGGATGGATCGCCCAAGAGACTGAGGAAGTAGAGAAGAGGATGCATGGACTTGGAAGGTGAGCGAGTGCACGAATTGAGTGGTATGTTTTAGTTAGTATGTTTCAATTCGAATTAAACTAATTTTTCTAATTTGATTTCATACAAAATGTTTGACAAAATGTATACAAGAAAATTACTACTTAATTGGTTGTATACAAATTATTTGAAGAAAGGTTTACATGTAAAGTGTTTGGAAAAATGTATGAGAGATTAAAATAAGGTTTTTGCAATTGTGGTTAGGATAAATTTAGTAGGGGTATGTGACAAAGTGGAATCAGAGCTTATTGTCAAGCTAGTAAAAGGAAAAGGAAAGTTTTGGGTACCCTGTAACCTCTGTAAGTCATTGAGGAAAATGGGCATGTCGCATTCAAAGTGTCTCAATATATGTTTAGGAAATCCATCAAATAAGACAAAGTGAAATTATGATAGAAATTTTTTTAATGAAACACCCATGAGACGTTGGGTATGTGTTATATTCTTTCCATGACTAATCTCTATGTATATTTTTATGTTCTTGTCATTATATATTTTTCTGTTTTTAAGAATTCGTTTGCAGGTAATTTATGTATAAGGTTAAAACTTACATTTGGAATCAAAGTTGTTTCAGCTTCAAGGGAACGCCTTTACAACTGAGGGGTTTGGTTCTCGGGCATGTGGTAAACCTTGTTATAGTGGGAGATCTAAATCTAGAGGGAGATATAAATCTCTAGGAAAATCTATTAAGGTATGCTAGAAATGCAAAAAAGAAGGGAACTACAAAAATGATTGTAGATCTAAAACTCCTGAGAAAGGAAAGGGATCTAATGATTCTCCTTCTGTAGAGGTGAAAACCACCTCAGATGAAGGTGGGAATGTGTACTTGGATTCTTCTTCAAGTGTACACATAGATCATGAGGCATGGTTGATTGACTCAGGTGCATCCTTTCAGATGACTTCCCATATGGAGTGGTTTTGTGTGTATGAGAAATACGATGGTGGTGATGTCTTCCTAGGCGATGACAGGGAAAACTGGAATCATAGGATGCAAACAATTCAAGCTGAAGTTCCAAGGTGGAAGGATTGAAACACTTCTTTGTATTATGCATATTCTTGGGTTGACCAAAGATCTATTTTTTGTAAGCAAGATGGATGTTGCAGGTATAAAACAATGTTCAAGAAAGATACCTGCAAGATGGTTCACGAAGCACTAGTATTGATGAGGGGATTTCTAATCGAAACTTTGTACAAACTTCTAGGTAACACTGTTATTGATGGGTGCAATAGTTCTATGTTTTATGAAAGTGGAACAAAAAACCTTGTAGTCCCTGGAAAAAAGACTATGTTGTGGCATCAAATACTCGGGTACATTAGAGAGAAGGGTCTTTGAATACTACATAGTAATGGTATGGTAAAAGGTATGCCTAACTTCTCTTTGGATTTTGATTTATCTGAACATTGTGTATATGGTAAGTAGAATCAGGTGAGTTTCCCCTCTGGTGCTAAGAGGGAGAAAGGGATATTAGAGCTTGTGCACATTGATGTGTTTGAACATATGTCAATTCCATCATTGGGTAAGTTTGTGTACTATGTCTCGTTTATAGTTGACTTCTTAAGGAATACATGGATATACTTCCTCAGGAAGAAATCTGAAGCCGTTGATAGGTTTAAAGAATTTAAGGATCCGGTCGAAAATTAGACAAAGAAGAAGATTCAGATGTTGAGGACAGATAATGGTGGAGAGTTCTACAGTAAGGAATTTGAAGAGTTCTGTAAGAAGTGTGGTATAACATGAAAAAATACTACTTCATACACACCTTAAAAAAAATGGAGTTGCAGAAAGAATGAATAGGATGTTGATGGAAAAGGTAAGAAGCATGCTTAATGGTGCCAAATTAGGGTAGGAATTATAGGCATAGGCAGTGGATATTGCATATTGCATATTTAACAAATCACTTCATCAACATTAAAGAATAAGACTCCACATGAGGTATGGACTGGTAAGAAACCCTCTCTTTCACATCTCAGGGTATTTGTCTATGATGCGTATGTACATGCTCCAAAGGATAAAAGAACCAAGTTGGATAGTAAATATGAAAGGTGAATCTTTATTAGGTATAAGGATGGTTTAAAAATTTATAAGATTTAGAACCCAGAAACGAGGAAGGTCATTTACAACTGAGATGTGGTGTTTAGAGAGGACAAATATGCTATAAAACATGAAGTCCTGCCAAAGGAAAAGGAACCAGAGAAGATAGAGTTTGAACTAAAGGAGGAAGAATGAGACTCTGGAGAAGAATAGGAATCAGAAGAGGAAGAGTCACACACTCTAGTTTCGAGGATATCAGTTTGAGAGAGAAGGAAGCTAGAGAGGTATAGTCCATTTTCTTTTTATTCAAAATTTTCTTTATCTATTACTAATGATGATCCTAGAACTGTTAGGGAGGAAGTGGATTTAGAGGATGGAAAACTCTAGAAAAAGGTCATGGTTGAAGAAATTGAATCCCTAAATAAAAATTATTCCTGGGATCTAGTGGAGTTGTCAAATGGAAGGAAACCCGTTGGTACCAAATGGGTGTTTGAGAAGAAGATTAATGCAGAAGGCAAGGTGGAGAAATACAAATCTCAGTTGGTAGAAAAATATTATTCCTAGGTGTTGGAAATTGATTTTGGGGATATTTTTTCTCCTGTTGCCAAGTTAACTTCTATTGGATTAATTTTATTTGTTGTTGTTGCTTTTGATTTTGAGCTAGAAAAAGTGGATGTGATGACAACATTTCTTCATAGTTATTTGGAAGAAGAGATTTGCATGAAGAAACCAGAAGGATTTTCGGTGAAGGGAAAGAAAGTACTGGTATATAGGTTTAAAAAGTCTTTGTATGGGTTAAATCACTCACCAAGGATGTCATATCAAAAATTTGATACATATATAGGGATTTGGCTTCATAAGTAGCAAAGCATATTACTATGTGTATTTTAAATAATTGGTGACTG
Organism: Pinus tabuliformis; assembly: GCA_031772625.1. Taxonomy (NCBI): domain Eukaryota; kingdom Viridiplantae; phylum Streptophyta; class Pinopsida; order Pinales; family Pinaceae; genus Pinus; species Pinus tabuliformis. Next base: position 1,390,847,664 of record CM062818.1, on the reverse strand, counting down.
TGTTATTTATTTGATCTTGTATGTGGATGATATGTTGTTGATTGGAAATGGCAACAAAATTATCCAGGATTTGAAGACTCAATTGTCCTCTAAATTCGACATGAAGGTTCTTGGTGCTACAAATTATATTTTGGGCATGGAAATTAAATGAGATTAGGCAAAGAGGAAGATTTGGTTAAACCAAAGGAAGTATGTCGAGATAATATTGCATAGGTTTAATATGTACGATAGTAAACCATTAAATGTTCCTATTCTTGTAGGTGCAAAGTTATCTGTTGAACAGTGTCCCAAGACATAGGAAGAGGAAGAGGAAATGCCTCATGTTCATATGCTAGTGTGGTTGGTAGTCTGATATATGCAATGCTCTATACTAGACCATACATTGCACATGCAAGGGGAGTATTGAGAAAGTTTATGTCAAAACCATGGAAGAAGCATTAGACAATAGTGAAGTGGGTTTTCAGGTATTTTTGTGGCACTAGTGATTATCTCTTATGCTACCAAGGAAGACCAGGATTGGACAGAGTGTTGGACATACATGACTTTGTTGATGCAGAGTGGGCTGGAGATTTGAATCAGAGAAGATCAAAAAGTGGGTATTTAGTGGGTATACATGGCTTTGTTGTTTAACCTATTTAGAGGAGCAGTCAGTTGGATGAGCAAGAGACAATATGTTGTGGCACTTTTAACTACAAAGGTCAAATACATGGAAGCCACTCATGCAAGCAAAGAATTAGTTTGGTTGCAAAGATTGTGTTCAAGTATGGGGTTGGTATAGCGAGCTATAAGGATAGATTGTGATAGCCAAAGTGCAACTTTCTTGGCAAAGAACCCTACTTATCATTCGAAGACAAAGCATATTGATGTTGTGTATCATTTTGTGAGGGATATGGTTGAAGAGAAAAAGGTGTTGCAGGTAAAGGTAGACACTTTGAAGAATATTGCAGATGCATTGACCAAATTTGTGAGCACTGAGAAGTTTTCTTGGTGTAGAGAAACAATGGGTGTTGCATCTCGGGATCAATGATCGTGCACTCCTGCGCCCCCCTGCACGAAAAGAAAACAAGAAGTGGGAGAATGTTGGGTATGTGTTATATTCCTTCCACAACTAGTCTCAAGCATTATTACATTTGCGCCGAGTGCGGCAGGGGGGCGACAACTCCCCTTGCTGGGGGCGATAACCCCCCTACACGTGATCTGGGGTGACGGTTTGGGATTTTTTTATGTGGACCCAATAATGATTGGGTGAACCCAAGGATGGATGGTGGGCATACATACCCATGGTTTTTTGTGCATGGTTTTTGCACATGGTTTTGGGTAGTATGGTTTTTACCCATGGTATTTTGTAGATCTGGTCAAAGGGAACTACTATTATGTTCTAATCCAGAGTTAATGGATTGGGTTTTATGAACATTTCGATATGTATATAATGTATTCTAACATTGAAAGGAATATAATGAAAAATCAATCACGTTTTCCTGGTTTTGGGTTTTAGGAGAAAATCTGTGTGTATATTTCTATATTCTTGACATTGTATATTTTTCTATTTTTAAGAATTCGTTTGCAGGTAATTTCTGTACAGGGTTAAAACCTACACGGGAATGAGATACATGGGGGGATATAATACCTTATCAAGTGCCTTCACATTCCTACAAATCTCAAGTATAAACATACATTTTGTAACTAGGATACCCATTCACAGGTCATGGACAAGATTTTACTATATCAAATAATTGATGGGAAACTAAGAACTTGAAAGAGTTGGCTGACTACATCAAACTAGTGGTCTTGACCTAAGCATTGGCACTAAATAACTTTAAATTCCTGTTAGTACCTTTTTATATTGATCAATTTTACTTCATTCTCTATTGTATATGGAAGTGGATGTGGAACCAAGAAGGCTCTCCTCCTCATCTTACTACCCTCTACATTACACTTGCATATCATATATCTTTCTACATCATTTATTAACAAGAATACACTTATTCATTCTCGTAAGTTTTTCTTTTAATGATATGTGGAGAACCATTATAGAATTCATGCTTCACATACTATATGAACTTTGTTTTATTCATTTCACGTAAAGGAACCCACCAATGGTACACTTAGTTTATTTCTCATTCCTCTTCACTTACCATGGGGAGGAACAACATTGCCTTTTCCTATATATTGGCTTTCCCTTTGCATTGAATTTTCTCCATATGGACTCCACTCTCACACCTTGCATATCATTCATATCCCACATTTTGCATATTTCGTACATTTTGTATTCGACACTTAGCGTATTATTCTTCCATTATGCAACCTTCATAGTTTCTATTCTTGAGTTGATTCATAGTGTATTTATGATAAATATATTCCATGAGATCAGATAGGTGTTTGAATTTAACAAGGCTTAACTATTGCATTTACCTGTAAATATTTCCACACAAATGACAACTACTATAGTTGTTCCTTATGTTTTTTCTAGTGAGTAAGCAATGCCTAGGCACCATATGGAGGCTTTGGAAAACCTTCCTAGTTTAGGCCTCAATCTAGCTCTTATATCAAAGTGGGTAAACATCGAAGTATCAAAACGATTTTTTCTCTTAGTCACCTCAGAAACATCTCTTTTAGGAGCCCTATAATGTCAAATTCAAAGATTGAATAATAATAAAATGTTGGAGAAAAATATAAACTAAAGATAAAAACCAACACCAACGAAACTATCATACCATGGCCTTTCAATTGGTACCTTTATCCCACATTAAAGATATGTAAAGTAAATTTATGGAAGATGCAGAATATAAAACTCAAATACCAATGAAAATAATATAGCAATCCTTGGCATTGAGGAGTATATACCTACTAGAAATATTAATGAGGATGGAGGTATTTAATATTTCAGATAGGAAAGAAAACATTTTAGGCATCCAAATGGAATCAAAAGCTTACATGAAAACATATTAACTATATTCATCCAAATCCAACCATTCAATAATAACCATAAACCCCAAAATAATTTTTACTTTTCAGTAAGAAAATCTTTATTACTATTATTAAACAATGTGTGATGAACCTATTGTAAAGCATTAAAATATAACCCCACTCAGAAGCTTGAAAAATAGTCAATACAAGACACATCAAATTACATGTATTTAATTGAGTTCTTTCTTGACATAATATTCCAAGAAAATAGTAAAGACACACACACACACTTGCAATACAAATCTTTATTATCAAAAAAAGATACATGCATAGAGAAGATAATTGAATCTATGATGCAAGTGATGAATCCATTGGTTTATTTATTGATCCACTGAAAAATGGCCTCGTGGTTTATTTATATTGAATCTATGATGCAAGTGATGAATCCATTGGTTTATTTATTGATCTACTGCAAAATTAACATGCTAAATTTAGCTTTTAGATAAAATAGAAGGTTTTTAAAAAATGAATTTAATAGGTGTCACATGGGCTTTGTACACAACAATGGCTCAATTAGGTTAATTCATGCAAGATTAAAATCCCCAGTTTCTTAATTCATATGGGAATTCATAATCACATGCTTATTGAAAGAAATTATGCATAATTCACATGAGAAATTATGATACAATGACATGATTCTTAAGGAATGCTTAAAACTAAAAAAAAGGGAGAAATGAGGCATTTCATGAGATGGGTGGGATTCAATGGAAAACTAAACTAGTCTATTGACTAATAAAAAGAAAAATAGAGTGCATTTGAGAAAAATATATGCATTTTATTTCTCTAGTGGAACTACCATCTTGCATGTGGGGTATTTGCACATAAACATATAAAAAAAACCTGACTCAACGAACTCAAAATCTTAGAGAAAACACAATACAACACTTAAATCCAATATTACCTGTATACAGGTATACTGCCTGATAAACCATCCAAACAATGAATTTAAATGATTCATTAAACATCATTGTAGGGTGTAAGAAAATCCGTTTTTTACTATCCAATTAGAAGACAATATAACACGAAATGTCATCTAAGGATAGGATTGGAGATATGTAATCCAATCCTTCTTTGTTGAAGGGTTTTTAATACCTCTAGGGGTTCTGTGTAGTGTGATAGTAATCAAACATCAATTTCTCTTACCCACTTGCAATTTGGAGGGATAAATGAGTTGTGTCAGTGTAAAGAAACAAAAAATAAGTGAGTTGAAGCAATGAAATTCCCTCTCTTTGGATCTATTCCTCCAACATAACTTGACATCAAGATTGAGCTATATGAAATGCATTGAAGAGGTTATGTATATATGCTAAAGTTGGGTTGATTCAACAGTAAATTCCAAGGTCTCATGTGTGGGCATCTATGTGCTCTCATGTTATTGATAGAAAAAGAGAGGAGGACTAATTACCCTTCCATTGATGATAAAGAACACCAAGAATAGAATTTTGTTCATCCTTCGATTGTTTTAGGAAAATTGAGCATTAATGAACCATGGAGATGCATAAATCATAAAATTATATGTATTAGGTGGGAATCAATAGAATCCAAGCATGATTGCATGAATTCATTAAGGAATTACCATGTGACCTCCAATACTTGACTTTGATTTGAGTTGTGAAAATAGGTGTATAAATCATGCATCTTTATACTATGTTTGGTCAATACTATTTTAGGAGGTATTAAGTTATAATCACATAATTGTCCTAGGTGAGCAAAAATGATCTGATAAAAAACCTTTTACTAATCATGGACATGGAAACACATTCAATCAAGCAAAAAAATCACTCTTTATTTGGTAATAAGTTTAGTTATATTTAAATAAACTCAAATACTATTAACTTGAAATGATCCAAAACATGCAACCATTCCAATTGAACCAATAATCATATCCCATTTCTAACACCCCTTTCATTACTCCAAATTTTTTAATGTAATTAAGAATATATAATGTTGGAGTTCCAAAATTGATGCTATGATGTCAAACTCTATTATATGATGCAATTCTTATTTTTATTAATAAAAATGCCAGAGTTGAAGAAATGAGACAACTAATGGATTATGATACCTTTGGGAGGAGGAACACTTGAATTAAGAGGAAAAATATACCTTGGGTGAGTATTTCCATTTAATGTGATAGTTACTCTTTAGATGAAGATGAAAGGTTGGAAAGATAAAGGGTCAAGGTGTAATTATAAAAATAAGAGGGAGAAGCAAGGAAGGAGTTCTTCTTCTTGGCTCTTAAGCTTCTAGTTTTTCTCTCTTCTATTACTCTCTCATACATATCTCTCTCTCTTAGTAAGAAAATTAGAATTGGAAAAAGGATTGGTGATAGAAACTAGAGAGGTTCAAACCTTACGATTGGTTAAGAGCTGTGGGTGACAACTTATGTGATAGGGAATGAATGTTTTGTGGAACTTTTCATTTGGACTAGATGGCTTTGAGGACTGGGAATGGTCTCAGTTGTGTGTGGAACATAGTGCATTAAAGAGGGGAGGGTATAGGGATTGGAAAAATCATATAAGGACTCCCTTGTACCGTGCTTACATGCATGATATTTTTGTGAACGTCATATTGGTTAAAGATGGAAAGGTTGATCGCTAAGTTTTACGATGTGTGTTAAGGAATGGCCTTCACTTGTGGTGTTAAAATCTAGTCTAAATATGAGTGTTTAAAATACCCGAAAGTTAATTTCTCCTCAAGGCATTAAGATCTGGCATGGGCGTGGCCAATTGTGAGAAAAATTGTAGCACAATTGAGCCTATGGTGGGGTGGAACATGGCTCACCCTACTTTAGTTTCCCATATTTTTTTGGATTCAATAAATAAATATTTATTTATGTGTTAATGATATTCTTGGCGTAGATGGTTTAGTGATATGCATGATTACTTAACTACTCGTTTCAACAATTTTATATGTACATGCATTTACCCTTCAACAAATTTATCATGTTTGTAGTTGTTACACTATTGGCTATATCTTTTTATATCTATTAAATTTTGTAGCAACTGTGGCTGAAGAAGATATTCTTCCTAAATTATTGTTTAAATAGGCCATGTTGGAATTTATCCTATAACGTTTCTTCTAGGAGGTTCCAAAAGTTGAAACTTGGATCATAGTGAGAGAAAATTTTGCTGATCCTCTGATCCATTTTTTAGATAGTGGGTTGCAAACTTTCAGGAAATTTGATCGGAGGAAGTTGGCTTCCCAAATGCATTTTTAAATAGGTAATGTTGGAATTTTTGCTATAATTTTTTTTTGGAAGGTTCCAAAAGTTAAAACTTGGATCATACTGAGGGGATATCCCATTTATCATTCGATCTAATGTTTAGATCTTGGGTCACAATATTTTAGGAGATACAATCATAGGAACTCAAGCTTCTTGGGTGCTCCTAAAAGCATGCATAAAACATCTCATGTTTCCATTTATGCTATAAATTTTCATCTAGGAGATTACATAGGATGAAACTTTGACCATAGTGAGGGGAACTCCAACTAATCACTTAGTTCAATTTTCAAAACTTGGACTAAATTTAGGAGATATTCCCTGAGAAAGTTTCAATATTATTTTTCATGCTAAGTGTTTAAAGAAATATGTAAATGTTTTAATGGTTCATTGCATACAAATTGTTTGATGAAATGCCCCTATGAAAGTGTTGTTTCGTGGATGGGGATAACTGTGGTAGCCCCACCCATGGTTCTCTCATAAAATGCATTGTAAATACATTTACAATATAAACGTTTAAAAAAAGGGTTGAGTTAAATGGACACATATTCTAGAGCTGAGGAGGAGGATTGCTTGCTTGGGATGTTAAGGTTTCTTGTGCAAAAAATCTGAATTTTTTGGACAACCATGAAAGGCTGGTTGGTGAATGAATTTAAGGGAGTGTTTCTTAAATTTGAGGGAGCTGCAATGGAAGGTACATAGGCCCATGCATTTGGGAACCTTCACAAGGAAAAATGGATAAGAAATTAAGAGGGAACCACGCCGTACAAGAAAATGAGGAAAAGGCAGTAAATTCCAGCTGAGGAAAAAAGGTCGAGGCAAGAAAGGAAGGTGGATTGGGGGAGTCCATGTGAGGAGAAGGAGAGAGGACACCCATTTGAGCACCATAAAAATGGAGATAACTATGGTTTGATTAGAAGACAACACATAAGAGAAGAGAAGAGAAGCGAAGAGAAGGGGATTGGATCTCATATTCCTTGGAAGATGTGGGTTGATATGATAGTATCTGGAGCCCTGTAATAGCTTGGGTTCCCTGGAGATTGTGGTTTGAGAAAGAATCCACAGAGCCCTATAACAAATTGCATCCCTGGAGGTTTTGGGTTGAGACATAGTCCCTAGAGCCCTGTAAAAGCTTGGGTCCCTAGAGGGTTGGGATGAAATATTTGGGGCCTTGTAACAACTTGGGTCCCCTGGAGGCTGTGGGTTGAGATAATAATCTGTGGAGTCCTATACATCTTGGGAAGAGGTCGATTCTAAAGGAGCAACGAATGAAGATCTGACTGAAGAAATTTGGTTACTACATTACTATTACAATGGATTTTGGACTCCTTTTAAGGGAGCGAACCACTGTGCATGTCCTGGGGTGAGGCAAAGAGCATATGTACTCCCTGTGATGAGGAAGATGGTTGCAGTTAGCAAGTGGGATTAAGGAAGAGGTCCTCCCGGATTCCCTATTTTAGTTGGCAGCTGGTGTTTGATTCCCTTAAGCAAGCACTCCCCTTAGAATTTGGAATATGGTTCAGGGGAGCTAGCTGCAAGTAAGTATGGCTGCAACTATCTATGGTTGAGTGGAGAGTCTTTGTCCTAGACTCAATTTCCCTACAAAATTAAAATATAAGTAATTATTTGTGCTTGTTTATATAATGATTAATTTATGATGCATTTCTGATTGAAACAATTTGAATTTTTGGACTGTAATAGTGTTGTTGATGTAATGGGCATGTGGTTATACCTTCATGAGGAATTGGATTTTATGGTTGTGACTAATATAGATATAGATAGATATATGTATGTGTTGTACTTCTGAAAATTTTTGTTGCTGCTAAATGAATTTCTCAAGTGTGTGCCTTTGGACGGTAAAGAGGTATTGTGTGAGGGATTTGATAATGTCATCATAACCTATCATATGCAAAAAAATGTAATTGGATAAAACTCATAACATAGATTATGCCACACTTCTACACTGGAACTCCATTCTGTATGAAATACATATCAACGTGGCTAACAATATATATATATATATATATATATATATATATATATATATATATATATATATATATATAGATATATATATATATATATATATATATATATATATATATATAGTTTAATGAAATCATGATCACCACATGCAGTGGAAGGATCCATAAGGACCTAGAATAAAACTTAGAAACCTTAGGCATATAGACCCTTTTATTATTATGAAACGATTACAAGTAGACTGCCTACTTGGCAGGGTCTGTGACCGTTGCATACATATACTTATTTTTATAACTACATGTTGGTGATCTTACACAGGAGGCTTTGTTTAAACGTTGAAAGAGATACTTTATCTTTAAGTAAAAGGATAGCCTAATTCCTTATGTCAAGACTTAGTCATCCTTTCATTATTAACAACTTGGATGCCTTCCACTAGCTTCCTAGAATCGCTAGTTAAGTGCTAGAGGATTCTAGTGCCATAGAGTTGACTGTAGGCCAACATTGGAGTTGGAAACCTTTACCATGTGGTAGGAGAGGTGAATCCCTTTAGAAGGTTGTTATCAACCCACAACAAGGTGTGGCTGTAGGAGCGCCTACACTAACACCCAGTGAAATCCCCTACTTCTATACGGGGAATGAAGGATGCCTATGAACTTGTTGGAGAGGACTTCACTCAATATTAGGAGGGGTAGCACTATAGAGTGCATTAGAAAGCCACTTGTTCCATCATTTCCACTGATAAATGATTCCATTTACCATGTTTACTCAACTCCTATGGTAGAGCCCTAGTCAAAGCACCCAGTGAGAAGTAGTAGGTGAGGAGTTGAGGTGAGCTCTTGCGATGCTGACCAAAAGCCATATCGGGCTCATAGCTCAAAGGTTGACAAAGTATTCCTATTCGTGCCATGGTAGAGTCAAGATTTAGCTCAATGCGACGCAAGAGGAGAATCCTTAATCTTATAACAAAAATACAAAGAACCTTATCCTTGCACCGATCAAAACCTCAGTCACGAATGCATTTCATTGGCGGGGATTGATTTTTCCCTAGCATGATTAGTTGTGTGTGATCCGACAAGGCCCAGAGGTGGAACTTGAAAGGTTCACCCTAGAAAATCATGTTGAGTAGTGAAGGGACGAGGCATCGGGATGATGCGGCAAGATGAAGTGTGCTTGATGGTTATGCCATTAGTTGGAAGAGTGGCCCACTACCCACATAAGACCAGAAGCATTGGCATGAATAAAAGGAAGGCAGGCGTTTCAAGTAAGGCCTTATGGGAGTGTGGAAGGGACCATACAATTATGGTGATGCTATTGGCTAAGGATTTTCCCACTTGACTAGTCATCCCAACGAGTTCATCCTGAAAGTTAATGGGAGAAGTCAATTGTAAGCACCAAGACACCAAGGAGTGGGGTGATGTGTCCCTAAGGGACACACTTGGCAGATTAAGAGGCATGCAAGGAGACAAGTACATGAGTGTCAGGAAGGAAAAACAAGATGACATGGTGTCACAGACACATGGGTCAATTGGAAGAAATGGAAGGCAAGAAGGGAGAGGCCCACAGATTCCACGCAGATCCCGAGGTTTCACCCCTGAGGTACAAAAGGCTCTTAAAATGTATGCATCGGGAGAAGGATTACAGGTTGACACAAGTCAACCACATAGTTAAGCATGCACCCTATTAGGGAAAAGGAGGTCCCACCTGCTAGGTCATCCAGAGGGATTGACCCCAGGCGTATTGAAAGGTGTAGTAGGCAAAGGCACCGAGATAACATGGTTGGGATGATGTGAGAAAGTAGCGTGGTAATTGGTAGGTGGTCTTAAGGCCATTGAGGAGGTGGTAGAGGGGTCCATTAGCCACGAGACCCTTATCTAGAGACCCTAGTGGAACTAATGTGCGCACTTGGGGAAACATCGGGAGAAGGCAAGCATGATCACGTGACTAGTAGCAACTACCTGAGAGGCATAAGGGAGTGAGGGTTGAAGGCATCGACTTGATGTGGAAAGATGAGGTCGTTGCATTCGGTAGGGAATATATATATATATCTGTGTGTGTGTGTGTATCCCTATACTTGTGTGTGTCAAACTACGTAGAGTGAAAGCCTCGGTTGTGAGGCTCTGAGGATGAGTCGGGAAGTGTAAGTAAGATTCTATGGAGATAAAAAAAAGTGTTACCCCATTCCTCTAATAGTACATGAGGGGTTGGGTATTTCACAAGTGGTATTAGAGCATCCAGGTTCAACGCTTGGATTGGATAGGTTCTATCACAAGCGAGTAATGATTTTTAGAAGGAAACCAATAAATTATTTAGGTGTTAAAATTTGGTCTAAGTAATAATTTCTACATATGCAGTAATATGGATTGTTTTGTTACAGAGATGTACACAATTTGGCTGCTTGTCTGTCGATGAAATTATGTATTGTGTGATTAATGCATACGAACTATTAAACATGGTCAGTATGCTAACATGATTGTTTTGTCATAGCAACATTCTCCATGAAAACTCCATGAATGCAAGGTCATGATTATTATGATGTTTAATTGATTACTACATGAAAGTCTAATAATGGGTGTGATTGACAAGACATTACAAGCAACATAAAACAAAGGAAATACAACAATGATGACCATAATGGTTCAATACATTTTTGATCAATCACAACATGGTAGTGATCGGGTCAGGGTTAATGAAGAAGAAATATTAGTGGACCAAAGATGAGGGAATCACTCCCTAGATTGGATGGACACTTTAAGAAGCATGAGGGTTGAAGTCATAAATTTCAAGTTAGACAATAAGAGGTTGTTGAGGGATCAATAAAGGAAAGATGAGATCAATGCAATTATCCTGCATAGTCTCTTGGATCGACAGAAGAAAAGGTATTCTGAGACAAGGGCCAATCACATAGACATAAAGAGCCACCATGAGTCAGAAGAGAACACCAACAGAGTAGATGGTGGCAGGTCTAGAAAGAGGCATATGCGGGAAATTGAGGACATTGTTCTAGAGGATGTATCTTTGAGCACCCCAAAAAGAGGGACCAACACACAAGTGCATCATTCAAGAAAACCATATAGTTTTTCTACTAGGAAGCACCACCGTCATTCTCACCATTATCATCACCATCATTCAGGAAGCAAGGGAAAGGATTACATGCCTGAAGAATTCAAGAAAGATAAGCCACCCACATTTGATGGGAATATGAAGAAAGTAGAGGATGCAAAATCTTAGTTGTTGGGAATGAAGAAGTTTTTCAGAATACATGACTATTCTGAAAATATGAAAGCTAGAGTCACCACCTATAGCTTGAAGGGAAAAATAGATATATGGTGGGAGGATTTGAAGAATGTTAGAGCCATTGACGAGAAGGAATTAACCTAGGATGAGTTTGAAAAACTCTTCAGAGAGAAATACCTGTCTGAGCATTATTATGATGGCAAGGCAAGGGAGTTCTATGAACTCAAGATGGGGCAACTATCAGATGAGGAATATGTCACCGAATTCCTAGGAATATTGAGGTATGTACCAATTCTCAAGGATGAGAAAGCTAAAATTCAAAGGTTTATCAGTGGGTTTCCTATGGCATTCAGAGACAAAATCGAGTTGTTGGAACCACTGACACTGAATGATGCAATTGAAAAGATGAAGCACTGCTATGATCAAGCAAAGCACAGGTCTGAAATCAAGAGTAATTGGCATGCTTGGGGTAGCTCTAGACACAAGAAGAGTTGGCCCAAGAAAACCCCAAAAAAGAGGGAAGGTAAGCACGCAATTCACATAAGATGGTCTCAAGAGAAAGATAGTATTGTTGTTAAGAAGAATGCATAGCATCCAATGTTAGCACAACCCAAGTTTGAAGGTCAAGAGCCACTTAGATGTTGGTCTTGTGGTGAAAAACACAAAAGAAGGGTTTGCCCACATCAAAAAAATGTTGGACCAAATATGTACAACGCTTAAGAGGATTGCATGGTAGGTGAAGTAGCTCAGAGTATGCCAAGAATTTATGTAACAATGGACAACCACCAGGTAGATACCTAGGAATCTATTGTTGAGATGGAAGGTAAGTTGCATGATCAAATTGTTTCCATTTTAATCGATCCAGGTTATAATTATATTTATGCCAGCCCAGACCTTGTTGACAAATGAAATATATTTAGGGAATTACATGAATAACCATGGCTATTTTAGCTAGAAACTAGGACAAAAAGGAAGATCAACCATTCGATAAGGTCTCGTGCATTTGATATCAGTGGCATGCCCACAAAATCCCACTTGAATGTGTTGGCATTGGGTGTCTGTCACATACTATTGGGCATGGATTGGTTGTACTTGCATAGAACCAAGGTATATTGCTATAAAAAGGAAATTAAATGCTTAGATGAGAAAGGGGAAATAAGAATGTTGCAGGGCAGGAAAAACCCCATTTCAGTAAGGTTGATCACTACTATGCAAGCCAAACATAGTAGCAGAAAAAGATGCACATTGTTTGTTGTGAAAATTTGTAAGGTCAAGGAAGATGACATTGAAATTTAAGATGAGGAAGTTGAGTTGCTAAAGAGGTACCCTATTTTACAAAAATATGAAGTCTTCTGAGAGGAGGTTCTTGGATTACCTCCTCACAGAGAGATAGATTTCTCTATTGAGCTAGTGCCTAGAGTAGCACCATCATCCAAGACACTATATAGGATGAGCACCTAGGAGTTGGTCAAACTAAAATTGCAGCTAAAAGAAATGCTTGATAAGGGATACATAAGGCCAGGTGTGTCTCCTTGGGGAGTACATGTATTTTTTGTAAAGGAGAAATATGGAACCCTTAGGTTACACATCGATTACATGAAGTTGAATGAAGTGACCATCAGGAATAGGTACCCATTTCGAAGGATTGATGACCAATTTGATCAGTTGAGGGGAGCAATAGTTTTCTCCAAAATCAACTTGAGGTTAGGTTACCACCAAATAGGAATCAATGAGGATGAGATTCACAAAACTACTTTCAAGGAAAAATATGGGCACTATGAGTTTGTAGTGGTACCATTTGAGATTACTAATGCCCTTGCCACATTTATGTGTTTGATGAATAGTGTATTGTGTCCTTATTTGGACAAATTTGTCATTATGTTTGTTGATGACACACTAGTGTATTCGAGGATAGAGGAAGAGTATGAAAATCATATGGTTGCAATGCTACAACTACTGAGAGAGCACAATATTTATTCAAAGCTCAGTAAATGTGATTTCTTCCAATCACAGATACATTATTTGGGTCACATTGACTCCAAGGAAGGGATCCCAATTGATATTGAAAATACAAAGGCCATAATGGATTGACTAAATCAGAAGAATGTTGATAAGATTAGATAATTCATGGGGTTGGCAAGATATTACAAGAGATTTATCATAAATTTCTCTAAGATAGGCCATTCCACAACTTTGCAGAGAAAAGGAAAGAGATTTGAGTGGAATGCTCAATGTCAAAAAATATTTGAGAAGTTCACGTAGTTTCTCACTAATGCAACAGTTTTGAGAATTGTATATCTTGACAAGGATTTCATGGTGTGCACAAATGCTTGGAAGGAAAATCTCGGTGGAGTCTTGATGCAGGAAAGATAGGTAGTATGCTGAGTCCAGGAAGTTGAATGAGCATGAGGTGAACTATGTAACACATGATTTGGAATTGGCTACCATTATCCATGCTTTGAAAATGTGGAGGAATTACCTCTTGGGAAGAAATTTCACACTAATGAAAGACCACAGTGGGCCCAATTACTTGTTTGGGCAACCCAAGTTGAATTCTAGGAAAGCAAGGTGGCTGGCCATGCTCAAAGAATTTGACTTTGAAATTAAGTATATAAAAGGAAAGGGAAACAAGGTTGTTGATGCCCTGAGTAGAAGGATTCAAGTGAATCACGTGGAAGTCATAAGATATTATAAAAAAAACCTGGTAGAAAGGGTCAAAAGTGTTGGGCAACAAGATGAAAAATATTAGCAAGTGAGAGAAACATTGCTGCAAGGCAGTGAGGATGAATAATATCACCTCATTGAGGACGATCTAATTAGGTTTAAAAACATAATTTATGTGCTAAATAGTGATGAAATAAAAATACTAATACTGAAGGAGTTCCATGTTAAGCCTTATTCAAGCCATCCATGATATCAAAAGACCCTTACATCCATTGAAAATTACTATTGTTGGCTGAAATTGAAAAAAGAAGTGGCTAATTTCTTGGCAAAGTGCATAGAATGCCAGCAAGTAAAGGTTGAGTGCAAGAATCCAGAAGGATTGTTGTAGCCTATCCCCATTCTGGAATGGAAGTGGGAGGTAATTTCTATGGATTTCATTACTGGATTGCCTAGAACCACCAAGCAACATGATGCAATCATGGTGGTTCCAGAGACTAGCAGCTCAGCCCATAGCCTCCAGGGAATCTAAGAGCCAATCCCCTTCTCTTATCTTCCCTTCTGCACTGCCTGCTAATCAAACTAGATTTATCTCCATTTTTCAGGTGCTCGAATGGGAGTACTCCCTCCTATTCCTCACATGGACTCCCCCAACACACATTCCTTTCCTACCTTGACCTTTTTTCCTTAACTGAAATTTATTGCCCTGTCCTTCTTTTCTTGCACTGTATAGTTCCCCCTTAATTTCTTGTCACTTTTTCCTTGTGAAGGTTCACAAGTGCATGGGCCTTCTTGTGTACATTCCTTTGCATATCCCTCAATTTTAAGAACCAATCCCTTAAATTCATGCACCAACCAACCTTTAGTGGTTGTCCAAACAATTCAAATTTTCCACACAATAAACCTCAACGTCCCAAACAAACAATCCTCCTCCATAGCTCTAGGATCCATGTCCCTTTCACTCAACCCTTTTTTTAAATGTTTAAATTGTAAAGTATTAACAATTTAATGAGAGAACCATGGGTGGGGCTACCACAAACCCCTCCCCTTTGAGGGAACACATCCCTCAGTGTTCTTTCACCCAAGTGAAACACTAAAATAAAACACAACACATACTGTTTCATGGAGATTTATATACAAAATCTATAAAATATTTACAATTATATACAAACTTTCTTTAACCAACAAACAAGAAGGGATAATTATCTTTCATGGCATTATCCATTTCCCACATGGCCTCTTTTGGCCCAAAGTGCTTCCACTGCACCTTGACTTGCTATATGGCTCGATTCCAGAGCATGAGACTCCTCCAGTCTAGAATGTTGTAATCATGATTTTCATTACACCAAAACCTGTAGGTGTTAGTAAATGGATGCATTACTAAATTTAATGGATCCATCAGAGGTAGTTAAGCACATGTCACGAAGCACACGGGGAATGCTGGTTTATCCAATGTCCAACAATCTCTCCCCTATCGTGATTTGGGTGTGATTGAAACTCGAGACCTTTGGCACTAATAACACTTGTTGGAATAAATATTGTTGTTACAACAAAACCCACAAGTGTTAGTAAATATACACATTTCCAGAGTTAATGGATCCATGAAAGGAATGTCGCAAAACACACATGGAGCACTAGTTTATCCAATGTCCAACATATAATGCATGTTGGCTCTAGATGGAACTCTCCCTCTGGTTCCACATGTAGCATGAACCAATCAATCACATGATTAGAATCCCGCACATATCTTTAAGTAAAGAGAGATGGGAAACATCATGAAATCCAATTGATGGAGGCAAAGCCAACCTATATCCCACTAGTCCAATCCTCTCGAGGATCTCAAAAGGTCCACAATAAGCAGTAGCCATTCTTAAGAGGTGACCGCCACATGCACCACCATGGAAAGCATTAGGCACTTACTCAACTTCACTATGAGTGAGACAATGACATAGAATGGTATTGACATGATCATAAAGGTCATCACCTAGAAGAAGGTAGCGGGGTATTAGTGATGAATACAATATGAATCATCATGGATTAGATGAGGTGTAAATTTTTGGGTTAAAAAATTTGCGAGGATGTCAAAACACCACAAATCATCATAAGATATGGTGAATAGGTGTTTTTCTAGAAGTTATTCATTCAATTGTGGGTCTTGCACACCTGTGGGAAATTATGAAATGAAATTGGTAAGGGCCAATAATTTATTACTTTTTGGAATCACAAATTCCAATTCAAATTCCTAGAGGATAACAATCCAATGGATTTAATTCCTATTGATGACATTTCAACACAATAATAAGGCCTTGGGATTGGAATTAGTAATGACCCTTGTGTTTCACATCAAGATATAATGATGTAGATTTGGGATAGAGAACACAATGTCCAGGGCTAAATTCTCCTCATGGTTATAGGAAACTAGGGGTTAATTGAGAATATTTCTCACATAATCTGTAATGTGTTCAGTCCCATCACCTTCCTCTTGTTGGAAATCTTGAACAATACTTGGGGGGGGGGGGTGGTTAATCGATAGTACAACTTATGACCAATATATACTAATTTTTAATTTTCTTTTCACAGTCACTGATTCATGCTTTAATGAACCAGAAACACATTAGTAGATCAACACATGAACATGTAAATCATATGAGAAACATGAACAAAAAACAAGCAACATGTGATCATCAAGGAACAACAACACAAATCATCAACACATGAGATACAAGATATAAGGTGGAAACCGCAAGGAGAAAAGCACTATCGAATTGTTTAGATTTACAATTCTTCTATTATTAAAATTCTTCATTACATATGCTCACTAACCACCACCAATGTGTAAGCCACAAATTTCATGTCATGCTATCCTCCACTCGCTCCAGGCCACAACTTGTATGAACTTTGGAGGCCACCACCTGTAAGAAGTCACAACTATCTCAAATTTGCAAGACACCACTCCCAATAAAATTTCCCAAACACCACTGGAGTATCCAACCACCACTGAATGGAAGCCACCACTCCCAAGTTATAAAGCCACTACCCGAAGGATTCTGCTACACCCTAAATATGCAATTCACCACTAGCCACACTGAAGGCCCCAACCTTCAAGCTCTTCCACGGGTCACATTTCTTAATATTTCACACTAGATCCATTGTCTCTGCAATCAAACACTTATGAGAATAATTTATTCCATTTTCATATTGGAATCATAATATTTTTTATGCTCATCAACTAAATAAAATCTACAACACAACACCGATCTACATACAAAACTCTACAACACAATCTCAGCCATAATTAATCTCAACCAATACATCAATCACACATCACCAATATGATCTACAAACTTAGCTCTTGCAGCAACACACAATGACAATCTGTTATGCACACTCAACCATTAGTAACACAGACTATCAACCATATAAAATCTCAATATTTACACTACAATATTGAATTATTTAATAAAATCATTGCAACACAAATGCCTCAACAATATAAACTCAGATTTGAAATTGCAACAACTACAGTGAACCACCAATCTCCATATCAGCAACAACTATGAGAAACAAAATTTGAAACACAAATAGATTAGACATCTATATCTACTGCAACTCCATCATCCTCTGGATTTGCTCCAAGTCTAGGCTTTGATCTACACTAAGTTTGTAAAAGTACAACTAACATTCTCTCACAATCTCATACTCTCTAACCCCTTCTACTTCACTCTCCAACATTTTATAATTGATGGAAGATGCAATCAATATGGAACACTAAACCTCCTCATATTTTAATTTATCACCTTCTAGATGATGGTTAACTCATTTCGACTTTCCCCATCAAAATCCATGAGAAAAAACCAAAGTATATGCTTCTAGAAATCACTAGAATGCACTAGAAATGTGGAAAACTTAGTTTATATAGGGTAACGTTGGTCATTCCTTCATGAGGAGTATTACTAGGAGGGATAGTGCAGGTTTCATTAACAAAACCCAAGTTACTAACACATGTTTCCTCTAGGAAACTTGAGTTACCTTGATTTCAACCCAAAATCTCAATCAAACCTGCTTCAAATAATCTTAAACCTGATCCTCTATACTTGCAAACATCTATCGAACATGGAAATCCACTACAAACTCATGTTAAGCCTCTGAACATCATGTGACACCCTTCAAACCTGTTCAATTGATCACATGCCAAGGCCTCCAATCTAGTTGGCATCAATGCCAACAAAATAAACTGCTTAGCTAGCTCCTTGGCAAACACCTTAGGCTAACATATTAGGTTGAAAAATAGAATTATAAACCCTAGTTGCTAAGAATATTTGTAAATCAACATGATCATGAGGGCCACCATGTCAATTTCAACATCATCAGACTCTCTAAACCAATAGGATCATGAGAACACCACAACTAGGTTGACATTATGAGGATCATAGCGGGTTGACATCAATGCCAACACCGTGAGACAACATGTCCAACATGCTCCCTCATTGGCATTGATGTCAAGCTACATTCACATCACTAAAAGCTGGTCTCATTCTCATCTTATGGTTGTCACTCCCCCCCTTCAACATCAATGGTAAAGGGTGGATGAGTACGGATAAACACTGTTGATATCAACTGATATGCAGAAGAAAACAAATCAACTCCCCGTGCCAACACACCAACATGCCTCCTTGCGAACACCGACACCATGCCTTTATGTGAATGATACCATACCATGCTTCCTTTTACTACTGCCCTTGAACATGTAGTGAGGCTATAAAACATCTTTCTATGTTGATGTACATACCATATATTGTTGCCAATGCCTCTTGGTCATATAAAATAGGTTTCTCCACATGGACCAAATACTTAACCTATACATGACCCAATGATATACAATGAAAGTGTTGTCACTTTTAATGACACCTGCAACACAAGTGCTTTAGGGGACATAGAAAGCTTCCTAGAGACATCCTCTGGGTTTATTGTAGACCAGTGCCTAGGACATCTTAAATAGAGGAGTGCATGGAAGATTATTTGTGAGGGAGGATCTGCAACACTCCAATTGTCACGTAATTAAAAGAGAATAAAGGGGGCTTGGTTCAATAGTTTGTCATCTAGGTAAAATCAAGCCAATACATGGATCCAAATGATCAGGGGGTAAATTGGGCCAATCCCAAATAGAAATGCCTTGTTCTGGTGGCCGACACACAACTATCACAGAACTTAATATTGCAGTTGTAGTAAAGGTGAAGAGGAAGAGAGAAAGGGGGAGATTCGATGCATATGGTTGTAACAGAATCCTAAGCTTCAATGTCCTGACAGAGGTATGGAAGATTGAAGAGGTGGAATGTTAGAATCAGTAGAGTGAAAATGAAGGTTTTCAGGCCATATACCTCATGGGTACATTTGT
Organism: Pinus tabuliformis; assembly: GCA_031772625.1. Lineage (NCBI taxonomy): Eukaryota > Viridiplantae > Streptophyta > Pinopsida > Pinales > Pinaceae > Pinus > Pinus tabuliformis. Next base: position 1,390,828,204 of record CM062818.1, on the reverse strand, counting down.
ATCCAAAAGCTCAAGCAAATATGGGCATATTACAAGTACTTAAGTAAATCTGTAACTAGCACATGTACTTTTGCTACTTGGTAACAAATATACAGTCATGAATAAGGGGCGAAACCAACAACTTGAATACACTATTTCAAAAGGAGAAAAACATACATGAAGTGATAAACATAAGAGGAAATATACTACGCATTGATCTGCTTGGAATCACCAGAATAGTTTAATTAATACTTGAAGGGTCCCAATAACCAGTCCATTACATTCAACATGCGTATCGTTCAAGTCCCTCATGAAGAAGCATTTAGAACCAAAAATGGAACCATAGAATTTGGACCACTGCGGGTGCAGAATTCCGGAACCTATATTAAGTCTTTCTCCCCCTTATTTATACAAATAAGGGGAGATTTTAATCAACAATTTACAAAATATCTTAGCCAAGGGCCGGATGTCTGACAGACTAGCTGCCTCGACCTGCAATAGCTCTGCTGCCCAAAAATGATTTCATCGGGATTCGATTCCCTTCTTTTAAAATACATAGAAATTACAGAGTAATAAGAACTAACAAAAAAATGAAATATGGTGAGGAAATATCTCTTTGCTGTCCCTGTAATTTCCTCTACCAAGCCACGTCTTTGCCACGATTCTTTGGCCAGTTCACCTGTCATTTTTGGTCTTAACTATTTGGCTTGCTCGTTCTTTGGAGTTGGGAGTGGGAAACTGAGTTTGCTTGTCACAGAGCAGCAACATAATTTTCCCAAGCAATACTTTGTGTTTATGACTAAGTGGAGCTCCATGTTGAGCCATTAATCTTCCTGAGTTCTCCCATGCTGATTTTCCCCCGCGCCATGCTTTCATTTAATATTTCAGCTGCCGACCCATCCACCTTCAAAGCTCTGTACTATGCTTATCGAAGCCATATATTCCATGTGAAGCAGTTAATACAAGTGTATAAGAGCTAAGAGATAAGGGGATTTAAAATTAAATAGGCTTTATAACTTGTGAATGCCGATCTCCTTTGGACCCCTACAGTTTAGCCCCTTTTAGTGTTTCTGCATCATAGGACCAAGGAATGTGACTTGAGGCTCAGAATTTATATCGATGGTTTCTTATCGACAGATATTAATGTTGTTGATGTTCGACGGTTTCATGACGCCACCTTTATTTTATTCCTTTGGCCCTTGCGATCTCCGATAGGTGGGGTTGCTTGTCCTGCTCCGCTCTTGGTTCTTCACTCTTCCAATGACCATCGAATAGCCCCACTTATCGGAGCCCCTTTCCAATCAGAGGTTCGCAATCAACGAATTCCTCGTGATGCACAGTGTGCAACTACCCCCCAATCACTAATTGCCAATTGATGACATCATCACTACCATGTGTTGCTTCCTGAGTGGTGACACGTGTCACTCGGATATGTCCCCATATGACCCCTGAAAATGTCAAATCAACATGCCACGTGTCCCTCCGTACTGCCATGTCATACTAATGTCAGCTCCCATGTGTCTTTATCAGGACCAATCCTGTGCTGCCACGTGTCCTGTTGGAGGAGATAGAAAAGGCCAGCCTGCCCTTGGTTTTGCGCTGAATTTCTTTGTTAATCACAATCGACTTTTCCCTGGTGAATTACACTATCATATTGCAACATCGCGATATCACAATGTTTTAGCTTTGTCACCTTGCCGTCACGTTGATTTACCAATGTGCGATTTCTTGGAGCCGCTAATCGCCGATAAGACTGGACCTTGAAACCTCGGATCACCGATTTTGCGATATCGGCGATCACTGATCGCTATTTGGTTAGGATTGATACTTTGACAACACCGCTCGCTGATATTCTATTTAGAATATGGGCCATGGACCTCCGATCTATGATTTGTGATATCGGTGATCGAACGATCACATATTTCACTGTCTTCCCCTATTGTTGCTTCAGAAAAGCCCCGATTGCGATTTGTGATGAGCCTTATCCCTAGTCATTTTCTCTTTTTTTTTTGGCTTTCAAAGGGTACCTTCAATCTGCTCTAACTTTTTATTTAGAAGTCCATTTTCAGACTTCCATATACCATTGGAAATATTGTTTTGAGAAATATGCAATGGAGAGGTTCTGATTAAGCTTTAAGAGCTTTTGTGGCTTGGGAAATGGATTCAAAATTCATTGCTCTTTTTCACTCTTTTTATAGCTAAAAACACATTTAACAATGGTTGACAACATTGGCTCTACCTGGGGACAATGCCTTGTTGACAAGGTGCTGAGAACATGCAGACTAGTATCCTTCACCATTGGGCATGGAGTTAAAAATGTAATGAATTTATACAACCAAAAAAACTCCATGGGACTTCATTTTCTGGGAGTACTTTCCTCATCAAACTAGAATGAAAAAATAAAAATTCTAACAACTATAAATTAAATGCTCAGCTAGTGAGCTTATTTATATACACTCCTACTTAAATACAGGGCTCGATTCACCTAAATGAGTTCAACCCTCCAATGGAGCCAGGCCAACATTTGGGTGTTGGACCTAATGCCTTTATGCTGCTAAAGTTTAAAAATTAAAATAAACATGCACCATAAAAAATCTTCAAACAAAGAACTTGATGCATACTCCAAGAATAACCTCTGTCGCTGACATAAGAATGTGGTCATGTAATCAGCTACATGGTCATATAAATGACAAGAAACATTTGCACCTACCTCTTTTCCATAGACAGTTCGCTGACCAATATCTTCTTGGTCAGGGCAGCCACAAACCCTATTTAGCTCCTCAACTTTAGATTTTTCAAGAAAAACTTGTCGCTGATCTTTTACCACCCATTTTTCAACAGGCCAAACCCCTTGGAAATCTGTAATAGAATCTTCAGTTTCTGAAATTTAAGAGTCAAAGACTGGAGGAGCTATTGAAAAATTCCCGACATGGACCTTTGTACAATAAGTGATCACAGACACTGCTTGGTCCTTCAACTTTGGGTTCTTCTTAAAGAATTGGCTAATGGGAGCTGTTGAGCCTTGAACCTGCACCTTCCTATACACCCTCTCAGCCTTCTTTTTCCACTCATTTTATCCACCAAGTTGATTAAATCATTGTATTTTAGTTTAAAAACGAGCTTTTGACATGGTTTTCTAACTACGCTGATGACTGTTGTTTGGCTTAGAATTTTGTTCAGACAGCTGTGGAAGCTTCTCAGTTTCCGCAGCCGACACAGGTTTCCGTAGCCGACCCAGGTTTCTGCAGCCAGCACAGGATTCCGCAGCCGTTTTGTCAAACACCATGCTACAGGTGTCCTCTGAATAAATGAGCCACATGGGCAAGTTACAGGAGTCAAGGACATGGAACGTGTCCCTCCAGATCATCCAGCACGGCCATAAAAGCCCGCGGTCAAACAAGGGGCAAAGGATAGTCAGCGGAAGTGTTCAGCGGTGGCACGGCTCTGCGTAGCTCTGTTTTTGAGCACGTGAAGCTACGTGGCACAGTCCTTAGCCACAAAGACATCCTGATAGCGTGAATCCAACAACCATACCTCTCAGATTTAATAAACATGATGACAGTTACCTAGATCCGGGCTGAAGAGGATTTACGTGTCTCTAGCAGCGTGGTTAATAGCGTAGATTTAGTTAATCTGTTTAGCTTTCTTTCTTTATAAATAACGCGTCCATGAACGCTGTAAAAAGTTAATCTTTTGTAATGTAGTTTGAAGTTGTTGTATTTCCCCACTGCACTTTTACGTTGCTGTTTAATATATGAGAAGAATGGTTTAAACTTAAGCTTGTAGCTATTCGTTGAATCAGATGAAGTGGTAGAGGGCCCCTGCTCACTGAAGCCTTGTACAGTTGTCCTTTAACTCTTGCATTACTTTTTTTCTATTCATGTATATTAGCTGTACAGTTGTCATTTAATTGCTGCGTTTTATTTCATCATGTATATTAGCTGTACATAACAAAGCTCTTTGATTTCTGTTGATTTACATTTTCATTGCTGCTCTTTTATGGTTACAACTGATCAGTGTTTTCTGCAGGTTTTCTTAGGCAGCCCGAGGCAATTGTTCACCTTTTCTTTTTATAACTATTGGCATACGAGATCATCTTGTCTTTGTCGCTGACTCTTGTTTTCTGAAGTTTGATTTCCAGTACTGTCATTTCCTTGAGTTGTACATTTATTTTCTGTTCTTAGATATCACGCTATTCATCTGTTAACGGTTCCTTTCTATAATCAAATAACTTTATTAGGAACTAGAATATCACTCATTATAGCTTGATTTAGTTTGCTTTAGATCTCACATTGCTTGACTTGTTCATGACTGTTTCTCACAGGGTAAATTTAGCTGAAAGGCAAAAGGTCAAGAAAGTTAAAGTAGTGTGATTAGTTTCTTTTATGCAGTTTAACTTCTTTTAGATTTCACATTGCTTAACATTTCATGATATCTTTTCACAAGGAAGATTGAGTTGAAGAGTTGAAATAGTGTGGATTAGTTGTTCTTACTTTTAATTGAATTTAGTGTAGATTTCACTTTCATTTTCATTCAGCAACAAAGATACTGGGCCGATGTCATTAGTTCATTGTTTGATGTCTTTATTTCTTTTGAAGAATTGATTTCATTGCAGTTATTTTAAAGCTTTCTTTCTTTTAAGTTTTGAAAAACCACTTAGAGATCACCATAATCATCCATATTTCACTTGCTTTATCACCTTTTCATCATCTCACATTAGGGAAAGATAAATCCAAAAACAAACTTAAAAAAACTAAAAACGACAAAAGACTAAGGAAATGGTTATCTAGTACATATAGTACACTTCACTTCGTCAGTTTACGAACCCCGGGTTGACATTACAAATAGAAATTTAGATCACACTAAATTGACCAAACATTTTGGCGCCATTGCCGGGGAAGTGAAATTAGGTAGCCAAATTCTTAAAAAAAGCAAGAAAATTTCAAGGAAGGAAAATTGATAACCTCTCAAAGTATGCTCTCCTCTTGCACTTAGTGTGATCTGGAGGATCAGAAAAGAGAAAGTTATTGGTTTAATAGTTTCTTGAGTATGCTCTCTTCTTGCACCTAGAGTGACCTGGAAGATCAGAAAGAGAATTATTAGCCCGACTTGAAGAAAAAAAAAAAATGACATGCATAGAGCAAGAGATTCTAGGGGAAGGTTTTTAGCTAGAGCCAAGAGTTCGATTTTTACAAGTCCATCTACTTCAAGGAATAGACAAGAGACACCTCCATCATCTCCAACTTACACTCCTAGCCCTAGGATTCCTGGAATTCAAGAGGCAGTAGTCGACTCTCCCACACCTTCCATCGAATCTAAATTAGAAAGAGATCCTTTCCTTCCTTCTACAGAAAGACAAATTGTAATTGAAGAAGTAGAATCATCTGAAGAAGAAGAGGGAGAAATTCCTTCTCGTTCACCCTTAGTAGAAGAACCAGAAGACTCTGAAGTCTCCAGGGAAACTACCATGACAGAGGAAGGAGCAACTGGATTTGGTAGAGGTAGAGGTAGAGGAGGAGGAGGAAACAATGGAGGAGGTAGAGGTAACATTGGGGGAAATAGGGATGGAGATAACTCATTCGGATTTCCTATAGTCGATGAGGACTCCCGAACCACAATGAAAAACATCTCACCATCTGTCCTCCCAAACTTCCATGGGTTAAGGAATGAGGACCCTGAAACATTTCTATTTGAGTTTGAGGTCGTGTGTCGAACTTATGATTATCTGGAAGACTCTCAAAAACTCAAACTGTTTCCTTCAACATTGAAAGGAGCAGCCTTGAAATGGTTCATGGGATTACTCACTCAATCTGTTAGGACTTGGAATGATATGAAACAAACATTTTTGGATAGTTACCTGGACTATTGTATGCCCACCAATCACAAGGATGAGGTATTCAAAATGGTGCAAAGAGAAGATGAAAACTTGGAGGATTTACTTGAAAGATCAATACAACCTGAAAAGAGAAAAAATGAGTAACTTAGATGAGGAGACCTTGAAAGCCCTTCTATTAAAAGCCATTAGAGATGAATGGATAGATATTTTGAACATGATGGGAAAAGGAGACATATCTCAACTTCCACTTCATGATATAGCAGAGCTATGTGTCCATCTCTCAAGGGGGAAATCTAAAACTCAAAAAGGGTCTAGAGATCCTTCTCTCATCAGAGCAAACAAATCTGCAACTGGATCAGTAAGTAGCGCTGAGATTGGCAACATGCTTGATGAATTCAAAACTGACATCTTAGGGAGTCTTAGTGAGCAACTAGACACCCTTAAGATTCACAATAAGCAGAAAGCAGAAGCTGAGGCTTTGGCCATCTTTTGCCCAAAGTGTAGGAAGAAACATGCTCTAAGGGAATGTCCCTTGGATGCAAAAGTTGTAGAAACATGTGTAATTTGTTAAGAGAATCATGAGACCAAGGATTGTCCTTCAATTCCTGGGCTCAAAGCTGTCTTTCAAGAAGATCCAAATACAATTGAATCTCTCTGTTTTGTTGCAAGGAGACCTTGGCAGGGGCAACAAAATCAAGGGTTTAGCAACTCTATGAACTTTCAAAACCCACCAAATTGGAATCCTTGGCAACAACCTTGGTCCCAACCTCAAAATCCTTTTCAATCATGGGTACAAGGTATGCAAAATCCTTATGGGAGATTTGCTCAATTTTATCAATATCCCCCATCTTTTCAAAACCAACAAGCTCCACAACTTCCAAATCAAAATCCACAACTATCATTGCCATTTCCACAACAACAACAACCTTCTCAACAGAATCCAAATTCTCAACTCTTGCTTCCATTCCAACAGAAGTCAAATCAACTTCCTTCTCAGCCATTGCCAAACCCCAATAATAAAAACCCTCAAAATGCTTACATGATGGAAGGTCAACAATTTCCTACCTATATGATTGTTCCTCTCAATGAAGTACAACTCAGATCTGGTAGAATTTTAGATAAGCCTTCTATAGATGCCCAAAAACAAGACATTTTTGAGGAAGAGTCTCTTGAAGCTAATAAGGGTTCTGAAGCATCTCTTCAAAACCCAAACACTCAAAAAGAAAAAGAAAAAGAATTAACCCCCACAACTCCCATAGTTGAGCAACCTGCATCTTTATCCACACCTCCTTTTCCTGAAAGATTACAAATTGACAAAGGAGTGGAAAAACAAATTTGGTTGCCTGACTATAATTTTCTAGATGAATTGAAGAATGTCTGTATCAAGATTCCCTTGTTACAAGCCATTAAAGAGATTCCTATTCTAGCAAAAACAATAAAGGAGTTGAGTCTTAAAAGACCAGGAAGGAAACCAAGAGATACCAGAAGAATCCACCTGGTAAGGAAAATTGTAGATATCATGATGGGAAAAATTACTATGCAGAAATATGTAGATCCCGGTAGTCCAATTGTCAAAACACATATCAATGGGGTAGAAATACCAAATACTTTGATTGATTTAGGGGCTGCTATCAACATCATGAGTAGACAGACTATGGAACAACTAAAACTTCCTAATCTTCTCTTTACACCTACTTTACTGCAACTTGCAGATCGATCAATTATCAAACCAGATGGTGTATTAGAAGACATTCCAGTCTCCTTAGACTCTTGGAAATATCCAGTCGATTTCATGATTTTAACTCCCAAGAGTAATCTAGGAGGACATCCTCTTATTTTAGGAAGACCTTGGCTAGCGACAGTTGATGCTTTTATCAGTTGTAGGTATGGGGATATGTATATTTCTGATGGTAATTCGACAAAGAAGTTCAATTTGTATCCTCCAGCAAAAGCAATTACAGAAATAGGAGATAATGAGTGGGTTGATGATGAAGATACTATACAACCTGTCTTTACCATTTCTGAGATCAGTGAAGATAGTCAAATTCTGAATACATTAGAAAACTTTGAATCATCTTCAGAATATGACCACACACAATTTCAGTTGGATTCTGACATTGAGTGTCTATCATCTAGACAAATGTCTCTTTTCTCTATGGAAGAGTTTGGTAGTTCTGCCATTGAGATTTTTCCAGGAAAAACATTGAATAACAGAAACTTGGAAAAATCACAACAGGAAGAGCTAACCAAAATCTTGCAAAAACATTCTACTGCATTTGCATGGGAGTATACCGACATGAAAGGTATTGACCCTAAGACTTGCATTCATCACATCTACATTGAGGAAAACAGTAGACCAATCAGACAACCTCAAAGAAGGATGAATCCAAACCTTAGGGAGATAGTGAAAGAAGAGCTCCAAAAGTTACTTAATGTAAACTTCATTTACCCCATTTCAGATAGCCGATGGGTTTCTCCTTTGGTTATAGTACCTAAAAAGAATGGTAAATGGAGGGTTTGCATTGATTACAGGGAATTGAACAAAGCAACTTTGAAGGATCACTTTCCTTTACCCTTTATTGATCAGGTATTAGATACTTTAGCAGGCAAAAAGTATTTCTCATTTTTGGATGGTTTTAGTGGTTACAATCAGATTCAGGTAGCACCTGAAGATCAGGACAAGACCACATTTACCTGTCCATGGGGAAATTTTTCTTACCGAGTACTTCCTTTTGGATTATGTAATGCACCCGCAACATTTCAAAGGGCAGTACTAGGAATCTTTTCTGATCTAATTCATGATTGTGTAGAGGTCTATATGGATGATTTTACAGTTTATGGTAATTCATTTGAAGAGGCATTAGAAAATTTGGAAAAAGTCCTTATAAGATGTAAAGAAACAAATCTTTCATTAAGTCATGAAAAATGTTTTATGATGTTTACTGAAGGGATTGTTTTAGGACATCACATTTCAGGAGATGGGATTAAAGTTGATAGATCAAAAGTTGAAGTCATCTCCAAGTTACCTATTCCAAATTGTCAAAGAGATGTTAGAAGTTTTCTTGGATTTACTGGATATTATAGAAGATTTATTGAAAACTTCACCAAGATAGCATCTCCGCTCTTCAAATTAATTACAAAAGACTGTGAATTCAAGTGGGATCCTGACTGTCAATCTGCATTTGAAACTTTGAAAACAAGAATATCTGAAGCACCCATTTTGAGAGGGCCAAATTGGAAACTTCCTTTCCATATTTCTACAGATGCTTCAGATACAGCTCTAGGAGCTGTGTTGGGTCAAAAGGATTTAGTTCCTTATGCCATTTACTACACCAGTAAAAATTTGACTCCTACTGAGTTAAATTACACTGTGACTGAAAAAGAGTTCTTAGCTGTTGTTCATGCAATCAACAAGTTTAGACATTATATAACAGGCTATGAAACTTTTGTCCATACTGATCATTCTGCAATTAGATATCTCATGAACAAACTTGTTACTAATGGCAGAGTTACAAGATGGCTTTTACTTTTACAAGAATTCAATATTACTGTGTTAGATAGACCAGGGAAACAAAATATAGTAGCTGATTTCTTGTCTAGAATCCAAAATACTAACGAAGATTCTCCTGTAGAGGATAAGTTTCCAGATGAATATTTGTTTGCAGTAACTACTAAAACTCCTTGGTATGCAGATATTGCTAACTATTTGGTTACAGGGAAGCTATCTCCACACTTATTTCCTAATGAGAAAAGGAAAATTATTCAGGAGAGTTCAAATTATTCATGGATTTCTAATGAATTGTTTAAAACAGGGCTAGATTGTGTGATCAGAAGATGTGTTCGGGAAGATGAAATGCCTGACATCCTTAAGGCATGTCATGATGAACCATGCGGTGGACACTTTGCTGACAAGAGGACGGCCTATAAAATCCTTTCTTTAGGATATTATTGGCCTTCTCTCTTCAAAGATGCAAAACAATATGTTAGAAGGTGTGACAGCTGCCAAAGAGTTAGGAGACCAACTCTTTCAAATGAAATGCCATTACAGCCACAGGTACTCATCGAACCCTTTGAAAAATGGGCTTTAGATTTCATTGGACCTATTAATCCACCATCTAGACAAAAGAAATATATATTGGTTTGCACTGATTATGTCACTAAATGGGTAGAAGCCAAGGCATTGCCTTCTTCCACTGAAAATTCAGTTGTTCAATTTCTTTTTGAGGATATTTTTACTCGTTTTGGTGTCCCAAGAGAAATTGTGACAGATCAGGGAAGTCAATTTACATCTAATTTGATGGAGAAGCTGATGGAAGAATACAAAATCAAGCACAGAAAATCTACTCCGTACCATCCGCAAGCAAATGGTCAAGTGGAATCTACAAACAAAGTTCTTGAGAGCATCATCACCAAAACTGTTCATCTCTACAGAAGAGATTGGGCAGAAAGGCTTCCTGAAGCCTTATGGGCCTATAGAACTACATGGAGGAACACAACAGGACATTCTCCCTATGAACTTGTTTATGGGAAAGAAGTCCTGCTCCCCATTGAATTTCAAGTCAAGACTTTCAAGATGGCAGTTCAGTTGGGGATGAATCTATCAGAAGCCCAAAAGCACAGAATGGAGCAGCTGAATGAGCTGGATGAAATAAGACAAGATGCAATTTTAAGGACTGATCTAGTTCAGCACCAAAGAACTAAGTGGCATGATAGATATATCAAAGAGAAAAAGTTTCAAAAGGAAGATTGGGCGTTACTGTTTGATTCCAAGTTTAAAGACTTCAAAGGAAAATTTCAAACTCATTGGCTTGGACCATATGAGATTGACGAAGTCTTTAGCAATGGAGCAGTTCGAGTCAAGACCATTGATGAGTTTCAAACTCCTCTCATTGTGAATGGCCACCGATTGAAAATTTATCATAAGCCACTCTCAAAAGAGGACTTTGTCAAAATGTTTCAAGAAAATTCTGCAATGAGGCTGGTGGAGAGGAATCCTTCTCCTCCATCAGCCTAGTCTTTGTTTCTTTCAGTTGAAAAAAAAAAAAGAAAAAAAAGAAAAAAAAGAAGAAAAAAAACTTTTGTATAAGCCTGAAAACCAATCATAGATTGGCAGTCTTATACAGAAAATGTAGAGTGAAAATCAGGGGCACCTGACACTCTATATTTTCCAAAAAAAAAAATCTCTCTCTCTTTCCATCTTCACTCCACCTCACTTGTCATTTCACTTCACCTCCATCTCATTTTCATCTCCATTCCACTTCACTCCACTTCATTTCCATCTCATTCCACTCATTTCATTTCATTCCATCAATAAAAGTCCCCTTCAGGACTATTTTCATTCAGTCAGTTCTTTTTCTAACTATCTTTGTGCAGTTAAAGGGGTGTTGTCTCAGTTTCTGCAGCTGGGAACCGTTTCCGCAGCCAGAATCAGTTTCCGCAGCCAGAAACGATTTCCGCAGCCAGCATCACTCTGTCTCTACAGCCGGCATCACTCTGTTTTCAAAAAAATCACAGTCAAAGGTTAGTGTCATCATCACCAAGTGCAGCAAAGACATGGGGCATCTTCAAGATCAAAGAACAACAATGGGTCAGAAGCCTTAATCAAGAAATGATAAACTTCCAAAGGTATGATCAAAAATCTCTACCAAATAACAATTCAATGTCATTATTATGCATAGTTATTAAACCATGGCAAGTTCCACTAAATGCAATGATTTGATACGGCAAGCCCCATACCACTCCTCTTCCACGATGTCATTCCATACACACCTTATTCATTTCTAACGGTCCCATGATCATTCTAAATTTATGGACTGCTCTCCCATTTATTGGCCGTACTTTTGAGACGTGACCTACTGTACTACGGCTCTCCTTCACCATAATTCCCGCAGCCGTCTGCTGAGATGTGTGCGCAAGTCATCCGATCCAAAAGGACTCAGCCGTTATTCTGTCCATTTATCACTTCACTCCCGCATGCATTCGATGTTGAACTTGTTACTGTTGCTTACCCTTTACTCCCTCGGTACTCATACCATTCCCTGTTCTCCATTTCCGCTGCATCCACTACAGCTTGCTCCAAACCCTGGCTACAGTCACCACATACATCCTGAACTTCGATTACGGCCACTCCAGTTACCCTAAGAATCCCGTAATCAGCCCATTTTTTCCTGAACCTTCATACGCAGTAGAATTTTCAGTCGGAATTTAAAGCCGAGAATGGGAAAACTACTAAGAGCTGAACCGGAAGGACCAAAATACCTGGAGGGTTATCCTCAAACGAAGGAGTCGTTGAAGAAAGCAAGGTGGCTGAGATTCATTCAAAAGTTCAGGGGCTATAACAAAGAAGTGACTAAAGCCTTTGCACGGTCCTTTAATGGACACGCAGTGGAGATAGGAGACTTAAAATTTACAGTGATTGAGGCCACAATAGTAGCTGCAACAAGTCTCCCACAAGAAGGTGAAAGGTGGTTCAAAAACAGAAGTGTGGACGATCAAGGATGGAGAATCATGCTCTAAAACCCAGGTATGGATACCTCTGTATTTACAAAAGGAATCCCTGTGCATGCAATAAAAGAAGAATGGTCCACTCTGTTATTACTTATCCAGAAATTTATCACATGCGAGGGTCGTTTCGGTACCATGTACATGTATCATGCTAGGCTAATGATGAATTTTATGGAAGGTTATACCCTTAATTTTCCTTATTTTCTGTTATCAAGCTTGAAGAAAATGAGCTCTACTGTTCAAAAACACGTAGGCAATATTGAACCCCATCTTTACCATCACGGGTTCATAAAAATCCTTATTGAAGATCAGTTGAAAAACACTAAGGATACTTGGGAAAAGTTTTTGACAAGAAACCACTTCCAAGAACTGACTGAAGCCTCTGGAAGCAGTTCCCCAAAAATTCCAAGGAAAAGTAGGAGGAAAGAAAAAAGCATTACAATCCAAGACTCCCCTACAATAGAAATTCAAGAAACAGTCCAAAAAGGAACAGAAGATAGAGCTAGAAGTAAGGAACAGAAAAAGGAAAAAGGTAAAAGGACTATCCAAGAAATCTATCCATCCCCTGAGCAATCCATAGAAGAAGATTATCAACCTCTGTCAGAGAGATTAATAGATCTTCAAGCTGCTGCCATAACCAAGAAAAAGCAAAGAGGAAAACAGACTGCACAAGAAAAGAGTACTAGTTCATACCTAAGAAGGAGCACTAGGCTAAAAGGGAAGGGGAATAAAACCAAAGAAAAACAGTCTCACTTTATTGATTTAGATAAAGAGACACTTGAGAAATCTCCAACTCAGCCAAGCATTGAGCCAAGTCCTCCACGTGAGGAAAGCCCTTTTCAGCCGGAAAGAGAAAGCAGTCCTCCTTCACCAGAATTTGAGTTCAGGCCGAGAAAGACACCTGAGGTAGATTCCAACCAGCAAGAAGCATATAACTACCTAGAGTCCTTGGAACAATCAGCTGCAGGACCAAGCACCACCTTGCCACTTGATGCACAAGTACAGTCTTTAAAACAGGAAGTGTTTGAATTGGAAGTCCTAAATAGGCACATCAAACAGGAAAACGAAGCACTCAAAGAGCAGAGTAAGGTAGACAAGATTGTCCATGATAACACTATGCTCCATTTAGGACTGTGGCAAAAGAAGAACAGGAAGCTGAAGAAAAAGTGTAAAAAGTTGAGCAGGGCATTGATTAATCTTAAGTTCAAATGTCTAGTCAGGAAACCAAGGACCATTTTAGCATCAAAGAGAAAGAGAAGAGGGCTAGATGTTCTTGTAGAAGCCTCAGAGCATATGGATTAAGGGAAAATAAGTAAGTTTTGGTTGCATGAGGACATGCAACACCTTCACAGTGGGGGTATGTTGAGCCTTGAACCTGCACCTTCCTATACACCCTCTCAGCCTTCTTTTTCCACTCATTTTATCCACCAAGTTGATTAAATCATTGTATTTTAGTTTAAAAACGAGCTTTTGACATGGTTTTCTAACTACGCTGATGACTGTTGTTTGGCTTAGAATTTTGTTCAGACAGCTGCGGAAGCTTCTCAGTTTCCGCAGCCGACACAGGTTTCCGCAGCCGACCCAGGTTTCTGCAGCCAGCATAGGATTCCACAGCCGTTTTGTCAAACACCATGCTACAGGTGTCCTATGAAGAAATGAGCCACATGGGCAAGTTACAGGAGTCAAGGACATGGAACGTGTCCCTCCAAATCATCCAGCACGGCCATAAAAGCCCGCGGTCAAACAAGGGGCAAAGGATAGTCAACGGAAGTGTTCAGCGGTGGCACGGCTCTGCGTAGCTCTGTTTTTGAGCACGTGAAGCTACGTGGCACATTCCTTAGCCACGAAGACATCCTGATAGCGTGAATCCAACAGCCATACCTCTCAGATTTAATAAACATGATGACAGTTACCTAGATCCGGGCTGAAGAGGATTTACGTGTCTCTAGCAGCGTGGTTAATAGCGTAGATTTAGTTAATCTGTTTAGCTTTCTTTCTTTATAAATAAGGCGTCCATGAACGCTGTAAAAAGTTAATCTTTTGTAATGTAGTTTGAAGTTGTTGTATTTCCCCACTGCACTTTTACGTCGCTGTTTAATATATGAGAAGACTGGTTTAAACTTAAGCTTGTAGCTGTTCGTTGAATCGGATGAAGTGGTAGAGGGCCCCTGCTCACTGAAGCCTTGTACAGTTGTCCTTTAACTCTTGCATTACTTTTTTTCTATTCATGTATATTAGCTGTACAATTGTCATTTAATTGCTGCGTTTTATTTCATCACGTATATTAGCTGTACATAACAAAGCTCTTTGATTTCTGTTGATTTACATTTTCATTGCTGCTCTTTTATGGTTACAACTGATCAGTGTTTTCTGCAGGTTTTCTTAGGCAGCCCAGGGCAATTTTTCACCTTTTCTTTTTATAACTATTGGCATACGAGATCATCTTGTCTTTGTCGCTGACTCCTGTTTTCTGAAGTTTGATTTCCAGTACTGTCATTTCCTTGAGTTGTACATTTATTTTCTGTTCTTAGATATCATGCTATTCATCTGTTAACGGTTCCTTTCTATAATCAAATAACTTTATTAGGAACCAGAATATCACTCATTATAGCTTGATTTAGTTTGCTTTAGATCTCACATCGCTTGACTTGTTCATGACTGTTTCTCACAGGGTAAATTAAGCTGAAAGGCAAAAGGTCAAGAAAGTTAAAGTAGTGTGATTAGTTTCTTTTATGCAGTTTAAATTCTTTTAGATTTCACATTGCTTAACATTTCATGATATCTTTTCACAAGGAAGATTGAGTTGAAGAGTTGAAATAGTGTGGATTAGTTGTTCTTACTTTTAATTGAATTTAGTGTAGATTTCACTTTCATTTTCATTCAGCAACAAAGATACTGGGCCGATGTCATTAGTTCATTGTTTGATGTCTTTATTTCTTTTGAAGAATTGATTTCATTGCAGTTATTTTAAAGCTTTCTTTCTTTTAAGTTTTGAAAAACCACTTAGAGATCACCATAATCATCCATATTTCACTTGATTTATCACCTTTTCATCGTCTCACATTAGGGAAAGATAAATCCAAAAACAAACTTAAAAAAACTAAAAACGACAAAAGACTAAGGAAATGGTTATCTAGTACATATAGTGCACTTCACTTCGTCAGTTTACGAACCCCGGGTTGACATTATAAATAGCAATTTAGATCACACTAAATTGACCAAACAGGAGCCTTCTCCCCACTTGCTGGTAAGTGGATCCATTTGACAATCCTCAACCATCTCATCCTCCTCTAAATAATATGAATCATAAATCGGAGGAGGTTCTTGATCTTGTTCTCTAGGCGAAGGATGTGCATTGTAAACTAGAGCCTCTTTGCTAGCCTCCTAGTAGGCCTCTTCTTCTTGTGTAGCTTCCCATGACTGGGATTGTTGTGGCTCTGCATCACTTGACTCTCCATCAGAGTCATATACATCATAAGAAAGAGAAACATCAGATTCGGCCGAATAAGACCCTTGAGAGTTTATCTGTAGCTCGATGATGTTTCCTCATTTGCTTTCTTGGTCATTAGGTGATGCTTCTTGATGCGCGTAGATGTTTTCTTGGAGTGGAGCTCCACAAACATCTTCAGCAGGGTCATCAACCTTGGGAATATATTTATCATTAAAATGTGCACAACAATCTTCAAACAGAGCATTCGGTGGATATAATCTTTTGCAATAAAGATGGAATGCTTTATGAAAGAAATTTAGGGAGGATGTGCTGCCACGAGGTATTGTTTTATACCAAACTATAGTATCCTCATCTAAAGAATACATGAACAATTTCATTTGTACATCTTCAAGAAAAATGCCCTGTTGTTCCATGTATTCATGAAATTCTTTTAGGTGCTGGTCAGGCCTTCTATCTGTGCTTCCAGTGTATCTAGGAAAATAGGGATACCATTCATGAAACAAAGGGACATGATTGGGATAACCAACAATAGAAGAAAAACCCGGTGGGGAAAATTTGTTGGGCAAGAATTCATGAATGGCCATTTCGTAAACCTTCCTAGATAAGTGATTTTAGGTTCAAAGGTAGGGAACATTTTCAGCTGCTCTAGCATCAGAGCGAGTATGAGGTTGATTGAAAGCTAGGATGATAAAATAGAGATATGGACAATGGAGTCGCCAGGATGTTTACTGTAAAGGGAATGTAAAAAAATTCCGTACCCAAGGAAAAATATTCTAATCCCTTCCCTGTAAATGATGCTAGAAAGATGTTGTCGCTTTTAATGACACCTGCAACATGATTGCTTCAGGGGACATAGAAAGATTCCTAGAGACAACCTCTGGGTTGATTGTAGACCAATTCCTAGGACATCTTAAAATAGAGGAGTGCATGGAAGATTATCTTTGAGGGGGGTTTCTGCAAAACTCCAATTGTCATGTAATTAAAAGAGAATAAAGGGGGCTTGGTTCAATAGTTTGTCATCTAGGTAAAATCAAGACAATACATAGATCCAAATTCTCAGGGGGTAAATCGGGCCAATCCCAAAGAGAAATGCCTTGTTCTGGTGGCCGACACACAAAAATCATGCAGCTTAATATTGTAGTTGTAGTAAAGGTGAAGAGGAAGAGAGAAAGGGGCATATTTCATATGGTTGTAACAAAATCCTAAGCTTTGATGTCCCGACAGAGGTATGGAAGATTGAAGAGGTGGAATGTTAGAATCAGTGGAGTGAAAATGAACGTTTTTAGGCCATATACCTCATGGGCACATTTGTATCCAAAATCTCAAGCAAATATGGGCATATTACAGGTACTTAAGTAAATCTATAACTAGCACAGGTACTGTTGCTACTTGGTAACAAATATACAATCATGAATAAGGGGAGAAACTGACAGCTTGACTACACTATTTCAAAGGGAGAAAAACATACATGAAGTGATAAACATAAGAGGAAACATACTGCACATTGATCTACTTGGAATCACCAGAATAGTTTCATTAATACTTGAAGGGTCCCAATAACCAGTCCATTACATTCAACATGTGTATCATTCAAGTCCCTCATGAACACACATTTAGAACCAAAAATGGAACCATAGAATTTGGACCACTGCGGGTGCAGAATTATGGAATTCCCCTTATTTATATAGAGAAGGGGTATTTGAATCAATAGTTTACAAAAAATCTCAGCCAAGGTCCAACTATATGACGGACTAGCTACCTCAGCCTATGATAAATTTTCTACCCAAAAATGATTTCATTGGGATTTGATTCCCTTCTTTTAAAATACATAGAAATTACAGAGTAATCAGAACTAAAGAAAAACTGAAAGATGGTGAGGAAAATATCTCTCTGTTGTCCCTATAATCGCCTCTGATTAAGCCATGTCTCTACCATGATGCTTCGACAGTTCACCTGTCACTTTTGGTCTTAACTGTTTGGCTTGCTCATTCTTTGGAGTTGGGAGTGGGAAACTGAGTTTTCTTGTCACAAAGAAACAACCAATTTTTTCCCTGGCAGTCCTTTGCATTTATGACTGAGTGGAGCACCATGTGAGCCATTAATCTTCCTGAGTCCATACTGATTTCCCCCCATGCTATGCTTTCATTTAATATTTCAGCTGTCGATCCATCCGCCTTCAAATCTCTATACTACGATTAAAAAGCTATATATGCCATGTGAAGCAGTTAATACAAGTGTATCAGAGCTCAGAGATTGGGGGATTTAAAACTAAACAGGATTTATAACTTGCAAACGCCGATCTCCTTTGGCACCCTACGGTTTATCCCCTTTTAGTGTTTCTGCATCATAGGACTGAGGGCTGTGACCTAGGGCTCGACCTTTATATCGTCAGTTTCTTCTCAACATCTTTTAATGTTATCGGCGTTCGGCAGTTTCATGACGCTGCCTTTATTTGCTTCCTTTGGCCATTGCGATCGCCGATATGCGGGGTCACTTGTCCTACTCTGCTCTTGGTTCTTTGCTCTTCCCATGACCATCGACTAGCCCCCCTTATTGGAGCCCCTTTCCAATATGAGGTTCATAATTAGCGAATTCCTCATGACGCACAATGCACAGCTACCCCCCGGTTGCTGATTGTCGATTGATGAGGTCATCACTGCAACATGTTTCTTCATAAGTGGTGACACGTGTCACTCAGATATGTCCCCATATGACCCTTGAAAATGTCATATGAGCATGCCGCGTGTCCCTCTGTACTGCCATGTCATGCTGACATCAGCTTCCATGTGACTTTATCAGGACGAATCCTATGCTTCCATGTGTCCTATTGGAGGAGAGAGAAAAGGCCCGCCTGCTCTTGGTTTTGCGTTGAATTTCTTTGTTAATCTCAATCAGCCCTTCCCTGGTGATTTACACTATCATATCACAACGTCGTGATATCACAATGTTTTAGCTTTGTCACCCTGCTGTCACATCGATTCACTGATGTGCGATGCCCTAGACCCGCCGATCACCGATAAGCTTGGATCTTGAAGCCACCAATCATCGATTTTGCAGTATCGACGATCGTTGATTGCAATTTGGTTAGGATTGATACTTTGACAACGCCGATTGTCGATATGCCGATTAGACTATGGGCAATGGACCTTTGATCTGTGATTTGCGATATCAACGATCGACCGATCGCAGATTTTACTATCTTCCCCTGCTTCTACTTTAGAAAAGCCTCGATTGCGATTTATGATGAGCCTTACCCCTACTCATTTTCTCTTTGTTTTATGGCTTTCAAAGGGTATCTTCAACCTGGTCTAACTTATAATCCAGAAGTCCATTTTTGGACTTCCATATACTGTTGGAAGTCTCGTTCCGAGCACTATGCAATGGAGAGGGTCCGATTAAGCTTTAAGAGCTTCTATGGCTTCAAACTTCCCTACTCTTTTTCACTCTTTTCACAGCTGAAAACACATTTAGCAGTGATTGACAACAAAAAGTACGTAGACTCATAGGCATAATACATGACTACAAGATAGATAAAACATGAATGTAAAATTCTTCCAATCAACCAACATATGGCTGAAACATAACTTCTCTCTCATACATGAATGCCACTCACATTTCTGAACCAATGACCCATAAGAAGAACATGATAGTACATGACTACAGTGACACAAAAATCCCACATGACTAAAAATCATGACATACATCAACTCAAATATTGATTTAACAACTTTCATCTCTCAAACAATACTCACATCAACACATGGTTGACATGATGCACGACTCTCTGTCTTGACTCTAGGACCAATCCACCAACAACCAAATTATGAACCAACGTATTATAGGGCTTCATATGAGAGTACATGGCTGAAAATGATGATATACATTGTGATACATATGGCTATTACATCATGCTCACTACTCTTTCCAATCCATGACCAAGACTCTTAACTCTCTCCAAGACACGGACCACTCAACGAATGCACTACTACATGAGTGAGTACAAGGCTGATATTTACACACATGCGTGCATACAAGGCTAATACAATAAACACATTACATGGCAAGCCAACACATACTCTCTATTTATGCATAGTTACACTCAAGGTGTTTACATGGCAAAAATAATGTCTCCTCCCAACATCAAATGCTATTGAAACAATATTCAAATACAATGCATGTACGTAGGCTATTTCAGCCACAATATCAAAGATAACATGCATAAACATATGGCTAAAAATATCATCGTACTCTACACATGGCTGAAAAACATGTCTCCTTCTATGCATGGCTGGTATATATGATTTTTCAACCAAATTGTCAATGTGAATAAATACATATGTATGGTTTAAAAATTACTCTTTCACTCATGAAATGTACATGAAGCAGCTTCAATACTGCTTTCAGTGTCCTCCTTGGATGGTCATTTCCTTGTGATTGGAGGCATGGTATTAGTGGAAGATGAGAAGTTGATGTGTTCTAAATCTGTAGCACTTGGAAGTGTAGATTCTCTCATGGAAACACAAAATTAGTCCCACAAAAACCACCTATTCTAACAAACTATCAAACATAAGAGACAACCACTAAGAAGGAATATTGTGCAAGCATTGAGCACAAGAGGCAGGGTGATTTGACTAGTCACTGAAAGTGTGCATTGCGCAATGGAAATGAGGAGAGAATGTGCATGATGGATCATAAAGAGGCTAGAATGGAGGTCTGAGCTCTAGAATTATGCAATGCGCAATTTCTAGGAGAGAGGGCCACTTGACTGCGTAGTTTGTATTAATAGTGGATAAGGAGATGACTTGCTACTCGCTGGAAGTGTGTAGTGCACAATTGAGGATAGGGGTTGCACAGTTCTCAATCACAGTGGGCAAGGATGGCACCATTGCTGACTAGAGTTGCACAATGCATAGTTAAAGGGAGGAAAGCCTTGGGAGGTGCACATGTTGGATCAATAGAGAGAAAGGCTTGAGATTTGTTGCCTAGAATGGAGAAATGCATATTTGAGGAGATAGGGATGTAGATAAACTCAAAATCTAGCTAAGTAGGGATCAACAACAAGAAATGATAATTTTTAGAATGAAAGGAATACCATGCATTCATATATATTCACTCACAATTATTACCAGAATGCGAAAGGTCATAGACTATGAAGAGACACATTAGAAACAAAGCACGTAAGAGAGAAATGACACATGCAAAAGATAAAAGTAGCAAAAGAGATACTTAAAATGGATAAAGAAGGCATAAACGACACTTGTGAAATAAAAATTGACAAAAGTGAAATCAAAAGCAAATAAAAGTGACAATTGCGAAACTTACTCGGAATAGTGGTGCACTTGCAACCAAAACCTTCTTGTGCTCAAGAAATGCACAACGATCCAAAGATGACTATGAGAATGGTCTTCATACTAGCTTTTTATATAGGTGATAACTCATACAACTAAGGTTAGGGTTTTGTGCATGCATGTCATAAATCTAGGAGCTAAGGTTAGTTAACTACCACTTGTGACAATGCTAACTTTGGAAAGTGTGCCAACACTATCATGAAGTGGTGCACATTAATTATCCATAAGGAGTGTGCACTATCTATCACCAAGAAGTGTACATTTGACTATCTTTAGGAAAGTCACATTTGACTGGCACAATGGATTGTGTAGTTAACTATCTCAAGAGATTGCACAACTACTTACCACAAGGAGTTGCACAATTGACTGCCAAAAAGGATTGTGCAATCCCTATTATTAAGGCACACACTGTTGCTATCACTAGACACTGCGCAATTGACTAGGAAAATGGACTCCATAGTTGACTATCACAAGTGGTTGTGAAATTACTATCATCAGGTCATGCACAAGCCTATATTCACAAGATGCTAACTATCAATTACCATAGGTTTCAAAGTTACTGTTGAAAAGGATTAAATATCATCATGAAGTGCATTGTAACTACTTGAAAGGAGTGCATAGTTGAGTGGCTTCATAAGTTGGGTATGCAAGAGAAATAGTTGTGACACTTGAGAATCTTAGAAGAAGACTTGACACTTAGAAAAATAAGACTATGAATGACCTTAATACCTCAAAAATACAAATCACATGACTAGAAGGAGGATCCAAAATTGAATATAGGAAAATTTTTGGAGGGGTTTGTAGCAACTACAACACCTCCATGGGAGGTTTCTTTGAGATCCTTTATTTGTAGTTATGGTGATTCCCTCTCTCCAAACTAGATAAAATATTCAAAGGCAAAAAGAAAAAAGAGATGAGGTCCTAGTGAAGAACACTCAAGTTTCATAACATGAAAGGTTGGATGATGATAATGGTAATGTGAAACGGTGAGAAAAAACTTCGCTATTTGTAATAAAATGCTAGGTTAGATTTGATGTGGTCAAAAAATAAAACATTTGTTTGACCAAATCAAGATCTAACCAATTTTTGTATAGAGAGGAAAAGGTCAAAGAAATGGTGAATAACCTTTATTTAGATAAATAACTCAAAAAATAATGATTCATTGAGTTAATTAATAAAAATAGGTGAAGTGATAAGAAATAATTAATAAATAAATGGGTTTAATAAATTCTTTGTATGTGAAATAGTAAAATAAGTTTGAAATGATTTATAAATATGATTTAATAAATTATTTCTATGAGAATGTTTTAAGCATTAATGAATAATCAATAAATAACTAATTTATTGAATTATTCCTATGGAAACAAAAAATGTGAATGAAAATATTTTGAATTATTTCCACTTTAATGGATAAAAATATGACAATAATGTAAAATTAATGAGTCTATGGGTTATTCTCATGTAGCTAAAATAATTAATTGGAACAATTTAGTAAAAGTGGTTCCTTAGGTTATTTCCTAAGGTGAAAGTAGGTTTTAATGTGTATAAACTCATACTACACACTGTAGTTAGATACACCTAATTAATTATGGCTAGGTGATCAATTTTTATGTGATAACAATGAGATGAGAATAGGTCCTCCCATTTTAGAAATTTTAGCTTCGGTAGCTTTCAATGTTCTTAGGTTCCAGTTAGTGAGCTACTTTATCTAAAACTCATTTTCCTCCAAAGAAAAGTTATTATACATGATAAGAACATTGAAATGGTGTCTGTGGCATTAAGGGATCATCATCAATGTTTTTAAGGTAAATATCCTAGTTCTTCAATGGAATCAATTTTTCTTTAGTCTTAGGAATTGGAATTTTCCTTCAAAATTTTCTAGAGTTAGACATAGAAAGGTGTAATAGTTTCTCTTTCTTTCTTTTCATATAGCATTTTCCCTTTCTTTTAATAAGATATTTGTACACATTTATATTATCAAGTTTTAATGTTTTACTAGGATCATCACTAATCACTTTGCTAGCAATTTTACAATCATTATCATACTCTTGTTATCTCATATGGATCTGAGGCTAGGTGTTGTAGTCTATGAAGAAAATCATGGAGGAAGATTTAAAAAATCTAAAAGTAATATGTATACCTACAACCTCAAGAGTAAGGAAATGTTCACTACCCTATCCTCTTGATTAAAGAAAGTATTCCCCGATTCAAAACAAGACTATAAATAGGTATATTATGTATAAGAAGAAGTTATATAATATGTTTTGCATGAGGATTCCTAAATTACTTTTAATCAACTCTTATCTTCTTAAGGTTTGGTAGACCATATAGGTCTGAATCGACATTAATTATCACCATCATTGTTTTTTTTATATGACACCTTAGTAGAGAACTTGGTAACGATAACATGTAGGGGTTTAGTAAAATTATGATAAAGGATTTCAATGTTACACTTATAAATTAAGAAATGTAAATCACTATTTAAATTTTTTAAGAAGAAATCATTTCACTTAAAAAAAAGATGTTAATATAATAATTTAGCATATATAATAATAAATTACACTATTTATGTAATAAAAAAATTACTTATGCCTATAATATAAACTTAAAATATTTAAAAAAATATTAGAAGATTTTATTTTATATTTTTAGTAATTTGTTTTAGAATATATATATATATATATTAATTATTAAATGATATTAAATAAAATATATGAAATTAAATGTTTTTTATTAAATATTTAACTTTAAAATATAAGCCTATATCTTCTTGAGTACACGTTAATGGATAAAGGAGGGTTCAAAGATTTTTATTTGGATTTTCCAAAACTAGGGATCTGTGTATGAAAGATTATTTATTTAAAATTTGTAATGATATTATTTAATTAAATAAATAATTATAATAATTATGAATAGTTATTAAATCTAGAATGAGTTTGTATTTTTGTCTTTTAAAATTTTATTTTTATAGTTAAAAAATAGTATTAAAAGGATTATTACAAGATTATAGAGAAGGTCAGAAATATGGATATTGTGATAAATATTTTGAAATTGAAATGGAATTTGGATAATTGTTGCTTATGGATTTACATATTGAAACATCTTGGTGTCAAAGAAATGACATATTCTCTTGTTGCATAGTTTTATAAAAGAAAATGACATATTCTCTAGTATCATGTTTTGCAAATTGTCCAATACTTAATTTTACATATTCTCTTGTTGCATAGTTTTACAAAAGAAAATGACATATTCTCTAGTATCATGTTTTGCAAATTGTCCAGTACTTAATTTCACAATAAATGCCAAAAAAAAATATTTTCATTTTAACATTGACGATTTTTCAGTTTTTCCACCCACTTATAATTTCTATTTTTTTTTGTGTTGTTTGATTTTTTTTATCACACCAACATATTGATACAATGAAATTTTTATGTAGCTATGACAATAATTGAAAATAACACTATATTTTACATTAAAATTAACCATAAATATTTTAGCAAACTTTAGATTGATAATTTATGGATAATTTACATCTAAACCCAAACTAATATTAATAATCAAATACTTAATAGTAAAACAATAACAACTGCTTCGACCTATTATTGAGAGCATTACCGCTTTTAATTACTTTTTAATTATGTAAAAAAAAATATTGGGAGCACTATTATTTTTTACAAAAATAAAATTAAGTGGGTGGAAAAGATCTAATAAATAACAAATATTTTTGTTTTTCATTGACAATTAACATGTTAATATATACACTATTATTTGAAATTTTCCCTATAATTTTTTTATTGTTTCATTTTTTCTCCCTTCAAAATTTTAATATTTACCATTTTACTTGAATTTCAAAATAATTTCCAATAATAAAATAACCTAGTCGCCCACTATATTGCTTCTCTAAAACACTCTAGTTAAGCATTCAGTCAATTTTGCAGATTTATATTGAATCATCGGTCAACCGATATATGAAATATTAGACCCTTTTAGTTTTGAACGGTTTTACATTTTACTTAGATGTTTCTTAAGAAATTTAAATATAAAGGCACTAATACCTTTATGTTAATTTAGATAAGCTTTACTTTTAGTTTCAAAGTTTTGTCGAAATTTTAATATAAAGACAATGATACTTTATGTTTTTCCCTTGGAAAAGTCATAATTTCTATTAATGATGAGAAATTACATTCTGTAGATGCCATAGCATATGCATATTGAGGTTGGTTGCCTCCCCGAAAACAGTTTGTTGTATCAGCAACAATAAAAAAAAAAGATTTACAGCATTCTCCACACAGGGAGATCATGAAGGTCTCAAAACTACTGTAACTGACTAGGAAAACAGCTGAACCAAAATATCCTGAATTCTCCACGCAGGGAGATCATGAAGGTCTCAAAAAATAATATCACTGAAACAGTCCTTGCTGAATGTCTGTCAAATTTTTTTTCAAAGAGGGTTCTGTAATACCATATGTACTGAAATATAAACAACATTAACAAAACTGGTAAAGGATCCAAAAATATAACCAGATGTATAAAAAAAATGTGATTATGTCTCCTGGTGTAAGTGTAGATCTATGAACGGTCTGTGGTAGTATTGGTGGAAAGATCCATCAATTTCTTCCTGAATCAACCAGTCCTCTTCCTGCCTGCGCGCTGCCTCCTTTGATAGGAAGTCTGCCCCTGTGTTGCGCTCCCTGTAAATGTGATGACAGACAAAGTTATCAAAGGATGCTATGAGTCTGTGAGCCTCATCCAATATATGTCTCAATGAGAAAGCAGAGCATTGAGAAGTTCTGTTGAGCCAGTTACAAACAAGTTTGGAGTCCCCAAACAGTTGGAGTTGAGTGCAGTGTTTTTCTAGGGCAAAGTGGATGAGATGTTTGGTAGTGGCTAGCTCAGCATAGTTGTTTGTGCCTCTTCCCAGGTTCATTTGGATCTTGAAACAGTGGGATTCCCTCAGGTAGAGTATGCCCCTCCCCCACAGCCCTCTTCTTGGGCTGAGCCGTCAAAATAGGCCCAAGGAATAGATTTATCTAAGAGCTCAGGTTGAATGTTCCTAGGGGGAGTCTGAGAGGTATCTTCAAGTAGGGAGTCAAAGTTTGAAATGATTCTAGTTTTGATGGAGAGCCAGTGGGGATCCTTGTGGTCAAAGATGGCCCGATTCCTGGTCGTCCAAAAAGCCCAGCACATCAGAAGGGGCATATTTCTGTCTCTTCCCCTGTGCCCGTCTAACCAACCAAGCCAGGCCTCACTTATAGTCCTCCCTTGCCATCACTAAAGGGAGGGGAAAAGAGCAAGGACAAAGTTCCATTGCTAAGAGATAATAGGGCAGTCCAGGAATAGGTGCTCTGTGCTTTCCTCATTGTTCCTGCATAGGTGACACCAAAAAGGACCATGGAAGGATCGTTTTATTAAGTTTGAACCGGTGGGGATTTTGTTGAATAGGATGGTCCACATGAGAAATCGCGTTCTAGGGGCAGCTTTAAGCTTCCATAGGGCTTTCCACCAGGGCTCTATATGCTCAGGTTTAGTGACTTCCATGAGTTTCAGGTACCCTTCCTTGGGCGAGTATCTCCCATTTTTTGCATATGCCCACACAATTTCATCCTCTCCTTCTATTATCCTGATGTGAGCTTGAGTTAGAGCCTCAGTAAATCCCTCCCAAGCCTGATGCCATTGGGCTGGAAGGTGGAGGTCCAGTGCCGACTTCCAGGCCTGCTGAAAAAGTGTTGTGTTTGCCGGGTCAGCAATGTGGCAGAGATGAGTGTAGCCTTGTTCCACTAGGAGGCCCGTCACCTCTGCTAGGAGCCTGTGAATATTCCCACATCCAATCCAGGGATCCACACCTATACGAACTGCATTCCCCTCATGAATCCTCCAAGTTAATCCTTCACGTATGAGGGGAAGGGAGTTTAGCACCGCCTTCCATATTATGGAGAGGTTACTGCTGTTCCTATGATCCCTCCGAATCTAGTCCATAGTGTTTGAAGGGGAGATATACTTAGCATAGGCTACCTTTGTCCATAGACTTTGTGTGGTGATAAGCTGCCAACCCAGTTTTGCTGCCAAAGCTTTGGCGAAGATGTCCAGCCTTTTTATGCCCCATCCCCCCCATCTCTTGGGCCTAGCAATAGTATCCCATTTTACCCAGGCAAAGAGATTTCCCTGTTTGTTTCCTTTCCATAGAAACCTGCTGCAGATATTTTGAAGCCTGGCCAGGATCCCCCTAGGGATCCAGGCCAGAGTCATCCAATATACCGGTGTCACTTCCAGTACAGCTTTAATGAGGATAAGCCTGCCAGCTTGAGAGAGATATCTGTTGAACCAAGTGTTCAATCTCTTTTCCACCTTAGAGATGAGCCAAGTCCAGTCTATGATTTTGTAGCCTAATGGCTTCAGCCAGAATCCTAAATATCTCAGATCCTCCTCCAGAAAATTGTACTTCGAGCTGGGAGCATCCTGTTGTGGTCAGAGTGGACTTGTGAACATTGATAACCATGCCTGTTGCCTTCTGAAAGAGATCAAAAACATACTGTAGAGCTGTGGTGTCACCAATACTGCCATTCAAGAAGATGAGAACATCGTCCACAAACAGTAAGTGGGTTAGGAAGCAGTTGTCCATAATTTTTATACCCACTATTCTGCCCCTTCTGTGCTCAACCCCTATAGTTCTACTAAGACCCTCCATGATAAGAAGGAATAGCAGGGGTGAGAGAGGGCATCCCTGCCTTAGGCCCCTTTCAGCCGAGAAGAAAGGAGTGGGAGCACCATTGAGAAGAACACTATATGAGACATCAGTAATACAACTCATGATCCATTTGATGTACATGTAAGGGAAGCCCAGATGTGTAAGAAGCAGGCGGATATAGAGCCAATTTGCTCTATCAAAAGCCTTAGATAGATCCACCTTTAAGATCATCCCTTTCAGGTTCTTAATTTGCACCGAGTGGAGAAGTTCTTGAGCCGTTCCCACAGCTTCGTGAATCTGGCGGTGCTGAAGGAAGGCAAATTTCTCAGGGGAAATATGGGCCGAGAGAATGGGCTTGAGCCTGTTTGCTAGGATTTTGGCTATTATCTTGTAAAGGCAATTGCACAGCGAGATGGGCCGAAAATCATTAAAGGAGGCGGGCTTGTCAGATTTGGGAATGAGCGCAATGAAAGTGGACTTGATAGCCGGGGACATCTTTCCAGAGAGACGACAGTGCTCCACCACCTTGAGTAGATCATGGCCCAGGATGTCGAAGAATGCTAGGTAGAATTCTATGGTCCAGCCATCAGGCCCAGGGCTCTTATCTCTTTGAAAGCCTTGGATGGTTGCCTCTAACTCCCCCAAGGTTACCTCTTTAGTTAGCTCCTCCCCTTCCTCCACATCCACAAATCGGGGGAAAAGCTCAGCCACACGCATGATTTCTAGTATGTTGGCCTCTCCAGGGGCCGAATATATGCTTTTGAAGTGTGAGCTAGCTAAAGATGCCAGTTCTCTGGAGGTGCTGACCTTTTGTCCCTGATCATTTTGGAGCTCCCAGATGGTATTGATAGATTTCCGCCCATTAGCAAAGCGATGGTAAAACTTTGTGTTTTCATCTCCTTCCTTAAGCCAGATCGCTCGACTTCTGAGGTGCCAACTTTCTTCTCTATCCTTGAGGATTTGGTTCCTCAGTTTTGTTAAGTGTGCACATTGCTCTTTTTGCTCCAGAGAGGTGAATGTACCCTCCAATTGATCTTCAAGATCTGAGATGGCCTGCTTTGCTTGGATTAAGTTTGAGTCTTCCTGTTCCCTCTTCTTGTGCGCCCATTCTCTGGATAAGCCCTTAAGATCCTTGAGATTACTAACAAAGCCTTTTGCAGGATCCTCCTCCTCTGAGATTGGATGGGATTGCCAGAACTCGAAGACTAGCTTGATAAAGGAGGGGTCCCTAAGCCAGGTAGAATTGAATTTGAAAGGAGCTGAGGTCTTGTGGGATCGGTCATCAACTTCCAGAAAAATAGGCCGATGGTCCGAGATTCCTCCATTGCCTACCCATTGCCTGGACCAGGAGTGCCTGTTGTGGAAAGCCTCCTTAATGATGAAACGGTCCAATCTCCTGGCCAGGCTTTGGCTTCCAGTGCGATTGTTTTTCCAAGTGTGCTGAATCTTGGCAGAAGGGATGTCAATCTAGTGATGATCCTCTAGCAGCTGCTCAAAAAATTCAGATAGCGGGTCTATCTGAGCCATGTGGCCCCATGATTCCATGAAGCCCAAAGAGAAGTTCAGATCCCCGCCTAGGATCACATTGTCTGCCTGGAGGAGAGAGGAGCTAAGGAGTCTTCTCCACAAAATCTCTCTGTTATGGCAGGGTCCGTAGACATTGATGATCCTCATCTCGTCCTCCAAGTCCTTGGAGAAGATGTCCGCTCCGATGAAACCCCCGCCACCCCAGATGTTCCTTAAAACAATGGATCTATTCCTGAACCCTATTGCGACCCCCCCAGATCGACCCGAGACGTCTAGAGCATGGAAAGTCCAGTCCGACAGCCAAGAGTTTAGGAGGGGAATGATCGATTCCGCCATGCTTAAGGTTTCTTGTAGGAGGATCACATCGACCAATTCAGACAAGAAAAGTTGCTTCAGGGCTAGCCAACCCTCTGCAATTAAAGGACAAGAGCTTCATGGAGGGGGAGGGGGGAGGGTATCCTTTGCTCTAAGAACCCTTTCAATGGTTTGCTGCTTACCCTGAACAACCTCATCGCCAGCTATTACAATTGCCTTATCTAGGCTGGATGGTCTACCTCTTCCTGGTTTGGGGGAAAGCAGGGAAGGAACTACATCCAATCCTACTGCATCCGGCTCTCTCTGCTTAGCTTTGGAGCGGGTAGCATACCTCGGAGCTGAATTAACCGAGGGGGAGGGAGGCGGGTGGGAAGTGATCGGGGTGGAGGAGAGGGAACATGAAGTGTATATAGGTGGCGGCGTCGGGAGGGAGCAAGACATGTAGGAATGTCCTGTCCGATGGGGAGGGGGGGGGACCGGGGGTCAGGAACAGGGTCGGGGGGGGGACCGGGGGTCAGGAACAGGGTCGGGGGGGGGGGGGGGGGGGGTGGGAATCAAAACCAGAGGAGGAAACTGGGAGGAGAGCGATAAATAAGATGCAGAAAGTTGTGAAACAGAGACATCAGTAAATAGAGACATACCCGAAGAGAAGACGTCGCCTTTTGCAGCCCTGGAGCACGTCAGAGGTGGAGAGGGAGGCCTAATAGGGTTCTTGCCTCTCTTCTTCAATGCTGGTGCAAGCGGCGCCTCCACTGTATCCGATGTCTTGTTCTGCTCTGCCATCTGAGTCTCTACTGCCTGAGGAAGGGGCTGCTCTGTTACCGGGTCTTGTTCCTGCTCTTGGAGGTCCTGCTTGTGCTTCTTGAGGAGGGGGCAGGCTTTGTAGAGATGACCCACCTGATGACACCTCCTGCATCGATAGGGGATACCTTCGTAATCCAGCGGCTGTTTCCGCGAGAAAGATCTCCATTGAATGGTGATGTATTCCTGAAGACCACCTCTAGTGTCTAAGTGTACAAGGATCCTTGCGTAGGCCATCATTCCCATGGTCTGGTATGACTTATCAAACTCCATGAAAGTGCCTAGGGAGTTCCCAATTTTCCGAAATATGTCCTCTGACCAGTACTGTAGGGGCAGCCCCGGGAGCCTGATCCAAACCGGCTGACCCAAATTTGTTCAGTCTCCGGGTCGAAGAGTGGCGTCCACCACTTGAGGAGCACTGGTGCTTTTTCAAAATGCCAAAATGAAGAGAGAACCCAACTCGTATGGTCGGCCCTAGCAAAATGCAGGGCAAACCATCCACGGATGAAGGTTTGGACGAAAGGGATGTCCGCCAAGTGCTGTCCCCAGATCTCTGTGGCCCAAGATTTCAGTCTAGCCGCAGAATAATTCCTGCCTCTAATACGTCCCACCAAGACTCTGTCCGCATAGTCCATCGCATCCCCCCACTGAATGTCCTCTTCGAGCCAGAGGATAATGTCTGCAGGCCTAGATTTGAAGCACCTCTGTTTCTTCGAGGGTCAGGAGGACATGCACCTAGGGTTTACAGAAACCGTCGCCTCTTCCGGAACTTCGGGCGGGGTTATAGGATTAGGGTTTGGGGGAAGATCGGGGACCGCTTCAGAAAGGAGGGGAACCGAGGAAAAACTACCCGAGGGGATGGAGGGAGCCGAGGTCGGGAGGGGGGCTGCCGGAGGGGGGATTTCAGGCAAGGCTCCTGACAGAGTTGCAGACAAGAGACCTAGAGGCTCAGATGTTCCCACGTTATCTGGAGAAGAGTGAAGACAGTCCGAGAGAAACCCCAGGGTAGCCAGGGAGGGCATGGAGAAAGGCAGCCAGGAGGAGGGTTCTTTCGGTAGAGTGGAGGCAGAGAGAACAGGGCCATAGAACTGAGGGAAATCGACAAAGTTACCAGAGAGACTTTCACTGTACATACCTTCAGAAGCTACAAACGTGGAGCGCTAGATGGAACCTTCCACCAGAGGAGAGTCCGAATAATCCACCTCATCTATGTCCATCACGACAGCTGCGTTAAAAATGGCAAACCACCTCAGAAATAGTTGGCTGTCGGAAATCGGCACCGACAGCAATGGGAAACAGAAATAGCTGAGAGCGAGAAACCCCAGAAAGCAAATAGACCGATACGGGAGCTGGACAGTAATAGTCGAGTAACCGTCGGGGAGGGGGACGAGAGCGACCTGTGCACAACCCTCCTCTTGCATACGAAACCCTAAGTGGTGAAAATGACAGAGTAAAAACCCTGGGCGAAGGTAAAATATTAAATGGCTTTTTCTGCAACCTGGGGTTCAACTATCGAGGAGGTGTCAGGGGCAGCTGCAGGACCGATGCCGACCTGCAGGACCCCGTACCCATGACCACCATCCTTCTCAATCCATTCCGTTCCGTTGCAGGGTCGCCATCATCCATTCAGGCTGGCTCCTTCTCCATGAAAAATGATACTTGTATGTTAATTTCAATAAACTCTTTTTTATTTTTATTTTCGATGTTTTCCAGAAATTTAAATATAAAGATAGTCATACCTTTATGTTAATTTAAATAAGCTTCTTTGGTCCCAAAAAAAACCATATGTTTTAGAAAATTTTATTTGATATTTCTAGTAATTTTTTAAGAATATTTTAATGATATTAAATAAAATATATGAAATTAAATGTTTTTTATTAAATATTTAACTTTAAAATATAAGCTTATATCTTCGGGAGTACATGCTAATTAAGAAATAAGTGTTTAAATATTTTTATTTGGACTTTTCCGGAATTTAGGGATCTATGTGTATGAAAGATTGTTTCTTTAAAATTTGTATAGATATTATTTAATTAAATAAATAATGATGATAATTATAAATAATTATTAAATGTAAATTAGTTTTTATTTTTGTTTCTTAATAATTTTAAAATTTTATTTTTGCGATTAAGAAATAGTATTAAGAGGATTATTACAAGATTATAGAGAAGATAGAGAAGATTGGAAAGATGGATATTGTGATAAATATTTTGAAATTGAAATGGAATTTGGATATTTGCTATTGAGGGATTTACATATTGAGACATATTGGTGTCATAGAAATGACATATTCTCTTGTTGGATAGTTTTATAAAATAAAATGACATATTCTCTAGTATCATGTTTTGCAAATTGTCAAATACTTAATTTCACTATAAATTTTAGAAAAAGATATTTTCATTTTAGCAATGATGATTTTTCAGCGTTTACTTGCACTTATAATTTCTTATTTTTTGTGTTTGATTTTTTATTAGTGCCATATTGATGCAATGATATTTTTATGTGACTATGACAATACTTGAAAATAATACTATATGCTATATTAAAATTAACCATAAATATTTTAGCAAACTTTAGATTGCCAACTTATCGATAATTTACATCTAAACCCAAACTAATATTAATAGTCAAATACTTGAGAGTAAAATAATAACAATTGCTTGGCCCTATTATTGAGAGCACTACCACTTTTAATTACTTTTTAATTATGTAAAAAAAAATTAGGAGCACTATTATTTTTAATAAATAAAATTAAGTGGGTGGAAAAGGTCTAATAAATAGCAAATATTTTTGGTCATCCTTGAAAATTAACATATGTAATCAAACTCCAAATTATATTGTGATAGATATATACTCTATTATTTGAAATTTTTCCTATAATTTTTTTTTTTTTTTTTTTTTTGATATTTACCATTTTAGTTAAGTGTCAAAATAATTTCCAATAATAAAATTACCTAGTCACCCACTATATTCCTTCTTTAAAACACTCTAGTTAAGCGTTCGTTGTATTCACACCTCCAGAAGAACTGAACAATTGCTTTCATACAAACACAAACATATCAGTCAAACAATTTCTTTCATACAAACACAAACACAAACATATCACCCAAGTAATTGCTTTCATGCAAAACACAAGTCTATGCTTGGATCATAAGTGTCCTATGCTGATCGCCCAAAATGTAGCAACATAGGGCGATTGCTCCCTTGAATTTGAGGGCGAGGTGCGCCCGAGGTTCCTGTGAAAATAAAGTTGGGGAAATTGGTGTCTATGAAGATTAAGGCCCGCATCTGATAGAGCATGGTTGCTGATAGAATTGATGTCAATGTCAAAGTTACGACCAAAAAGTATAGGATGAACATGATGCTTTCCTATGGCATATTTTTTCCCAAAGCCGACATTCTTAATTATTTAATTCTTATTTGGATTTCGATCAGAAATTTTGAAAATATTTTAAATGTCATTGTACAACAACAAAGTCAAATAAGTTCTACAACCTACCAGTGCACTCTGATATCGACCTATAGCGTGTCCTCACTAGTTCAAATGGCGATGCTTTAAGAAAAGTTGATAAAATTGTGCTTGCTAGTTCAAATGGCTATGCTTTAAATGGTTGATAAAATTGCGCTAAATTGGAGGTTTCAATTTTGACAAATATTTTGGGCTTGTGCTCGTGCTCGGTGGTTACAAAAAAATGACACAACAATATATTATAAACATGACCTTTATAGAAACATCATATCAATATAAATTTTAAATATTTAACGGATAGTTTGTCCATTACAAACCTCGACATCAGAGCAAAGCAATTTACAACCGATAACAATATACTCACTGCAAACAGATAGATCTAGGATGATCCTATGGAGTTTGGGAGTAAAAATCAACCGTATCATGGGAATCTGCACCTCCTGTCGAGCCATTCATGTGAAATATGAGGATACTCATTTGCGAAGTAGATCTCGTCGAGCCAGTCCTTCCAAAGAAGAGGGTACTGGTTCAGGAAGTTCGTCTTGCCGAGCCATTGCTTCCAAATATGAGGATACTGGTTTGGAAAGTTCGTCCTGCCTTTCCATTTCTGCATTTGTATCTCTTTTGAATTACGGACCAACCAGTGTCAATATGAATGATTTGTATGGATGCAAGGCCATAGACATGTTATTGGGTGTATGCAGGGTTTTCAGAGTTCCATAATTCAGAGTTCCAACATTTTCTTGCTCTGGAAATTTATGAGAAAAAGTATGTGCACCTACCAAATCATCTTATGAATACTGGCATGACCCCTACGAATACCATATTGGATTGTAAGCTATATGTTAATGGTGGTACAACAGGAAAATTTGGCTTTATATCTATTTATTTCTTTGATCCAACCTTGATTCACTGGTCTGATACCCATAACAAAACCTAGGTTGTTGGGTGTAGTTTTTGTATCTATTCCCTATACTTTATTTCCCCAGTTTTGACCCTTTTCCCTCCAAAACAACAGAACTTTAGATGTTAACTAGCTTTTTCCTTATTGTGAACAATATATTTTTCCATTTTTTCTAGATATAATGATGCAATATTCCTTTTTATGGCTAACTGGGGTAAGCATTGGAGAAGTATTTTGGATCCTCTCCTCTTTTTCAAGTGTTGCTCGCAAGGACGAGATTATGGAATGAACAACCGCGCAGATCGGTCTAAGAGCAGGATGAAACAAATTGTTGTTACACTTTGTGTGCTGTTATAGATCTTACTATTACACCACGATGTTGTTACAGACGTTGTTGTTACACTGCATTGCTGTTACAAGTTACTGCTGTTACATCTCGGGTGCCATTACAAAGTTGTTGTTATCTAGTATTGTTGTTACATCCCAAACCGTTACTTGACCGTAGGATGCTGTTACACCGTAGCTGTCAAGCCGTGGGTACTATTCCACACAACAAATATTGGAAGTTATGAACTGTCTATTTAGAAAGTGACAGATCCAAGTAGTTATGATTTTAACTGATGTATTTGAATAGCATTCGTATTTAGGAACTGGTTATAACAATTTCTATTTTATGATCAGCATGAGAATCATGAGATTCTCATGATTGATCTATTCCTGATTTTGGGTATGTAATGACTATAAGAGAAAATTAATCCTTCAAGCATGGGGGACGACATAGAGAGTACTGTTATTTTGATCTTGTAACTTTTAATTATTTTTAATATCAAAGACTTTGTGATGATGTTGTTGCTATTTCCAAGTTGACTCCTTAACTAATCTCGTGTTCATTCATGCGCCCCTGCTAGGGAGGAAGGGCCCTCCTCTTTAGCAGGGAATGCAACGGTAGAGTAACTATATATTATTGTTTTTCTCTTTTATTATTTGTATGGTTTTATGTTGTCATTGTATAATTTGTAGAATATATATGCTTCAGTTCTAGAATTATGTTATGTTGTTACACATATTTGATTAGCAGTATGGTAGTTGACCAACTCGTGTAGTTATCAGTAAAGTGTGTGGTGCACCTTTTCTCTAGTAATTATGAAATGTGATTCCATTTATGTAGAGTGTTTTAATTTCTACATGAATGATTTAGTTTTTGCAATTGATTCAACGAAATTCTTTACTGTTTTCTATTTTCACTCTTGGTGGTAGTGTATTGCACAGATAGTGCAAACTCCATTGAAATAACTGACCTACCCTGGGTTGAAAATTAAATGGTTACAGTCTTGGTCAATTAGGATTGATTAAAACAACACTACACAGATGAGGCTTGGGGCTGTTGCAACCTCTATCAATGGAAAATTCTATGTGTTTCGAGGGCGCGGTATACAACTAGATGATTGGGGTGAAGTGTACGATGTATCTGCTAATACATGGACACCCATGTGCCCATGCCAATACTTGTGTCTGAATTCTTAAACGAAGAATAATTGGTATGTCTTTCCCCACTATGGACGTTTTCTATTTTTGGAAAGAATATAATTCTACGAGGATTTGGTATCAGAATTGAATTTGACGTGATGTCTAATTTTTGGACTCGCATTTCAAATAATTTGATCAGTGGCTGGAGGGATTTGAGCACCATCGCTATTGTGTAGAACATGTTAATTACTTGTCACGTGGATGGAAAACATGAAATAATTCAACCATCCATCTGGGATTATGATCCATATGAGGATGTTTGGCTTGTGCTAGAAGAGATTGACCACAATTTTCATGAAAATGCCTTTAGATCAAATTTCATGGTCGTAAATGGGAAGCTAGTCATATATTATACGAGGGATGACAATGATTTAATATTTTGAATCATTGATATTAATTAATGATCCATGATTTTTTGCTTATAGATGCATCAAAATTACATGAAACAAACACTTACAAACCATGGAACATAAGCATGTAAAACAAATATAAAAAGGCATAATCACGCATGAGATCAAGACACAAAGATTTGATTATGGAGTTCATCCAATTTGGACTACATCTCTAGGACCTGCTCAATAGTGGGGAGGCCTTCATTCATTAAATGGCATGGAAAGAGAGAAGTACAAGAAGATTTTTACATAGACATCCTTATACCTCCTATCTGGAAGATAGATGACAAATGGAGATCCCATCTCTAGGAACAATCAGCACCACTGACTTCCTCATTGACTTCCTAGAATAATCATGCAAAAATGCCTATTCGAACACCCAATTCGTAAATTGGGCCTTCTACAACTTCTCGGAACCTCCTTCTTGCCGAGGAATGGTTCCGGTCACCTGCCAGGAGAAAGTGCCACTGCTCTGCTCTACAAATCTGTGCTACTCTCTGCTCTTCCCATTTCGTTGTGCGGATAGCTCAATTTATATGCTAGTGTGGCAGGATCCTTCATAAATCTGAGTAGTTTAAACAAAATGACAAGTTTAGGAGGTGGTTTCAACAACCGAGATTCTCCACAAACAACGATCGATGTTTTTCATTCTTAACATGGAAAATCCATAAGAAAACAATTCCTATAGACTTAATCGCACATTAATCCTTTGACCCGGTGGTTCATTTTAACACATAGAATCAACGTATTTCCAATAGAGGTTCTCAGGCATGAATAAGACACAACAACAAACCTTACAAACATGGCATGAAACTTCTTTAACTACGCTTTGAATTCGACATCTAATACTATCGACGGTCCCCCATCTCCATTTCCAATTGGCGGTTAGACCCAAAGCCATACATCAAGAGGCCTGTGATACAACGGAGCTGTGGGGTGATTATGCACAATGTATAACATATTGTATTTGAAATCCCATCGCAAATCGTAATTGGTGGAGCCCATCGACGTACACCAAATAGGTGTTTTGCGATAACAAGGACCTATCAGGATTATTAAACATAACTTATAAAATATCAGGCATGGAGCCCCATCACAAATCACAATCGACAGAGCTCGGGGTGGTACTCCATATGACTGATCTCGCTGTGATTTGCGATTACAATTTAATC
The DNA here is from genome assembly GCA_031772625.1 of Pinus tabuliformis. Lineage (NCBI taxonomy): Eukaryota > Viridiplantae > Streptophyta > Pinopsida > Pinales > Pinaceae > Pinus > Pinus tabuliformis. Next base: position 1,390,790,294 of record CM062818.1, on the reverse strand, counting down.
GCATCGCAATCTTAACTCTGCTGGGGGTCGATTCTTTAACTCCGACCGCCTCCGATCTACGATTACAATATCACAAATCGCAAATCGGCGATGTTGGGGATGATTCTCTTAAGCCATGATCTCTTCTTCTATGATATGCGATATGTGGGACCAATGGAAGTTGCCACTTGGCGCTTCCCATTCACTGAGACTTTTTCCATGTCATCTCTTCTTGCCACCTGGACAAGTCAAACATAAAATTTGACTTTCTCTAACTTCTTCAAATGAACTCGGATTTAAGCGTCGTTCACACAGTTGGAATTAGGATGATGAGCACTTCGATTCGATGCTAAGTTTATCCATATTTTGCCACTTTGAGTTTTGAGCCTTTTACCATGCCATTGGTCCTTTTTGAAGATCCACCTGGATCAATCCTCTATGATCCTCCTGGATCAATCCTCCCCACTAATATAAGCTTTTAGTCCTCCAAAAGCATCAAATAATTTGCACTGATTTGTACTTTGTCTGCACCACAAGTGTCCTAACAGGTCATCCTTCCTTCTCCTTAACCTTTTTCCTTCGGAGCCATAAGCGATGAGTCGACACCTGCATCCCCTACAAACCTGTAGTACAATATCTTTCAAATTACATGTTTAGCTATATGAAAAATAAAATAAAATGAGCCAAGCATCCCATAATTGCCATGAGTTCATAACACATACTCTACGGTCAAGTTTACAGAAAAATGGAAACAATACTCCAACTATTAATACAAGGCCAAACATCATTGTTGCTTCAACAAGTGATGTAAAACACATCATCACTGCAACACATGATTTACAAAAATAAGGGCATGACACTATGGTTTCTTCAACAAGTGATGGAAACACATCATCACTTTCACAGTTTAAAATGCAACACAAAATAAGGCCAAACATCATCGTTGTTGCAGCAATAAGTGATGGAAAACACATCATCAATTTTACAGTTTAAACATGCAACATGATATAAAAACAAGGCCATAACATTCTATCACACCTAGAAGAACCATCTATCACTTATCAAAGTGAATGGGTCGCCTCCTTGTGGTGCATTCGCTGATCGAACAACTGTTTCACCTCGTTCAGGCATGGATGCTTTGTCCTTGCAACACTGCTATGAATGGAGCCGCCAACATGTGACTCTTTGATGACCACCTCTGTTGCAATGACTACAATAAGCCTTCTTCCTCCAGATCTGCTTTACCTTCTTTGCCTGCTATTGAGAGTGTTTTTCATGCCTCATCCTTTTTTGTGCTGATATTCTTTTCCAGCACTCAACAAACATATGGTTATGCACTCCAAAAAAACTAGAAGTTCTTTTATGCCATGATTTTCGTTCATTATTAACAATACAGCTGTAATCAAAATGAACATTACAATATCGATACTAGTTATAACTTTCTTGTTGGTCTCTGGTATGATCATGGGAACAAGAGCTTGCCTCAACTCTTTCTCTTTAATGCATACTACCATAGGTTGATGGTGATGTGTTCCCATCATCCTCTTTACTCGATGATTTCAACAATGTTGTGGAATATTTTGACATATTTGAGCACTTCCCTTCAGTGCACCCCAACCTTGTGAATCAAGGTCTTTGCTCAACCTCCAATGGCTGAGTTATGCCTTGGCTTTAACACCAAGTCATTCTTCTTCCTTGTACCTTGTCTTGGTAAGTAGTCTCATTTTTTTCCTTGTAATTGGTCTCTCCACATTTCCAATAAAAATTCTACTATGTGAAGATGAAACTGAAGGGAAATCAACATGTTTTACCTCCACTGTCGAGTTGGAAATAACTAATGAGGGCTTCTCATCATCGGTAGTTTGTGGTTCGCTAGCCATTTTAGTGCATTCCCCAACTTCCCTCCTGACATATTCAAGTCCTGCCTGGCGGGGTAATTCCTCTACTTTGATGGGGTTTATGATACCTTGGCCATTAATTATTAGGCCCTTCCCCTCATACCCCATTCTCATTAACAGTTTGGAGCCAATTCTTGTGGTATGATTTTCAAAAACGACGAAATCATTGTCAAGAAACATACACGAAGTTGAAGAATTAATTTTTACCTCACAGGGGTCACACTGCAGCTTTTCCAAGGCCTTGTTCTTAGCTTGTAGCTGGCGTAGCAACCTCTATTTCTACTCTTCATCTTCTTGTAGAAGCCTCCTTAATCCAATAAGATCTTCTTGAAGACTCTGGTTGTTGTGCTTCAACTCTTCTAGGGCCTCATCTATGGTTTGCTACTGATGTCGCAATCGTTACCTCTCCTCTTTCTCTTCTCGCAGTAGCCTTCTTTATTTAGCATTCATTTCTTGAAGCCTCTGGTTAATCTCCTCATTCTAGGAAGGCGAGGAATAAAATGCATAAGCACTGAAATATGTGGATGACACATCTTTGTATCCTCCTCTCTTCACTTCTCATATGATTCATACATGATGTCCACCATTTTGGACATTTGCAGGAAGGCCTCGTGCATTTCTTTATCATTCTCCATGGCTACACACTCGGTCATTCACACACGCAATTCTTGACAACAATAAGATCGCTTCTCTTCCCAACTAGCTTTAACATCCACCATGTCTCCTCTTCGTGATACACGTCCTCTGAGTCTTTGGCTAGCGTACTCATGCAATTCACATCAAATAAGCCCTACTCTAATACCACTTTATCCAAGCTTTGTTTTTCTTATAGATGCATCAGAATTACATGAAACAGACACTTAAAAACCATGGAACATAAGCATATAAAAAAAGATAAAAAGGCATAATCATGCATGATATCAAGACACATAGATTTTATTATGGAGTTCATACAATTTGGACTACATCTTCGGGCCCCGCTCAATAGTGGGGAGGCCTTCATTCATTAAATGGCATGGAAAGAGAGAAGTATTGTTATGAAACCAGCTCAAGAAAAGATAGAAAAGATAGATCAACGCCTTAGAATTCAGCCTCTTCGAGGGGGCAACCTCCTTTACATTACATAAATGAACAATTCTTGGATGATACAAATGAAAAGACCTCCTTTCTATATATAGGAGTCTAAGGGGTTATAACATATTCAAAGCCGACATAACAATAATAATGTAAAGGCACAATAATAACAATAGTGGGCTTCTATGGGGCACAATAGTAACAATATGGGCACTACATGGGTACATCAATATAATAAGTGGGTTATACTAATAACAATAAGGGGTTACACTAGTAGTATAGGGGCCTAACATGCCCCTCTCCTTCAAAAAGCGTTGTCCTCAATGCTTGAGTAGTTCTTGATGCTTATGTATAAAATTATTGTCCTCCCATGTGGAATATTCAGCGGGTAAGTTCTTCCACTTGATGAGATACTCTGAAATTGATCAATTTCGTAGGTGTCGGGTTCTTGTTTCTGTGACTGCTCCAGGATCCAATATGATTTTTCCTTCCTCTTCAATTTCTGGAAATATTGCTTGAATTGGGATCTTTTGCAACTTTTGAATAAGTGACCATACTTCTTCGTCCTTCTTCCATTCATCCCTTGCTTCGTTTATCCAATTTGGTTGGATAATATAAATAGCACAAAACAATGCTTCCACATCCTCATCCTTGAAGAGTCTTCCCATTCGGTAAGGTCACCATTTTTTAAGTGCATGTAGTATTGCCAACATTTCCTTCTCGTAAATAGCTTGCTTGAGATGTAGCAGTAAAAATACCCAATCACCTACATCAAAACATTTTTCACTACGATGTTGATCTACCTGTTGTTTCGTTTGATTTTGCACCGAAGTGGCGTTATCCTTTAAAAGTTGGAGAACTTGCTGTTGATGCTCGATGTGATCTTTCTCTGCTTGAAACTTTTTCTTCTTGATATGTCCTTCTATCTTTTGAGGAGTGGTAATTTCTTCCAGTCCTTTACAAGATATGGTCGGATTCATTTCTTGATGCTCGATGTGATCTTTCACTTCTTGAACATTTTTCTTCTTGATGTGTCCTTCTATCTTGATAGTTTGAGGAGTGGTAATTTCGTCCATTGAATTACAAGATATGGTTGGATTCATTTCTTCTTTCTCGATGTGATCTTTCACTTCTTGCACCTTTTTCTTCTTGATATGTCCTTCTATCTTGAGAGTTTGAGGAGTGGTAATTCTTGCCAATGCTTTACAAGATATGGTCTGATTCATTTCTTCTTTCTCTGGGGTGGTGTCCTGGCGTATATCCTCTTCTTTTGATGTTTCTTGATCCTTTTCTTCCTCCTCTTCATATTCTATGTAAAATAATTTCTTCTCAGCACACCTATGACCTTTAGTGAATTTGCTATCACAATTGTAACAAAGCCCTTTTTCTCTTTTTTCTTCCAATTGTTGTGGTGTAACCCTTGTAGGTTGTGGAAGGCTGGGAGAAACAACACTTCCATATTTATAGTTGTGAGGGGTATGCTTCATGGTTTCCATAATTTTGCTTTCCATTATGTCACAAAGCCCTTTTACTCTTCCTAATTGTTGTGGTGTTGCTCTAAAGAAGGTGTTGCTCTTTATATCCTCATAATGTGCTATCATTTCCTCCGTGAAAATTGACCACGTAACAAGTTTTTTACGAGAATAAATCCCTTCATACCATAAAAATTGATCTGGTTCTAAATATGAAGATGCAATACATACCTTTTGTAACAATTGTACACCATGTAGATCAAAATATTGCTCCATCTGAAGTATCCAATTTACCGGATCCTTGCCATCAAACTTCCTCATCTTGCTTTTTCTTGATTTTAGGAGCTCGAACTTGGTACGACTGTAACTCTGTACTTTCAGATCTTTAAGTTCTGAAATTGTGAAATATAGTAGCCCTCTGTGTCCTCTTTCCAATGCCACCAGTCTGATCCAAATTGGATTCTCTAAGAAAGTGTTATGCACAATCTCCCAAGATGACCTGATTATAGACCTTTCCAGAAGAGCGAAATTGTATCAAGTGCCACGTGTCACTGTTTCAACCTTTGGATCTGAAAACTGCATACAAGAAACTACAGTCCGTCCTCTTTCTGTACCTTCTTACGAAATTTCAATCTGATCCCCAGAGAGAAAGTTATGACAATTTTCCCCAAGTCACCTGTTTTGAATGTAATTCAGGAGTTTGCAAAAAGACCAACTTCCTCAGATCATATCTCCGCAAATATCACGTGAAAAGCTCTGAAATTCAGACACAAGGTTCAGCGCGATTTATTCTCAAATGGGTTTTTTTTGCGACTTCTGAAACGTCACAGAAAAAAAAAAAGTTATAGCGAAAATTCCACAATGACCTGTTTGGAGCAGCGAAACCCTAGAATCCAAAGCTCTCATACCAAATGTTATGAAACCAGCTCAAGAAAAGATAGAAAAGATAGATCAACGCCTTAGAATTCAGCCTCTTCGAGGGGGCAACCTCCTTTACATTACATAAATGAACAATTCTTGGATGATACAAATGAAAAAACCTCCTTTCTATATATAGGAGTCTAAGGGGTTATAACATAATCAGAGCCGACATAACAATAATAATGTAAAGGCACAATAATAACAATAGTGGGCTTCTATGAGGCACAATAGTAACAATATGGGCACTACATGGGTACATCAATATAATAAGTGGGTTATACTAATAACAATAAGGGGTTACACTAGTAGTATAGGGGCCTAACAAGTACAAGCAGATTTTTACATAAAAATCCTTATACCTCCTATTTGGAAGATAAATGAAAAATGGAGATCCCAACTCTAGGAATAGTCAACACGACTGACTTCCCGGCAAAAAATCATGCAAAAACTCCTATCCAAACACTCAATTCGGAAAATCGGGCCGTCTGCACCTTCTCAGAACCTTCTAATTACTAAGGAACAGTTTCGACCACCTACTAGGAGAAGTTGCCACTACTATGATTTGAAAATCTGTGCTACTCTCTGCTCTCCCCCTCTCGTTGTGTGGATAGCCCAATTTATATGCTGGTGTGGTAGGATCCTTCATAAATCGGGCAGTTTAAACAAAATGACAAGTTTAGGAGGTGGTTTCAACAACTAATATTCTCCACAAACGGCATGCGGTGTTTTGCATTCTTAACATGGAAAATATATCGGAAAAAAGATCCTATAGACTTAACCTCACATTAATCCTTTGACTTAGTGGTTTGTTTTAAAACAGAGAATCAACATATTTCCAATAGAGGTTCTCGGGCCTAAATAAGACACGACAACAAACCTTACAAACATGGCATAAAACTTATTTAATTGCACGTTGAACTTGGCGGATGATACTATCGGCGGTCCCCCATCAACGTTTCTAATCAGTGGTTAGACCCAAAGCCATACAACAAGAGGCATGTGATACATCAGACTTGTCGGGGTGATTAAGCACATTGTATAACATATCACATCCGAAAGCCCATTGCAAATCGCAATCGACGAAGCCCATCAATGTACACCAAGCATGCATTCTGTGATAACACGGACCCACCGGGATTATTAAACATAACCTATAAAATATCAGGTTCGGAGCCCCATCGCAAATCACAATCGGCGGAGCCTGGGGTGGTACTCCGTATGACTGCTCTCGCTGCAATTGCGATTTGATCGCATCGCAACCTTGGCTCCACCGAGGGCCGATTCTTTAACTCCGACTGCCTCCAATATGCGATTGCGATATTGCAAATCGGCAATGTTGGGGCTAATTTTTTTAAGATGCGACCTCTTCTTCTATGATATGCGATATTTGGGACTAATGGCAGCCTACCACTTGGCGCTTCCCCATTCATTGAGACTTTTTCCACATCATCTCCTCCTGCCACATGGAAAAGTCAAACATAAACTTTGAATTTATCTAACTTCTTCGTATGAACTCAGATTTGAGCGTCGTTCACACCGTTGGAATCAGGGTGACGAGCACTTAGATTTGATGCTAAGTTTATCCAGATTATGCCACTTTGAGTATTGAGCCTTTTACCATGCCATTGGTACTTTTTGAAGATCCACCTGGATCAATCCTCCAGGATTCTTCCTGGATCAATCCTCCTCGATCAATGAAAAACTTTAGATGACTATTAGGGTCAAACTTATGTGGCAATCCAAGTTTCCTATAACAATGATAATTATGCCAGGCAACGTTTCTATGCTTCAAGGTAGTTTTTAACTAAATATTAATTGACCAACTATAAATTCATTATTTAATTTATTTTTGGTAATTACAAACCCTTTGCTCTATATTTTCATTTTCGGTGTTAAAGTGCTTAACCAACCAAATTTTAATTGATCAACTGTAGCTTCACTATTTAATTTATTTTTTGCGATTATTCACTGTAACTCCTTTGCACTGTCTTTTTTTAGGCATGAAAGTGTTTTCCTAGCCAATTTATGGCGATTACTAACCCTTATCCCTTTTCTCAGTCTTTTTTCAGGGGTGAAAGTTTTTTCCTGGCCAACCTTCCTGGAACCAATGAAAGCTGAAAGTTCCTAATCGTTAGGCAATTTTCTAGACTTATTTTGAATGTTTGGTTAATCGATATATGAATTATTAGATCCCTTTGCTTGTTGTTGTAGTGTTTTCTTCTCAATGTTGTACGAAAAGAATCAGCTTAAGATTGTGGATGACAACCAATCTCAACAATATAAATGGCTGCTAGACATTGTAGATCTGCAACAATTGATAGAAACAAAACCTGCCAAAGTCTGGATCTATGCCACAATCATAGCTAAACAAAAAAAAGAAAGAGTAAAAACTCCAATCATCCAATGGAAACCATATATGTAAAGACTAATTTTATTATAACACCTGTGAAGAGAACAGATAAATGTTACCAGTCCCCCTCTCTAGGATGGGTTCTTGGCTATCCTCAAACGTCTTCAGCTTGTGTAGAGTCTCTCTCCTCTATAATGTGAAAACCCAACAAAAATATGGTGTTCGACAATGAAAATAATCAGAGTTACAAACAGTGAGTGCAACAATGAAAATAATCAAAAGTGAATAATGAATGGAAAACCCTTCTAATTATAACAAAATATTGAGTTATTCTCAAATAATGAGCAATAATAAAATAGTATTGATCTCATTCTTGGAATAACTACTTGGAATATTTTATTATAGTTGTTTAGGAGGGAAAAAGTATTTAAACTTTTATTTAGAAATAATAAATAAATAAATGATTTATTTATCATTTCAAGGAATTAGTTAAGGAATAATAAACAAATAAGGATTTATTTAATTATTGCTAAGGGATTTAGTCAGATTAGACAAAGAATAATAATTAATTAGTGATTAATTAATTATTCTTGGAGAAAATAAGATAATTAATGATTTATTTGTTTATTTTTCATGATTGAGTCAAATATGACAAGGAATAATAATTAAACAATGGTTTAATTAATTATTCCTAGAAGAAAATCAAACAAATAGTGATTTATTTAATTTTTTTTCATGGGTTTAACTATAAATTACTTAATAAAATTGGTTTATTAAGTAATTTCTCACAGTGAAAGCAATTTTACTATGGTAAAATTGGCTTTACATGGTGTACTTTGATCCATATAGTAAATTAGGCTAGATTGTTGAAAAGTGTGCAACAAGAAATGCTTGTTGAGAATGCAACAAGATGATGGAGCTTAGTGAAAAGAGTCGCCTTCACTAAGTGGGCCCGCAGGCAAATTATGGCGCAAGTTCTATTTTTGATCATAGTGTGGATGATCACAGTGTGGATGATCACAGTGTGGGTGATCACAGTATGAGTGATTACAGTGTGGGTGACCACAGTGTGGGTGACCACAATGTGAGTGATCACAGTGTGAGTGATCAAAGTCTATTTTTAGACTGGCTGTCAAAAATATAAAAGTCAAATATTATTGTCTCATAATAATATTTGGACTATAAACTTGATCTTATTCTCTTGGTGCACTTCAGGATGAGCTACAGATGTGGTACATGCCGATCCCAGAGGGAAATACGTGGTAACCTATGGGATGACTAATATTTGCATGCAGGACTTCAGTTAGAACTCAAGTGAGTTGAGTTTAGTGGACTGGAGGTGCAGTTGATGGAGTTGTGTTCAGTTTAGCTTTGTTAAACTGGTTGTATTTAGTCTAACTGGCAAATAGACTAGAGATGAGTCGGGTGAATTAGTTATTAATTAATTCACATGTTATTAACTCATAATGCAACTATAGAATACATCAGTTAACTCAGTTGCATGTCAGTGCATGTTCAGTTCAGCAGGGACAGGTGTTAGAGGATCAGATTGCTATCAGTTGTGACTATAGTTGTGCATGATGATTTGCACAATCAGAGGGATTGAGTATGCCAATGAATTGGCCAATATCAAGAATTGTAGCCTGTGCTCACATCCAACAGAGTGTGAGTGATTATTTGCAGGTCAAATACGAGTTTGGTAAGCCATTCTCATCAATTCTCTTGCAGGTATTGTGCAGTGGAGGCAGGCAAGCAGCGGGGGAGATTTGGAGATCAAATCTGAGCTGTATTGTGTGTAGCATGAGGAGATAGTACTGAGTACTTGGGATGAGTATTGTACTACGTATTGTTACATGATTCAATCATTATAATATACAGATAGTTGGGGTTTTTATCGAGATGCTTTCCCCGGGAAAATACTGTGTTGATATGTGTGATTGATGCTTCTATGTACGCCTGTGAATGTTTCTGCTTCTGTAAATTGATGATCAATGTAGAGGAGCTTATGTATTGTGTATATATTCCGCAATAGTACATGATTAGGATAATCTCCATTGAATATGTGTCATATTATTCAAAATTTATACATGGTATCGGAGCTGCTTAATTTGTAGAAGAGACTTTTACAGGATATCAAGCGAGGATTGATCATCAGATCTATTATTCAGGAAGTGTTTAAATTTTATTTCTTCAGGCAGAGTCTATAATCGGGCCATGTAGCCTCTGGATTCATCCTTATTTTGGAAGGTGAGATATCCGGTGAATGCCCAAACAGTCAATCTCTGTACAAGAAATACTTTGTTCTCACGAATTCTAGATCGGAAGTGGTTGAGTTTTTGAGCTAGTGGAATTCGAATTTAATTCCAAAGCAAGAGATAAAACTCAAAAACATTAAGTGTGAGAATGGAGACAGTATTCCCCAGTATCTCACGAAGTTCACCCCATGCCGGGATGAGCTGGGAAGTGTGGGGGTGACTGTCGGATGAGGATGCTGAGTCTAGCACTCCTTGACCTTCCTAAGAGTTGGCATAGCTACCAGGACTCGGTGAATGGAAGGGAGAAATTGCCAGGATGGGAGAGACTTTGGTCGGATCTTGTGCAAGAGGAGATTAGACGGCGCACCAGAGACGGTTCTTCATCCATGCAGGATGAGGAGAACTGTGCCTTAGCGAGTAAGCCGAAGAAGGGGAAGGGAAGGTTTCTCTTTCCGAATCTAGTTCTTCCAGTGATGGGAAGAAGGTTGACAAGTTGAAGGTGAGATGCTTTCACTGTCATGAGATTGGTTCACGGGTCAAGAACCTGTATGCTCTTGAGGTTCAAGATGCATGCAAAGCCTTGAGCAGCGAGGCAACTGATGGAGACTTGGTGGTTGAGAGGGAGTGTATATTACCGCTTAACATGCAGAGCCAGAAGAAGTCTCAGACAATTGTGGAGGAGCCACGATTGGTGTAGCAGCTTCAGGAGGTTGTGGAGCAGCCACAACAACGGAAGCTGAGAGGAGATCGAGTAGAGACATCTACTCATCCAGAGACCTCCAGTAGGGGGAAACTTCGAGCCAGGTGGGCTGAGGGATCGCATGCAGCCATACCTCCAGGTAGGAGGTGGGGTGATGTGGATTGATCGTCCCAAGGAGGAGGGGCAGGATCCTTGAGGTACCCAACCTCTTGGATGAGACCTTGCTACGGGAGCCCCAGATGTGTAGTAGTAGGAACTGATTGATTGGGTAGAGACAGATGTGGATGGAGCGGCAGAGAGAGCGACAGTGCAGGGAATCCCAGGACAGCGCATAGCTAGCAGGCTGCAGCAATGCGAGAGGCACAAGTGTTTTGCACAGTGCTAGGTGGCACAGAGAGGTGTGCAATGGTGCGAGATGCATGGAGATGTTGCAGTAAGCGCAGATGTCAGAGAGGGAGCACTTGTCAGCAGCAGGTAGAGCTTCAGCATCAGAGGGTGTTTCTAACCTAACAGGGAAGTCAGTTGGGAGGTGCAGTGCGGATGCAATGCTGGGAGATAGAACCAGCAGCAGCACGGATGCAGTCAAAGATCAAGGTGACAGAGGCTAGAGAAGTCAGATACTGAAGAGAATAGAGATGCAGAGTCTTCAGTCGACAGAGACAATAGCAGTCAAAGACTTTGATGACAGAGCAAGTGGACCGGCCAGATGTGTTGCATGGAGAACATTCCAGAGTTACAGGATCGGGTTTGAGAGGAAGCCTTTCTTGTTGAGAGGGAGTGTTGAAAAGTGTGCAATAAGAAATGCTTGTTGAGAATGCAACAAGATGATGGAGCTTAGTGAAAAGAGTCGCCTTCACTACGTGGGCCCGCAGGCAAATTATGGCGCAAGTTCTATTTTTTATCACAGTGTGGATGATCACAGTGTGGATGATCACAGTGTGGGTGATCACAGTATGAGTGATCATAGTGTGGGTGACCACAGTGTGGGTGACCATAGTGTGAGTGATCACAGTGTGAGTGATCAAAGTCTATTTTTAGACTGGCTGTCAAAAATAGAAAAGTCAAATATTATTGTCTCATAATAATATTTGGACTATAAACTTGATCTTATTCTCTTGGAGCACTTCAGGATGAGCTACGGATGTGGTACATGCAGATCCCAGAGGGAAATACGTGGTTACCTATGGGATGACTAATATTTGCATGCAGGACTTCAGTTAGAACTCAAGTGGGTTGAGTTTAGTGGACTGGAGGTGTAGTTGATGGAGTTGTGTTCAGTTTAGCTTTGTTAAACTGGTTGTATTTAGTCTAATTGGCAAATAGACTAGAGATGAGTTGGGTGAATTAGTTATTAATTAATTCACAAGTTATTAACTCATAATGAAACTATAGAATACATCAGTTAACTCAGTTGCATGCCAGTGCATGTTCAATTCAGCAGGGACAGGTGTTAGAGGATCAGATTGCTATCAGTTGTGACTATAGTTGTGCATGATGATTTGCACAATCAGAGGGATTGAGTATGCCAATGAATTGGCCAATATCAAGAATTGTAGCCTGTGCTCACATCCAACAGAGTGTGAGTGATTATTTGCAGGTCAAATGCGAGTTTGGTAAGCCATTCTCATCAATTCTCTTGCAGGTATTGTGCAGTGGAGGCAGGGAAGCAGCGGAGGAGATTTGGAGATCAAATCTGAGCTGTATTGTGTGTAGCATGAGGAGATAGTACTGAGTACTTGGGATGAGTATTGTACTATGTATTGTTACATGATTCAATCACTATAATATACAGATAGTTGGGGTTTTTAGCGAGATGCTTTCCCCGGGAAAATACTGTGTTGATATGTGTGATTGATGCTTCTATGTACGCCTGTGAATGTTTCTGCTTCTGTAAATTGATGATCAATGTAGAGGAGCTTATGTATTGTGTATGTATTCCGCAATAGTACATGATCAGGATAATCTCCATTGAATATGTGTCATATTATTCAAAATTTCTACATAGATGATCAATTTTTTGGTGATAAAAGATTTCCTCCCAACGTACAAGTGTTAGGAGCAAAATGTATGACCGAAGTACATTGTAAAGACACAATCACTTAAGAAACACAGGGGAGTCAAGGAGAGAGAGAGAGAGAGACCAATGAAGCTGAATTGAAAGAGGATAGGGATAGAGGGGTCAAGACTAATGCAAGTTAGCTTTTATGTTGTGGTACTGGACCTCAATGAGGCGAGGGAGGCATACCCATGCCCGCCGAGATAACTTATTACAAAAATAATGGTTCGCCCAGATATATAAAACTGAGCAATGAAGTACATGTTGAATGGTACATGACATGCTGGCATAATAGAGCCTGAAAATAATACAATGTGTCCCTTATACATAATGTACCTAGTAAAAACATGAGCCAGGACTGAATACAATAATATCTGAGTACATGAGATACAAAGACCCTTCCCTCAAAAAATGGGTGGAAGGGAGAGTAGAACAACCAAAGAAGCCCTGTTGAACAAGGAAGGGCTCTGCAAAACTGAATGAATCATCTGGAGGAATCGTGCATGCTATGTACATTGCGATCAGTAGGAACTAAACCCATCAACTATGTGGAACTGCATCTGAGGCTGTAACATAGTAGATATGCATCCGAGTATGTGGGGGGCTACCTAAAGGGCCACCCCCTCATGAGGTATGAAACATCTCACACACACTCGAGAATCACTGGTACAATCTATTACATCACTGGACCATCAAGTGTATGGATCACAAACATGAAACGACCAAGTCAAAGGGAAATAATGAGACCCTCTGCTCGATCCAAGGCACCAAACAAGAATGGAAGTTGGAACTGAGATACACCACCCTCTAGGCTATTCTTCTGGAATAAATGAGCTGATGTCGACAAAATAGGGCCCACGATAGATGAGGCAATGAGGATCCTCAACTAAAGAACGAGGGAAAATAGTAATGTGACTGATGGACTGACGCCAGGGATAATGGGGAAATGGGATTGAGGGAAAAATAGACGACTACCCTTGTAAGAGCATAAAGTGCATGGTTGACCTGGCAGTAATTGACTCAACTTCAAAGGGGATGGGAATAGTATGACTAGAGACCAAAATGGGCAACACAGGATGAAAAATATGCATATATGGATGGAATATTGTGACATGATATGATGGGGCATGAAATAAACTCCAAGACTACAAGGGTGGATCATCGTGGATGCTCTGAACAAGGGTGACTCGATGACGCTGCCACATAGACGATGCCCAGTGGGGACCATGAAAACATGAGTAAATGATCATTACTCATGACGAAAATCGACATATGGTATGATAAGTAGTAAGAGGAGGTGGACCTAAAAGTACAAGAGTCTCTTTTATGAAGAAATTCGATTTTGAGGGGTGATGAAATGACTTTACTTGGAAGAATGGTTTCTGGTGAAGTGTCAAATCATCGAATGAAGTGATGCAACCTACCTAAATGCAGGACTTAAATAAATATGCGCAAATCGATGGGAAATGCTATGGGTAAAATTTATTTAGGTAGAGTATATTATGAGGATTAGGAAGGATTTGGCCTTCGAAATCCTCTAGGAGATATGCCCCCTTACCTAAGTCCTTACGAATGATGTAATGTCCTAGCCATAATTATTCGAACTTCCCATGCCCCAAGGTATCATGGGCCTGGTCATACACAAGAACAAGATCACCTTCATGAAAGGAATGAGGGATGAATTTTCGATCATATTGATCTTTGGTTGTCTTTTTGGTTGCTTCAATGGTTTGCAAAGAAACACGATGGTCTTCAAAGGTGCGTCAAGCATGACAATTCTTTGTTTTAATGGTTGGGTGTTGGGGAGAAGTTCGAAAACTAGGTGGAGGGAGGGGATCTCACACTCGATTGGTAAGACTACCTCCTCGTCAAAGACAAGGTGGAAAGGAGTAAACCTGTTGGAGGTTTTAATAGAAGTTCTATAGGCCCGCAAAGATTGGAAGAGCATAAGGTTCCAGTTGGTCTTGTGCTTATTCACCGCCCACTGAAGAATCGTCTTCAAAATCTTGTTGACTGCTTCAACTTGTCCATTACCTTGGGGGTAATAAGATGATGAATACAGGTGTTGGAAGCCCAACATTGAGGATAGTTCACACCATACCTCATCTTCAAAGTGTCAGCCATTTTCAGAGACCAATTTTTTTAGAACCCCAAATCGAGCGATAACATGGTTAAAGAAGAAAGGGGTTGTGGTAGACACTATGTTATTGAATGTTGGCATGGCCTCAGCCCATTTGGTGAAATAATCAACCGCCACGATAATATATTTATCGTTATTAACAAATGGTGGTCGACGCTCCATAAAGTTAATGGCCCATTTACAGAAAGGACCATCAAAGATGACAGGATGGAGGGGAGCTAGTGGGGCTCTTGCCTTTGGGGCAAAATGTTGACAATTGGGGCAATGTTTGATTGCCTAAATGCAATCACTGAAGATAGAAGGCCAAAATTAACCGACGTGCATGATTTTCTGGGAAGTGGCCATACCAGAGAGGTGAGTACCACAAGCGCCACTGCGATAGGAATTTAGCACTTGCTTTGCTTCAGGATGGGTGAGATGACGACAGAGGATAGAATCCACATTGTGACAATAAAGGTCGTCACCGATGAGGAGGTAGCAAGGGGCCTGGTATCGAATATTTCACCAATCGTCACAGGTAAGATGGGGAGCGAACTTTTGTGTTTGCAAATATGTGATAATATCTCCGTACTAATGATCGTCTGAAGTGATGAAAAACAAGCGTTCATCTGGGAGCTCATCATTAACCAGCGGATCACGTGCGCCAGTGGGTAATTCAGAAATGAGTTCGGCGAGGGCCAAACCTTTCTTACTCTTAGGTGTAACAAACTCGAGATTGAATTCATGGAGGATGATGATCCAACATGCATACTTCCCATTAATGATCCATCAACTCAATAGGAAGGTCATGGGGTTGGAGTTTGTTACGACCTTGGTGGTATGTATGAGGATATAGTGACGAAGCTTTTGGACGAAAAACACAACATCCAGTGCCAACTTCTCTTCATGGGAGTAGTTCACCGGGGGACCTCCTAAGTTCTTGTTGGCATAGTAGATAACATGCTCATTCCGATCCTCATATTCTTGAATAGGGACCCCAACGAATGAATGGGCAGAAGCTGAGATATATAAGATGAAGTCCTTAGTGAAGTTGGGAGGACTAATCAAGGGTGTGGAAGTGAGAGCATGCTTCAGGGCATCAAAAGGTTGTTGAGCATGGTCATCCCAAACAAATGGAATGGTGGAGCGAAGGAGTCTGAGAAACCCATGCACGGTTGTCGCATAGTTAGGCACGAACCTGCGAAGGAATTTGGCTTTGCCTTGAAGGATTTGTAACTAGTGCAAGGTACAGGGAGGTGGCAGTTCAAGAATGGCTTGAACTTTTAACGGGTCAAGAGTGATACTGTCTTTCGACACAATGAAGCATAACAGACAAATGGAAGGAACACAAAAGACACATTTCAATGGATTAAGACGAATGTTATACTTGTGACATCAGAGAAAAATGGTGTGCAAATCATGAATATGTTGTGCCCGAGACCTCAAACGAGTGGTGAGATCGTCAAGGTAAGCAAGGATAAGGTGTGCCAAGTCATGAAAGCAGTATGACATAACCCACTGAAATGTGGCTCCATCATTTTTTAAGCCGAATGGCATGACTCGATATGAAAAGGTTCCCCATGGACTAATGAACATTGTCTTTAACTGATCGGCACGACTAATACTAATCAAGTTGTACTCGTAGAATCAGTCCATAAAGGATAGAACCTCGTGCCTTGCACACTCATCAATGATCTGGTCATTAAAGGGTGTGGGAAAGTTGTCTTTGGGACAAGCTTTGTTTAGGTCGTGAAAATCCGTTCAGACATGAATGGTGCCTTACTTCTTGAGAACAGGAACTAGGTTGGATACCCATGTGGTATACTCAATGGGATAAATGAAATCAACCTGCTTGAGATTGTCGATTTCAACTTTTATGGCCTCACATCGAGAAGCGTGGATGGGTCTCAACTTTTGCTGGACAAGAGTGGCATCAGGCCATGTGTCGATATGGTGTTCAACAATGGCGGGATCAAAACTGGGCATCTCAGAATAAGACCAGGCGAAAACATCACAAAATTCTTTAAAGAGATTGGTGTATGCTTCAATTTTTTCCAGGGTGCACTGTGCCCCCACGGTGATGTTTTCTTAGACCCCTAGTTTATTTGAAATGTTGATTTTGATAGTAGGAGAGATGTTGGCCATGTTCCCTTCTTCGAAAGCATCTGGGGTAGGGATGGGATTTCAGAACCAATTGACTTCACCGTGGATGAATTCTTTTAATTCCACATCATACTGGTCATAGGACTACTATGGAAGGAAGTATGCACGATGGTGCATATCATCCCAACAGTAATCAGGGGTTGACATAGCTTCCATGATGTTCTCATCAGAATGGAATATGGGCAGACAGGAGGAAGACTAACTACATTATGAGGCGACATTACCTGGTGCATCAACCTAAGAAAGAAGGTTCACATATGCATCGTATGAAATGGTAGACGACAAATTGGTAGATGGAGGATGTAATGATGTTGATACCTGGGATTCTATCGAAAGAGGTTTGACAGAAGCGCGTGTAGAAACCTCAAAATTTTTTTCTTGTGAGGAACTCAAGGATGACACTTGTAACATGCAAACGCTCATAGAATTAACCTCTGACATGGGGGGGGGGTCCAGGGAAAGCACCCAACAAGGAGGAGTCTTTATAGACTCCTGGTGAAATACTGGTGGTAGGATTTGAAGATTGTTTGTCAGACATTGACGAGATAATGGACTCGGGGGAGGTCATGGATGTTGATTCATAATAAGTCAACTGATTAATGGTAACGATCTTCCCTTCATGGGGGAAGCACATCTTGTGGATGATCACAGACACGATAGATGACATGGAATATGTATAACTATGACCTAAGAGAATGTTGTAATCCAAAGGGGCATCAGTGACTTCAATGTCGACATGGACAGTCTTGTCCACAAGGGTCACTTGAAAGTTGTGGGACATGCCAAGGGGATGGGAGAGGTGTCCATCCCAAGCACGCAAAGTGATGGTGGAGGGGGACAAATCAGGGGACTTAAGCTGTTTCCAAATAGCAGCGGACATCACACAAGTGGATGTGCCTTCGTCAATAATGCATTTTGAGATGATGGCATTACAGACTCTAACTGGTATCTGGAAAGCAAAAAATAAAGGAAATGGGGGTTGCTTTGATGTATCAATCAAGAAGACAATCCACTGCAACCAAGGCAATTAGTAGAGATTTATTTTGGGAAGGGCACAACTGGAGGACTTCCATTGTTGACATGGCGGCAAGTGATTGGTCCAAGTCATCTAATATACTGTATGTATGGGCAACTCTGTTAGAAGCCACATTACGGCATAATATTCCCTTTGGGATCTTGGGAATGGCCTCAACTTTAGGTTGAGGGATCTGTAAAGGACCGTTTGGTGTCATAAGAGGCTCAACAAATACTTTGGTTTTGGACTCGGTAGTTGACGAAGTGGAGGGCTTGTCATATTGATACGACCAAGTTTGTAGGTTGATATTGGAGGGGTTAACTTCATCAGAGTTCATCATAAGGATCTGGTAGTCATCGAGACTAGAAGGGTGGGGGAGATGGGCTGCTTGACCTAGCTGAGGTTGAGCAACAACAAATCCTTGTTGAGGGAAAGGATTTGTGAGCACTGCCGGTTGGGTTGGCGCTTATAATTTCTAATTTTTTGTATTGTTTGATTTTTTATCACACCACCATATCAATGCAATGATATTTTTATGTAACTATGAAACTAATTGAAAATAATACTATATGTTATATTAAAATTAACCATAAATATTTTAGTAAACTTTAGATTGAAAACTTGTTGATAATTTACATCTAAATTCAAACTAATATTTATAATAAAATACTTAATAGTAAAATAATAACAACTACTTGGACTTATTATTGAGAGAACTACCACTTTTAATTACTTTTTAATTATGTAAACAAAATATTGGGAGTAGTATTATTTTTTATAAATAGAATTAAGCGGGTGGAAAAGATCCAATAAATAGCAAATGTTTTTGGTCATCATTGAAGATTAACATATGCAATCAAACTCTAAATTATATTGTGATAGATATGTACACTATTATTTGAAATTTTCCCTATAATTTTTTTATTGTTTCACTTTTTTTTTTCCTTCATAATTTAGTATTTACCATTTTAGTTAAATGTCAAAATAATTTTCAATAATAAAATTACCTAGTTACCCACAATATTCCTTCTCTAAAACACTCTAATTAAGCATTCATTCTATTCACACCTTCAAAAGAACTGAACGATTGCTTTCATACAAACACATACATATTAGTCAAATAACTAATTTCATACAAACACAAACATATCAGTCAAGCATTTTCTTTCATACAAAATGTTGGGTGTGTGTTATAATCTTTCCATGACTACCTCGCGTGCAAGGGGGGTCAATGGAGGGGGGGGTGGGGTAGCCCCCGTACATGGGGTTCCAGGGTAGCACCTCTGGAATTTTCTTTTGGACCCTATATTAGGTGGGCGGACCTACCTATGGTTTTGTGCATGGATATCGAACATGGTTTTGGGCATGATGGTTTTTTGTCCATGGTATTTTGTAGATTTGATCAAGAGAACTACGGTTATGTTTTAATCCAAGGTTAATGGATTGGAGTTTATGGATGATTTAGAATGTATATATATGTATTGTAACATTGAAATGAATATAATGAAAAATCAATCGGTAGTCCCAGGTTTTGGAATCCAAGGGAAAATCTCTATATTTATCTGTTTTATGTTTTATGCTATTGCCATTGTTTATTTTCTGTTTTTAGAATTAGTATGCAGGTAATTTTTGTATAGGGCTAAAACCTACATTTTGTATCAAAGTGGTTTCAACTTCAAGGGGATGCCTTTTTTGCTGAGGGGTTTTTCTCCGGCATGTGGTAGACCATGTTTAGTGGGAGATCTACGGGATTGATTCTTGTGGTGAAATAATATTGCGAGCAGTGGAAAGATAGAGATCGAGAAATTTAATGGTTAGAGTTTTGAGTTGTGGAAACTCAAGATGGAGGATCTGCTAGTGGATAAAGATTAGTGGATCGTGGTAGATCCGAATACTAAACCACAAAAATGCCAGCTGAAGACTGGGTGAAGTTGGATCGAAAGGCAAAGAGCACGATATGATTGTGTGTCTCGGATTCAATATTGTTGAATATATCAAGGGAAGGTTCGGCAAAGGCTTTGTGGGATAAGTTAGGGACTTTGTACCAATCTAAGTCTCTAGTGAATAAATTGTTCCTACAGAAAAATATGTATAACCTAAGGATGAAAGATGGAGACTCGGTGACAGAGCATATGAATGCCTTTAATATTGTGGTAAGCCAATTATTATTTGTTGATATTAAAATTTCAGATGAAGATAAGTGCATCAATTTTTTGTGTTCTCTACTAGATTCGTGGGAATGTCTGGTTGTTGTAATAGGTAGCAATGTAACTCCCTTGCAGTTTAATGAAATAGTCTCATCCTTACTGTCGGAGGAGATGAGATGGAAAAATATGGAGGGCCATAATGGTGATTCCTTGTCTGTATGAGGACGGTCCCAGAATAGAAACAAAAATAAGTCCTCAAGTGGGAGATCTAAATCTAGATGGAGATATAAATCTCCAGGAAAACTTGTAAAGGTGTGCTGGAAATGCGGAAAGGAAGGGAACTTAAAAAGGGACTGTAAATGTAAAGCTCTGGAGAAAGGAAAGGGATCTGATGATGCTCCATTTGTAGAGGTGAAAACCACCTTAGATGAAGGTGGGGATGTGGACTTGACTTCTTCTTCAAGTATGCATGTAGATCATGAGGCATGGTTGATTGACTCAAGTTCATCCTTTCACTTCACTCACCATAGGGAGTGGTTCTACGAGTATGAGAAATATGATGGTGGTGATATCTTCTTAGGGGATGACGGGAAGGATAAAATCGTCAGTCGCGGAAAATTCAAGTTGAAGTTTCAAGGTGGAAGGATTAGAAAACTTCCAGGTGTTCCGCATATTCCTACATTGGCCATAAATCTGATTTCTGTAAGCAAGATGGACAGTGCGAGTGTAAAAACAATGTTCGAGAAATATAGCAGCAAGATAATTTGGGGATCACTGGTATTGATGTAGGAAGTTTGAATTGGAACTCTGCACAAGCTTTAGGATAACACCTTTATTGATGGGTGCAACAGTTCTGTGGTTCCTAAAAGTGGAGCAGAAAATCTAGTGGTCTCTGGATAAAAGACCATGCTATGGCATCAAAGGCTTGGACGTATTGGAGAGAAGGGCCTTCGAATATTTCATGGTAATGGTATGGTAGAAGGTATGTCTAATTTATCTTTGGATTTTGATTTCTGTGAAAATTGTGTATATGGGAAGCATAATCGGGTGAGTTTCCCCTCTGGTGCTAAGAGGGCGAAACATATATTAGAGCCTGTGCACAATGATGTGTTTGGAACTATGTCGGTTCCATCACTGGGTAAGTTTGTGTACTATGTATAATTTATAGATGATTTCTCAAGGAATACATGGATATATTTCCTCAAGAAGAAATCTCGAGTCTTTGACAGGTTTAAAGAATTTAAGGCTTTGGTGGAAAACCAAACAGAGAAGGAGATAAAGGTGTTGAGGACATATAACGGTGGAGAGTTTTGCAATTTGAAGAGTTTCGTAAGAGGTGTTGTATAGCATGACAAAAGACTATTCCATACACACCTTAACATAATGGAGTTGCAGAAAGAATGAACATGACATTGATGGAAAAGGCAAGAGGCATGCTCAGTGGTGCTGGGTTATGACAGGAATTCTAGGCAGAGGGGCGGAGACTGCATGTTACCTGGTCAACAAATCACCTTCATTAGCATTGGAGGACAAGACTCCACAAGAGGTATGGACCGATAAGAAGCCTTCTCTTTCACATCTGAGGGTATTTTGATGTGATGCATATGTACATGTTCCAAAGGTGAAAAGAACAAATTTGGATACAAAATATGAAAGGTGCATCCTTATTGGGTATAAGGATGGTTTAAAAGGTTATAAACTTTGGAACTTAGAAATAAGGAAGGTTGTGTACAACCAAGATGTGGTGTTTAGAGAGGTGAAAGATGTTATTAAACATGAAGTCCTATGGAAGGAACCTGAGAAGATAGAGTTTGAGCTAAAGGAGGAAGAACCAGACTTTACAATAGAATAGGAATAAGAAAATGAAGAGCCACAAACTCTAGCTGTGAGAAGACAAATTCAAGAAAAAAGGTAGCCAAAAAGGTATAGTCCATCTGCTTTCTATTCAAAAATTTCTTTATATATTATTGATGATGATCCCAGAACTGTGAGGGAAGAAGTAGGTTCAAAGGATGGAAAACTCTGGAAAGAGGCCATGGTTGATGAAATGGCATCTTTGCACAAAAATGAGGCTTGGTATCTGGTGGAGTTGTTGGCTGGAAGGAACCCCATTGGAAAAAAATGGATGTTTAAGAAAAAGATGACTGCAAAAGACAAGGTGGATAAATACAAAGCTCGATTGGTAGCAAAAGGTTATTCCCATGTGTTGGGAATCAATTTTGGTGATATTTTTTCTCTTGTTGCTAAGGTAGTTTCTATTAGATTATTTTTATCTGTTGCTTCTACTTTTATTTTGAGGTAGAACAGATGGATGTGAAGACTAGATTTCTTCATGGGGATCTGGAAGAAGAGATCTACCTGAAGCAACCTAAAGGCTTTGTGGTGAAGGGTAAGAAAGAACTGGTATGCAAGTTAAAAAAGTCTCTATATGGGTTAAAACAATCACCAAGGATGTGGTATCAGATATTTGATACATTTATACGGGGACTTGGCTTCACCAGAAGCAAAGCAGATCACCATGTGTATTTCAAATTAATTGGTGACCATGTTATTTATCTGGTCTTATATGTGGATGATATGTTGTTGGTTGGAAATGAAAAATAAATTATCCAAGATTTGAAGACCCAATTTTCCTCCAATTCGACATGAAAGATCTTGGTGCTGCAAACTATATTTTGGGCATGGAAATTAAACAAGAATGGGCAAAGAGGATTCTTTGGTTAAACAAGAGAAAGTATGTCAAGACAATAATACATAGGTTTAATATGCATGATAGTAAGCCAGTGAAGGTTCCTATTCCAACAGATGTAAATTTATTTGTTGAATAGCGTCCCAAGACACAAGAAGAGGAAGAGGACATGTCCTGTGTTTCATATGCAAGTGCATTCAGTAGCTTGATGTATGAAATGATCTATACTAGACTAAACATTGCACATGCAGTGGGAGTATTGAGCATGTTTATGTCAAACCTAGGGAAGGAGCATTAGAAAACAATGAAGCATGTTTTTAGGTATTTGCGTGGCACTAGTGATTATGGTTTATGCTACCAAGGAAGACAAAGATTGGACAAACTTTTGGACACCTGTGGATTTTTTGATGTAGACTGGGTTGGAGATCTAGACCAGAGAAGATCTACAAGTGCGTATGTGTTTAAAATATTTGGAGGTGCAGTCAGTTGGATGAGTAATGGCCCTTTCAACTACAGAGGAATAATACATGGCATCCACTCATGCAAGCAAGGAAGTAGTTTGGTTACAGAGATTGTGTTCAAGAATGGGGTTAGTACAATGAGCTATAAGGATAGAAAAGAACCCTGCTTATCATTCAAAGACAAAGCACATTGATATTCAGTATCACTTTGTGAGGGATATGGTTGTGGACAAAAAGGTGTTGCTGGTAAAGGTCGATACTTTGAAGAATACTGTAGATGAATTGACAAATTCTGTGAGCACTAAGAAGTTCTCTTGGGGTAGAGAAACAATGGACGTTGTAGGGTTAGATGAATGACTAAGTGACACAGGGAAAACCCTGCTTTACCCACAATATGCATATAAAATGCATAATCTCGTCTGCCCCAGAATTTCAATCCTTTTTCATTGGGACTTATACACCCTCTTGCTTAAACCTTCGTTAATCCTTAATGCCACACATATAACCAAACCCCGGTCTTATAACTTTGGTTATATTTGGATTTACCCATAAAACCATCTATCGTGCTATTTCTATTATAATGCTTTTATAATAGAAATCCACATAAAAGATGCGTGAACCATACCCTTCTGCATTTCTTCAGCCTTTGCACATTTACCAATGCTTTCCTTTATCACAATCGCAGGATTCAAAGACTCTTAAGAATATGCATTCAGAACTTCCGATCTACGAGATGCGATCATGCTTCCCACCGTTGATTTCATCCACCAGATCAACGGCTGTCGCAATCTCACATTGTACCAACTTGTGACTTTGTCACCTCTCGCATGTGATATGCGATAACACAACCGGACTTCAAATGGAATAAAATCACACCAATAACCTTCTCGAGTCTGCTCTCCACAAGTCTTATCGCTCAAGCTCCATCGTCGATCTTACTTTTAATCTAACGGTTGATGTCCTTTCCGATCAACAGAGTTTCTCGATGATTATGCGTCGTAGATCAAAACCCATTTGATCTGACGGTCTGTAATGATATCGCATCGGACACTTGCATGATGTTTAACCACATCACAGAGCCAATATGAATTATAATTACTCGGTCTATAAAGCTTCAGGTTCATTCAAAGATTATTGTTTGATCATCTTTATGGTCGATATCCATTGGATGACGGAAGCCAACAAATCCTACGGTCTGCAGCCCTCCAACTAGCACATTGGTTATCAAGATTTCAAACCCCGTAGTTGACTATGACGTAAGCATTTGGATTTACGATCAAAGATTAATAACAATTATGGGCCTTCAACCATGATTAAGGCACCCGTACACTCTCTACCCCCGCTGCGGTTACTAATCACCATCGATCTACCAGATCTATCGATCTGACAGTCCAGATTGATTCTCGCCTTTCACCTTTTGCAAGTACTTAGATTGAATCTCCGCCATTCATTTCTTGGTTCTATTGTGTGTGACTTAATCCTGGCCGTTCATCACGAACAAATCTCGTTTGTTGATCATATAGATCCAACGACTCCTGTGCATCAACACTTCACTTCTTTGCTCTTCTCTTCACTTAGGGTTTTACGCCAGTTCTTCAATGTTCTCCTATGGTTTTGGGTTTCTTCAGAGTTTCTGGTTCTTTCGTTGTTCTTCTACGCAAATCCTCCTGAGCTTAACTCTGCATACTCTTAACATAGTCACACCTAAATCTCGACTGTGATCCTTTGAATGGATTCAAGCAATCCATTATGATTCTTCGTATCATACTTCTCTCTGTGTTCTGCCGAACTCTGCCTGCATACATATACTATGCAAACCTCTGATACACACATAACTTATCATCAATACTCAAAACGCACACTTACACAGTTTCAGAATTAAATATCTGTATATGTATATACAAAAAAATGATTACATATTGAAACTCTCTATCTCTCTGGCCTAATTTCCAATGTCAGTGGCCTCTGTTTCACAATCTTCCCGTAGGCTTACAGACAAACCCCATTTCCTAACTCTCTAACTACTGACTGACTAACTTGCTCTCAGCCTTTTAGGCTTACCTTTATACAAAAAGGTTCTGTTGAACTAATTCTAGTTCAGATCCTTAATTTGTTGAACTAACTCCTGAAAATCTTCTAAATCCACTTTTAACTCCTACTTATCCCTAAGAATCCTCTCTAGTTCCTTGAATCATGAGACCTATAAGAGTTACAATTGATTTCCGACTCTCTCATCATCATTAATCACTCATGTTCTCCTACACTTGAGACCATTTACAAATATCTTCACACTTATCTAATTAATTCCTACTTTAACCACTCAAAACATTAATAATTACATACATAGGAATCCAACTTCCTTGAAAACACAAGACCCCCTATGTCTACTAAAATACAATGATAGTTTCGAGTCAATGCTCCTGCATCAGACTCTCAAGGTTGAAATTAATCATGATCTCCTGATCATGTGCTTTTGATCTGTGTCCTCCTGGATCCCATATTTTGTTCTGTAGTTTGTCCTTGGTTGCTGTTATTGTTTGTTGTTCTCCAGGTTTCCACACTTTATGCTGCATTGCCCCACTAGCTATGCTTTCACAGTCTGCTGCTGTCTTTTTCTTGTTGTTGCTTTGATTTCTTTTTGTTTTCTCCTTTCTTTGAGACTATTTTCTCATCAAATCTATCATTTGTTCAATTTATATGTCCAACTCACTTCTTTGCTGGACTCTTTCCTCTTTCTCTCTTGCATATCCTTTGCAATATTCATCAAGTTCTTTCTTTCCTACTGGTGCTTTCAACCATTTCTCCAGTAGCTCCAATTCTATCTCCCATTCACTGATCCTTTGATGAGAGTTTAGTCCTTCTTCTTTATTGACTGCCTCAACAACTTCCCTGGTTATCTCCACTATTCCTATCATCATGATGGAATGATGATCCTTTACTATGTTTTTAGCTACCATAGTCCCTTCTTTAAAATTGCCTTTAATTTTCTATTGGTTACCTTCACTTTGTAGTTGCTGGTTCCTTACTGCCACCCTTACATCCTTACCCTCTGGTTGCTTCTTAACTTCCATTTAATTTCCAAATAACTTCTATTCAATTTCTTCAATCACAGCATCACACTCATTCATTCTATGCCTTGTTCCTGCAAACAAACTATTGGTTTGTGAACCAAAACACTCTTCTGTCTCCATGTCTTTTAAAGACCCTCTGCTACTATTAAGTACTGTTGTAACCACTTCTTTTCTATTGCCATTTCCTCCTAGAAAATTCTTCAACAATTCAATTTCATCCTTACATTTAGCAAGTGTCTTATCATAATGCTCTTCATTTCCAGCTTTATCCTTTACAGGGTCACTATTTCCCAATGATTCAATCGAATTGCCTTCCATAGAAAATTCTGTCTCATTCATCTCCACAGAAATAATTTCATGTTCAACACTTATAATCCCCGTAACAATTGACAGTTTGAAAAATGTACGACTCAACAGCCTCAACTAACGTTTCACATATCAACTTTTCAGACTAATCTTCATCTCCTTCTTCCACAAGCAATTGTCCTTTTTTTGTAATAGTTCCAAATATTAATTCATCAATAATTTCTTTCTGCTACAACAATTCAATATTTTCCTCATTCAAGAGGCATTCTTCATCATACCCTGCTCTAGAATACTTATCCTCTGAAAGGTACTCTTCGTCCTCTGTCAGTACATCAATATGTTGATCCAACTTCTCCTCTGAACTCTGGTAATTTTCATCAAGTTATATGACAACTTCATAAGGCTGCCAATCCTCTGAAAAACCTGCACTCACAAAACAATCATTATAATTAAAAACATAAGACCTCAGTGTCTCTTCTTCCTTTGGAAACACTTCAATATGCTGCTCTAAACTATTCCAATAACTCACTAATCTTCATTTTTCATCTTCACCCAAAATTTCACCTTGTTCTAGTTTACAAATGGAAACTTCCATTTCTAACCCTGCTTCTCCGAATTTTCCCATCAACCACTTTACTTGCCTTTGTTGTAGCCTTCTCTGTAGTTTATGCCACCTTATTGGCTTCTTCTTTAATACCCAACCTAATCTCTGGTTTTCCTCAAGTATCATTATTAATGCATTGAATTGTTCTTTCATCTCTGCAATTTCCTTGTCAAAATTCCTCTTGACTCGTTCTCTTGCAACTTGTCTTGGCATCCTCCTTCACTTTTCTTCTGCTATGGTCTTCCTCAGAACCTCTGATATGACTATCAGTAGTCATTTTCTCCTCCATCTCTATGAGTTCCTCACTCACTCACTATGAGCTACATTAAAGCCTTTGCAACAACAATTCCTCCTTGCTTCCACTCACCTCACCAAGCTTCCCTCTATACTTGGTCTTTTGGCAAGGCCTTGGTTCTCTATCTCTCGAACCTCTTTTGAGGACTTCTCTTTGCTCCTTTAGGCTTCAATTCATCAACATCTTCTAAGAACACAACTATCCTCTCGTATTTCAATCACAATGAAATACTTGGTTCTGACCACTTCTTCTTTCACTTAGAAAGTCTTATCAACTTCCTTCTTTACTTAGCAATTCTATCCACATCCTCTGTGGAATTGCCTTTATGATATTCTTGTGAGTTGCAACAATACCTTTGCAGTAACAAGTCTCCTTCTTGCTACATATGCCTCACTAAGCTTCTCTCCTCTGAGCTAAGTCTTCTAGCATCTCTCTGGTTCTTTCCTCTGGAACCAATTGAGCACTCTTTGGTCTAGGTTGCTGCAGTATTCTCACCTTCTTTTGTTGTTACATGCGTATCAATATAAAGACCACACACTCTCCAATCTTCAAATCAAATCAAAATAAAAACATACCATCTTGCCTTCAAGACTTCTTCATGATCTTGTTCTACCATTCACCTGTACTTTTAATGGATTGTCCTTTGTTTCTTTGCATAAGCAATTCTCTCAATATTATGTTGTACTTTATCTCTATGTGCTTACTGTTTGTCTGATTAGAATCTGATCTCCTCTTGCCTGCTTTCATCACCATTCACCTGTATACACACCTCCAAAACATAACTTTGTTATAAATTATTTTCAAAGAAATTTTCACACATAATTTCTTTGTGCTTTAATATCAAATGTTTCAGTTGCAATTCTGCTCTGATACCAAATGACGCAGGGAAAACCCTGCTTTACCCACAGTATGCATATAAAATGCATAATCTCGTATGTCCTAGAATTTCAATCCTTTTTCATCGGGACTTATACACCCTCTTGATTAAACATTCATTAATCCTTAATGCCGCACATATAGTCAAACATTTCTCTTATAACTTTGGTTATATTTGGATTTACCCGTAAAACCTTCTATCGCGCTATTTATATTATTATTCTTTTATAACAAAAATTCACATAAAATATGTGTAAACCCTACCTTTCCGCATTTCTTCATCCTTTTTCACATTTACCAATGCTTTCCTTTATCGCAATCGTAGGATTCAAAGACTCTTAATAATCTGCATTCAGAACTTCCAATCTGCGGGATGCAATCACGCTTCCCACCATTGATTTCATCCACCAGATCAACGGTTGTCGCAATCTCGAATCATACCAACTTGTGACTTCATTGCCTCTCGCATGCGATTACTGATAACACAACTAGACCTCAAATGGAATAAAACTGCACCAATAACCTTCTCGGGTCTGCTCTCAACAAGTCTTATTTCTCAATCTACACCATCGATCTTACTTTTAATCCGACGGTTGATGTCCTTTCCGATCAACAGATTTGCTTGGTGATTCTGCGTCGTAGATCAAAACCCATTTGATCCGACGGTCTATAAGGATATCACATCGGAAAATTGCACGACGTTTAATTACCTCACGGAGCTAATACGAATTATAAGTCCTCGGTCTATAAAACTTCGGGTTCGTTAAGAGATTATCGTTTGATCATATTTATGGCCGATATCCGTTGGATGACAGAAGCCAACAAATCCTACGGTCTGCGGCCCTTCAAGTAGCACACGGGTTATCAAGCTTTCAAACCCCATAATTGACTATGACGTAAGCATTTGGATTTACGATCAATGGTTAATAACAATTTCAAGCCTTCAACCACGATTAAGGCACCCGTACACTCTCTACCCTCACTGCGGTTTTTAATCACTGTCGATCTACCAAATCTATCGATCTAATGGTCCAGATTGATTCTTACCTTTCACCTTCTGCAAGTACTTAGATTGAATCTCCGCTATTCATTTCTTGGTTCTATTTTGTGCGACTTAATCCTGGCTGTTCATCACGAACAACTCTCGTCCGTTGATCATATAGATCCAACGACTCTTGTGCGTCGACACTTCACTTCTTCGCTCTTCTCTTCACTTGGGTTTTTACACCAGTTCTTCAATGTTCTCCTGTGGTTTTGGGTTTCTTCAGAGTTTCTGGTTCTTTCGTTGTTCTACAGAGTCGCACCTGAATCTCGATTGTGATCCTTCGAATGGATTCAAGCAATCCATTATGATTCTTTGTATCATACTTCTCTCTGTGTTCCGTCGAACTCTGCCTGCATACATATATTATGCAAACCTATGATACACACATAACTTATCATCAATACTCAAGCGCACACTTACACAGTTTCAGAATTAAATCTATGTATATGTATATACAAACAAATGATTACATATTGAAACTCTCTGTCTCTCTGGCCTGATTTCCAATGTCAGTGGCCTCTGTTTCACAATTTGCCTGTAGGCTTACAGAAAAACCCTGTTTCCTAACTCTCTAACTACTAACTGACTAGCTCTCAGTGTTTTAGGCTTACCTTTATACAAAAAATTTGTGTGAACTAATTCTAGTTCAGATCCTTAATTTGTTGAACTAACTTCTGAAAATCTTCTAAATCCATTTTTAACTCCTACTTATCCCTAAGAATCCTCTCTAGTTCCTTGAATCATGAGACCTATAAGAGTTACAATTGATTTCCAACTCTCTCATCATCATTAATCACTCATGTTCTCCTACACTTGAGACCATTTAAAAATATCCTCACACTTATCTAATTAATTCCTACTTTAACCACTCAAAACATTAATAATTACATACATAGGAATCAAACTTCCTTGAAAACACAAGACCACCTAGCAGGGCGACGGTAGCTGTGATGCAGGAAAGTGTTCCCTCTGTGGATAGAGGCAACCCCTCTAGCCCTAGAGTGGGTCTAGTCACAACAAGGACAGATCAACAATAGATTTCCTTAAACAATCATAGTTGGAGGCTTACCTCAATCGGTGGTCGATGAAGTTCCGTTGCGCTGCTCCAGCTTTCGCTTCCTTCTCCTCAATGAGTGATCAACCTGAAACAATGCAAAGGAAATACAACAAAGCACGTAACTGGAAAACAACAATGATCTATTTACTCAAAAATTCAAGAATTCATGAGCTATCAAGTAAACTACATACAAGACATAGGAAAACATCATTGATTGTATTAATAATGAAATAAGAGCAAGCTTACAACCAAAGTCTTGACGTCGCAAGCCTTCTCAGAGGGTCCAACCAGTGTATTTCTCAAGCATTTACTCTTTGAATATGGATTCCCCGACATACAAAGTTTCTCTCTCACTCATAAGTTTTAGCACAAAGTTAAGGGTGCTTCACAACCTTCCACAATCTATCGTCAATCCCACACTTGTCACACCCACACCAGCTATCTATAAAACTCAAAAGCACTAACAACACTGCTCAATCCAAGAATTTACCAATTAGCTGATCATAGCAATGGTGAGTGTTTAAATAGGAGAAGGAGTCTCCATGAAAGGTGGAAGAGAGAGCTTATCCCCAAGGAAGGTAGCACAAATGACGGAACTGCCATACCAGAGGAGGAAGGGTGACACAAACTATGCCAACAACCAAGTCTGGAGACATCTAGAAGGCCGACTGTTGGAACAAATTCGCCCAATCTGGATCATTGCGAGTTTATAACTAAGCTTTAGCGCTGACATCGCTAGTAGGCAATGTAGCCAGTCAGATCGTCGCTAAAGATAGCAAGTAGCCTCGCGCCGGAGCATGAAATTGGACCGTCGTGGGAAACAGATGTACTTCCACGCTGGAAGCGCGGCTGGACTATTTACAACCGCTGTTCATCGCGTATATTAAGTCCATAGTCGCGATGAGGCAGAAAACTTAGGAAAAGTGGGTCACTTGGCAACATAAGAGAGCATTTGTTCAGTATGAGCATGTTTCACTGGGACACATGACACAGTAGAAGGATTGGGGTGAAGGCAGTGACAAATTACTGTGTAATAGATGCCCCCTAAAGTATGAAGCTCGAGAGAGTGGGAGGGGTGAAATGCTTTACGAAACTGACTGAGCTGGAACACCATCTAGAAGAACCTGCAGGTGCAAGTACAACTGATATCTATGATAGTGAAATACATGTAGTCTAGGCATGGGTGTAGCCATCCAAAAGACATACAAATTAGGTCTGTGGTATGGACGTAGCCACCCAGCTAATAACACCATGATAATGATAAAGGTATGGTCGCAGCCATCCATAAATGAGTCATGTAATCACGAACCAATCCACACAGCCCGAACAAGTGTAATCTAAGTTTGGGGTCAACAACCGATCATAGTACAAATTCTAGCATGTGAATAGATGTGCTAGAGTCAAGCATGATAGAAAGTCGCTTGATTACCTGTCAATGATGAAAACTGTTAACAAGCGTGAGAGAAACCACCAATAAGGCCAATGGTTCTCAAGGTACTGTCTAGTACAATCCACAAAATGTGAAGAAGGAGCCGAAGTCGAACACTCGTGGAATCACCCAATCGATGACCAATGATGAAAGTTGACTGTCAGGCGCGAAGAACTTGCCATTGAGGCATGCAAGCTCTAAGGTACCAAAGGAGATCTCTAGGTCAATCTTCTAGATAATGAGCTGATGTCGACAGGAGGCAACCCATCGCAATAGGGCCATAATATTTCCCCCATCAACAACACGAGATAAGGGACAAGTGGTAGATGGTGACACAAAGTATTAGAGAAGGAGGTAGGGATGTAAACTGTAGAAGGATTATACTCTTGAACATGTCAGTGACACGACTCCGAAGCGTGGCAACATTTAGGTACCAAGGGATCAGAGGCTCGATGGAGACAACATAAATCAGATGGAATGAGGCTAAATGGCAACCCAAACCCGCAGAAGGCCAAATGACGATGTATGGATGTCCTAACCCAACAAGAAGCAAAAGTGTCGATGTTCAAGAGTGACTAGCTGCCATGATGATGATTTCCAAATTTCCCCCCACCATTGCTGGTAAGTACCCCAATTATTTTTGAAAACAAGCTTGAAGGGGATAGCATATGCTTGTAATATAAGTTCGACCTTCGGTCAAATCCAACCTAGTAATAGTTTAATGAGTCCTAGGGAGGAGAAGCTCGAGTCTCATCAAGGTGATGAGTCCAATGTCGTCAGGTTTTAACGAGTCCGACATAGGTAAAACTCGGAGTCTTTTTCATGTTTAGAGAGTTTGAAAAATACACAGAAAAGAAAACTCTAGGGGGGTCCTTTTTACGTAGATTTGTGTCTCTCAAGCCCAAAAAAGTATAAAACGATACTCGAAAGAACCGCTTGACCATTATGATCAAGGAGTACTTTTTGTGATTAGTGACCTCGACCCGAAAAAGTAGAAAAGCGATCAAAACCACGTCGTTTCATAACCAATAACGAACCTGAAACGACAAAGACCTGACAATCTTTTCACATTTATACGGTCGGAAAAGAGCTTAAAGCAGACCACCTCTTATTTCGTTTAATGAGTCAAAAGGAATAACTCGGCTATCTTTTCATCTTTTAAGTCAGAAAAGAGGACTTTACAGATCAAGTGTACACGAAGCACGACATAACCCCACTACCTGTAGTTCTGCACAAGACATGTCAAACGTAAAACCCATTCGACATAAAATGACTAATATATGCGGAAACATAGTTAAAAAGTCAAAACTTTAATTAACCATGTGATAAAAATGAGAAAAAACCCACATTCTAAAATATAATTTTTTAATTTTCAAAAATTACTATAAAAAGGGTGGGGTAATTCATTTGTTTTTACCATTTGCACTGTTCATTTTACCTTGGAGCGTTTGGAGCACCAACCTGAGCAAAGTTCTCAAGCTGATTTTGGCCTCATCCATCCACGGTTCATCCTGAAACCTTCGCCAAGTAAGTACATTTCGTTGTGCGCTGCATTTTAGTAGTTTTTTTCACGTAATTTGGTGTTGGGTAGGTGAATTTAGATGGATTTTTGAATCGGAGTCCACCTCTCAGTCATCGCGGGAAAGCCGCTCGGGTCCGCGATGACCGAGCGTGATTTACACGTAACACCTTCGGATCGTCGCGAGAAACTGATGTATTCTCGCGATGATCACAAGAAAAATGAACTGTGAATTGAGTGCCATCGCGGTTGTTTTAAAAACAGTGGCGATGGCGACATAAAATTAATTTTTTTCATAAATTATGAATTTAAATTTATAGAAGAAGTTCTAATTCATTCTTTCTTGTCATGCATGGCACCATGGAAATTGTTTAGCACGAACGTACTCATGACGTCAACGATGAGGAAGCCTTTGCTGATGTTGGGTGCCAAAATGCTTTACGTGCGTGCCGGTTGCTAAAATTCTTCCTTACTCTGCACCTTTAGGCCCAACCCGATTTGTTAGAGCTGCTGATTCGTGCCTGGAACCCAACAGACAAAAAATTCATCATTCGTGGTAGAGACATTGAGTTCGATGCTACAGACATATATTTCCCGACCGGATTGTCCCATCGTGGTGAGAGGCCGATTCTAGAGGGCCAATGGGTCGCGGGTAAGTCATTAGATATGCTGATGGCACGAGTGTGCCCACGGACACGCAAATCAAAAAGCGGGAAGGTGGCAATTCCGACGGTGGAAGACTTGGTTCTTCATGCAGTTCTATTCATGGTGACGAGGGCAGCGGGCTCCCAAGCCCAACACGAGGCATCAAAGACCCAACTCCAGTTGGCTCTTGAATGCCTCAACCCAACTATGTTCAACTGGGCGGAAACAGTGACGACGAACATGAAGAGACAACTTACCAACTGTCGTTGTGGGGAGACAAAACAATTCGGCTACGGGTCTATCTTGATCCCGCTCATGCTGGAGCAGGTGCTGGAATTGCAGTTATAGGATATGGACTTGGATTTTCCCAGACCACGGGAGACCAGGATCACACAGTGGGCACATGTTATGCCACGAGGAGGTGGTGGACGACCAATGTCATGGCGAACACTATTTCGTGAGTGGTTGGATCGCCAGACGATCTTCGTCGAGGACTGGCCATATGCTGGTATGGACTTTCGTGGAGACCCCAACATGCAGCTGCCCACTGGCGAGTAGTGGGATGATGGTAGTAAAACACTTGATCACATTATTTTTGTATTTTATCTTTTATGATGTTTTTTTAGATTTTTTCATGCATATGTCCTAATGATGTAGTCTATGGTATTTGCAGAATTGGGACTAGTGAGCCCTGCAGCACTGGATCCAGAGGCACGAAGGGACCCATAGGGCATCAGAGAGCTAGCCTTGGCTCCCCCAGCTGGCGATCCAGTGGAGACAGTGGCCCAAAATCTTGAGGGCCTAACGGCAGGGATCCCCGATTACATGGGGGTCAAGGAGGTCCCCATAGAGTTCCAGATACATACAGTAGGGGTGATACCCAGGGTGCATCGCCTGTTGAGGTGAGTCGCACGAGTAGTGGTGTGCTATAGGGAGCATAACCCACCGCAGTAAATGCCTATGTTTTATTTCCTGCTGATTTTTTGAGAGACACGTGTCTCATATGTACGGAGAACATAGACTCTATTTGGACATACACACTTATTTTTTGAGTGCCTCGGTGTGCCACACGAGATACATATATATATATATACATATTCCTATGGTTCATTATTGTGTTCTGAATGCTTCTATATGCTATTTTGATTACATGTTACGCAAATGTCTGTCTAATACATAGTTTGCTAATGCATCAGTTAACGTGTTTAATCTTCTTGGAATGTGTTGATATGTAATAAAATCAAAATTCCTTTCTAACAATTTAACATGTAAATACAACCTTAAAATCCGATGGTCTCTGACGGAATAACGCCCATTAAGCTGGTGGACAACAAGCTGAGAATCCAGATTCACAACCAATGTATGAATACCGAGGTTGATAGCCTCGGTCAATAATTTATTAACATAACTATATTCAACGACATTGTTTGTGGTGCATCCTAGACAAACGTCTTGAAGGTCTACTAACTCACCGTGAGGATCGTAGATTACCCATGCCGCAGAAGAAAGGTTGCAGGTACTGCCACAAGCACCATCAGAAAAACCAACGTAAAGTGTACCAGACATCTGCACAAGAAGCAAAAGACACAATAAGCGGCAATTATGCCTACACACCAAGCCAAACATGAAAACATACACACAACACACCTGCTGAAAACACACATATGTACAAATCAGAGTGCATGGGGTTCATGCATAATATTTTTTCAGATAAAGCCCATTTCTGGGCTTATCTAGAGGGTTCCCTTTATAATCAATCAGCTCATAGGCCCCTTTTTACAAAACTCACTTTACAATATAAGGCCCATGCCACATAGGCTCGAATTTGCCTGCCACCAGCTTATCGTTTGCTTGATCATAAAGCAGGACTAAATCTCCTTCAACAAAAGAATGAGGATGGACAGTATGATCAAAGTGAGTTTTCACTCTCTTCTTTTGTTCTTCGATAGCTAGAGAGGCTAGTCAACGAGTCTCGTCCAGCCACTCTAGGTAGAGAAGACGTTCTTCTACCGGAGTAGTGTTGGGGAGTAATTTGACGGCTAATTTCAAAGAAGGGATATCACACTCAATCAGAAGAGTAGCCTCTAGATCGTAAACCAATTGGAACGGGGTGAACTCGGTGGCATCCTTCACTGAAGTTTGGTAGGCCCATAAGGCGGAGAACAACATCAAGTGCCAGTTGGACTTGTGCATGCCGACGGTGCGTTGAAGAATCGTAACTAGAACTTTGTTGACAGCTTCTACTTGGCCATTGGCCTGAGGATAGTACAGTGTCGAGCTATCATGATGCAAACCTAGCTGGGTTGTTAACTCAGTCATCATATGATTACGGAAATGTTTTCCGTGACCAGTGACGCTAGCCTAAGGGACTCGAAACTGTGAAATAACATGATTAAATAAAAATTGCGCCGCTGTGTGACCGTCTTCAGATAGTGTAGGCATCGCCTCGGCCCATTTTGTGAAATAATCAACGGCAACGATGATATACCCATGCCCCTGGCCGAGCGAGGGTTACAGGTCATATAATCAATGCCCCATTTGGCAAAAGGGCCGATAATAACAACAGGGTGCAATGGAGCGGGAGGAGAAAACTGCTCGAGACAAGCAAGTATTTCCCGATGGGCATGGAGAAACGAGGAACGATGGTGATGGTCAGACCACGAAGGTTCCTTGAAAGACATGGTCTCAATAATCGCTTCATCAGAAGGAAAAATTTCCTTTAAAGGGTCTGAAGAAGTGGCATCTCCAAGCCAAGGGGATTGAACGTACGAGTCGAGAGCTCTGCTTGAAGGAGCAGATTCAGAGGAGGGAGCCGATGCAGAAACAATTTCGACGTAGTTGAGCTCGGCAGGACTCAACGGCATCTCATCACCCCAGGATTCTATCTGATCAGCGGGGGGAAGAACCCAAGGATTAGAGCGAACATAAATCATATTAATGGGAGCGATGTTGGGAGGTGGGAGCGAAAAAACACCCATAAGGGTAGGATCTTTAAAGAGCCCAACACCCACACTCTCACACGGAATGGAGGTATGCTCCACAAAAGGCATGTTGCCATCGGAGGAGGAGGAGGCAAAGAAGGACAGTTGGTCTACTGTGACGATCTTCCCCTGATGAGGAAAACGAATGACATGAAATAGAGATGAAGCCACGGCTCGCATGGCATATGTCCAGCTTCGTCCTAAAAGGAGGTTGTAAGTTAAATTGACATCAACAA
The DNA here is from genome assembly GCA_031772625.1 of Pinus tabuliformis. Classification (NCBI taxonomy): domain Eukaryota; kingdom Viridiplantae; phylum Streptophyta; class Pinopsida; order Pinales; family Pinaceae; genus Pinus; species Pinus tabuliformis. The sequence goes on along the minus strand of CM062818.1, from coordinate 1,390,752,931 downwards.
CTTCAACCTCCACTTCGACCGTCTTCCATTCCAAAGTAATAGGCAAGCGTTAGAGTATACCATGAGGACGAGACTCTCTCCCATCAAAGGCTTCCAAGGTCATAGGAGACTGGCTCAGAGTCGGAGAGCCAATAGCCTTCCAACAAGCAAAAGACATTATGCAAATAAAAGCGTCTTCATCAATGACAGTATGATGAATTGTTTTAGAATTGATGATGACCTGGATAAGGAAGGCAATTTGGTGAGGCAATCTCGATATATGACTGTCTAGGTAAAAATTGATCAGGTCTGAGTCGGCTGGGTTAATGCCATTGATAGCTGATAGCAAGGACTTCCTCTGAGAGGGGCAGCTCTGGAGAACTTCTAATGCAGACATAGCTAATGGAGCCTGGGCTAAGTCCTCAACGATGTTATAGTGCTGAGCAGCACAAGCATTAGGGTTGTATGAAGATTTTCGGAGCACACCTTTAGGAGGAGGTCGGATGACCGCTTCAGTGCTGGGTCGCTCAATATGAAGGGGACCAGAACTGGACAGAGGAGCACTAGAGGGGACCTCAGGCTCCTTCCCGGCAGGCGACGAATACTATTTTGTCCGAGTACTAATGTGGACGAGAATCGTCCCAGCCATAAATACCTGAGAACCAAAGGGAGAAGAGGATTGAGATGGATTAGCCACCATTTGAGTTTGCTGCGAGGGAAAAGGCTCTTTGAGTACGGTAGGAGTCCCGAGGGCACCTTTCAACAAACGACTAACTTCAGACCGCCTAGGGCAGTCTTTGGTATAGTGATCCTCGTCACAGATAAGGCAAGGATACTTAGGCTTGAGTTTGGTACCTTCCTTGGGTGGAGGTTTAGGGGAATCCTGCTTTGGTTGATCAGCCTTATTCTTTCCTTTCCCCTTCTTTTTCCCTTTCGAGGCTTTATCTACCGTGGTGGACTGGACGGCATTAACCTCGGAAGTGTTATTAGAATTGGATATAGCCTGAGAAGTGTTTTCATTTGAAGCATTCGACTTTTGCTTCCCAGGGTTCACGGAAGATTTCTTAGAGGACGGATTAACAGAACCAATGACGCCATCAACAGATGGTGTTGGCGGGGCTTTGGAAGTTCCGGGTCTCGGAGCATCAGGCAAATAATCATATAGTGTACCGGACTGGGAGTAAACCAAGTCAAGGTACTGAGCACGCGCAATAGCCTGCTCTTTAGTTACACATGCCCCCATAGCAATGTCCCATGCTATCGGATCGACAAATGAGATCGTGAACCAGTCGGTCAGAAGCTGATTGGGAATCCAAAACTTAATCAAACGGTGATGTCGTCTCCATTCATGGATATGATTGGAGATATGCATAGTCATTGTTTGTTTTAAGGATGTTAGGAGAAGTGTGCCCATCTCATATCAAATCGGCAACTGAAAATGAGTTAAAAATTCCATAGCCAATGAGTTAAAGTCCTGAAAAGATCCGCGAGCTAACTCAATATACCATTTAGCAGCAGAGTCAGTGAGGGTCCGTTGAAAAAGGCGAAGCCGGATTGAATATTCAAGCCACGAATTTGACAAACACCATAGATGATAAGTCATGACGTGGGCTTGGGGATCTTCGCTAGCTTTACCGTCAAACTTGGAACAATCACCGGGAATCTTAGTTGGAACCAGTGGCCAATACGGATTATGAAGAATAGGATCATTTGTCAGTTTGGACACATCTGGTAATTCCAACGTTGCTAAAAAGGGTAATTGAGGGTTAAAGGACATTTGAGGCCACGGGTAGGAGGTAGCACCAGAGTTCCAGCCAGCTGCTTGTTGCCCCCATTGATTTTTCCCAGACGGATTTGGCCCAGAAGGGCTCTGTCCATAGGGATTTTGTCCATAGGAGTTATAGCTGTAACTTGACGGTTGACCCTGGATCTGCCCCCAGCATTCCATTGATTACCAACTTGGCTCGCAGGAGCAACATATGGTTGCTGGTAATTCTGGTAAGGACTCACCTGCAGTTGTTGATAATTTTGGTATGGGGCAAATTGGGTTTGCCCTTAGGACTGCTGGAAACCATAAGGCGGCTGGGCTCCAAACTAAGCCTGGGAGCTAGGCTGCGTTTGATAAACAGGTTGAGATTGGGATCCAACTTGAATTTGAGGACCGGATTGGGTTTAGAGCCCAGACTGGGGCTGAAAACCGGGTGGAGCTTGAGAAGAAACAATCATTTGAGTGCCCGGTTGAGCAGGCCCAGACAGATGTCCTGGAGAGAATTGAGGCTGAGTCATTTGGCTAGAAGGTTGACCTAGTTGAGATTTAGGTTAACCCATTTGCCCAGAAGGTTGAATTTGCTGGGTATTAGGTTGCCCTTGCACAACTGAGGGTTGCCCTGATTGGCCGGATGGCTGAGCAGACTGGACAATTGGTTGGCCTGGCTGGATTTGAGGCTGACCAATTTGTCCAGATGGTTTACTAGACTGGACAATGGGTTGGCCTTGCTGAACGTAAGGCTGACCGACTTGCCCAGAAGGGTAGCCTTGCTGGACACCAGGTTGGCCTTGTTGTATGTAAGGTTGTCCCAGATTACTAGAAGGTTTCCCGAAATAGGTAAAGGAGGAACCACCAAAGGCCGAAGGTTGTCCCTGGAAGGGTTGTCCTTGTGGGCCTCCAGGTTGCCCTGGATAAGGTTGTCCGTAAGACGGCTGACCTTGATAGGGTGGTCCTTGAAAATTTGCAGGGGTACTTGGCCACTATGATAGGCGGTGGTACCCCAAGCAACGAACAACAAAACCGAGACCTCAACCGCAGGTTGAGATGGAAAAGGTCCGAGGTAATAAATATGAGCTCCTCGAGAATCGTAATAATGAAACGGATCTTGGGGATCCGGATTCTGAAGAGCTTGTAAATATTGATCGTATTCCCCCCTTGCTGGAATGGAACCAGAAGAAGGTGGGGCATTTAGTGTAGGATCAACAACCCCAGATGCCGATGCCGATGGGCCACTATTCGCCGTCCGGACGAAGGTCCAACAATAGTGGTCACAACTGAGGATGCAGTGACGATGCTAACAACAGGGGCTGAAGAAGCCACACAGACAGTTGGAATAGTCGGGACTGAGGTGACAGACACATTGTGAATTTGAGGAGTAAAAGGCTCCGAAGTCGGAGTGATGGTACGAGACCACATGGAACTCATAAGGGGAGTTCTAGAACCCATAATATCCTTCAAAGCCTTATAGCATAAAGGTAGCGTGACACCGAGAGGGGTGACACGGAAGGGTGAAGTTTCCATTGGGATAGGAATTTCACCGCTCGTCACAAAGGACTCTTCACTTGTGACAGGGGATGTGTCATCCATGTCAGAAGAAGACATTGGGACCGAGACACTAGGAGGAGTAACGGGAATATCTTCTTTGGAAGGCTCCCAAACGGGGTTCCAATGAATATCGTAAGACTCGTCCTCTGGAGCGCGAGAGTTGAGCGGTTGGGTACTCAAGATGACAGGAATAGTATCACTAACAGCCAGTACTTCGGAAGCTACAAAGGATGGAGACCCTTGGTCACTTGGGACGGGAGACGGGATCGGTGATTCCGCCAGGATGATTCAATTCAAAATCCTATGAAAACTAACGAGAAAGAACCCTACACAAGCTAAAACACAAACAAGATCTAACAGGGTAAATGTGAACGTGGCCAAATAAATTTTAAGACACAAGAACAGAAATTGACCTTTTTATCTTTAAAGAGTCAAGAAAAGGACGAAAATATGACTCTAGTCGCCTTCGAATATTTAATGAGCCTGAAGTGACAAGTGCTCAGATGGACCTTTTCTTTTAGGGAGTCCGAAAAGGAACGAAAGTGACTACTCTGGAGAACTAGGCAAAAGGTTTACCAAAAAACCCGTAAAACTGCATATACACCTTGGCAGTCATATGAAAACCAAGGACTTTCCGTACGGCAGTCAATCTTCCCGAATGTTGTGTTCGGTGCATTACGGTTTGCAAGGCGGCAGACACGACTTCCTAAGGATAAAGGATGATAACCTAGTGGAGTCTCCCAACATATACTCGATGGTACATGGAAGCACAATTCCGTACTAGACCGCTACTGAGTCACAGAAGGAGGAATCACCCAACCTTGAGTGAAAGCAATAGTGACTAATTTTAACGACGCTGGAGCATGTCTCTAGTCTAGACCTCTAAATAGTGTGCGTTATGTTCCAATGCATTGTTAGGTTTATTCAGTTCATTTTAGAGTTGATCTTGAATTATGTTTCAGTTTTCAGGCCTTACTGTATGTATACAACAAATCCTAGGATGCAGCCAGAATGAGCAGAATATCCTTTTACTTCAATGAACACCTACCTACAGGAGGGTAGAGAGATCATTCCGAAACCAAGAAAAACAAGATAAACAATGCAGTCACTCAATGCATACAAACATCAATTCCTAAAGTGCACAGGTACTACTAATGAGAGATTTTATCATTCGCTTTCCAATATGCAAACTTGAAATGCAAATTCACTTTCACTTTCGTATACCAAATAAATGCAATCTTATGATTTTGATGTCTTTAAATCTAAAAGAAACAAACAAGCAAGCGTGGAAAAACCGGTTGATCAAACAATGATCTATGTTCGGTAGTGAAAAGAAATCGAATCAATACCAAAGATTGGTTCAATAACGATCACTAGAAATCAACCAGAAACAAACGATGGGAAAGGTTGAATCAAACCAACAAGAAAGTTACAAACGAACCTTGGGCAAACCAACAACCAAGCCAATTGATTCAAGAACTTGAAAGAACGAACTAGGTCACACAGGAAAAAATGCAAGATTCATTCAACAGAGCCAAAGAATGAGTGCCTTAACTATAAACAGTGAAAAACAAGCTACTGAGCAAGACGAAAAAAAGTAAAGGATCAACAAGACTAGTGAAAGGAGGCAGAATTGAAAAAATCAATTCTATAGGAATCGTCACGAGTACAACACAAGCAACTATCGCTGATCAACAACTAGCTGTAGCAACAAAGCGATGTCGTCGCGGAAGTAGACATCTTTCCCGCGACATATCGATTTCAGAAGTCGTCGCAACTATGCGACGGTATTCAGCGACGCACAGGAATTTACAAAAGAGTGAGCGTGACGTCAGCGCTACTGTTAAGCTATTTTCCGCAATGATGTCAAAAACAATGACAGATGAACAAAAGACTCCCAAACAACAACCAGTAAATCTAACAGACAATAGAGGGATTTCCTAGATTGATCTAGGTGACCCAAAAGACTGATAGTTAATCCCAGAAATTCAAGAGAGACCAAATCAAAATAAAAACAAGAGCAAACAAGAGAAGAACATAGGAAATACTCCCCAGCAGAGTCGCCAACTTGTAATGCAGGAAAGTGTTCCCTTTGCGGACAGAGGCAACCCCTCTAGCCCTAGAGTGGGTCTAGTCACAGCAAGGATAGATCAACAATAGATTTCCTTAAACAGTCATAGTTGGAGGCCTACCTCAACTGGTGGTTGATGAAGTTCCATTGCGCTGCTCTAGCTTTCACTTCCTTCTCCTCAATGAGTGATCAACCTGAAACAATGCAAAGGAAATACAACAAAGCATGTAACCGGAAAACAACAATGATCTATTTACTCACAAAGTCAAGAAGTCATGACATATCAAGTAAATTACATACAAGACATAGGAAAACATCATTGATTGTATTAATAATGAAATAAGAGCAAGCTTACAACCAAAGTCTTGACGTCGCAAGCCTTCTCAGAGGGTCCAACCAGTGTATTTCTCAAGCATTCACTCTTTGAAGATGGATTCCCCGACACACAAAGTTTCTCTCTCACTCATAAGTTTTAGCACAAAGTTAAGGGCACTTCACAACCTTCCACAAGCTATTAACAATCCCACACTTGTCACACCCACACCAGCTATCTATCAAACTCAAAAGCACTAACAACACTGCTCAATCCAAGAATTTACCAACTAGCTGATCATAGCAATGGTGAGTGTTTAAATAGGAGAAGGAGTCTCCATGAAAGGTGGAAGAGAGAGCTTATCCCCAAGGAAGGTAGCACAAATGACAGAACTGCCATACCAGAGGAGGAAGGGTGACACAAACTATGCCAACAACCAGGACTGGAGACATCCAGAAGGCTTACTGTTGGAACAAATTCGCCCATTCTGGATCATCGTGAGTTTATAACTAAGCTTTAGCGCTAACATCACTAGTAGGCAATGTAGCCAATCAGACCGTCGCTAAAGATAGCAAGTAGCCTCGCGCTGGACCATGAAATCGGAGCGTCGCGGGAAACAGATGTACTTCCGTGCTGAAAGCACGGGTGGACTGTTTACAACCACTGTTCATCGCGTATATTAAGTCCATAGTCGCAATGAGGCAGAAAACTCAGAAAAAGTGGGTCACTTGGCAACATAAGAGAGCATTTGTTTAGTATGAGCATGTTTCACTGGGACACATGAAACAGTGAAAGGACTAGGGTGAAGGCAGTGACAAATTACTGTGTAACAATAACCCACCTTGTACGTTTAGTTGGGTGTAGTAGAGGGGTAGTGTCCCCCTTGCACATGGTCTCGGGCAGCGCCCCGGGACAATTTTTTTTGGACCCTATGTTAGGTGGGCAGACCTACCTATGGTTTTGTACATGGACTCCGCACATGGTTTTGGGCATGATGGTTTTCTGTCCATGGTATTTTGTAGATCCAGTTAAGGGAACTACAGTTATGTTCTAATCCAGGGTTAATGGATTGGGGTTTATGGATGCTTTAACATGCATATATATGTATTGTAACATTGAAAGGGATATAATGAAAAATCAATCTGGTAGTCTCGGTTTTAGGATATAGGAGAAAATATATGTTTTATGTTTTATCCCCTTGCCATTGTTTATTTTCTTTTTTTAGAATTCGTATGCATGTAATTTCTATATGGGGTTAAAACCTACACAAAACAAAACTCTATGCTTGGATCATAAGTTTCTTGTGCTTCTTGCCCGAAATGTAGCAGCGTAGGGAGATTGTTCCCTTGAATTTGAGGGTGAGGTGCACCTGAGGTGCCTGTGAAAATAAAGTTGGGGAAATTGATGTCTATGAAGATTAAGGCCCGTGTCCGATGGGACATGGTTGTTAATAGACTCAATGTCAATTTGAAAGTTACTATTGAAAAGTCTAAGGTGAACACGATGCTGTCCCGTGGCATATTTTTGTCCCTAAACTGAGATTCTTAATTATTTAATTGTTATTTGGATTTCTATTGGAAATTTCTTGAACTCTTATTTTGATTGTAAATTTTGAAAATATTTTAAAATTCATTGTACAACAAAAAAAAAAAAGTCGAATAAGTTATACAACCCAATGGTGCACTTTGATGTCAACCTATAACATGTCCTCTCTAGTTCAAATGGCGATGCTTTAAAAATAGTTGATAAAATTGCGCTTGCTAGTTCAAATGGCTATGCTTTTAATAGTTGATAAAACTGCGCTAAATTGGAGGTTTCAATTTTGACAAATCTTTTGGGCTTGTGCTCATGCTCGACAGTTTAAAAAAATGACACATCAATATGTTCTAAACACGACCTTTACAGAAACATAACATCAATATACATTTTAAATATTTAACAAATAGTTTTTCCATTATAAACCTCAGCATTAGAGCAAAAGGATGTACAACCGATAACAATATGGTCCTCACTGCAAACAGATAGATCTGGGATGATTCTCTGGAGTTTGGGAGGAAAAACTTAGTTGTCTCATCTCGTCAAGTCATTCCTTCCAAAGATGAGGGTACTGGTTCAGGAAGTTCCCATCAAACAATGGCTTCAAGAGATGAGGATTTTGGTTTGGAAAGTTCGTTGTACCTTTCGGTTTTTTTGCATTCGTATCTCTTTTAAATCCTGAACCAGCCATGGTCAGCATGAATGATTTTGTAAGAATGCATGACTGTTGGCGTGTTATTGGGTTTACAGAAATCTTTGTCAGATTTTCTCTAGATTTTCTCTAAATATGACTGAAATTTCTAATACTTTCCAGGCAATTCCTCCGGCTGATTAGACTACGTGAAATAATTCTACGAGAATTTGATACTCGGAAATTAATTTGGCGTGATGTCTAATTCTTAGACTCATGTTTCAAATAATTCGATCAGTGGTTGGAGGGATTTGAGCACCAACGCTTTTGTGTAGAACAAGTTAATTATTTGTCACATAGATAAAGAACATGAAATACTTCAACTATCCATTCAGCCTTATGATCCAAATGAGGATGTTTGGCTTGTGTCAGAAGGGATTGACTGTTGTTTTCATGTAAATGCCTCTAGATCAAATTTCATGGCCGTAAATGGGAATATGGTCATATATTATACTAGGGATGACCATGATTTAGTTTTTTCAAACATTGGGATTAACTTTAAAATATAAGCCCATATCTTCTCGAGTACATGATAGTCGAGAAAAATCGTGTTCAAAGATTTTTATTTGAGATTTTTCAAAACTAGGGATCTATGTTTATGAAAGATGGTTTATTTATTTGGGATTTTTCAAAACTTGGCATCTATGTTTATGGAAAATTGTTTATTTAAAATTTATATGGATATTATTTAACTAAATAAATAATGTTAATAATTATTAAATTTAAAATTGGTTTGTATTTTTGTATGTTAATATTTTTAAAATTTTATAAATTTGTGATTAAAAAATGGTATGAAAAGGATTATTATAAGATTATAAAGAAGATTGGAAAGATGGATATTGTGATAAATATTTTGAAATTGAAATGGAATTTGGATATTTGTTGCTTAGGGATTTATATATTGAAACATCTTGGTGTCATAGAAATGACATATTTTCTTGTTGCATAGTTCTATTAAAGAAAATGATATATTCTCTAGTATCATGTTTTTCAAATTGTCCAATACTTAATTTCACATATTATTTTGTTGCATAGTTTTACAAAATAAAATTACATATTCTCTAGTATGGTGTTTTGAAAATTATCCAATACTTAATTTCACTATAAATTTTAGAAAAAAAACATTTTTATTTTAACAATGACGATTTTTCAAATAATATTATATGTTATATTAAAATTAACCATAAATATTTTAGCAAATTTTAAATTGACAACTTATCGATAATTTACATCTAAACCAAAACTAATATTAATAATCAAATACTTAATAGTAAAACAATAACAACTGCTTGGACCTATTATTGAGAGCATGGTCACTTTTAATTACTTTTTAATTATGTAAAAAAAATATTAGGAGCACTATTATTTTTTATAAATAAAATTAAGTGGGTGGAAATATCTAATAAATAACAAATATTTTTGGTCGTCATTGAAAATTAACACATGCAATCAAACTCTCAAACTCTAAATTATATTGTAATAAATATATACACAATTATTTGAAAATTTCTCTATAAAATGTTATTGTTTCACTTTTATTTTTTCCTTCATAATTTTAATATTTACCATTTACCTAGTCACCCAATATATTCCTTCTCTAAAGCAATCTGATTAAACATTCATTGTATTGTTTCACTTTTTTCTTTCTTTCTTGATTTTAATATTTACCATTCAAGTTAAATGTCAAAATAATTTCCAATAATAAAATTACCTAATCACCCATTATATTCCTTCTCTAAAACACTCTAGTTAAACTGAACTATTGCTTTCCTACAAACACAAACATATCACTCAAACAATTGCTTTCATACAAATCAGAACTTTATACTTAGATCATAAGTATCTTGTGCTTCTCGCCAGAAATGCAGTAACATAGGTTGATTGTTCCCTTGAATTTGAGGGCGAGGTGCACCTGAGGTGCCCATGAAAATAAAGTTGGGGAAATTGATATCTATGAAGATTAAGGCCCACGTCTGATGTGGCATGGTTGTTGATGTCAATGTCAATGTCAAAGTTAGTACCCAAATGTCTAGGGTGAACATGATGCTCTTGTATGGCATATTTTTTTCCCGAAGCTGACATTCTTAATTATTTGGATTTCGATTGGAAATTTCTTGAATTATTATTTCGATTATAATAATTCCATTATTATAATTTTTCCATTATAAACCTCGACATACAGAAAAGTAATTTACAACCGATAGTTTTTCCATTATAGACCTCGACATACAGAAATGTAATTTACAACCGATAACAATATACGCCTTGCTGCAAACAGATAGATCTGGGACAATTCTCTGGAGTTTGGGAGGAAAAACTCAGTTGTATCATGGGAATCTGTGCTTCCCGTCAAACCATTCGTGCGAAAGATGAGGATACTCATTCGTGAATTTCATCTCGTCGAGCCATTCCTTCCGTTGATGAGGGTACTGGTTCAGTAATTTCGTCCTGTCGAGCCATTGCTTCCAAAGATGAGGATACTGGTTTGGAAAGTTCGTCTTGCCTTTCCGTTTTTGCCTTCATATCTCTTTTGAATTATGGACTAGCCATGGTCAACATCAATGATTTTGTACGAATGCAGGATCATGGACATGTTATTGGGTGTGTGCAGGGTTTTTAGAGGTCCATAATTCAGAGATCCAACATTTTATTGCTCCTAACATTTATGAGAAAAAGTGTGTGTGCCTACGAAATCGAACACTGGCCTGACCCCTACGAGTACTGTCTTAGATTGTAAGATATATGTTAAAGCTGGTATAAGAAGCGAATTTGGCTTTAGATCTGTTCATTTCTTTGATCCAATCTTGATTCACTAGTCTGATACCCATCACATGACCCGTACGATGTTCGGGGCTGTTGTAGCCTCTATCGATGGAAAATTCTATGTGTTTGGAGGGCGCAATAGACAATTGGATGATTGGGGTGAAGTGTGATGAGCCTAGGTATTGGAACAATAACGCTGCAACTTTCAGGGCTACCAACTTTATTTATCAAACCGGGGTTCATACAAACTTGGAGGTGACAGTGCTATATGCACAAGTAGAAGTGAAGGTCCTGCCTGTTGTCACTGTTTATAGAGTCAGAAGAAGCTTTAATTCTTTGATAGAAGGAGAGCAAACCTTATTCTAAAAGAGAGTTACTTCTACTGCAGTGATGAAGAAAACAACATGAAATGATAAACTTGCACCATAACCTAACATAATCAATCAAACAACTATGCTAAGCATAATTGCTAATTTAACATTAACCTAATGCTAATTATCTATGTTAAAGAAGTAAAAACATTAAAACTAGACTAAGGGTTAACAAAGAAACTTAGGCTAAATAGGGTTTTAGGCAGAAAAAGGGATCGGAGGTCGAAATCAGTGAAAGGAGGACATGAGGGAGCAACAACGCATAAGAACCGTTGGATTAATCGGGTGAAAGGTAATGAATGGTGGAGATTTGATCGTAGGAGGTTACGTAGGTAGATGAGCGAACATGGTTACTAACGGGATGGACAATTAAGATCTTATTGCGAAGGCTTTAAGTGAAGGGATGGACGAACAAGGGAGTAAAGCAGATGAATGGCGGCAATAGTGTCGCAAGGGATTAGGTGAGTGGATGGATGAATAAGGAACAAAGGAGATGAATGGCTGAGATTTAATCGTGTTGGTGAGGTCAAGAGATGGACGGGTGGCGCTAACAGGAGCGATGAACGAATAAGATCTTATCGCGCGGGTGAAGGCCAGATATGGATGGTGGAGAAAAGAAATGTGCAGAAATGAGGGAGCGGGTTTCTAAGGTGGAAAGTAGTTTCTCCCGCACCCTTTAGGCTGTAAGCAGTATTTAGAATTTTCACGCAATTAGCCTTACTGCGCGACACGTAGCACGAGAAAACCACTTTTCTCGCGTGCTCTCGAGCGGATAACTTTCATGCACTAATCCATGCGAGATTGCACGATAGCCATTGGATCAAGCGGAGCTAATCAACGGTGGAGATCGGCCAAGCTAGTTGGCAATCAGATAAAGCGACAGCCATCGGATCAGGCAAGGCAGATCGACGGTGGGGGCTTAAAGTGCCTAAAGTGATCGGGTGAAGCGACCCCCGTCGGATCAAGCAAGGCAGATCGATGGTGGGGACTTAAAATTCATAAAGTGAAAGGTGGACTTCACGCAAGGTAGCAGTTGAAGAAAATAGTGAATCAGACGGTGATTGTGAAGGTTTTTTGGTGATCGGACGACGAGGAAGCGATGTAGGGGGAACATGATGGAGGCAGTTTCAAAGGGAAATGACAGAAAAACCTAGTGTGGGTAAATAGCTAACTGCATTTAAACACCGAACTCCATAGCCTATGCAAGAACCAGAGACTATGTTTTTGGGGTTGCTAGAGGGTCTCTACCTCAAGTCACACTCCCAGAGGGAGGAGATGAGGCCAAGACACTTGCGCACAACCTGATATTAATATTTTCCTCTAACAAACCTGTGAATTAAAAACACAACTGAAAGTAAACTACAACAAATGTAGCTACCGAAACGGATGAACAGAAATAAGAAGTTATTCAAACAAATGAACAAAACCAAAAAATTGCTTAATCAAATGAATCAGAACCAGAAACTTCTTAAGAAAATGCATTAGCAAACCATGAAACTACTGAAGCAAATGAATCAACAAACCATGAAATACTTAAACAAATAAACATAATAGAACTATATGCTAGCATAATAGTACAGTAAAGAGGATTTGTGGCTGCTTGGGTCGGGCCCTAACCCAAGAGCTTTAGTCCTCGAAGTTTAACTCAGAGCTCGCTTAAACATAACTCATTTTTATTGCAAAAACCCTAGATTACAGAGCAAATTCACAAGTCTTTGCAGTTCAAAAATAAAATAGAGTTTTACAAATGAAGTCTGTATCCTGATGAGGTCCTAAGCCTCTCTACTTATACATCTGAAGTCTCCAACGACTTCCTTCCAAATTAGGGTGGTTTGGCTCCCAACTCAAAATAAATTGTTTTCTATCCTTTTCACTTGCTTGGTTGTCTTTTAGTCCTCATGATGTGGCTGTTTTCACTCTGAGCTGATGGAGGAATATTCAAATGGAGGGGTAGTAGATTAGGAGGATTAACCTCTTATAATTCCTCTACCTTGTCCCATTCGAGTCTTGACCAAGGTCTTTGCTATAGTTCTTTGTTTTTATCCTTTATACCTACATTTCTCCTTGCTTTTATCCTTTATTCATGCATTATATGCACATTAGACCACAAATCCAAATATCCAACTCTAACTCATTTCATAAACAAAATATAATCAAAAGTATGCAATAAGTTGTGAGAATAGTTATTTTGACTAAGCTAGGAGGTGAATTAAGGTCAATTAAGGCCCATATAATTACTCAATAATGAGACTCATCATCACCCCCTACTAAAAGTGTTGCTCATCCTCTGAGCAACTTAGTGGCTCTGGTAGCCTCTCTGACACCCCATGCTTCTATTGTGGTCTCTTCTTCTTGTTCATAGAAGCCTGCTTTCCTTTCTGCTTCTTCCCACTACCTCTTTTCCTCTTCTTCTTTTCTATGATCTTCAAACTGTGTGGCAATGTGTTCCATTTTTAGCAGACATGTATATTATCATCTCTTAGCAGCTTAAATATATCCTCAAATGTGAAATTACTTGCCCTTGGGCAGCAAGATATCTAAGTTCCAACTGACGATCATTTGCAATTAGATTATGGGTGCTGAGTAGGGCCATGGGATTTGATTGTTCAGCTCCGATGAAAAGTGTTTCATTTTGCTCTCTGGACAATATTCTTTCATCTCTGCAGCCCTTGCCTTCTCATGGTTTATCCATTATGCCAAAGCCATCAATTGTAGATCTCCTAGCTCTGCATTAGGATCCCAAATATTCATTGCTGTGAGGGTCGTGTCATGCAAGTAAAACTCAGCCATTTTGGCCCTATCCTCTAGTGCACTTTGATCATAAAGATCAATAAATTGTCTGCAGTCTTGAAATGGCATGGTGCTCCTTTTTGATAGTGTTTTAATATGAAATTGCGGTTATTGTTATTTGAGGTAAAGAGCATAGGATTTAGCTGGCATCCTACACTGTATGGCCTCCAAGGAGAGGCTGGCCATACATGTTAGCTGATTTTCCTTTTCCTACAGTTTTCCTCTCTGTTTTTCTTGTCTTCTTCCTTTTGCTATTCTTTCACATCTCCATCAGTTTCTTCCTTTGTTTCCTCCTCTTGTTTCAACATCATCTTCCTTGTCTTCTTTTAGCATGTTCCTCTGTATTAGTTTCTTCTTTACCCATCTCATCCCCATCTAGCTCTGTATCTTCTTCTTCTTGTTTTGCCTCCTCCTCACTAACATAAGGACTAACATCATACGTGAGGGTTTTGATTTCATCTTCTGTTGGTAAGTTTTTCAAGAGTGACCATGTTATGGGGATCCTGAGGCCTTGGAGGGCATCCTTAATGAGGAGCTTGATCAACCCATGGTGAACCAACCGCTGGAAATTTCCTTCCTTTACTTTGCTACTGGAGTCTATGAGTGATTGCATCAAGAAATAGGGTATGCTAATTCTTTGGTGAACTGGTGGTTCTACCCCAAATCTTAATTCTTCAAGCATTCTCAAATGGTTGCCATAAAAACACTGTATCTATGGACTCTTGCATTTTCTTTTGACTTATTAAAGAATTTCCTCTTTGCCACCTTTTCACTTATAAACCAACTACCTCTTAACCTTTACAACTTTTGATCAAATGATGCATATGAGTGAGTGAGTGGGATACATACATGTGGTCTTGATGCCATGTTGCAGTTGCCAAAGATCAGAGGTGATGTTGATGGTTTATTAGCTTTTGCAGGTGCCTGTGATTGAAGATATGATGTTGTTATTGTTGCCGTGGAGCTCTTTGATTTGATGTTGCTGCTGATGTGGAGCTCTTGGATTTGATGTTGTTACTGCTGTGGAGCTCTTGGATTTGATGTTGTTGTTGTTGTGGAGCTCCTAGATTACCTCTTGGAAATTTTTGGTGTATCCCTTAGAATTTATTGATCATGTTGTTGGTTGGTGTGGTGAGGATGTTGTAATGAATGGACAGAGGGAGTAGGAGTGTGTGTGGAAGAATGGATGATGGTAATGGTTGAGGTGATTCTGTTAGAAAACACAATCTTCACCTGAATTGAAGCAATGAAGTGAAATTGATGGAGGGCTGCATGGCAAGGAGTGGAGGAGAGGAATATATATGAGGCAGGGTTCCCTTTGGATTTTCTCTTTACTCGCTTGTCTTTTTCACCCACCTGAAAAAATCAATTATGTTTTTTTTCCCTTTTTATTATATTTTTTTTAAAGAAACACATAGGCTGCCTCAGAGAGGTTTTCACCCTAGATATCTGCCCTGGGTCCCTCAAGGAAGGTTTTCACCTGGGGATCTTCTTACTCTTTTTCATTTTTTTCAAATCCTTGGGCCGCCTCATGAGGTTTTCAACCCAAAGATGGGACTCAGGCGCCTCATGGAGGTTTTCACTTGAATCCTTATTCTTTTTTCTTTTTCAGTGACCTGATGAGGGAGGAGATGGAACTTGCTCCACCATCATCACTGTCTTATTAATGTGGTCAATGAACTCTTGTCTTGATAAAGGCCTCTTGTACATTTTCAATCGATGTTCATTAACTAGCAATGGAATGGCTTCTTCATCAATAGTTCTGATTTGTACTAAACCATTGTCATGGCATCTTTCCACATAAGGTCTGAGTAATCTTGTCCTTAGCTTTCCCTTGAAGTCTTTAAACCTGGAATCATATAACAATGCCCAATATCCTTCTTGAAATTGCTTTTCCTTGATGTGCTTGTCATGCCAGATCTTCCTCTAAAGCTGAACTATCTCTGTATGTAGGAGGGCCTGCATTCTGAATTCATCCAAGCCATTTAAATGTAACAACCTTTCTTTTTGTGCATGACTGAGATCTAAATCTAGTTGGTCTGCCATCCTCAATGTGTTATATTCAAATTTAATGGACATCACAACCTTTTTACCATAGCCCAGCTCATAGGGCGTAAATCTAGTGGTGGTCTTCCATGTTGTATTATAGGCCCAGGTGGCCTCAACTAGTCTCTATGCCGAGTCCTTTCTACTGTTGCTCACTACCTTGGTTAAGATGTTCTCTGGTGGCCTATTGGTTACCTCCACTTTCCCATTAACTTGTGGATGATAAGGAGTGGAAGTCCTATGCTTGATTTTGTGATGGCTGAGCAGTTCTTCAATCATGCTGGAGGTAAACTGGATGCCTTGTTCTGTGACTAGCTCTCTAGGGTATCCAAATTTGTATAATATATTTCCCCTTAGGAACTCGACCACCTTTTCTTCTGTTGCTGCCTTAATTGTTTTGGTTTCATCCCACTTAGTCAAATAATCAGTGCACATAATGATGTATTGTTTTTACTTTGAAGGAGGGTTGAGAGGCCCAATGAAGTCCATGTCCCACTTGTCAAATGGCTCGAAAGTCACTTGAGGTTGTAGGGGAATTTCATCTCTTGGAGTAAGATTTCCCATCCTCTAGCACCAATCACACTAACTAATAAATGTTTTCACGTCCTGATGAAAAGTATGCCAATAATAGCTTGCTTGCAACAATTTGAATGTTGTCCTCTTTGCTGCAAAGTGACCTCCACAAGGCCCATCATGACAGGTCAGAAGGATGTCAAAGACTTCCTCTTCCCTTACACACCTTCTTAAGATTTGATATGGGCCATTTTTGAACAGATTACCCCAATCCAGGTGAAGGGGGTGCTCTTTTTGACTATCTTGCTCTTTTCTTTGGAGGGCAAGTTTGGTGGGAACTGTGATGATACCAAATAGTTTGCTATATCAGCAAACCATGGGGAGAGAACTGAAATAGCAAACAAATGCTCATATGGTAATTGGTCATCCACCATTCCTTCTTCACCTGCAGGCATATTCATCCTAGATAGAAAGTCAGCAACAACATTTTCCTTACCAAGCTTATCAACAATAGTTAGATCAAACTGTTGTAATAAAAGCAACCATATTATGATTCTAACATTCACATCTGGTTTATTCATTAAATATTTGATTGCAACATGATCAGTATGCACAAATGTTTGATAGCCTGTAATGTAATGCCTAAATTTGTTCAATGAATGCACAACAGCCAGGAGTTCCTTTTTGGTCACAATATAGTTTAGCTCAACCTTTGATAGGTTCTTACTAATAAAATAGATGGCATAGGGAAATTTTTCCTCTTCCTGACCTAAGGTTGCTCCTATGGCTTTGTGTGAGGCATCAACATGAATATGAAAAGGGAGGGCCCAGTTTGGGCCTCTAAGGATTGGTGTAGTGGTTAACTTACCCTTTAGAATGTCTAAGGCCTTTTGACAACTCTTTGACCATATAAACTCAGAATCTTTGGCCAACAACCCAAACAGAGGAGAGGTCAACTTGCTGAAGTCCTTTATGAACCTTCGGCAGTATCCAGCCAATCCTAAGAAACTTCTGACATCTCTCTTCTTTTTTGGTGGTGGGACCCTTTAGATGATTGCTATTTTGTTTGGGTCCACATGTAGTCCTTGTTGAGATATTGAATGACCTAGCACAGTCCCTTCAATCATTAAGAATTCACATTTTTCTGGATTGAGAGACAGATTCATTTCAATGCATTTGTGTAATACTTTGCCTAGGTTAGTCAGGGCTTCTTGGAAATCACATCCATAAGGTGCAAAGTCATCCATATAGATTTCCACAGCATCATGTACTAATTCATCAAAAATACTCAAGACTGCTCTTTGGAAAGTGGCAGGAGGATTGCATAGGCTGAAAGGAAGAACCCTATAGGCAAAAGTACCCCAAGGATAGGTGAATGTGGTCCTATCCTGGTCTTCTGGGTAGATTTGGATTTGGTTATACCCACTAAATCCATCTATGAAAGAAAATAATTTCTTCCCTACCAGGCCATCTTGCACTTGGTCAATGAAGGGTAGGGGAGAATGATCCTTCTTTGTGGCTTTGTTCAACTCCCTATAATCCACACAAATCCTCCACTTATATTTTTTCTTGGGCACTAACACTAAAGGAGATACCCACTCATTGTCTGAGATAGGGTAGATGAATCCTGCATCTAGCAGTTTTTGTAGTTCTTCTTTGACTATCTCTTTAAGAGCTGGATTCATCCTCCTTTGTGGTTGCCTGACTGGCTTGCAACCTTCTTGGATGTAGATGTGGTGAGTACACACTGAAGGGTGTACTCCCTTCATTTCCTTATAGCTCCAAGCGAAGGCTTCTAGGTTCACTCTCAGCATGTTGCATAGCTTTTCCTCTTCCAAAGCAGAAAGAGATGGATTAATTTTCAAAATTTTCTCTAGGCCAAATTCTATGGGTTTGACACGGAGTGGGTTGGAATTGGCCAGGCACAAGTCAATTGGATGTTTTTTTTGGGTTTCCCTTACTTCTTCTTCTAATAGCAGGGAACTAGGAGTTGGATGTTGAAGCAGGTGTTTGATTGAATCATCCTCATCTTGTTGTCCTCCTCCTATGATTGCTTCCAAAGTATAAAGTTGGGCAAAATAGCCCCCATCTTCTTCCTCCTCCTCTAACCATAAAGGTAAATCATGCTCTAGAGAAGGTTGATCAGGAGGGTATAGGACTAATTGTTTGGACATATGCCCATTCTGGATGGTCATATTCCCCGCTCTGCAGCTAATGTAAGCATTAGATGTGGCTAACCATGGCCTCCCAAGGATGAGAGGGTAATCAGTAAGCTTAGCCTTAGGCTGGAGAACTAGGAAATATGCAGGGTATTCCTAGGAATCAATGGAGACCATCACATCCGCCACAATTCCTCAGGGATTACTGTGGAACGGTCTACAAGTTGTGACACTGTTGTGGTATTTCTATATGACCCTTGGAGGTTGAGTTTGAGCATGGTGTCCTTAGTCATCACATTAATGGCAACCCTCAGATCAATCAAAGTGTGTGGGACAATGGTGCCATTGATGTGTACATCTACTATAGGGCTTCTAGGGTCCAAATATTTTGGACATATCACCTGCCCCAACATTAATTCAAACAACTGCTCAATGAAATTAATGGTAGGGGAATCCCTTTTTCTTCTTCATGGATGCTTGAAGCACTTCTCCTTAATTATCTTGTTGTAAATGGGAACATATTTGATGGCCTGGAGACGGGGGATTTTTACACATATATTTTTCAATTCTCCCAGAAGTTTAGTTTCTTTTGGGGTAGGCTAGAGTGGTTGGGCTAATCTTTGAGGAAAGGGTGGATTTAATTTAAGGTTGCTTTCCTCTCTTTCTTCCTCAACCTCCCTATGTGGAGAGGGAGGTTGGTTATCAAGGAGAATTCTCCCTGATCTTAGGTTGATCTAATGGATTTCTACAACATAAGCTAGGTATGATGCCTCTCCATTATATGCTTGTTGAGCCTGCCTATTGTTTGGGTTCGGATTTGGTTGGGCAGGCATCTAAGGTTGCTTGGGTGGAGCATCGTGCAGGATTTGTGGTTGTGTAGGTGGTGTAGGCAATAGGGTTGGAACATTGTTGAATTGGGTCCTGCACCCCTGGGGTGGGCCATTCCAATGATGTTGTGGTTGAACTTAAGGTTGAAATAACTAATTGGCTAGCTAGGATTGACACTGAGATGCATAGGACCAATGAGGGGGTGTAGACGAGGAAGGATGAGCAGGGGGCCCCCAAGAAGGCATAGTTGTGGCTTGGTTGGGGTTGTAGTATGCATGGGATGGCCCTTGCATACCCTGTTGGTATGGTCTAGGCCTAGGAGGTCTCCTTTGGTTGATGTAGCAAAGCTGCTCAGTGACCCCTTCAGCTCCTTGATATACAACTTTGAGTCTAGGTAAAGAATGGCACTTGTCTGTGGAGTGGTTTTCTTCACAGACTGAGCAAATCTTAATGCAATTTAATGGACATTTGTTCCTAGGATGCCTCCTGGTGCATCTAAGACAAAATATGGCCAAGGCTCTCTATGCTTCCTCTTACTATCTTTTGATGTTCATGGTGTCCAATTGCAAGGCAAGGGTTTGCATCATGGCACTTTTGAAATCTTCCAACATATTTCCAATTTCACCTTTGATGGATAAGTTAGAGGATGATGTACTGGCCATAGGTTGACTACCCCCACCCTTTTTCCTGGTTGCCTTAGAATGGTTTCTAATGACAATATTAATATCTTCATAGGGTAATTGGTAGAAATCTCCTCCTGCTATCATATTTAAGGTATCCAGAAGATCTTCCCTTACTCCTCTAAGCAAGACCAGCTTTAGTGACTCGGTGTCAAGTGTGCACTTGGCCCTTTTGTAACTAAGCTGGAATCTTTCTTCATAGTCTTCTAGGGATTCATCCTGACCTATGGCCATCCTAAAAATCTCTTATTTAGTGTATTTTGACCTACATTAGTCCCTATATTTGTTGTTCAAATCCTACTGCATCTGATCCCAAGTTGTGATGCTATCTCTAGGTAAACCCATGAACTGGCGCAATGTTGCATCCTTGAGGGTAGATGGGAATAGTTTTAACTTTTTCTCATCATCTGTATAGTCATAGGTTCAACATATAACAACAAATTCAAATAGGAAAGTGTCAGGGTCCTCTGTGGTCAGGCCATGGAAATGAGGTTGAGCAGAGGGGCTTATATTCTTCATCTTAGTGTCCCATTTGGTTTCCCTAATGGGGAAGGCACTCTCAATTCTCTCTCTATCCCAGCCATTGGTTCAGTAAGAATGGTTTCTTCCTCTTCTTCTTCTTCTGTAGGTTCCTCAAATAGGTAATTTTTCTCACCTAAATAGTCTTCCAATTCACCGTTACTGAAGAAGAGAGAAGGTTGCTTATTGGATGCAGTGGGGGTATTTGACAAGAATTTTCCTGAATTGTCCCTAATCCTATGAGGCATGAAAGGAATTTTTTTTGGGTTGTTGTTTGTAAGATTTTGTTAAGCTAGAAAGTGCTTGCAGAATGGAAAGGAAAGCAAATAATGGCAACTGAAAGAAAGAAAGAAATTAGACTACTTTTGCAGAAATAAACTAATGGAAGAAAGTTGAAGACTAGAAGTAGAACAAAAGAAAATTTGGAGACTAGAAATAGAAGAAAGCAGTAATTTCTTCTACTTAGACACCTCCCTAGCAATGGCGCCAAAAATTGATGAGCCTAGGTATTGCAACAATAATGCTACAACTCCCAGGGCTACCAGCTTTACTTATCAACCCGGGGTTCATACAAACTTGGAGGTGACAATGCTATATGCACAAGTAGAAGTGAAGGTCCTGCCTGTTGTCACTATTTATAGAGTTAGAAGAAGCTTTAATTATTTGATGGAAGGAGAGCAAACCTTATTCTAAGAGAGAGCTACTTCTACTGCAGTAATGAAGAAAACAACATGAAATGCTAAACTTGCACCATAACCTAACTTAATCAATCAAACAACTATGCTAAGCAGAATTGCTAATTTAACATTAACCTAATGCTAATTATCTATGTTGCAGAAGTAAAAACATTAAAACTAGACTAAGGGGTAGCAAAGAAACTTAGGCTAAATAGGGTTTCAGGCGGAAAAAGCGATTGGAGGTCGAAATCAGTGAAAGGAGGACGTGAGGGAGAAACAACGCATAAGAACCATTGGATCAGTCGGGTGAAAGGTAATGAACGATGGAGATTTGATCGCAGGAGGTTACGTAGGTAGATGGGCGAATAGGGTTACTAACGGGATGGACGGTTAAGATCTTATCGCGAAGGTTTTAAGTGAAGGGATGGACGAACAAGGGAGTAAGGCAGATGAACGACGGAGATCATGTCATGAGGGATTAGGTGAGTGGATGGACGAATAAGGGAACAAAGGAGATGAATGGCTGAGATTTAATCACACTGGTGAGGTCAAGAGATGGACGGGTGAGGCTAACAGGAGTGATGAACGACTAAGATCTTATCGCGTGGGTGAATGCCAGAGATGGACGGCGAAGATCATATCACAGGAAAAGCAACATGTAGAAATGAGGGAGGAGGTTTCTAAGGCGGAAAGTAGTTTCTCAGGTGCCCTTCAGGCTGTAAGTAGTATTTATAATTTTCATGCGATTAGACTTACTGTGCAACACGTAGCACGAGAAAACCACTTTTCTCGCACGCTCTCGAGTGGACTTCGTGCACTAATCCGTGTGATATTGCACGATAGCTATTAGATCAAGCAGGGCTGATCAATGGTGGAGATAGGCCAAGCTAGTTGGCGATTAGATGAAGCGACAGTTGTCGGATCAGGCAAGGCAGATCGAGTTGGGGGCTTAAAGCACCTAAAGTGATCGGGTGAAGCGATAGCCATCGGATCAGGCAAGGCAAATCGATGGTGGGGACTTGAAATTCATAAAGTGAATGGTGGACTCCACACGAGGTAGAAGTTGAAGAAAATAGTGAATCAGATAGTGATTGTGAAGGTTTGTTGGTGATAGGACGACGAGGAAGTAATGTAGGGGGAACGTGTTGGAGGCGATTTCAAAGGAAAATGACAGAGAAAACCAGTGCGGGTAAACAGCTAACTGCATTTAAACAACGAACTCCATAGCCTATGTGAGAACTAGAGATTGTGTTTTTTGGGTTGCTGGAGGGTCTCTGCCTCAAGCCATGGTCCCAAAGGGAGGAGATGAGGCCGCGACACCTGCGCACAACCTGATAGTAATATTTTCCTCTAACCAACCCGTGAATTAAAAACACAACTGAAAGTAAAGTACAACAAATGCAGCTACCGAAACAGATGAACAGAAACATGAAGCTATTCAAACAAATGAACAGAACCAAAAAGTTGCTTAATCAAATGAATAAGATTAGAAACTTCTTGAGCAAATGCATTAGCAAACCATGAAACTACTGAAGCAAATGAATCAACAAACCATGAAACTACTTAAACAAATAAACAGAACATAACTCTATGCTAGCATAACAGTATAGTAAAGAGGAGTTGTGGCTACTTGGGTCGGGCCCTAACCCAAGAGCTTCAGCCCTCAAAGTTTAACTCAGAGTTGGCTTAAACATAACTCATCTTTATTACAGAAACCATGGATTATAGAGCAAATTCACAAGTCTTTGCAATTGAGAAATAAAACAGAGTTTTACAAATGAAGTCCAAATCCTCATGAGGTCCTAAGCCTCTCTACTTATACATCTGAAGTCTTCAACAACTTCCTTCCAAATTAGGGTGGTTTGGCTCCCAACTCAAAATAAACTGTTTTCTATCCTTTTCATTTGCTTGGTTGTCTTTTATTCCTCATGATGTGGCTGTTTGCACTCCGAGCAAATGGAGGAATATTTGAATGGAGGGGTAGTAGATGAGGAGGATTAACCTCCTATAATTCCTCTACCTTGTCCCATTTGAGTCTTGACCAAGGTCTTTGTTATAGTTCTTTGCTTTTATCCTTTATACTTGCTTTTCTCCTTGCCTTTATCCTTTATTCCTGCATTATATGCACATTAGAACATAAAGCCAAATATCCAATTCTAACTCATTCCATAAACAAAATATAATCAAAAGTATGCAATAAGTTGTGAGAATAGTTGGTTTGACTAAGCTAGGAGGTGAATTAAGGCCAATTAAGGCCCATATAGTTACTCAATAATGAGGCTCATCAAAGTGTATGATGTATCTACTAATAAATGTACACCTATGCTAATACATGCATCCAAAGTCCTAAATGAAGAAGATTTAGTAGGTCTTTCCCCACTATGGATGTCTGTTATTTTGGGAAATAAAATAATTCTACAAGGATTTGGTACTGGAATTGCATTTGGCGTTACGTCTAATTCTTGGATTCATGTTTTAAAGAATTTGATCAGTGGATGGAGGGATTTGAGCATCGTCGCTATTGTGGAAAACATGTTAATTACTTGTCACGTGGATGGACAACATGAAATAATTCAACTATCCATCCGGGCTTATGACCTAGATGAGGATATTTGGCTTGTGTTACAAGGGATTGACCATAGTTTTGACGAAAATTCCTTTAGATCAAATTTCATGGCTGTGAATTGGAATTTGATTATATATTATACCGGGGATGACAATGATTTAATATTTTTAATCATTGAGATTAATGAAAAAAATTGGATGAATGTTAGGGTCAATCTTCTATGGCAATCCAAGTTTCCTATAACAATAATAATTGGGCCAGGTAAGGTTTCTATGCATCAAGGTAGTTTTTAACTAAATATTAATTGACCAACTATAACTTCATTATTTAATTTATTTTTGGTAATTACAAACCCTTTTCTCTGTCTTTTCTTTTTTGGCGTTAAAGTGCTTAACCTACCAAATTTTAATTGATCAACTGTAGCTTCAATATTTAGTTTGTTTTCAGTGATTACTCACCGTAATCCCTTTTCTCCATGTTTTTTCAGGGGTGAAAGTGTTTTCCTAGCCAATTTATGGTGGTTACTAACCCTAATCCTTTTGCTCCATCTGTTTTCAGGCATGGAAGTTTTTTCCTGGCTAGCCTTCCTGGAACCACATTGGTCAATTTTCCATAATTATTTTGAATCATGGGTCAATTGATAAATGAATTATTAGAACCCTTTGCTTGTGCTAGAAGGGATTGACCATAGTTTTCATGAAAATGCATTTAGATACAATTTCATGGCCATAAATGGGAAGCTAGTCATATATTATATTGGGGATGACAATGATTTAAGATTTTCAATAATTGAGATTAACGAAAAACTTTGGAAAACTATTAGGGTCAATCTTCTACGACAATCCAAGTTTCCTATAACAATAACAATGATAATTAAGCCAGGTAACGTTTTTATGATTTTATTTAGTTTTTAACTAAATATTAGTAAAGGTCCTAAACATCGGTCAATTTTCCAGACTTATTTTAAATCATGGGTCAATCAATATATGAATTATTAGATCCCTTTTCCCTGTATTTTTCAGGCATGAGAGTGTTTTCAGGCCAACCTTCTAGGAACCAATGAAGGCTAAAAGTTCCTAATCATTGGTCAATTTTCCAGACTTATTTTGAATCATCGGTCAATTGATATATGAATTATTAGATGAGCGAAAACTAATACTATCATTAGGAAGGCATGCAGAAATTCATTTTAATTATAAATTCGCTTTTACATTGCATGTTTCTTCACCAATTTAAATATAGAAACAATGATAGCTTATGTTAATTTCAGTAAGTTTTACATGAGATATTTCTTCATAAATTTAAATATAGAAACAATGATACCCTTATGTTAATTTCAATAAGATTTACTAATATAAAGATAGAGATACTTTTATGCTAATTTCAATAGGTTTTACTTTTTACTTTGGATGTGTTTTCCCAAATTTAAATAAAATGGCACAATAATACTTTATGTTAATTTTGATAAGCTTTACTTATAGTTTCGAACTATTTTACTTTTTACTTTGGGTGTTTCATAAATTTAAATATAAATACAATGATACCTTTATTAGTCCCTGCCATCTGGCAATGGCCAGGGACTATAGTAATCGAAATGTCGGGCATAAGCATTAGTTCAGCTGCTTAACAATAAGCAATAACCAAAGTTTGTAATCAAGCTCGTAATATTTTACACAGCAACCTCTTCCACCATCTTATTTGGCCTCTTCCCGAGGCGGGGAGGCAAAAACATAGGTTATATTCATTAGTTTACTTCCCGTTTACTTCCCATAAACTAACAATTGAATTAATGCTAACATTAATTCTGTAACTTTTAATGTTTATTATTTTTTCATTGCCTACGTTTTATAAAAAGGTTTTATAAACTTTGGTTGCTGCATGAAGATGGGAAGACAGGTAGCTTGCATGAAGTTGAGTGTGGCGAGAGGAGGGCTCATGGGCGTGGCGAGAGGAGGCCTTGCATGAAGATGCCCATGCATGTACTGAATCGACCTATTCGGCAATCTCCTTGCTTGCGGGCGCGCTGGGATCGTAGTCTATTTAGGATCTCTTCCTTCTCGTAAGCCATCTCTGAGGCTGTCTCAGCTATCTTGACTATGCCACAATGGAAGAAGCTGCTCGGTTCCTGCAGGCAACTTTGACAGGAATCCCAGTTCAGCCTTCATCGTCTAGAGATGGAAGAAGCTACTAGGTTCTTGCAGGTGACTTTGACCTGTAGGTGACTTTGACAGGAATCGTCTACAGAAATCGTAAGTAGCATCAATGAAATAGAGAACGCTGTTAAAATTCATTTTCATACTAATTCAGTCGGAAACCAGCTTTGAAGTCTGAATGCTGACAATGGATATGTATGTAATTCATATTAAACGAAATATAGCACTTGTAATTAACCTAAAATTCTTTTGGATGCTACAGGTATACAAATTGATTATGGAGAACTGCAGAGCGAATGCAAAATACCTGACAGAAACCTTGAAAAGACTGAGCGAATGCAAAATACCTGACAGAAATCCTTGAAGAGACTAGGAGGATTTCATTCCTTCGGTAGCCCCTGCGTGGGAGATATATGCTTTGAGAACATCATTTCTTCTTCTGTTTCATATGCAATGGCCCCTACAAGCTATTGACCCTCGGTAGCTCGATGGCCCAGAGGTGTAAGTGCAGGTAATAGGCGAACTGTCTCTGGACCTAGAACTGGAACCCATGCCTTTGCTTTCTTAGCTGTTGGGCCAACATACGCGGGTTCAATCAACTGCCAGCTAACAACATGGATTCAACTGGTTGTGCTGCTTACTCTACCTTCGCTCTAGCTGCGCGGTGCTGCTCTGCTCATCTATATCTGCAGTCAAGACTAAGTGGTAGGCGCTGCCCTTCTTTCCTCCCCGCAACAACTTGAATCCTCCTTACATGCTGAAGAGATCATACATCACTAGACTAATTACAATACTCCAATTACTTTTAAAGATGCTTCTACTTAATCTCAAGCTTCACAAAACCTTCCGCATGCCAAAGGCTCAGAATCCTTCCTTCAGCCATGGAAGGAAGCCAGAGGCACAAGATTGAATTGCTCCTCTCTACCCTTCAAGGACCTTTTTGTTGCCCACCACGACAGGGCAGGTAGCGTTCTAAGCATAGTGATGACTCACACTTCCCTTGATTGCTCTGCAAATTGTCAATAACACTGACACCGACTTAATTAAGAGCGCAATTCATCATCAAAATTAGGCCGAAGAGCACAGATGTTGAGGACAAGTGTGATTAAATACCTGACAAAACTGCCATGTCCATGGCTACCCACAACCAGAAAATGTGCCCCCAATTTGGCTGCGGCTTCACATATCCTCTCCTTGTCCTTGCCAATGACGACATGGATTTCTGCCTTCATACCATATCGATTGCAGATATTGATAGCTCGCTTCAATATCCTCTGGGTCGTCTTCTTTGTTTGCAATTCAAGAAGTTCAAACACATGATTGCTAGGAATATATGTTGCACAATATATACAGACTAATATCAGAAAGAGATGTAAATGACTAAGGGATTTCAAGAATCAATTGAATTATTATCTGAAAGCATGTTGTTCAGAGGAGATCATAGGTTAAGAAGTGCTCCATCCAGACATTCAAAGGAGAAAACATAGGTTGCAGAGCACTATATCTGGATATTTACGAAGTGCATCTCACGGCCCTGCAATTCCCGTTATCTAATTCCTATGAGACCACTCAGATATGAATGTAAAACTGAAAGACTTGAAACGTGACCAAAAGTATAAAACTAAGCATTGCTGCCAGCCTGCATGGGCATTTGAATGCATATTGACTAAGTGTCAAGCCATATATGACATTTGTTGAAGGTGATTTCTTAAACGTGCTTTGAGGGTTGTGGTACTTTTATGAGGTATCTTCTTCGCCACCTGTCATCGCAGCGTGGAGTAGCAAGATCACCCTTTCTCGCATGGAGTCGCGCATGCCAAGGGCGGAATCTGGGACATTCAAATATGGGAAACACATTCTTCAGCACTTATGTAAACCAAAAGTCAATCCCAATCCCAGACGTTCCACTCATTAGAGCTTAGTTTCCTTTTGAGGCTTAATGTATTTATAACGTATTAATAGAAGAGTTTGTTCAAACATTAGCATGGTCATTAACCAAATAGATCATATGAAAAAAAGACAAAGATAGTCACATGATTTTGGGCATAGTACTTAAGGTTTAAATCACCACTCTAACCAATATTCCAGTGTATTTGCGTGAATTTGTTTTAACAACAAGACTACCATATGACCTTTCAGATTGAGAGCAATCCAGCCGGGTGTGAAGCTCTACAGGCCTTTCATTGAATTCCTTCTTTATCGTTCGTTTCTATTCTCTAAAGTCCGATCAGCCTGTTCACTAATTCCTTATTCTGGGCTCCCTATTAAGGCACCCACCTGGTTGGAGGTACCCAGGTCAGGTTGTTCCGGTGGATCCGAAAAAGCTTATTATAGGGGGTGTTTATTATAAGAGAACCCGTAGTTGGCATGGTTCGAGTCATCATGTCCGTGTTCTGGAACTGGCAATTCTCTTTAGGCAAGTATATGAATTATAGCGCTCTCCCCTGAAGCAAGATATGAAAGCAAAGACCAGACGAGCAGCTTACATACTTGTCCATAAGGCCCTTACAAATCGTTACACACTGTCAACTCAATTCCATTTATCGGCGTTACAATTACGTTCACCGTTCAGCTGTTTATTATACCGCATACTACGGTTAAAGTACTCCAACCTGTAATAATGTATTACACATAGCCTGGTAAGCGATCTACCATGCATAAGTTATATATACAAAGTGTAATTTGATCAATGACAGTACGTTGAGCCAAGTTAATATACCTTGCACATTCAGCGTGTTAACCATGTGAAAAGTTGTAGAATTACTAAAAAAGGAGATTCATTCCAGTATGATAAGAGCTTAATTAATGGTCAGGAATGACGGTCCTTAATGAGCCTAACCAGTACTCTTGCTGACTGTTACGTGTAATGGCAAGTATGTTCCAGATGAAAACGCTGAGCTTTAGTTAGAGTGTATTATGAACACGAAGTACAATGCAGCTTAAAGAGTGGAACGCGTTGAGAAAACCCTTATTATATTTGACTCTACATCTATGTATATTATGACAGGTACTAGATACTAGTATCAGTAACAACTTTACAAGTTCATCCGCTCGGAAAGCTTAATGGTTAAGCTCAGATAAGTGCTAGATGTGAGCCTAATTAGTCCATGCATGAATTTACACTTCAGCTTATCACAATATTAGCATGGTATTGTTTATGTTTTATGCGAGTCATCACATATCGATTCCAGGTTGTAAATTCTTATTGTTTCCATGATTTACATTGTAAGGAATAGTGATGCATGTGACTTTTCAGGTGATGAAATACTCTTGTCTTTCTTTAAGCAATCTGTTTTACCAGTAATTCAATCACACGTAATAGCTTAATTTCTGGCTAGCAGCTCTTCACGAATAGAAATTAATGGGTTATATTACTACGCCCTTGATAGTAGACATCGCGTCCATGCTTTTACTTAATTTGTAATCATGGTAAGACAAGAGTGGTTAGTTTCATTATCAGAACATGGTTTACGTGTTACTAAGAAAACGTTATCATGGTCGACAAATCGAGTTCTCTATTATCCAGGGGTAACATAGTCGTGATTACAGCTTACTATTGACCTGGCTGGATACCTTTTATGACTTAGTCACCATTGATTACGGCTTCATTGTTCAAGCTCGTGACTATTCCACTATTTGACTCTGTTACTACTTAATAATTGACAGAATATGGTATTTACTGGTTACTCCGTAGACAGCAGAGTATTTCTCCAATGATTCTACTAACCCGTGTAGTGTAAGATCTAACCGCACATGATTACTTCAACGTGTAGTGGTCTCATGTAACTCATGCTGCTTTCAGTCATTTGCATGCTACACCAGTTCTTACTTATGGATTGCATGAACCTATTACTATTACGACCTTAGATGTGAATGGTAAACTTGATCAATACAACTTCGGTAGAAGTGCGTAGCTAGTTCCAGTTAGGGAAACATCCAAGCATATCTAGATAGAAAATGGCTAGTGCATGATACTCAATCAACTAAGCATGAGTGCTTCCATATAATAAAGAAGTTTTACTAACATATACGTCTAGTGTTTTATCATGGCAATTCTAGGAGGAGTAATCCTACATCACTTATGCGGCAGTGCCTCCGGGGTTTCGATGAGAGCCCTCTAATTCTCTCTCCAGCACTTCCAGACACGCTATGCAGAGGAACAAGCACTTGAACGACGAGAGGCCAAGAGAACTGGGCAACCCAGTCTTCTTATACCGAGGAAAGACGAGTGGGCACTACGGAACCTTCTTCTGCGGAACCTACGGTCAGAAACTATGGGTACTCCATTTGCAGGAACCGAACTCCATTGAATCGACAACTAATAGATCTCGCCGCCCAGCGCTTTCCGAATATATATATAGAAGTCAGTAGCAATTAAAGTTGTGGTCTACAGACGCAGGAACACTGAAGAACCTGCAACATTTTGAGACCTATGCTGATCTTCAATGGGAATTGGCTGCAGAGGCTGGGCATAGACTTTTTCTGCGGCAGGGACTTGCTGCCACGCAACCATCTTGTTTTAATTGAGATAAGCTTTACTTTTAGGTTCGAAGTTTCTTCCGAAATTTAAATATAAAGGCAATGATACTTGTATGTTAATTTCAATAAGCTCTATTTTTACTTTTGATGTTTTTCATAAATTTAAATATAAAGATAGTCATACTTTTATGTTACTTTCAATAAAATTATTTGGCCCCAAAAAAACTATAAATTATAGAAGATTTTATTTTATATTTCTAGTAATATTTTTAGCATTTTTTTTTTAATTCTTTAATGATATTAAATAAGATAAATAAAATATATCAAATAAAATGTTTTTTATTAAATCTTTAACTTTAAAATATAATCCTATATCTTCAAAGGTACATGCTAATTGATAAAGAAGTTTTCAAATATTTTTATTTGGGATTTTCCAAAACTAGGGATCTATGTGATCTATGCGTATAGAAGATTGTTTATTTAAAATTTTTATGGATATTATTTAACTAAATAAATAAATATGATAATTATGAATAATTATTAAATCTAAATTTAGTTTTTATTTTTGTTTATTTTTATTATTTTTATTATTTTAATTTTTGTGATTAAATAATTGTATTAAGAAGATTATTACAAGATTATAGAGAAGTTTGGAAAGATGTATACTATGATAAATATTTTGAAATTGAAATGGAATTTGGATATTTGCTGCTTAGGAATTTACATACTGAGATATTTTGGTGTCATAGAAATGACATATTCTCTTGTTGCATACTTTTATAAAAGAAAATGACATACTCTCTAGTATCATGTTTTGCAAATTGTCCAATACTTAATTTCACATATTCTCTTGTTGCATAGTTTTACAAAAGAAAATGACATATTATCTAGTATCATGTTTTTCAAATTGTCCAATACTTAATTTCACTATAAATTTTAGAAAGAATAAAATATATATATATATATATATATATATATATATATACAATGAAGATTTTTCAGTTTTTCCTTCCACTTATAATTTCTAATTTTTTGTGTTGTTTGATTTTTTATCACATCACCATATTGATGCAATGATATTTTTATTTAACTATGACAATAATTGAAAATAATACTATATGTTATATTAAAATTAACCATAAATATTTTAGCAAACTTTAGATTGACAACTTATCAAGAATTTACATCTAAACCAAAACTAATATTAATAATCAAATACTTAATAGTAAAACAATAATAACTTCTTGGACCTATTCTTGAGAGCATTACCACTTTTAATTACTTTTTAATTATGTAAAAAAATATTGAGAGCACTATTATTTTTTATAAATAAAATTAAGCAGGTGGAAAAGATCTAATAAATAACAAATATTTTTGGCCGTCATTGAAAATTAACATATGCAATCAAACTCTGAATTATATTGTGATAGATATATACACTATTATTTGGAAATTTCCCTATAAATTTTTTATTGTTTCACTTTTTCTTTCCTTCATAATTTTATTTACCATTTTAGTTAGATGTCAAAATAATTTCCAATAATAAAATTACCTAGTAACCCACTATATTCCTTCTCTAAAAGAATCTACTTAAGAATTCATTGTATTCACACCTTCAAAATAACTCAATGATTGCTTTCATACAAACACAAACATATCAGTCAAACAATTCCTTTCATTCAAACAAAAACATATCACTCAAGTAATTGCTTTCATACAAAACACAACTCTATGCTTAGATCATAAGTGTCATGTGCTTCTCACCCGAAATGTAGCAACGTAGAGCGATTGCTCCCTTGAATTTGAGGACGAGGTGTGCCTAAGGTTCCCATGAAAATAAAGTTGGGGAAATTGATGTTTATGAAGATTAAGGCCTGCGTTTGATAGGGCATGGTTGTTAATAGACTGAATTTCAATGTCAAAGTTACTACTGAAAAGTCTAGGGTGAGGATGATGCTCTCTTGTGGCATATTGTTTCCCTAAACTTACATTCTTAATTATTTAATTCTTATTTGTATTTCAATTGGAAATTTCTTGAATTCTTTTTTCGATTGGAAATTTTAAAGACATTTTAAAATTAATTTTACATCAACGAACACAAATAAGTTATATAACCTAATGGTGCACTTTGATATCGACCTATAGCATGTCCTCTCTAGTTTGAATGGCGATTCTTTAAAAATAGTTGATAAAATTGGGATCCCTAGTTCAAATGGCTATGCTTTAAATAGTTTATAAAACTGTGCTAAATTGGAGGTTTCAATTTTGACAATTTGTTTCGGCTTGTGCTTGTGCTTGGTGGTTACAAAAGATGACACATCAATATATTTTAAAAACGACCTTTATAGAAACTTCACATCGATATAAATTTTAGTTTCCTTAATCCAAAGTTAGTGTCACAAGTGGAATAGCTCAGTTATGATCTGGTGAAGTGATCCTGGGGATTTAGCCTAGCTTAAATTAGCCTTGATCACAGATATATTTTCTTTCTTCGGTCATGTTGTTGTAACCATTTGTAGGCCTGAGTTATTTAAAAAGACTTTGTGTTTATATGAGAGATTACATACACACATATACGCATAGGTTGAACTGATGACAAGGAGTTTGTGGCACAATAAGCATTTGACTCTGTTTCGAAACTCTTAGACTTATGCTTTATTAAAGGTTTTTAATATAATTGTTTCATCTTTTATTTATATCTAGGAATTTATATTTTCTTAATCTGTGAATTATTGAATCAAGCTAGACTTGTTCTAGGTTGTGGCAAGGACCCACCACAAACCTTGATCAAGTCCTGTAACAGTTTTCATTAGGTAGGAGGTGTGTTTCGAATTCATTATGCAGAACTATACTTAATGATTCATTTGCTTTTGTTGATGATTTCTAGAATTCCTGTACTTAAAATCGTACTTAAGTTTCCTTTAATGCTTTCATAGATCTGAGTCGAGATAGATAGTGTAATGTTTACTGAGTTTTTGCAAGCTTGTGGATCATTATTATGAATATACTATGCATGTATTAATTTCTTTGATTACTCTGACAATCTTGTGAACGCTAAAGAAGAAGGTTTTGGTTTAGAACAAATTTTTGAGAAATAATTGTTATATTTTAAGATTGAATTCTCTGTTCTGAATGGAATTATTTTAATTGCATGTGGATCTATATACTTTCGACAAGAGACTACTATATCTTGTGCTCAGTTGAATGCTCATAATTGATTAGGAACAATGTGTCATTATTTGGTGTAAATTGTGTGTTAACGCTTGGTGAATTGCATGTTATTTATAGTGTGTTAGTTACTTGATTTATTGTGTGATGATTATTTGAGTCGTAGTGTAATGATCATGTGAATAGATAGCTTTTCATCTATTTGATTTTGTAGCAAGCTTTGATTTATATTTATTTTTACTCATTGTTAGATAAATCGAAGTTGTGTGTTATTTAATTGCTGAGGTTGATTTCGAGTTAGGAAGCCATAAGTTATGTGTTCAGATGCTTAGTATGCTTTGAGTGGAATGTTACATAGGAAATAGTCTGAGTTATTTTGCAAGGTATTGTTGAGTTTACTTTTGATTTGTAGCACCCTAGGGATTAGTTTTGCATAATGATTTTTGAATGAAGTAGTTGTTAGATTGATTTGAGAACATAGCTTGTGATAGTCGACAATCTTATTTCTGGATGAGTTTTTGAGTGAGATTGATATAATTGAGAATAATTTGAGTTTTGAACATAACATATATTTTATTATTAGTAATTCATATTGCATAATGAAATAGGTTTCTTCACTTCAAAAATTCATGGTGTGATTGTCATAAACAGAGTTTCAGTATTTTGTACTTAATTTAGGGAATTCAACAACATATAAAAGCCCTAACATTTTTGGCATCGTTGTCGGGGAGTTGCAAATAGTTCGGGTAATATTTCTTTAAATATTTATGTGTGGTAAGGATTATCTAGGGTAATCAGAGGGCAAAGAGTGTATGGTAAGACGTGAGTGAAGAGACACACATCCACTATGGTGGGGTTGCTCCAAAGTCTGGTTGTCTTTAGTAAATCTTTGTAGTGTTTTCTTTTTCTTATGCACAAAAGTAAAGGTAGGCCTAGAGATAGTAAGGGTAGATTTATTCAGAGTACAAAATCATTTTCTGAATTATTTGGTCCCACAAAAACACCCCCAACTAATCCCGCTAATCATTACATAGGTATCAGAGAGGAGGGAGAAATATCTACCACAAAGGTGGCCTCAGTAAAAGAAATATCACATCAAGGAGAGGCAACACATCTTCAAAGTACGCCACAGTAAGAATAAATTGTCTTAGGAGCTATTGTGAGCACAGAATTGGTGGTAGTTTCACAAGTAGAATCAGTAGTAAGAGGACCTCGAAGGGATTTGGGACCTGGGTATATTAGGACCAATCCAGTTGAATCTTCTTCTAGCTGGAATATTGTACTTGGGCTTACTTCTAAACCTGTAACAAAGATGGATAACAGAGGAGGTGGTGAGGAGAACAGAAATGGTGACCGAAACAACGATAGAAATAATGGTGGGGCCAATGCTGGGGATAATGACATAATCAACACTTTACTTAATGGGAATAATGACCAGAGAGATGGGCCAAGAGGGGGACCTAGGGAAAATGAGGAGGATTCAGAGATTAACTTTGGATTTCCAATACTGGACATCATGAGAAACATCTCTATGAATAATATACCTTTGGCATCTCTTCCACTTTTCCATGGTATGTCCTTTGAAGACGCTGACTCTTTCCTATTCGAATTTGATATTCTTTACAGAAGTTATAATTACTATGATGATGCACATAAAATTAAGTTATTTCCTACTACCTTGAAATATTCAACCGTGAGATGGTTTATGAGTCTCAGAGAACATACTATTTACTCATGGGATGATATGAAGTCTATTTTTCTTAAAAAATTATCAGGATTACTGTAAAAGCAAGGACGTTAATTATTTTTTATGGTGCAACAGATGGAACATGAGAGTTTAGAGGAATACCTTAAAAGGTTCCTTTATAACTATCACAAATATCGAGTAGGTAATTTGGATGAGAGAACCTTTAGGACTGTCTTTTTAAAAGGGTTAAGGGAAGATTGCATTGAAACACTAAATCTCTTATGTTTCGGTGATATCTATAGGAATCCATTTGCTGAAAATAGTCGAACTATGCCAAACTTATTCTAGAAGTCAAGCTAAGGTAGCAAAAAGGATCCGAGACAACTCAAGGGATTACATGTTTAGGAATTATAAACCAGTACAGGGTGGTGTCATTCGAGTTGAGTTAGGGAACCTCTTGGAAAATTTTAAAACATACACTGTAAACACCATTAGTGATCAATTGGATACTTTGAAAAATAAAAGAAAACAAGAGGAAGATAAGGTTTCCTTGGTTGTTTTTTGTCCTAAGTGCAGATAAAAGCATGCTGAGAGAGAATACCCCATTAATGTGGCAGAATTTTGATGGACTTGTACACATGAGCACCCCACTGACCAATGCCCCTCCCTTCCTAGATTACAATATATTTACAAAGGGTTGGGGGGGGGGTGTGAGACTAGTGAGTTTCCTCAATCAACTAGGAAACCATCTTGGAGGGGGACCAACAATAATACTTATCAAGACCCTAACATACAAGGTTTCCCTCAAAATCAACCATGGAATCCTCAACTATTTTATTCCTCATGGCCTACACAACCACCTCAAAGTTCACCTCAGAACCAAGGGTGGTGATCCAGGTTATCTTTTGTTTATAGATGCATGAAAAGAATTACATAACAGTTGTAGCTTAACTAAAGAGAAACTTAAATGTGCACATGTGAGAAGAAGAAGAAGAAACACATAAGCATGACAAGAAGACAAGAAGCTTGATAACGGAGTTCGTCCCTCTTGGACTACGTCTCCGGGCCCTGCTCGATCAATGGGGAGGCCTTCATTCATTAAAGAAAAATGGCATCAAAGAAGTACATTCATCAATTTACAAAATGGAGCATTATACCTCCATGCTGAAAAGTGCCCGAAATTTGGAGAGCTCTGTTGCAGAAACTGACACTACCAATGGATTCTCGTCGCCGAGAGGTGCAAAATCCATATAAAACTTGTCCAATTCTGAGACTGGACCAAAATCACCCTCCTAGAAAAATTCTGCTCAGACAAGGTTCCACCAGTGTTTCTGACTGCTCAAGGTTCCACCACCTGGTCTCGAAATTCGTGCCACTGATCTCCCCTTGACAATGGTAAAAAAAAATCAGTTTATATAAAAAATTGGGCGGATTAAACCATAATATGGTTATGGGTTATTTTTACCAAACCCATATTTACCCAAACTACTAAACTTTACCAAACCCAAAATATAATATATATATATATATATATTTTTTTACCACTGTTGGGGAGGCGGGCCCGTACCTCACGGGACCACACCCATCCCCACCGTACCTGCTGCGGTCAACATCCCATACAAGGCCGTATCCCATGCACTGTCCACGGTTCGACGGTTATAACCCACTATATATATGCACGTTGGTTTTCACTTATCTATGGACCGGTCACATATGCATTAACCCATTACCATGCAACGGCTCCACGTGTTTCAATTGTTGTTTATATATGGGTTTTGGTTATAACATCCTTCACCATGTAACCATACGTTTGTTTCATTCAACCATACCATGTATTATATGGTATATAACCTTTTGACTATGCCACGTGCTTTTCACGTTGGTTTCTTTTTTTTTTATGACATAGTTATTATATGGTTTTTAACCTTTATATGGGTGTAACCATATTCCTTCCCACGTAGACCTTGCCACGTATTATGATACGTTGGTTGTTTTGTTTTATATTTTTATATATTTTGTTTTATGTTTTTATATATTTTGGGTTTTCACTTATATATTTAGTTATTTTAATAACCATAACCCAAAAATGATTTTTTTCTCTTGTGCAGGTCTAGAAGGCCACTGGAGGAATGCCAAGTGTCAAGCTACCATGTGGGTCCCACGTGTTGACTGGGATGCCATGTGGCGCCCTGTTGGCCCCATTTTTCCTCTGCCATACCAATCTTTGAGGGGCTCTATCTTTTGCATACGAGCTCGGTTTGACGAATCGTTCGCGTCATCGCGATCAGGAAGACGAGCCCTTTCAACTGATGCCATCAACTACTCCTTTCTGCCATTTTTAATTTCGAGCTTGTATCCATCCCCTTGGTGTCTCGAGATCCTCCTAGATCAGGTGGAGAAGGAATCCTTATGGGAGCACCTTTCAGTCTCAAAACCAAGCACCTCCATACCCATTGTATTAATGTCCACCCTATATGTATTATGCATCAAACATGCCCCAATTTCAGCAAGGGTATAACCCACCTTACCTTCAGCAACGTTCATTATCGCTACCACCTCTAGTACAACAACCCTTGCCCATACCTCAAAACACTAATTCATCTTCACGACAGATGCAACAATCTTTTAACCTTACTATACCAACATAGTTACTTGCACAACCAATTGCTAATCCCAATAATATACCTCCTCAACATGTACAAAACATTGAACTGCAACATTTTCCCACCTATGTTATCACTTCTTTTCCCTTAAATGAAATTCAACTAAGGTCTAAGAAAATTATTAACAAAAATAAATCAGCAGTAGTTATTCGAGAGGAGGATCCTCATGAGAAATCTGAGGATAAAACCATTGAACAAATAGAAAATAAAAAAACCAATGAAATAAAAGAACCACAGGATCTCTTAGAACCCAAGGAGCCTCCTTTTCTAGAAATATTGCTTGTAAAGAAAACTGAAGTTCCCACAAAATATGACTTGGAATCTGAGTTGAGGAATTTCTATATAAAAATTCCTTTGCTACAAGCCATTAAAGACATTCCTATTTATACCAAGATTATTAGGGATATTTGCATTAAAAATCCAGGAAGAAATAGGAATAAAAATCAGAATATTAAAGTAATCAGCCAAATGTCAGAAATGATATCTAGATTACCACCAAAATACGATGACCCAGGGAACCCCGTAGTAACCATAGAAATCAATGTAACTTTTTTGCCTAATACTCTAGTAGATTTGGGGGCAGCCATCAACGCAATGACTATTGATACTATGACATTATTGTAATTAAGAGAAATAAGACATACACCCATTGTGTTGGAGCTAGCAGATAAGTCCATCGTTAAACTGTGGGGGTCCTAGAAGATGTAGTGGTAGCAATAGCTTCCTGGGAATATCTGATTGATTTTATAGTAATTTATCCAAAAACTACTAAACCTGGTCACCCAATAGTTCTAGGATGGCCTTGGCTGGCCACAGATGATGTTGTTATTGGGTGTAGAAATGGGGAAATGACTATTTATAATGGGTTACAAATTAAAAAATTGATTATTTTTCCACCTGCCCAATTAGTTGTTGAAGTACCTCTTTGGTTGGAAAATCCCTATGGGGAAGAAGATTGTATGCTTCCCTTGCTGACTTTAGAACAATCAAGAGGGCTTCAAGAACAGTCTGAAGAACATGTTTTGCAACAATTCTTATTTGATATCAGTTGTATAGATTATCATGTTTCTTTTAGTGGCTATCTTCATGTTTTTAGTGGCTATCATCATGTTTCTTTTAGTGGCTA
The DNA here is from genome assembly GCA_031772625.1 of Pinus tabuliformis. Taxonomy (NCBI): domain Eukaryota; kingdom Viridiplantae; phylum Streptophyta; class Pinopsida; order Pinales; family Pinaceae; genus Pinus; species Pinus tabuliformis. The sequence goes on along the minus strand of CM062818.1, from coordinate 1,390,713,840 downwards.
TCTTCATATCTTTATGGGATATCTCCTAGTCAAATATTCTTGGAATCGGATGTTGAATGCCTTCTTCCATGGTTGCATAGTCTATGATCTCTTCCTTTCTTTCTTGACATATTTCATTCCCAATAATTTTCAGTCAATGTTCCTCTAATTACTGTCAACCACCTCATTTTCATATGAGGACATATTATGTTGATTTCATCTAGTTTGAATCATGCCTTCTGACATCCTTTCATAGGAGGAGATTCCTTTCCTTTGATCATGCTTCTCAAGCTAGAGCATTGATCCATGTTACCTGCAACCATAAAACATGAATTTATAATATCGAATACAAGCATACATACCTCATTTACCTTTAGGTCATCTATGATTATTTCAACAACTTTATTGATTTAAAATAGCTTCAACTCCTTGATCTGCTTCATCTCTTATGTCATAATACCATCATCCCATGAATTCCAAAAGTTGGAGTTCCTGATGAAACACTTGCTTCCTCTCTAGATCAGTTAATCCTCCGATGAGGATTCCATCAGAGAATCTTGAGGATCTTGCATATCCCTATCTGGCATATGTTTCCCTTTGATTGGATGTTTGATGAGACTTGTCCTGGATGACTTCTTCCCTTTCCTAAGATTATAATGAGGTTCCCAAAAGCTATAACCTTCACATTTGACTGCCACAAATTTTGTTCCATCTATCCTTCATGTTTCCCTATGGAAATGTCACGAGCTCTTTCTTCTAATGCTTTTCCTCTTTAAACTTCCTCCACTTCTTCGGTGAAATGGACTTCTTCTCTATCTTCCTTGTTATTTCCATTCTTAAGCTTAGGACAATATTTCCTGTAATGCTCATAGCATTGAATCTTAGCTATGTTCTCCTTTCCTTTTGACAAATGTCTGAATGCTTTTTATCCTCAACCTGTCTTCTTCTAGTTTGAATAGAAACCATAAGTTGTTGAATGGAATATCCTTCTTATCCTCATAGACATTTGTTACCTGTTCATCAGTTAGTGTATTTAGAACAACGATGATTGTCTTCTTATCATGTCTCTCAGATCTTTACAGTTGAGATCTTATGAAGATATCCCTTCATCCTTTGATACCTTCAATTTGTGTAGATCAAATCTAAGTGATATGACCTTTCTTATCTCATCTTCAGAGAATGGTTGTACCAGATTATCATATATCTCTTTGATGTCTCCAATACTTATATATGGGGATCCCTTTGATCCCTTTCCATGTATTCATATAATGCGTGACCTTTAGATGTTTGGATACTTTTCCATAAATATGATTAATGACTTCACTTTCTTCAAGGACTATGTTTATCCTCCTTTTTCCATGCAAGGAAGTTTGACGACCCAACCAACTTATAGATCTCCTTGCAAAACAAAGTCATTTTACCAGATTTAGATTATAGAATAAAGATACTTACTTGCTAGGTGAAGATGAAATCTTCAACTTTAGTTATTTGTTGATGATGATTGATCAAGATGACTTGATGCTTCTCGGATATCTTCTTAAAGGATAAGGAGGGGATCCTTTCTTCAATGAGAGGGAACTTGTCTTATAGCTTTTTGAAGATGATGACAATGACTTTAGCCTTATTTCAAGATACTTCAACTTCCTCGGTGGTGAATGAGTGCAGATTAGAAATGCTTCTAGGGTTTCTACTTTCTCCACGATGATGTGATCTTATTCCTATAAATTCTTTTCTTGGGTGTCTATACTCTGAGCTACCTTTCTTTGTAGATCCCTTCAACTTGATGAGGGTCCTCATAGAGGATGACTAGACGATCCAACAATTTTGTTGGTGTAGGCTTCTAGTTGCCTTGATTTGATTGATAATCCAAGACACCCTTTGAAGTAAACTTTCTTCTTTGATCTAGGGATTGATTCTTCAATGTAGATTTTTGAACTTTCGCTTTGAAATCCTTTGACTTTATTTGATGTCATTCTTTAAACCTTATCCTTGAGCGTTTATTTGATTAGATGCCCTTCCATAATTGTCGCCTTAGCTCTAATACCATATTGAGAAATCTAGGGCATCAATAGTTAGGTGATTTCTCTTTAATTAGTAACTGCTTGTGAATGCTTTTTACAACTTTAGATTAGGATATTCTTCACTTAAGTTATTAAAGCTATTCTTCATCAAACAATTACCAATCCATGAACATCAATAGACAAGAGACACAGAATGTAGGCTATAATCCAGGGCCAAAACCTATCACTCTTTGAGAGGGACACCCACACAAATTCTTCTTATAGAGATTCCAATTGACGAATACCAAGACAAAGACCCTTGACCTATTTTCCACTCCAAGACCAAGACACAAGTTCTCTTCACACTCAATCATTTTCTTGACTTCTCTTCCAGTTCGACCTTCTTATCATCAAGACATTGTCACCACCGAGATCTTATCATTTTCTTCACTTTGAGATCTCCATTATTGTGAGACCTCCTCACTGTCATACTACAAAGACCTTACTTTTGTGATAACACTATGACTTCTTACTAAACTAGCACCGAGACCTTTGAGACAACACTGATATCTTTCCTTTAAGATGGCACTGACACATATATGAGTTCCCTTTCCGAAATGCTTGTCACTATAACCTTGATCTAAAATACAAAGGTAATCCTTGACTCTTCACTGATTGAAATATTCTAACCAAACTATGTTTCTCTTCCTCTCTAAGCTGATCATCTGAAGCTCAAAATTAATTCGTACTATTGTGTGTGTGATTAGCCCAAAATAAAGGTCCTCGTTGTCCCTTCATCTCTTCTCTAAGTTCCATGCAAGATTTTTCAGTACTAGAGATCCGAACTTACCTTTGTCTTTCCCATCAGAAAATCTTAGAGAGATGTCTGAAAAATCTTTGACTATGGAATAGTAGTCTGCCTGTCGTATTAAGCCAAAATGAAAATATGAATTGGTGTGTCTTCATAATGTGAAGCCGACATGAGTCCTTCAATTCATCTTGAAGCTGACATGGGTCCTTCAATTCATCTTGAAGCCGACATGAGGAAGAAATACCTTGTGCTTGTCTTGGAGGGCTACTAGACTATTCTATTGACTCATATATATTCTTCATACATGATAATGACTCTATATGAATTTTGTGACAAATCCTAAAGGCTCTCAATGGGAGTCATCTAAAATAAAAATCTCTTTCTCATGAAACCCATGAAGTAACCATTACAATAATAATATTATTTTCTTCTTTTCATCATTTACAAAAAACACAATTACATGTCATTATGAAGATCGAACCTAGTTACACTTTTCAACACTACTGTGAATAAGGATAGTGGGTTATGGCTACTGGATAGTAGATCATTCAGTCACATGACAAGGATGAGGTTAGTGTTCAGTAGTATTTTAGAGAGAGGCTTAGACTTCCATGTTAGTTGTGGATCTAGCACCATGCATGTAGTAAAGGGGGTTGGATGTGTTAGATTCTAGCTAGAGTCAAGAGGATTTCTAGAGTTTATAGGGATGTTATTTGTTTTAGGATTGATTGTACACTTGCTCTCAATACCTTAGAGGATGGTGGATGTAGAACTTTTTTTTGTGATGGACAAGTGCTTCTATGTTTATATGGAGTGACCTTGGATGCAATAGCAGTGCTTGGCATCAAACATGAGAAGTCATATAGGTTGCTTGGATAATCTTCGAGGTCGGAAGGAAAAACTATAGGTACTGAGATGGGCTTTGAGATAGATCTAGGTGGATGAGGTTCTTCCAGAAGTGCCTCCCTCACTAACAAGGATTTTTGAAGTTTATAGCTCGGGAAGGTACTTCTGCATAGGCCTTGTGCCTAAGCATGTAGAAGTCGCCCACATCACCTTAGAACACTTTCTCTAGGTTAATCAAGTTGTTGATGTAACTTAGCCTAAGTTTAAGTTACATAAGTTTAACTTAGGAGAATGCACATATTAATATGTTGGCTTATTGAGCTAAAATAAAACATAGGAAAAGTAAATTATTTACTTTATTGAATAAATTTTAATCTTAGACATCGATCTCAAATGAGGAGAGATATAATCTCGGTCGTCAATCACTTTGATATTAGGGTTAGGGTTAGGGTTAGGGTTTTCAATCAATGTAATGTTATAAAATAAAGGTTAAGGTGAGGATAACATGCATAAAATAGCACAAGGTTGAGAGCATCATCTCAGTGAGCGTGTGTTGGGACTGAGAGAGTGTTGAGGGGCTCAAGATCCAGATCTACAAGAGAGAGCAGATTTGTTGGATCAAATTTGGTATATTGTAATTTGTAATTTCTTAGTTGGTTTGTTATCTCAAGATGTGATCCCAAGTAAGTTCCAAGTTTTTATTAATGAACTAATTTGTTGGGAAGAAATCCATTTCTGATTATGTAATTCAAACCATGTAATTTTTCTTCCGCTTTATATTATGTGTTAGGAAATTAGTTGTGTATTTACTTAATGATTAATTGCCTGGAATTAAATTCCAGGTGTTGGGTTCATGTAAATTCTAACAAAGAGATTTTGGATGGTAGCATTGATATTTGATTTCATTGAGCCTCTTCTTTCATCCTCAATTAGACTAAGATAAAATGAATAAACTTAACACATGTGAGCATTAGTTCATTTTCATGTATATTTTCAGCATTGTTGTAGCCAAGATATGAACTCTTGATAATATATCCAAAAAAATAAAAAGCTTATGTGGCACTTGTGGTGTTCATTTGTATCCACCCCACCATATTTTTGCTTCCTCTTTCTTCTTAACAAGTTCATCTAGAGATTTATTGGGTTCTTATGCACTCCCAAGAAGAGTGCATGTCCCGAAGTTAGAGTCTATTGTTACAAATTATATTGTAAATGTATTGTGTTTTTAATCACATTTATGGAAATTTTATTATGGTATTCATTAAGAATTCAACTAACTTGGAGCCCCTTTATCTTAATCACATTTTATCACATGATGGAGATCTTTGGTTGGGGGAGTTCCACTTCTCCTTTATTAGATAGATGTTGCTTTGAGGTGGATTTTCCCTGTACTTGGTTCTCTCTTCGTGGGTGCACACCTTTGATAGATTGAGCTTTGGAGTTAATATTTTTGTGGTATTGATACTTTATATTGATGGTTGTGAGATGCTTCATGATGCTATGGTATATCATTGGTAAGTGATTCATGATTATGTTATTCATCCTGACATTCACACATATGATTTTGACTTATTATAAGATTTACCAAAAGATAACACTTATATTTTTATGATATGCAACATTTATGTGGTATACTTAATTTTCACATATATGTGATGGAAAATATAGTATCATAATGCCACTACCTTCTACACTATAAATCATGTCTTCATTAAAGAAAGGCTATGTTATAACACACATTTGGAAGCATTTCTTAATGTTTTTGTTATATAATAGGGTGATCCCATTTACTCATGTGTTAAACCATTACCTCATACTATAATATTGGCACATATGTCAAGATAAACAACAAATATTTTATGGATATGGGGATCATCTATGTGCTTTATTTTACTATGTGCTTGAAAAGGGAACATATGTGGAGGTTGGTAAATTATATTTTATTAGCATGGAGTTTCCTTTACAATGTCATGGGTTTTGATTTAGTGTCGAGAGGCATGGACCCATTTTTATAGACAAAGTTGCCTTTTTTTTTATTACTTTGCATTAAGGGTATGACACACACACATTATAATACTTGTCCTAGATTATATCATTAAGCTATCTTGTATTCAAATTCGTGTTGCCATTTACTATAAGTTCATAGGTCAAGTCAATCATTCCATGGACTTTGGATATATTGTATTTGAGTAATGCAATGTATTGAATGTGCTCCATCCCCTTGTGAATCCTATAAAGTCATTCTCTTGACATGTCAAAACTACGAGTCCTCAATTCAATGACGTTGGACAAGATTTACATGCTTATGCTCTTTTTAGAGTGTTTCCAACTAGTGAATTTGTTACATGGTGTTAGTTAATATGAAAGTAGTTAATTGTTTACTGTAATAAGAGTTGAGTTAAAACCTATATAAGAGTTTTCTTTCTCCCTCATTTGCATATTTTGGAATTCGGGGGTCGAGGAACACTTCCCTTGTGGTACATTGGATATCATCTTGACAAGTTTAATGGATGATTTAAGGTATTATATCTATTGAATGTGAGGATTTATTTATGCAATTATTTCATACATTGATTATTTCATTGGAAAATCTTGTAACTAGTCGTGAAAGACTTATAATGGTTTACCTACCATTTGGATAATGTAATGTGAAAATTGTATTCCTCTTATATTAAATGCTACTATGTTGGCTTGCATCTAATAAACCAATTCGTTACTTGAACTAATAAACATCACCTTTGTGGCTTTGTTTTAGAGTAGCAAACCCAACTCTCCAAGGATAATTTTATATATCAACTTTCAACTAGATAATGTAAATTTATAGCATGCACAATAACCCTTATTTGCCTTACACATTAACGCATTAACCCTCTTAGATCCATGGTTTTTTTACTCCATTTTCCTAAGATTTGGTGGGTACTAGTCTTGGATTTTTCCCTTCCCATACCATTTATTTACTTTACTTCCACTAATTTCCTTGTTAAGACTTACTCTTCATACATCGCCTAGAGCCTCCACTCCATAGCCTTGCCAATCCTCACCTTTTATGGAAGGGCCCCTTAGACAGGAGAAAATATAACCAAATGAGGTAAGAAGAGCTACTAAGGTCACAATGGGTAGCCTTCCTAAGTTGCACAAACTAACCCTTTTGATTCTTGGGTCTTTACATCATATGAGGTTGCTATATTTTGTTGTAACACGTAACAAGATTATATGTTTCCACAAATTTATAGAATCAAACCCTCAAGGAAAATTTCTTAATGTTAAAAGATAGATACACACCTAAATAAATTTGTAAACTATCGTACCTCCACCCAAATGGTTGTAGATGTTGTGCTAGAGCTTTTGGAATTTTAAACTAATTCAACTTTAGCTTTATTTGTTTTCCTTGATAAATTATCTTTTTTTCTTTTAAATTATGAAATGCACTATAAATTTAGAATAAATTTTATAGTCATTACTAGAGGTAAAGAAATATTTAATCATGAAGATTAAGTTGTTAATTATTGGAAAGAAAACCAATTAATTATAATTGTTTAAACATTATATTCATCATGGAAACAAGTGTAATATGCAGCTTTGTTGCTTAGTACCTACTACTTATGCAAAAAGTATTTGGTAGCTAAATTAAAGTAAAAACAATAAAGTACTAAAATTGCATATATGGTTGGAATGGGTAAAACAAATTTAGTCAATTTTTTTATTTTTTGTTGTTTAAATTGTGCTTTTGATTGAATATATAGATGTAATAAGCATTGTGAAAAACTTCTTGTAGATAATTCACAATTCAAACTTGTGATTCTAACAAATTTGGGAAAATTAGACCTAAAAATATGTTGGAAAACTTATAACAAATAGACTAAGGCATTATAGTAGAATAAGTTCCGCCTACTTTCATAGAGATTGTAGAAAGTTACGAATGAGTTGACTACAAAAAGTTAAAAAGCTCGCTAAAAATGAGGGTGGAAAAATGTGCCTTTTTTCGCTAATGTGGAGTTAATTGCTTTTTATGTGTGATGTGGAAAGATATTTCATTTGTATCATTTGATTAGCATGATTTGCAGACGAGGGATTTCAAGAACATATTTTGTTCTTAAAAGTGATTTTTTACTGTTTTAGATTTTTTCACGGGTTTTTATGATGTTGATTCCATTTATAAAGTTTAAATAAAAAAAATTACTATATATATATATATGTATATATATGTATATATATATATATATATATATATATATATATACATATATATATATGTATATATATACATATATATATATATGTATATATATACATATATATATATATGTATATATATATGTATATATATATCTGTATATATATATGTATATATATATGTATATATATATATGTATATATATATGTATATATATATATGTATATATATATGTATATATATATGTATGTATATATATATGTATGTATATATATATATATATATATATATATGTATGTATATATATATATATATATATGTATATGTATATGTACATATATATATATATATATATATATATATATATATATATATATACATATATATATATATATATATGTACATATACATATACATATATATATATATATATATGTACATATACATATACATATATATATATATACATATATATATATATATATATATATATATGGTTTAGAAAGGCAATCTAAATTTAAAAAAAAAAAAAAAATAGTATATCTTCGAAAACCGTATCCGACAACAAGTCAATTCTGTATTTTTATACTTTAACGTCAAATTTAGCTTTGGTTGCTCCAGAAATGTGGATGTTAGCAATTGTTTAAAGTCCATTCTTGTGAAATTGTGATGAGAGACATTGAGTGCCAACGAATCATAGTAGGTGAGTTTTGTAAATGTCATATTAAACTATTTTTTAATCCTTATGTTGTAGCTCCTAGAGACAACCCCCGGGTTGAGGAGAGGTCAGTGCCTAGGACATCTTAGTGTCCCTTAAAGATAATTCATTGTTGCTCAAGAGATAAATGTAAAATGATCTTAAATCTGGTTCAATTACCTTTCACAAATGAAGATTCAAACATACACATAAACAATAGATCATCCCAAGAGTAGATGTTCAACTCTCATGGCCTACACACAATAAATGCAGCTTAATTTACCGTTGCAGTGAGATGGGAAGGAGAAAAATATGGAAGGAACTCAGTACAAAGGGCTAGACAAACCCAGAATCCTAAGCAGTAAATCCCATTAGAATCGTGAAAGAATAACGAAATGAAGTGCAAAAATTGTGGAGTGCATTTTAAGGTTTCCAACTCAATATTTCACAAGTACTTTTTGCTACAATATAACATAAGTAAATCTATGATTATGAGTGAATACAACAGCTACAACTTACACAATTTATGATGAAGAGAAATACACATGAAGTGACATACAAAGTAAGAACACATACTACACATTCCTATGCTTGGAATCACCAAATCTTGTTCATTAATATTCAAAAATGGATTCCATATCCCAGGCTCAAACTGGTGAAATTTGTAGAGCCATTACCACCTCAAGAACAGGAAATTAAACCAAAAATTAGAACCTCTCTCTAAAAACAGAATTTAGAATCACTGAAAAGACATAATTCTGAACCCTTGAGAATAGGATTTGGGAACCTTGGTAATGAGTTTATTCTCCCCTTTTATATGGAGAAGCAAAATAAGGAAACCTCGCAAAATATTTGAGAATTCTATAATTGTATGAACTACACAAATGTCTGAGCATGCGACTAGCCTGCTTGTCATAATGATTACCTAACCGAATCGATTCTTTTCTTGAAAATGCCAAAAATTAACAAAGCATGAGAAACAGGACATGTCCTGATCAACACAACAAAATATCTCCATGCCGATTCATCCAATTTCATTAGGTGGACTCAGGCTACAGTATCTGGATTAGTGGTGGGCTGATGATGTGGCCACACCTCTATTATGATATTCCTCCCATGGTTATCTGCCACTTCTCTGGCTGCTTCCTCCCTCTTTATGGAGCGGGCCATGATTTGGTGTGGTGGGGTGGAGGTTTTATGCAACTTAGTTGTCGAATCATCCATATTTATTACCTCTATGCTACACTATCGGGGCCCAATAAATCCTCTAATATTACCATGTGAAACTTCATAGATGCAACTCATCGTAACTTTATTTAAAATGACAGTACAAAAACACAAAGTTTTGATTCCTTTAGCCCCCCTTATGCTTATCCCATTTTGTTTATCCACCATAGGACCACTACTTGTGACCATTGGTATAACACTTAGGTGTTTCATTATTGGATCTTTCATCCATTGTAATCCTAATTAAAATAAACGTTATGAAATCGTAACATTTCGATGCTCTTAGCCCCTTTCCTTTTAGACCTCTTATTGCAATTTTTCCATAGAACCAGGTGTGACTCGTGATCAGCAGCTTGACGCTTGGGTGCTAAAGCCTTCGGGCTCTTGTCAGGGGCCTATTTCCCTTTTTAATCGCTCTCCGCCCTTAGTTCTTTGGGTTTCCATAACCAAGCGCCACCAACACATTAGAGTTCATTTCATCGAAATTTCTCCCAATTAGAATTAAAACAAAGTTATGATGCCTCTTTCCTCTAATATGCTTTACAACACTTATGTGCTCATCCCTAGTGTGTGCCCTTGGTTCTTTGGGTCCTCATGACCAAAAACCATTCAATGTCAATCAGGACTAGAGTTCTGATATCCACACCCTCGATATGATCCATAACACTTAGGTGCTAAATCTTCTCTCTAATCTAGGTTCTTTGGATCTCTCACGACCATTTTCCAGTCCGCATCAGAAGCCCTTCTCATCAGAACTTTTTCAAAATCTTTTATAAAGAAGTTTTTATATCCACAACCCTGATATGTTGATGTCATCATTTTCGTGTGGCGCCTCTGGTGTGGTGACACATGTCACCCATATTTTCCACACAAGTCCACCTAAAAACGCTAAAATCAATTGCCACATGTCCATTGTACGGCCACGTCATTTTGACATCATCCGCCACATCTGCTCCTTAGGGTCAATCACCTACTGCCATGTGTCCTCCAGAGGAGAGAGAAAGGGTCCTTGGGTCCTTTGGTTTTGCAATGATTTTATTTGTAATTCCACTTCTCCGCAACTTCAGCGCTTCTCAAATAATTTCATTTGTTAAGGAGTTACAAAATCCGATTTTCTAATATCACTATGCTCTGAGGTCCAGCCCTCCGATATTGGGCTCTGATACCCCATTTTCGAGTCTGCTTTTAAATAAACCATCGAGGTCCCCTCCACGTTCCGACCTCTGATATCCCAAAATCCTAATACACTGCTTGTCAGTCCTTCCGATATCATGTCTTGATATACCTTCCTTCCTACTATCTGCTCCAATACCCCATTTCGGGTCCGCTTTTAAATAAACCTCTGAGGTCCCTTAGTTCTAACCTCTGATATCCTGATATGCCTTCTGCTTCAAGGTTTCGACATCGAGTCTCGATGGTCAGACTTCCTTTCGGATTTTTGACTTTGGCTCTTCCTTTAGGTTTCGGACTTCGACCGTCCCTTTTTTGGATTTCCCTTTGGTTTTCAGACTTCATCTCTTCCTTTGGCTAACCAAGATTTCACCCATCCTCTTCTATACCAGGGATGAAAAATAGGACCATTTGACATAATTACGAGAGGGTATGACATGTGACAACACCTTAATCCATGTTTCATGTGAATTCTCAACCTATTACGAAAAAACAACTGAATCACCTGAAAAATTATCATGTTCGTTGTTCATCGTTGTGTCGTGCACCTACTTTAGTTATATATGTGACATGGATGTGACTTAGAATTGACTTTGATAATGAATGGGGTTAAATTTGATGGATAGTTAACTCTAAGATGAAACTTTAAGACTTCCAAGGTGAAGCTACCCTTTCAAACCAAAAAAAAAAATTGGAGCCAAGACCAAAGGTTAAATTTGATGGATAGTTAACTCAAAGATGTAACTTTAAGACTTCCTTATTTTTCTTTACTTGATTGGGATTAAGATAATGCAAGTTTACTTCAAGTTGTAGTACATTTTAATTATAGCACAATGACTTAATTTAATTGGCTCATAGAAAGGCTTTTGACAAACATAAGTTTCCGAGTGATTAGATTTATGTAATGAGCAACATTTTTTTTTATGAAATTGTTTGAATTGAAATGAAATAATATATAAATAAAGTACTAAGTCATTGATTAATGATGTCAATTTTAATTAACTATTGAGACTCTTAGCAATAGTATGTATTTTTTAAATTCTAAATTTTTATAAATACATTTCTTGTATAAAAATTATATTTAAAAGCCCATAAAATTTGTCATGCCTTGTACAACAACAACAAAAACAAACAAACAAACAAAAAATTAAAATTTTAAAAATTAAAAATCTGGTTTTTAATTTTCAAAATATTTGATTTAATATTATATTTTTAAAAAACTTTAATAAACATTATAGATAGTTTGAAAAAATTTAGAGGTCAAAGCTTTTTTATCATAAGAGTACAATATAACCTATTTTTGAATAGGTATAATAAGAAAAGATAACAGCATTTAATGATATAAGAAATAATTTAGCAAAGGTAAAGAAGAAGATTAAAATAAAATAAGCTAGTGAAAATTGAATATTTTAGAATCAAGTAAAAAAAAGTGTGTAAGGAATAAGAATAAAGCCTCTAATTTTGATAATTTAAACTTTATTAGCTTCAATCTATTTAATTTTGTCCTCTTTAACTTTATCCTTTGCCAGACAAAAAATCTCAAAAGTCAATGTCTTATGGGCCTTAGTAATACACATAACACCACACCCAACATAGCCAACACCAGGAACTAGAGGTAACCCCACAAGTATACACCAACACCAACAAAGCCAAAAACAAGGCTTAATATCATCAAAGGCTTAAGGATTTTGTAATAACCTCTTGAAAGTAAACTTAGTCAACAAATTAGAGAGTATAACATAGTAAAAATATAACAACTTGAAATACAACACCAAATGGAGCTCCTTCACTTCCTTCTCCTCCTTTTTCCTCTCCTTCTCCTTCCCCTCCTCCACCTCCACTAGATTATGCATGCATGAGGGTATGGAATTGGAATTAGTAAAGACTCCCAAACCATGGGATTATACATAACACATTATCTATTAGAGTTAATATGTGCATCGGTCTCCTGAGATGTAATTTAGATTTATTATTCTTATTTTCTTTATATATATATATATATATATATATATATATATATATATATATATATATATATATATATATATATATATACACCATATTCCCCATCTATCCATTTGGGAAGGGTCAAATTTCTAGGCATTCCCATTTCAAAAACTTGTATGTGTTTCTACGTTTCATGCAACTTAAGTATACACTATTATATTTGTAAAGTTTTGAAAATCCAAATCTCACGGGAAATTAAAAGAATGATAAAATCAAGTATCTCAAGGTTGATGGTAGAGGTGAATGTAACATACCCATCCCCCTAATACATTATTAGGGTTACAAGATTTATATAAACCTAAACTCCAAGGTTAAATTATGGATATGGGGTTAACCAAATTTCTCTGCTCCAAACTCCTAAAAACTTGATTCCAATAGTATTCCCATCTTATTGAGAGCTTTCCAACAATATAAACCTCATCCAAAATAAAGTTCTGGACAGGAATTTATGCTCGTTTAAAGGTTTCCCTTTTAGGCCACCTCATTTTTTGTACGTCTATGTGGCCCCATCTGGGTGGGCCATGTTTCATCTTGGACAACTTAGAACATTGGATATCAAGCTCCCTGGGACAAAACCTTTCATGAATATCTCATCTACTCATTTTTCCTAACCTAAAAGCAAGAGGCCATCTAACAATTCCCAATTTCATCAATATTTTTCCTTTTATCACCTCACTAGTTCTTTCCCGACAAACACAAATTACTATATGGAAATGACCAATGTCGATGGTAAATAATCTGACCACTCAATGATCAATCTACTAATGGGTTTTATTCCCCCATAGAAAAACTATCGATATCTTATTTGTTGATAGGTCTATAGCTCGATGCTCAATCTATTTCCTTATGCATCATCTCCTGATGGGCCAATAGGCCATGTCACTATCATTGCCGTCACCACCTACCAATGTTCTTGGTGCCATATTAATTCCACATCATATGGTTGTCAATGCCATGTGATTTCCAAATTAATGCCATGTGGTTGACATGTCATGTCTATGTCATCTTTTGCTACATCATACTCCAAGTTATCAAGTTTCAATGATATTAGGGAGGTGCATTATTATAAAGGGTGGATTTATACCAACATATGACACATCGATCACCCTACATCATGATGATCGGTAGCTTGATAGCCCCTTAAGCATTGGATCCTAGTCATAATGCCTATTATCCATGTTGAATTAAGGGGCCTGACCCAGGTTCAGAGTTGTTTGCGCCAACCAACAAAACCCTAACTATTGACCCTTTCGGTAACAACCTGCATAGCACAAGCTACAGTCTCATCTGAAGCATTATTGTGGGATGTTAGAACCAGGTTTCTGCAACTAGAGGCTTGTGTGATGGTGTTCGTAAGGATCTTATAGCTTAGATCTGTCTTCACGCAGATCCATCCCTTCCGTTTGTCAACGACTGCAATTATATCGAAATGACCTTTAGATCTTCACGAAGGTACCTAGTTGTACTTAACATGCATAAAAGATACAAATTCACTACTTTCGTGCAATGAATTTTATATTCTAAAGCCCTTATGACCTAGATCTGTCATCACGCAGATCTACCGTTTCTGAATAGTTAACTAAAGCAGATCTATCTAACGACTTCCTGATCTTCGCGAAGGTGGTTAATTATATTTATTATGCCTAAATGTTACAGATCCATCCATTTCACATAGAAATTAAGCATTATTTCACATCAAACGGATCACAAAGCGAAGACACATAAACTTAAATATAAGTAAATAAACAAGGCACATGTGCACAGATTCAGCTCAAAACAGTCTTTATTAAGATGTAAATGTTCAGATACAGAATTCTTATCCCTGCGCACCTAGTTGTAGGGGCCCACGCACTCAGCTACGGACTTGCCAAGGTCTCCGCACACTCAGCTGCAGGAGCCTTCCCCTTTCGCCTAAGTACAGGAAACAAACTTTTCCTGCCTTAGCACCTTTCCCTTACAATAATTCTTCCCAAAACGTTATCTTCTTAGACTCGCTATGACTCAACTATATATAGCCTTTTCATTACAATACCATGGTCTACGGACCATGGGCGGGTCTCAAAACCATCATATCACCTACCCATACAAGGGACTAATGCCCCTTTGACTCTTACTTAGCTTCACGCTCCGCTTCCACATTTCATGGAGACTTTACATTCTTTAACAAAAATATTGACTTTACTGACAAAAATTGACCCCAGGGATCCCATCCCAACAAGCCCCCAACACAAATATGGTGACTTTCCCTTGAGACACTCAGCTGGCTTCTCCAATTTATTGCGAATGTCACTGAACTCCAACTTCAATACTTCAAGGTACATTGTGCTCTGTACTGCGGCCTGCTGCACTTCTTCAACCAACTTCTTTGTAGTTAGCCCCTCCATCACGAGGTGCATGGTCCTTTCTATTTGTTGGAAAGTCTTCAGCTTTTCATGGATAGCTAGAGTAATCTACCTTGCTTCCTCATGTCCATGGTTGAATCTGAGCCTTCAAAACCGCTTCTTTGTGCTACATCTCCTCAACATGTGCCTGCAACAACTTCATTTCTTGCAAGCACACGAAGCGCTAGACTGGATCCAAAGTTCGTGCAGTCGCCCTAATCCCATCAACTTGATGTTGTGCCTCTCTGATCTATATACGTAGTCATTGCAGGTTTTAGTCCTCATGCAATGTATTCCATAACTCCATTGCATTTTCAAAAGACCATTGCAGCTCGATACTGCATTTTCCAAAGTAGACATGTGTTCTCTGATGGTTGCGTTGTGCTGCTCCCTAACCTCTGGCAGAGTAGTCAGCTAAATTTTCAATTTTAGTTCCGAGATCTTCATCTAAAAATCAAAAGTAACTCAGCCTATCTCTTCCTTAGTCTACCACACTACAGCGGCCAATTTTTGAATCTTTGTTGAAGCTGTCGCATCCTCTAGAATGTGTAGCCCTAGTACTAAATTACACACTTGTGTAATTTATTCTTCTATGCTCTGGCTTCGTGCAACTAGCTCTTCTTTTTCCTTAAGAGCCTGAGCCTATCGATGAATATCTACTCATTATTCATTTTGCCTTCACTAATTACCAATAGCACGCAATGCTCTCTGATCTGGAGCTCATTTGAGACCCCCTAATGAAGCGCATGGAGGGTCTGAATGAGCAGCGGGGCTAAATTCATACCCACACCTTTGATCTTTTCGAGTTGGGCGTTATCTTCCTCTAACTATGCGCGTAATGTCCCTTCTGGCAAGGGAATGACTCTGAGGTCTTGTTGAAGCCTCGTAATTCTGTTGCAACAACACGAGGGATAACCACCCGGTCCAAAACTTAAAAGAAGCTCCTTTTCCATTTGGTGTGGTGGCTTCGACTAGGGATAATGGGACCAGTTTCACAATAAGAATTGATATGATGATGATGTTGGGTTGATATAATATATAATGCGCATCATGTACAATTCCAACCTTGGAAGAATACAATGAAGTAAATTCCCAACATGTTGAAATCAGTGCTGGAAAAATAATGTATATTGGTACATATTTAATTATAGAACAAAGACAACAGGTAATAAGCATGATTCAAAAACAGTCTAAAGAATTTTCTTTGGATTATTCAGATATGAAAGGATCCATCCTAATACTTGTATACACCACATTTACACGAGCGGAGAAATCAGGCCTGTAAGGTAGCCACAAATACGAATGAATCTAGCTCTCGATGAAATTGTCAAAGATGAATTGAAAAAAATTGCAAATTTCATATACCCCATCTCGAAAATTATATGAATATCGCCCTTGGTCATGGTTCCTAAGAAAAATGGGAAATGGAAAATTTGTGCTGACTATAGAGAGCTGAATAAAGCCACTTTGAGGTATTATTTTCCTTTGCATTTTATTGATCAAGTGCTTGATACTCTATCAGGGAAAAAGTACTTCTCCTTCTTGGATGGGTATAGTGGCTACAATCATATCCAAATAGCCCTAGAGGACCAAGAGAAGACTACTTTTACCTTCTCATGGGTCACCTATTCTTACAGAGTTCTTCCATTTGGCTTGTGCAACGCTCCAGCTACTTTTCAGATATTTGTACTAGCTATCTTTGCTAATCTTATGCATGAATGTGTGGAAGTCTATATGGAAAACTTCACAGTGCATGGTGATGACTTTTAGCAAGCTATGGAGAACTTGGAAAAAGTGTTGATTCATTGTCAGAAATATCATCTAGCCCTCAGTAATATCAAATGTAAAATGATGCAAACTAGGGGAATTATTTTGGGTCACTATGTGTCAAAAGCAGGGATAAAATTTGACCCTACCAAAATTGAGGTAATATCACATATTTCAATCCCAACATCGAAAAAGGAGGTAAGAATCATTTTGGGACATGCAGGGTAATATAGGATATTTTTTGAAAAATTCACTAAGATTGCAGCACCCATGTTTAAATTGCTCACTAAAGATGTTGATTTTTTTATAGGATACTGATTGTCAAAATTATTTTCAGGTACTAAAGAACAAATTGTCAATTTCTCTGGTGTTGAGAGGACCTAACTGGTCTCTCCATTTCCACATTTTTATTTATGCATCGGATACATCCCTTGGAGCTATGATAGGACAAAGGGAGAATCACATTCCATATGCTATTTATTTCATTAGAAAAAACCTCTCACCTACAAAATTAAATTATACTATTACTAAAAAAGAATCACTAGCAGTAGTCCATGCTATCAACAACTTTAGGCATAATATTACGAGTTATGAAACTTTTGTCCATACTAATCACTCTAATATTAGATTCCTTATGAATAAGCCAATTATTAATGGAATAATTACTAGGTTATTACTCTTACTTCAGGAATTTAATATCACTATGATTGATAGGCCTAGACAGGATAATTCAACTGCAAAATTCTTGTCCCGAATGAATATTGCACAAGACATAGCTCCAGTACCAGTTCCAAATGACTTTCATAATGATAATTTGTTCATCGTTTCAACACATACTCCTTAGTTTTATGATGTGTCCAACTATTTGGTATCAGGGTGGTTGCCACAGAATCTATCCACCAGGGAAAAACACAACATTGTGTAGTGAAGTGCCAACTATTCTTGGATAGAAGGAGACCTATACCGCATCGGACCTAATTTATTCATGAGAAGGTGTGTATGGGAAGAAAAAAAGTACGATGTCTTGAGAGCTTGCCATAGTGAACCCTGTGGTGGGAACTTTACAGACAAAAGAACAACTCATAAGGTCCTACATGCATATTATTACTAGCCCACTCTCTTTAAAGATGCCAAAAGGTTTGTTTCTAGTTGTGATGTTTGTTATCACCCAGTAATTTCCCAAGGTTAAGGAAATAGATCACCAAGGTAACCACAAACCACTTTTGGAGATCAGGACCTAGCCTTCCTGATGCTCAGAAAGGGCTCTCTCTATATGATTTAGCTTTGTTTGATCGGATTTTAGGCTAGTTATGAAAGTTCAAGGGGGTTTTGATTTGTATTTAAGGTTGGGTGGTGGAATCCTTGAAACAAATGGATAGAATGATGTCTCTAGACCATTGGGCATATGGAGTCAAAAGAAGGGCAGCAGAACTGGATCAACTCACTAAAGGGAATGTTCAAAGGGCAAGATAGCAGAGTAGAGTGCAAATCTTTAGGCCAGAGGGGTGAAAAGGTTTTAACCGAGGTGAGAGAGAAATTAATAATTCTCAGACTGGGATTGAAACAAAGAACAAAGGGTAATCGGAAACAAAGGGCATTTAAGAATCCTTTGCTACAGATTATAAAGAAACAACCTAAACTAAGGAGCAATTAATAATTCCTTAACTTATATTATCAGTAGAAAACGTGCATTTGCCTAACTGTTATAACAGTGTGTGATTAAACAAATTCTGATACAATACTCCAGTTATGGCATTTAGATTCAAATAAACATTATGGAAAAACTTTAAGAAAGATAACAACAACATGAGAAAATACTTGTCTGCACTTCACTCTACACATGAATCCTTTGAAATATCTAGTCTTTATTCATCAATCCAACTTGCTGGCTCAGTCAATGCTCCAATGGCTTTACAGTATTTCAATCAAGAAGTCTATAGAAATGTCTAAGAATCCGCCCCTACATACTTCAAATTGTGAAGTATTTATACTAAGGTTTTATTACAAATATCTCAAACTGACTTGAGATTTAATCTAGGAAATACAAATATCTTCTCGCAGGAAGATAGAGGCAGCTAATGAACTACTTTCATGATGTCCCTTTTATTGCGGTATTGTTGGCTTTTATGGTTTGATTTTAGCTCTTTATGCACTTTGTTATTTGAATCATTACACTGGAGGTTTTATTTACTTCTGGCTTTCATCTGATACTCTCTGCCTCTGATACTCTTTCACTCTGATGACCTGTCTTTATCTTTATGTGTTTTTCCCTTTACTGCACAATTTAACCTTTACTTTGTGTTTCAATAGTAAATTCTTTTGTTTTTATGTGTATTAGCATCGAGAAGTGGATTTTGATCAAGTCTCTATATGTTTCATCTGTGTGTCTTCTAACTGCATCTTCGATATGTTTCCTCTGTTTTGACTATCAAGGCTCTGTGTAGTTGTCTTTTTCTCGGTTCTGTGTATGATTGTCTTCATCTTTTGTTCCTTGTATAAGGGTCTTCTTCTTCTGAATATATGTTTTTAACAGGTTTCTTTTCGAGTCTTGGAGTAAATAGGTTCTGCGACTAGTATCAGAATTGTTTATCCAAGCTTTGGCCTTCTGTTGATTATCTGTAAAATTCAACAATAATTAAGAAAACATTGATCGGCTTGATAGGAACTTGATGGCTTTATTTGCACAAGGATGCCTAGGGAAGGGGTTGTGGAAGTGTTTTGGACGTGAATGGAGGTGGAATTGCGTCACAGAGGTTCAGGGTGGCGCTGAAGGGTTTAACGGGTTTATACTATTAAACGAGCAAAAGGCACAAAAACATGGGTTTTTAAGGTTTAAAGCTTAACAGGCAACTTTTTTGAATATGGCACGAAGTTTTATTTTTACGGAGAACTGGCAGTTTATTGGGTTGGCAGGGAAGCAATATTGGGAGTCGTCGCACCGCTTTTATGGCGTGGGCAATTTTTAGGAGGGATCACCCGATCTATGTTAGAGCATGACATGTAGTCATCGGGGGGTCGAGGAAAACCACCTTATATTGCGGGTAAAGGTCGGTTATCAGGCTCGGCCGATATGGCTTTGGGTCGTTGGATGAGCGGGAAGTTGATCTAACGGTAATCGGGCAGGAGAAACGCACAGGTTATAAAAGCTTGGGTTTAGGAGGGGCCCAACGCTTTAATCTTCGACAGTATAAGATTATTTAAGGATTGATCGCAGGTTTAAATCCATCGGGTGGGGCTTAATGAAGGGGTTTAACTCTTTAGATAACGGTTGGGCATCGGATGAGGCCGATATGGCTGCGCGTCGTTGGATTTGAGTGCGGATGTTTGGATGGTGGTCGAGTCGATGAAAAAGCACGGGTGAAATGTACAGAGGCTTAGTGGGGTCGAGGCTTTAATTAGGAGTGATTTGTGTTTATTTGGGGTTAATGGGGATTTATTTGTTTTGTCAGGGTAAGGGGTAAATGTATTAGTTTCTATTAAAACTAAGGGTTGGGAGTATTTACATAGGGATTTAGTTTATATACGAGAAAAGGGTTATATCGAGAAATATATAATAAAGTTAGGAATTAATATGAAATGCGATGGGTGGAAGGGGTTTTCCTAAGTTAAAAAGGTAAAGTGTAATATTTGTGATTATGCTTTATACTTAGGATAAAAGGTTTTTTGGTGGGTTTTTTGAGCGAAAAGGGATTTGCATGGGGGGTTTTTACTTTTCCTAGGTAAATGGTGTTTAAACCTTAGGAAAAGGGGTTTTCTTAGGGTGATGAGGGGAAATGGTTTGTATGAAGGGGGGATGATTTTATGAAGGGGATTCAAGCACTTGTGTCCATAAGTCATTAAGCTGAGGGACCGGTCCCACCAAAAGTTAGATAAATGCTTTGAGCCTCTTTGACTTGTAGGATTAAAAGTACTAGAACATACTTGTAGATAGGAAATTAATAAGCAAAGGGGAAAAGTGAATGAGGAGAAGTTAATCATACGAACTTGTCAACCTTTGCCTTTGCTTCCATAATTGACCATACATGTTGAAATATGTATCTAAGCATGATGCATGTGTTATGATCCAATTAACTTTGTAGTTCAGCAACCTTTCTTCTACTTACCCATTTCTTACCTCTAACATGTTTTCTTCATTTCTTTGGGTGCATTTAGGCTAGAAAACCCTTATTCTATCTATTTTTCTTTTGAAAATTAATCTATCTAATTCTAACCTTATATCATCGAAAGGCTCAGATTAAGCTTATGATATCCTTTTATTTCTCTACCTAACTATGATTTGCCAAGATTAAATTGTTTGGTCAGATTTTATTCTCTAATCTATAAACATAAAATTCAAAACATGAAATAACCAAGATTAAATAGTTTGATTACCATGGATTGTGGCCTGAATAACAAGTTGCACACAATCATTATTATGCATAAAAGTAAATAGTAGTGGCATTTAGACTTGCACACTTTCATGGTCTCTTTGTTTTTTGGGGTTCATATATTTTCATTTTCTTTTGACCTTCTCTTATTATTTTGTCCTTCGATTTTTCTTCTAGGACATACCCTCTTTACATTTATTAATTTTTATAATATGGAAAACATTTGCAGAAAGCAAAGGTATGTACAATATTACAAGGCTTAACCTTAGTCATTCAAAATTATGGCTCCTACTGGTATAGGAGCCTAACAATGTTTGCCAAAGAATGGGGAGGCTTGTTCCAAGTGATGAGATGCCTCTTCAGACTCAGATATCAATAGAGCCTTTTGAAAAGTGGGAATTAGATTTTGTAGGGCCCATTTCTCCCATGTCCAAGAAGAAGAGGTACATATTAGTTTGTACTGATTATGTGATGAAGTGGGTGGAAGCTAAGGCTTTATATTCTGCCACTGAGAAGTATGTTGTAGATTTCCTCATTGAAGACATCTTCACGCGATTTGGAGTGCCTAGATAAATTGTCACCAATCATGGGACACAATTCACTTTCAAACTAGTAAAGGCAATCACTAAACAATACCATATAAAGAACCAGAAATCTACCCCATACCACCCTGGGGAAAATGGACAAGTCGAATCTACTAACAAAGACTTGGAATCCATTCTCACTAAAATAGTTCATCTACACCATGGGGACCAGGCTAATAGGTTTCCAAAAGCGTTATGGACTTATCGAATAACATAGATGACCGTGACAAGATATACTCCCTATGAGTTAGTATATGGGAAGCAGATGTTTCTCCCCATTGGATTTTAGGTAAAAACATTTCGGATTGCCACTCAACTGGGAATGTATCTAAATGAAGCTAAAAAAAAAGAATACTTCAGCTAAACAAACTTGACGAAATTAGACAAGATGTCATCCAAATAACTATGTTGGTACAAGATTAGAGAGCTCGGTGGCACAATAAGTGCATCGAGAAAAAGGTCTTCCAACTAGGGGATTGGGCACTACTATATGATAGTAATTTTAAACATTTCAAAGGGAAATTTTCAACCAAATGGTTGGGGCCCTATGAAGTGGAGGAAGTATTCGATAATGGATCAGTAAGCATTAAAACCATTAATGATGATCAAACTTCATTTGTGCTAAATGGCCACAACCTGAAAATATACCACCACCCACTTTCTCGACAGGAAGTTTTGCAGAATGTAATGCAAGATACAGAAATGGAGTTGGTTCAAAAGGGGAATCCATCTCCTATTAGTTCTTCAAATTAATTTCTTTTTATCATAATATATATATATAGATATAACAATGGGCTGACTTTTTTTTCCTCCACAACTCACATAGAATAAAGAGGAAACCTATCAACGGATAGGTTTATTACTTTATCCGGGATTGACAGATTATTTATGGAAAATGATGTTCTGGAGTTTACTGTGAATGTTTCAGACTCCCTAAAATTGAATGCTTCGATCATTGACTGGACCATGCTAATTAATATTAATGGGGCAGTAGTAGTTAGGGATCTGCTGAGTACATAATTATTCTTTTTCGGGCTCAGCAGAATAAGTACGGAAAAGAAACTCCCTGGCGTCTACTTTGGGTTTTTCAGACTCTCTAAAAGTCAATACCCCCGAGAAATAGCTAACTCAAGCTCGTTAAATGTATGAGAAACCGGTAGATAGGGCTATTTTGGGTACATAATTATTCTTTCCCGGACTTAGCAAAATAAGTACGGGAAAGAAACCCCCTTGGAATCTTATTTTGTGCATTTCAAACTCCAAAAAACTGAAATTCCCCAGGCAGTAATCATTCTAGGCCTGGTCAAATCCATGGAATGATGACACCAAATTGTTCTACAGCAAGAAAAAGTCAAATTCAAGTCACAGTTCCTAAGTTGGCTTAGATGAAGTTCAAAGAAGCTTTTTGTTCATTTTTTCAGTCCAGTCATAATTTTGCACTATTTCTATGACTTGGTGAGTAAGTTCATATGTTATGTACTTGATTTAGTACTAATTATAGGCTAAGTTAGGTACTGAATAATATTCATGAGTATTAATATCAAGTCCAAAGCAGATAGATGGTATCAGATCAACCCAAAAGCATTTAATCAATGGAAGTAACAAATTGCAATTTTTTTGTATCATTCATGATTAAATATCAATTATTGTAATGAAGTCAAAAAATGGAGAGGACACTCATCACAAGCTTAAGTTGTCCCCTTCATTATTATTTTTGAGCTCCTGAATATCATTATGCATCCAAATCGAGATATGAATGAATTTTCATTTACTTAGACTAATTCAGAGAATATGAATAATGGAACTTAATAGTAATCTACCTCCTTTCATTGTAATGATTTAAATGTCTTTTCCATATCCAACTAATACTAAACAATCCTATCCCATTACTCACCTCATTCATTTTTATTCGTGTGATATATGTGTTGATTACCTATTTGTCATTACAAACAACCAATCCACACCACAATTCAGAAATACATAGTCATTGTTCGAATAAATTTAAGTTTGTGTGAAGCTCAAAAACAAAGGTTGTTTGTCTCATTACTAAGTTTCAGTAGTAACCGACCCATGAATCCTTTCATTTTCTTCCTAACCTTCAGCATTTCTCCACCTTTGACATGGGGGTTGATCGCCATGAACCCACATTTGCCCAATTTCGCAATAGTCCAGAGTATGCAGTGTGTGAGGGGCAGTTTGAGGAGAAGGGATGGATGGGTTTTCTTCAAAAATTTCAAGTTTATAATGACAGGGTTCGTGCAAAGCTTCAATGGAAAATTTGCAGAGGTTAGGAGATTGAAAATTAAGGTTATTGAAAAGGTGATAAGCAAAGAAACCAGATTGCCATTAACTAGTGATAAATATTTTAGAGGAGGGTTGCTTGAATGGGACGATTATGCTACGTTTTTAAAGCCTACGTACAAATATATTAACTGGTCGAAGGAATTCCAGCGAATCGACATAGAGGAGGAATGGTGGCCACTCATCATCGCATTACAAAGGTTTGTCACTTGCGAGGTGAGGTATGTCGTTGTTTCCTTTACCACATTAGGCTCCTATTACACTTTTTAGACAGGTGTGAAGTCAATTTTCCATTTTTCATCCATAAAAGTTTGTATAAGGTCGCTCGAGGTGTTTAGTACACTACCAGATATGTTGGAACTAGCTTATGTCACCACAGTCTTATCAAGATGTTAGTTTTTCATTAGTTGAGTCAGTGTACGAATTCTTGGGAAGAATTTTTTATTGAAATTTTTCTCGGTGAAGAAAACTAAATGAAGGGTTGATGGATGCTTATTAGCCCTTGATCAAAGAAATCGGGACAAGGAACCGAGGCTCCTCTTCATTATGTTTCTAAACAAGTCCAAAACCTTGACATAAGCCCTATATTGACAAAAGAGGAGGGTTGCTTGGCGAAACCCTTGAAGAAGCCCGGACTTGTAAACCCTAGTTCATCTACAAAGAAGACAACCCTAGTATCAAAGGGAAAGAAATGAAAAATAATTAAGGAGCAGAAGAATGAACCTGTAAATAATGATGCACCAGTCGAAGAGCCTCAGCAGAGCAAACAAAAAAGGCCTCAAGTGGAGGTTGCGAAATTAGTTGCCTCACCAACAGAAAAACAATCAGAAGGAGTTGACGTAGCCCCGAATAAAAGGAAGAGGAAACTCTTCAGAGAAGAGGAGGAAGTGGCATCATTTCCCACTTCACTAGTACAGAAGAAAAAAGTATCTGATATTCCAACCTCATCACAGGGGTGGCAACACACCTGAAGCATTTCTAGGCAACAACTTTCAACCATCGGTACTGAGAACCTTGAACATGTCACCATGTTGTATTCTCAGGAATAGGAAGCAAAAAGCACCTCTTAGGTAGTTGAATAAATAGGGGATATTCCACTTGAGGAGGACAGACCGCTTGATAATTTCCAAGATATTTTAATTGTTTCACAACAGCAGGGCCAATCTGACATGGGACCAGTTACGAGGAAGCGGGAATATAAATCTAAGAAGATCCAAACACATGATGGGTTGACTCGCAGAGGGAGTAGCTCGCGGCCACAAAACATACCTAATAAGAATGCTTCGGCTTGGGATGAATAATATTTACAACTGCTGATAGCCAAGATACATAGGAAGAATGAAAAACCTAAGGAAAGGGCTCATACGCACAAGACGTTATTTCGTTATGTTCGATCGGTCAATGTGCAGTATCGGAACTGGAATCTATCCCTAGTATCCAAGAACAATGGGTTAGTCATGAGGAAAACTCACCTTATTAGTTGGAAGTTGAAGCAACTCAAGCCTGTCAAAAGGCTTAACTCCCATGAACGAGCCTTAATATTTTGACCGCCATCAATGCAGAGAAACCATGGTTTGGAGGCCCTAGTCAGTGTGGCAGGAATTTGAAGGAAGGTATGACCTAATTTTGATCACTGGTTGAGTTTGAAAAGGACAGTTGCATGAAGACATGCATCCCCTCTAGCATGGGGGGATGTTGGGCCCTACTTTCATACTCTTTTTCACACCCTATCCTACTATTTTTACTATCATTTATCCTACTTCACTCATTTTTGACACCATAAAATCATTCCACATTAGCTAAACCGTGTTACTTTATAGTGGAGGTGAGAATTACTAATAAGTATTGTTTTCATATATCTTTGTTTGTTTTAGGTAGATGTTAAATAAATTTATATTCTTGACTTAATTGAATGATCTACAAATGGACTCTTAAATATAGGGAAGACACTTGAGTACGTGGATAGGTCATTGGAGGTCTAGCACCCAGTCCAATGAATATATCAAGCGACCATTTTTGGAGCAGCTATTATGTACTTAGTTTTGTACTTAAATCGATACTCTATTTCAGGCTCGATACCAAGAAACCAGTGAACTTTCAGCATCCCGAAGATAGTTCTTTTATTTCATAAGCATAGTGTTAATTTCCTTGATCCAAAGTTAGTGTCACAAATGGAATAGTTCAGTTATGATCTGGTGAAGTGATCTTG
Source organism: Pinus tabuliformis (assembly GCA_031772625.1). NCBI lineage: Eukaryota > Viridiplantae > Streptophyta > Pinopsida > Pinales > Pinaceae > Pinus > Pinus tabuliformis. The sequence continues at coordinate 1,390,687,320 of CM062818.1, read as the reverse complement.
GGGATTTAGCCTAGCTTAAATTAGCCCAGATCACAGATGTATTTTCTTTCTTCGGTCATGTTGTTGTAACCATTTGTAGGCCTGAGTTCTTTAAAAAGGCTTAGTGTTTATATGAGAGGTTACATACACACAGATATACACATAGGTTTAACTAATGACAAGGATATTTTGGTACGATAATCATTTGACTCTGTTTCAAAACTCTCAGACTTATGTTTTATTAAAGGATTTTAATATAATTTTTTCAACTTTTATTTATATCTAAATTTATGTTTTCATGATCTGTGAATTATTGAATTAAGCTAGACTTGTTCTAGGTTGTGTCAAGGGCCCACCACAAACCTTGATCAAGTCCTGTAATAGTTTTCGTTAGGTAGGAGGTGTGTTTCGAATTCATTAGGAAGAACTGTACTTAATGATTCATTTGCTTTTGTTGATGATTTCTAGAATTCCCATACTTAAAATCGTACTTAAGTTTCCTTTAATGCTTTCATAGATCTGAGTCAAGATATATAGTGTAATTTTTATTGATTTTTTGCATGCTTGTGGATCATCATTATGAATATACTCTGCATGTACTAATTTCTTTGATTACTCTGATGGTCTTGTGAACGCTAAAGAAGAAGGTTTCGGTTTAGAACAGATTTGGGAGAAATAAATTCTTATATTTTAAGATTGACTTATCTGTTCTAAATGGAAGTGTTTTAATCACATGTGGATCTATATATTGTCGACAAGGGACTACTATAGCTTATGCTCAATTGAATGCTTAAAATTGATTAGGAATAGTGTGTCATTCTTTGGTGTAAATTGTATGTTAATGCTTGGTGAATTGCATGTTATTTACAGTGTCTTAGTTACTCAATTTACTGTGTGATGATTATTTGACTCGTAGTGTAATGATCATTTGAATATATTTTTTTTCATCTATTTGATTTAGATTTATTTTTTCTCATTGTTAGATAAATCTAAGTTGTGTGTTATTTAATTTTTCTGGTTTAATTTGAGTTAGGAATCCATAAGTTATGTGTTCATATGCTTAGTATGTTTTGAGTGGAACGTTACAAAGGAAATAGTCTGAGTTATTTTGCAAGGTATTGTTGAGTTTACTTTCGATTTGTAGCACCCTAGCGATTAGTTTTGCATAACGATTTTTGAATGAAGTAGTTGTTAGATTGATTTGAGAACATAGCTTTTGATAGTTTCCAATGTTATTTTTGGATGAGTTTTTGAGTGAGATTGATATAATTGAGAATAATTTGAGTTGTGAACATAACATAGATTTTATTATTAGTAATTCAGATTGCATAATGAAATAGGTTTCTTCACTTCAACAATTCATGTTATGATTGTCAGAAACAGAGTTTGAGTATTCTGTACTTAATTTCACACTAAATCTACATAGGGTAAGTTTGGATTTGAACCGGAATGCATTGCAACTCAAAGTTTACGAATCTTGGTTGAAAATTTAAATTTAGTGAATTCAACAACATATAAAAGCCCTAACAATTCATGACCCATTGCCATTGATGTTAAAGGGGGAGAGATTGTCAACATTGATGTAACAAGGAGAGATTGCAAGTATCTCACTTACAGTTGAGTAGGGAGATATTGCAACACTTCACTTGGAATTCTTGATTTTCTTTGACATCCAATGACCATCAATATCTAGGGTTGTTTCCATCAATGACAAAGTGGGAGATTGTTGCACATAGTGTTGTCATTAATGACAATAAGATGTCATTGATGTAAAATGGGATGTATGGGATAACAATGATCCTATGATGACCAACAGGATTATATATGAAGTAATAAGTGATGCTAAAGGAGCTTTAGGTCAACATATTTTTGGAAACAAGATGTCATGATGTTAAAGGAGATGTATGGGATAGTAGTGATCCTATGATGACCAATAGGATTATCTATTAAGTAATAAGTGATGCTAAAGGAGCTTGAATTCAACTATTTTTTTTATATAGCTATGGCATCCTAATCAATCTATGAACAACATGAGTGGATAGGCCTTGTCAATACCTTTCCAACAATATATTATACCTTGAAAAATGCCTCCTGGAAGAAAAATTAAGGTTGCTTGAAAAATACATCATTAGAAGACCTAAACATGGGGAGATAACTTTTATTAAATATTATGGGGCAATATGTTTTTATTAAATTCTATGCGCCAATATTTTATTAAAGTTGGTGAGGAATTTTTTTAATTAAAAAATGTGCTTGATGGTTAGACATGATGTGTGGTTTAATTCTTTATTAAATAATGTGCTAGATCAACAGCTAAAATTTCATGGCTAGACATGGGGTAGAATCCAATCATTTGATCACAATCGTCGATACTCCAAGCAAGATTATATGGTTGGATCACAATAAATCCCAACCCTCATATTTTCTTATATATACCATGTTCATTCTTTCATCAAATCAACAAATTTGAAGAGGAAGAGTTTGAATTCTGAGATTGGGTATGTTGTCTTTATTCTGGTTTATTTTTGTAGTATCATGGAGTGCAGTTTCTTTATGGTTTATTTATGATCATAGAATGATGCATAGCACCAGTTCGATCAATGATGCATCGTTCAAGTGACTATGAACATTGAAAACTTTATGTGGATCGGTAGGTCTGATTTCATCAGCCTCTGGATTTCAATATTCTTATAGTGTGTATGCATTGCATATTATGTGAGCGATTGAACAAAAGTTTTGGATCAGCCAAGTTCTAACCATATGTATGAGTCCTCATGACGAAGTGAACTGTGTTTCCAATCTTTGAATCCATTGCATGAATACATTGGTTGACTGGATAGACTTGCTAATTGATTCGGGAGGACACTAAAAAGGCCTAAAATTTGATGAAAATAGTGCCATGTTGAAGGGCTCAATGAGACAATTCCAATGCAACTTGAATCGTGTCAATTTGCTTCCATATGCAAAAGTTATTGCAGTTTGAAGTTTTGCGACAACATGCAAAAACTCAAAGTCAAATGTGACATGTGGCACACCTTAGAGCTGACACATGGCCTGTACAACTGATGATGTGGGTGAATCAGAGTTCAACATATGGTAGCTAATTTGTCTTGGCTAATGAAGCGAAACAAAGTTCCTTCTTAAGATTAATTACTCCAAAAGACTTGGAATATCAAATTATCCATTTAGGATATAAATATTATATTAAATAAAAATGAATAAGAATGAATGATAAGATTTACAAATGAGAACGATAGGCTCGCTTATATACCAAGCAAGTGTCTCTTCATGAAGAGTCATGTCCTATTAGACATGCCTCTTCAACCTAATTACTAACTTAACTAACTATTATTTATGATTATTATCTTTTACATTATATTTATATTGTTTATATATTTTATTTGTTACATTTCCTCCTTCCTCAACAAGCTTTGTCCTCAAAGGTTGTCGCACTGAGAAGGGATCAGACCATCCCAGATTAATCTTCTGTATAGTACTCTGATCACTGGAATTTTGTAACGACTTGTTAGCATAAGACTGGATTGATTTTACGTCATTATTTTCTGAAACATCAATTTGTTGTTTTTGGTCTGAATGGTCCCAATACGTAGCATGGTTGAGTTGTCTACTCTCATGATTCGGATGTCAATATGGAACCTTTTTGGTTTGATTTCTCCTTACTCATGGATTCCATATTTTTTCTTTTTCTTCACTTCTTTTATATTCCCTTTTTTTTTTCAACAATTTTTTTCTTTATGAGATATATCCTCTCTCCTTTTTTTAAATCTCTTTCTATATAATTTTTTTTTTACTCTCTTATATATATATATATATATATATATATAAAATATATTTCCACTTCTCTCTTATAAAAATCTAATATATATATATATATATAAAATCTATAAAATATATTTCCACTTCTCTCTTATAAAAATCTTATATATATATATATATATTTCAAATACTGTCTTCTTCTTCTTCTTCTCACTCTTTTAATAAAAATTTTATATAATAATAAAAAAAATTTAATATATATAATTATAAATTATATATATTATATAATTATAAATTATATATATTATATAATTTTCATTTATATATATTATAAAATTATAATTATATAAAATTTATATACACTTTTTTGAGACCCGCTTTTCCTTTTATATGTAACTATATAAGGCTTATATAGTATCCTTTTTTATAATTATAATAATATTTTTTTTCTCAAAAAATTTGGATGAGACGTGACTCTTGGTACAGTCACAATCTTTAGATTTGAACGATTAAAATTATTTAGATCACACCTTTTTTCTCCAATGTTATCAAAATATCTTTTACTTTTAAAATACCATGGACTATTACCATGGGCTTTTTTAAAACCACCTGTAAAAAGTAATATTTACCTTTCACGTAAGAGCTTTTGTATCTTTATTTTTTCTTTAACTTTTAAAATACCATGGGCTATTACCATGGGTTGTTTTTAAAACCTCCGTTAAAATGTTCTCCACGTAAAAAGTAAAACGTATTCCTTTTGTTTTTTGTTTTTGTTTTTTTTTTTTTTCCTTAACTTTTTAAAATATCATGGGCAATTACCATGGGTTGTTTTTAAAACCACGGGCTTCTCCACGTAAAAAGTTTTAAAAATACTTGGTATGAGATTTTGTATCCGTTTTATTTTTCTTTTACTTTTTTTCTTCTTCTTTTATTCATCTATTTACTTAGATTTTATTTTTTTGGTTAATTTTTTTTATGGCCAAAGGCCTAGAAAAACGGAGAAAAGGAGAAACTCCCAAATATTGAGAAAAATGCTTCAATTATACGGCAACAAGGTTGACGAATTTTGATAGTCAAAGACTTGGATAGGAGAACGAGCTCTAGTTAAGCAACTTAGAGGACCGAACTGCTCTGATACCAAATGAAGCGAAACAAAGTTCCTTCTTAAGATTAATTACTCCAAAAGATTTGGAATATGAAATTATCCATTTAGGATATAAATATTATATTAAATAAAAATGAATAAGAATGAATGATAAGATTTACAAATGAGAACGAGAGGCTCGCTTATATACCAAGCAAGTGTCTCTTCATGAAGATTCATGTCCTATTAGACATGCCTCTTCAACCTAATTACTAACTTAACTAACTATTATTTATGATTATTATCTTTTACATTATATTTATATTGTTTATATATTTTATTTGTTACAGCTAATTGGTGGCAGATGATGTGGCAGGGTATGGATCAACACGTGGCCTATTGTAGTATGGGTGACACGTGGCCCAATGAATGGGCGTCATGTGGCTCTATGTGGCTCTAGGTCATCGGTGAAAAGTTTGATAATAGTCGAAACCAGTGGGATTTGAACCCATATCATATACCTGAAAAACATAATGACTTACCAATAGGCCATGACATTTGGTTGTGCATAGAATTGGTGGAAAACATATTTATTGTTTATTGTTTGTTGTGGCGGAAAAGGGGAGGCGAAGTTTGCCAAATATGGTGGCTCCACCTAACTAAATTCCAATAAGCATGTGGTTTGTTTATTAGAGTGCATACGGTTATGGATTAGAATACATTTTATATGTGATGGTTACACCATAATGTAAGGCCATATATATATGGTTGTAACCTTAATTTTAATGTGTGTTATTTTTATATTGTATTTCGCCCACCAAAACAACAAAACATGATAATGGTATATGAACATGGACCATATTTAATGTATGGTTATTATAACACCATCGAGTATGGTTATAACAATGTTTTGGTTGTTCTAACGACATGCCCCATATATGTGTGTGTGCGTGTGTGTGTGTGTGTTTGGTTGTAACCATAAATTTAATGTGTGTTATTTTTATATTGTATGTCGCCCACCAAAACGACATAACGTGAAAACGGTATATGCACGTGGACTATATTTAATGTATGAATATTATAACACCGCTGAGTATGGTTATAACAATTTTTTGGTTGTTCTAATGACATGCCACACACACACACACACACACACACATATATATATATATATAACCATGTGCATATTCTGGCAACCTGTGGGTTTTAGTCCACCAAATGCTATATATATATATATATATATATATATATATATATATATATATATATATATAGATATATATATATATTTGTCATTGCAACAGGGCTATTGTAGAGAACTTTTTAGAACTGAATTTTCGAACTTGGTTTTTAAGTCTTCGAGTGGTGACATTTTAATAGTTCCAAGAATGTTTAAGCTCAGTTTTTGAGGGAAAATATATTTTGTAAACGAAGCTAGAGGGAGCTTGATTTTGCAGCAATCAAAGGAGTTTTGGTAGGAAAAAAACTCATTTTAGTAGTAGAAAGCTCAATTTTGTAGTCGGATTTTGGAGGCATTTTAGTGATGTAATAAATCATTTGAGGCTTAGCATTATATTCATAAAAGAGGCTACTCCCTTGGAGGTAGGAACTGGAGACACAATCCACGCTAAATGAACACCATTATCATTTGGTGTTATCCTTATTTTCTTCTTGTATCAATCTTCTACATTTTATTTTTAATTGCAGTTGCATTTAAATCTTTCATGTTTGATTTAATTGTTATGTTGGTTTAAGTTTTATCATTCACACTTGAACATTTTTACAAGCCAAGTCATTTTAAAAGATCCTAAAAAAAGTTCAGATCAAGTGGTATCAGTGCAAGATTGATGGTGGTTTGTGAGTGTGCATGATAACTAGGAGAAAACATTCAAAAATGCAGCAAGAAATTCTCAATTTGATTTTTCCTTGACTAAATTAAGAAAATTCAAATCTTCACATCATCAGAAAACTTGGATGCAGTTAAATGAGGTGACATATCTCTTGTCACTCAGTTAACTCAGTAAATTCGAGTTGGAGGAGTTAGAATTCAGTTAAGCATGTATGATTACTAATTTGTAGCAATCAAGATCAGTTATCTCAAGTTGTTTTCATTTAAACTAGTTTCAATTATTGGGGGAAATAGTGGAAGGTCAGTTGTACAATGGGACTTTAGTCAAACTCAGTGATCATCCAATTAACTAATCAATCAACCCAAAATATCTAGTTCGTGCAGATAATTTGAGTTCCCCATCTATGGTGGAGATTCCAAAGTAGTGTAACATCAGTTGTAGACTAGTATTGAGTGTACATGTTTTGCATGCAACTTGATCATCAACCTTGGGAATTGTGCAATCCATTTTGGACAAATTCCTCAATAATAGGAGCCTAATTTGTAAAGAAATTGCATAAGGAAATAGGGGCTCGAGCAAAGGGAGAAATTTCCTAAGTTTGGATCAGAGCTTCTCAGTGAGCAGAGAGATAGGTTCTTCACTTGTAGCTATTGCTCAGTTGAGCAAAGCAATTGTAATACATATGTATTCATCAGATTAATGAAAGCATGCATTGCAGTTTTTAGCAGATTTATTTCCGCGGGAAAAATATTGTGGCATATGTGTTATTTCTCATTGCATCTTGTGATTGATTTTCTAAATTGTGAAATTATTTCTGTAGAGCAGTAGAGTAGTTTTGTTTCTTGTGATTTTGATTAAAACTTCATGAGAAGTTGCAAATATACATCATAATTTCTACAGAAAATTCAAGAAAGGTGAAGGAACACTTATTGAAGGCGTTCTGGAAATTGGATCGAGAAGCTTTACTCAAAGAAGAGAAACATTGTCACGCGAGGGAGAAGAGAATCCTTTTGGATCCAAGAAAGAGTTTTGTGAAGCTTTCATGGCGATGAATACCATGGTTGATGAAATGTATCAAGAATGGAAGGAATTTAGAGAGGGAGTCTTATCGAAGAAGAAATATAAAGGCGAAGGAAATGATGGTGGTTCGAAAAATACCCCTCCTCCTTCTCCTCCTTCTTCTCCTCCTTCAAGTCCTAGTGGTTATCCTCCTCTATATCCTCATGGAAAAGTTGCATCAGAGAAGTTGTTGTTGAAGTAGGATATTAAATTTGACTTGCCAATCTATGATGGAGAGGTTAATGCTGAAAATCTTGATAATTGAATTCGCCAGATGGAACTCTATTACTGTGTGTAGCAGATCATTGATGACGAGGTAAAAATTTAGTTGGCCTCAATTTGATTGGAAGGTACTACATTAATATGGCAGGAGACTAGACTTCAAGAAGGTAAAACTCTTTCCTCATGGGTGGAATTTATGTTAGGATTCAAAAATAAATTTTACCCTTTGGTACATGACCAGAAGGAAATAATAGAATGGAAAGCTATGCGACAGCGTAAAGGTCAAAGTGTGCAAAACTTTACATAAGAGTTTAGGAAAATGGAACTGACATTGAATATTCCACTTAATATGCAATACACTCTTTTGAGGTATATTGGTAGTTTGCATGGGTATATATGCAATACTACCATATGTTGAAGCCATCTAACCTGGTTGAGGTATATGTACTAGCAACCTATATTGAAGCAGGTAAACAAGGTGGTGGAATCTCCAAGGAAGACATTCAGTCGAAAGACAACAAAGGAAAGGAGAAGCCAAAGAGAACACCTTTTGAGAAGAAGAGAGATGAGAAGCCCTCTTGTACCCATTTTGCAAGAAAGGACACGATGATGATTGTTGCAGGATCATTCCTCAAAACTTATAAGACCCATGAGTCTTATTTCATATTTACTAAAGGGAGTGGGTTCACTTAATCATTTTATTTATTTTCCTAAGTTTGGTTGAGTGGAGGGGACTTTAATTGTAAATTTGATTAATGGTTAATATATTGTGAATGTAGAGATTTTAGAGATAGTTGAGTAATCCTAGGAAGAGTGAGGATTTGAGGGATTTAAAAGCTTCATTTAGGATTTGTTTGAGATAAGGGTGGAGCTGAAGAGATACTTTAGGAGAAAGTGAGAGATTGTTGGATCTGAACTAAATTGGTTCATGAATCCATTCTTGTATAAATTATGATCTTTTGAATAATTCGAGAGGTTATTCAAAGATTAGCTAGAGGCTAGCTAAGGCTAGAGAGCTAAGAGAATAGTAAGAGCAAGTGTGGGGAGTTAGAAATAGCAGTAGATGGATTTTATGGAACAGAGTTGAATCATTCGAATGTGACTGTTTCCTTGTAAATATTATAATACCAAATAGTGTGAATTGTGTGTATTATGTGTGAGAATTTGTATCTGTATGTGTTTTAATAACCTTATGGTGTATTGGTTGTGAACCTGAGAAATACTGTGGAATTCTGTGTTGAATAGCATGAATGTTTGATGGAATTTTCCTTTACGGAATCTGTATTTAATTGTTTAATAAACCCTGTGTAAAGGCTTGTAGAAATCAGGATTCCATGTTGAATTGACGAAAGGATCAACCGAAAGCAAGCATAATTGAGTTTTACAGTAGATAGAGGAAGATTGAGAATATCTTCTATGACGGAGAACACAGACTTTTCCAAATTCCAAAACGATGGTAAAGAAACCGTGAAGGGCAAAAGAATAGTGAGGATTAAATTGTATCATTTGAACTGGAGGATGGACGGCTCAGGTTAACCGCCGATAGCATAGTAAATCAATCAACACACCACAAGTCTACAATCGTGAGAATGTTGTGATCGTTGATCGAAGGAGATATACAATCATCACATGACATAGGAGCACAGGCATTAATCAGCGGAAGGCGGTTTCCATAAGCAGTAAGCGGAATATCGGGCGGCCAAAAAGTGGTAAGTGGAAATTTAGGGTAGTCACTTGATTCCACTCATCAATCGACGCGTAGCACACCGTAGGAGAGAGAAAACCGCTTTATTAGGTGGGTAATCATCGCACAAGTGGTCCACCTGATATTGATGTCAACCGTTAGATCAAGCGGGGTTGATTGAATGGTTGAGATCGATCGAACTATTTGGCCAGATCGGGTGAAGTGTAATTCATCAGATTGAGTAGCAGATCGACGGTGGAGAATGAAGTCGATAGGGTTTGTGGAAAATATGGAACCGATGAATTATCAAGCAAGTTTAATTCTATTTTAGGTCCAGTTTTATGCGTCCAAGTGGGACCAGTGCTCATTGACGGGTTGTTTTTTATTCCCATTGGTTTGTTTGGTTGTGGGTGTTTTGTGAATTATGCTTATAATAGTGCTTCCGATGCAAATGTGGGCCTAACTCATAGGCTACACATGGGGTTTGGAAAAGGCATGGTTTTGTTGCATCATTTTTTGGTATCAGAGCTAGATTAATGCTTAGTGGAGATTGGTTAAGAAATTGAAATTTATTCTCTACATATATATAATTTGCACTGTAATGGATCCGATACAGATGGAGATCAGAACACAAGATTTTATGCAGAGAAGGATTCTAAATTGTTATAGGCAATGAAGACTTCAGTTGGTTCATTCAAGATGGACTGTGGAAAAGAGATTTGAGGAAGATAGGATCAGGAAGGATCTTGTAAGTTTTAAAGCTTTAATGATATGTGTAAGTGAATGCAAGTAGCAGGTAATGAAATTCCAGCAAGTATTTGTGACAAAGGAGCAAGTGAAGAAATTGCAACATACATATTGTGAGCAAAGAAAGTGAATATGGATGTACTCAACAAGAACATAAATTCAGCTGAAAGAAGAACTGAAGTGCATACAGTAAAAAGTAAAGCAGCATGTGTATTGCCAAACCAGTGAAAGATTAAAGAGATAGATCATCAGGTATGAGTTGTATTTTGATGTTGGTTCATTTGAATTGTTTTTATAAGGGAAGAGAGTGATAGCAGCAACACACAATCAGAGACTGTGTAAAGAAAGAGAGGAGTTGTGTTAGTGGTAGTGAACCTAAATATTCCAGTTGAAAGTTGGACAGGGCGAGCAGTTAAAGTGTTCTCAAAGAAGGTGAGTTGAGGATATAAGCCTAAAGAGAGTAGAGGAGAATGATCTAGAGGTTCCAGAGTTAGAGAACCAGTGCTTGCCAAAAGATCAAGTCCAAAGAAGGGATTGGTGAGGTAAGGATAGCAGGGAGGACTTGTTGTTGCAAAGGCTTAGTGCAGCTCATAGTGAGCGAGGAGCTCATAGAGATAACGAGGAAATGACTACTGATAGTCATAGCAGAGGTTCAGAGAGAAGCCACAACAGAAGAGAGAAAGATGCCAAGGAAAATGGCAAAGGAAAGGAGATGAGTCAAGAGGTATTTGACAAAGAGATTGCAGAATTGAAAGCAAGTATGGATGCCATAATAATGCTGCTAGAAAAATGTGAAGAGGACCAAAGGTATGGTTGGACTATGAAAAGAAAGAAGATAAAGTGGAAGTTGTTGCAGAAACAGATAAAGAGGAGAATGTATATCAAATTAAGAGAAGAACTCAGAGCAGCTGAGTTAGAGATGGAACATGACTATTATCGACCTGAGCAAGAAGATTACTTTGCTGAGGAAGGAATTATTAACAATTTTCTGAATTGTTGGACAAGTTCAAATCAGCAGAGAGATGTGATGATTGAGACATCAAAGAAAGAGGAGCCTAGTATTTTTGGAACTGATGATTTGTGTATGTATGCAGGTGATGAACAACCTTTAGAAGATATGTTTATACAGGTTGCTGAAGAAATGAAGTTGTTAGAAGAGATGACTGTAATAGAACATTTCTTGATTGAACATGTGTTCAAATACACTAAAGATGGAAAAATGTTGAAGACTACTAAGGAGGCTGAAGATGATGAATTCAGTAAGACTTGGCAAAAAGATGGCAGACAATCTGAAGACAAAAAGGAATTGCATATTACAAAAGGAGAAGTATAAAAGAGGTATGAAGATAACCTTATGACAGGAGCAAACAAGAGTGTATGTGAAGTACAAGTGTTTGAGGTAATGGAATTATCTCTTCAATTTTTATTCAAAAATTATGAACATGTACTGATAGTTAATGGACAAGAAATTGTCTTGGAAGGACATAGTGGAACATTAATGGAAAGGACTCTTACTAAAGAGTGTACTATGGACGATAGTAGAATAGAGACTTATAAAGAGAATTCAATCCAAGAAGGTATAGATAATCCATTCAAGGTTGTGAAGGAGAAAGGAAAAGAGGACAACCAAGAACTTAAAGAGAGGTTGGTAGAGACTGATGCACAACAGAAAATTGAAGACAGTATTATTTGTACAAATTGTAAAAAGAGGAAGGGTGAAGGTAATCAGCAACTCAAAAACAGACAGGAAAACTCAGAGGATGAAAGCAAGGATGCTTTCATGAACTATGCATTTGTGGTAAGCAACAAAGGAGTTCAGTGGAAGGTGATATTCATGGTGTTGACAATCATTTTTACTGTTGTAAAAGGGGCTTTATAGTGGAATGGAAAATCTATTATATATGGTGATTTTGTTTCCTGTATAGAAACAAAGAGAAATTTAGGTTCTAAAATCAGAGATTGGCAGATTTTGATTGAAACAAAGGAGGAATGGAAAAGGAAACTTAGTGGCTTACAGGTTTGGAAGGAAGAAATAGGAAGAATGAAAAGGAGTGTGAAAGGGAGGAAGGCCAAAGAGAAGAACAGAGAACAGAATTTAGAGATTAGACAGCATCTAGAACAAAGTGAAGACAATGAAGACTTTTTTTCAAGACAAGGCAACATGACAAGTTTGGCATGTCATATAAATATAAAGGGGATGACAAATCAGAGAAAACTTGGAGCAAAGCTAATGAGAAAAAAAATGGAAAATGTAATGTATTTTCTGATTTTGAATTATTAATTGTTGAATGTGGTTTTCATGATGAAGGACAATTTGATCTTGGAGATATGTTTATACAAGTAAACATAAGGAATTATGTCGGTTCTAGAAAAGCAGAAAGTCAGTTTTCCTTATGTAAACAAGAAGATGAGAGTAAGCAACTAGTTGACTCAGAAGTTTGGAATAGAGGAAGGAGAGTTGGCATAGTTCTTAAACAAGTCATTGTAGAAGAAAAAGAAGATTGCAGAGGATGTGAAAATATAGTCCATAAACAGATTTTGTTTTTAATCCAAAGAATATTTGAATGTCAAGAGCCTATCTTGAGTTTGCAATTGGAAAATTGGGTGAACAGTTCAGTTAAATTTAACAGGAATATGGAGGAAATTGAACAAAGTTCAATAACTAAAACATTTGCAGTTGGTGGACAATATGTGGTTGAAAGGTTATATGTTCTTGTATCAAACAAGAAACAATCTTCTTTTGAGATTGGGAGGATTCTACTCAAGATATTGGATAGGTGGATGATGAAAAATACAAAGGTGATGAGCATGAGGAATGGTCAAAGTCAGCGAGTCAAGGAAAGATGGAAGGAAATACAGGACAACATAAAGGAAATTGTTTATAGACAGAAGAAGATGTTGGTGATTGAGTCAAAGATCAAAATAAACTGTCAGGTACAAGACAAGTAAAAATGCATAAAGTTGGAGATCAATTTTATTGAGATGATGACAAGACAACAACAGACAGAGGAGCATAAATTTATGTTGTTTGAGGAGTTGTTTATGCAGGATATCAACACCAAACCATTATTCAAAGGAGAAGCTTATGAAAGAAGAGCAAAAGGATATCCACAAAACAGAGTTTGGCACCCAGGAGAAGGAGAGAAGGCAGTAAATGCACCTGCAATTGAAAAGGTTAGGCAGGTAGTTGGAAGATGAAAACTAATGAAAAATACAACAAAGGAAGTGGGAAGACTCATGAATAGGAGACCATGAATTATTTCAACCTAGAGAGTCTGATGCAGGAGCATTCCTCAAAACTTATAAGACCCATGAGTCTTATTTCACATTTACTAAAGGGAGTGGGTTCCTTTAATCATTTTATTTATTTTCCTATGTTTGGTTGAGTTGAGGGGATTTTAATTGTAAATTTGATTAACGGATAATATATTGTGAATGTAGAAATTTTAGAGATAGTTGAGTAATCCTAGGAAGAGTGAGGATTTGAGGGATTTAAAAGCTTCATTTAGGATTTGTTTGAGATAAGGGTGGAGCTGAAGAGATACTTTAGGAGAAAGTGAGAGATTGTTGGGTCTGAACTAAATTGGTTCATGAATCCATTCTTGTATAAATTATGATCTTTTGAATAATTCGAGAGGTTAGCCAGAGATTAGCTAGAGGCTAGCTAAGGCTAGAGAGCTAAGAGAATAGTAAGAGCAAGTGTGGGGAGTTAGAAATAGCAGTAGATGGATTTTATGGAACAGAGTTGAATTAGTCAAATGTGATTGTTTCCTTCTAAATATTATAATACCAAATAGTATGAATTTGTGTGTATTATGTGTGAGAATTTGTATCTGTATGTGTTTTAATAACCTTATGGTGTATAGACTGTGAACCTGAGAAATACTGTGGAATTTTGTGTTGAATAGCATGAATGTCTGATGGAATTTTCCTTTACAGAATCCGTATTTAATTGTTTAATAAACCCTGTGTAAAGGCATGTAGAAATCGGGATTCCATGTTGAATTGATGGAAGGATCAGCCGAAAGCGAGCGTAATTGAGTTTTACAGTAGACAAAGGAAGATTGAGAATATCTTCTATAACAGAGAACACATACTTTTCCAAAATTCCAAAAGGATGGTAAAGAAATTGTGAAGGGCAAAAGAACGGTGAGGATTAAATTGTATCATTTGAACTGGAGGATGGACGGCTCAGGTTAACCGCCGATAGCATAGTAAATCGGTCAACACGCCACAAGTCTACAATCGTGAGAATGTTGTGATCATTGATCGAAGGAGATCTATGGTCATCGCATGACATAGGAGTGCAGGCGTTAATCGGCGGAAGGCGGTTTCCATAAGCAGTAAGCGGAATATCGAGCAGCCAAAAAGTGGTAAGTGGAAATTTAGGGTAGTCACCTAATTCCATTCATCAATCGACACGTAGCACGCCACAGGAGAGAGAAAACCGCTTTATCGGGTAGGTAACCATCGTGCAAATGGTCCACCCAATATTGATGTCAACCGTTAGATCAAGCGGGGTTGATTGAACGGTTGAGATCGAGCGAACTGTTTGGTCAGATCGGGTGAAGTGTAAACCGTTGGATTGAGTATCAGATCGACGATGGAGAATGAAGCCGATAAGGTTTGTGGAAAAGACGGAACCGATGAATTATCAAGCAAGTTTAATTCTATTTGAGGTCCGGTTTTATGTGTCCAAGTGGGACCAATGCTCATTGACAAGTTGTTTTGTATTCCCAGTTGTTTGTTTGGTTGCGGGTGTTATGTGAATTATGCTTATAATAGCGTTTCTGATGCAAATGTGGGCCTGACTCATAGGCTACACGTGGGGTTTGGAAAAGACGTGGTTTTGTTGTGTCAAT
Organism: Pinus tabuliformis; assembly: GCA_031772625.1. Taxonomy (NCBI): domain Eukaryota; kingdom Viridiplantae; phylum Streptophyta; class Pinopsida; order Pinales; family Pinaceae; genus Pinus; species Pinus tabuliformis. The sequence goes on along the minus strand of CM062818.1, from coordinate 1,390,672,056 downwards.
GATCATCGTGGGAGGCTACATCCATAGTTAAGGCCTAAGTGGTTCCGAGATAGGAAGGGAAAGCAGAAGGTGGAAATGACAATCTAACAAGATCTTGGATCAGACTCTGGTGATGAGGCACAAATCACAGTTATGGGTTTGAAAGGTATATTGTCTTCACATGTTGGTTTTGGTTATTTTATTTCATCTTCTATTTTTGCGAGAAAGATAGATGTAATATTTCACATTAGGGTGGTAACTAACCATGTTAAAGTAGATACTTTGTTCAAAATTGGATCTCAAGCTAATCTGATATTTGAGGCAATTGTTAAGGAGATGAATTTGGAAACAATGTTGCATCCCAAACCTTATCCACTCGGAAGGGTATGTAACAACACTAAGTTGCAAGTGACTAAAAAGTGTAATCTTAGGTTTTCTATTACTTGTATATTTTTGGATGAAGTTGAACTAGATGTGGTTCGATTAGATATTTGTGGAATTGTGCTTGGAAGTCCTTACTTGTTCAACATGAAGGATATCTATTGTGGTAAGGCAAACAAATATCACCTTTTCAAGAACGGCATAGATTATATTGTCCAAGCTCATCAAATGAAGGATGATTCTTCGTTGGTAACCACAGGGTTGTTAAAGAAGCTCGTGAACACGAGCAAGACCTTTTCACTCATATCTACAAAAGTGGATAAAGCAGATGTTATGGGGCACGGTAATTTTTCGTGGGATCTGTCAAAATGATCAAACATGTTAGTCTATTGTTATTAGCATCTTTTTATTTTTTAATGTTTCCAATGTGTTGTACATGGATAGTGGTTGAAGTAACACATGTAAAAGGATGTGGGAAATTGCAAATGGATAATAGTATGGTTTCAGTTATCATAATTATTATGTAACATTTTGTGATGATAAGATTACACAGAATAGGGTGGAAAGACACTGGACAAGTGGGCAGGCAGTTCCCACATTTAGTTTCATATTAATAACCTTTTGGAGGCCCAAAATCCCTTCAGTGGGGAGGATTGATCTGGGAGGATCCTAAGAAGGCCTAAAATTCAAAATCTCCAAAATTTGATGGAAATAGTGTCATATTGAAGATCTCAATGAGACAATTCTAACGCAACTTGAATCACGTCAAATTGAGTTCGTATGCGATAGTTATCACATTTTTATTTTTTGCGAGAATAGGCAAAAATTCAGAATCAAAGGTGACGCATGGCACACCTTGGCGCTAACATGTGGCATGTATGGACTGACGATGTGGTTGAATCATAGCTCAACATATGGCAGCTGACATAGCTTGGCTAATTGATGGCAGATGACATGGAAAGGTACGGATCGACACGTAACCCAATGAATGGGAGCCACGTGGCCTTATGGCAAGGCAGCATATGGGCCTGGGTCAATAGCAAAAATTTGTTAACAGTTGGCATCAACAAGATTTTAACCCATAACATCTGATTGAACAACACAATTACATGACTTTTGATTACGCATAGAACTCGTAGAAAACATATTTATTGTTTATTGTTTGATTTGGCAGAAAAAAGGAGGTGAAGTTCCCCAAATATGGTGACTCCACCCAACTTAAGTCTGATAAACATGTGGTTTTTTTATTGGAGTGCATACAGTTATTGATTATAAAACATTTAATATGTGATGGTTACACCATAACATAAGACCATATATATATGGTCGTAACCAAAACAACATAACGTGATAACACTAGCAATTGTCCCAAAAGGTACAAAGAGAGGCCGATAGACTTATGAAGTTGGAATTTTTGAATTTCTATAAAATATTAAAAAGTACAAGTATTTTTCTAAAAAATATTAAAAATAGAAAATAATGAATATTGGAAACCACATAACATCTACAGTCTAAATTATTTTATATATCTATATCTATATATATATATATATATATATATATTAATTAAAATCTCAATTGTATTGTCAATTTGGTTAACTTTTACACAAATATATGCTTCCACAATTGTAACTCTTCTCCAACATTGATTCATATTCTTCGTGAAACCTGCCACACTAGTGTAGTGCAATAAGAAATATTTTAAAGAAAGGTTGAGAAATAATTTATTCAAAAATGAGCAGTTTGTATCAAATCTATCTGTGCTTGTCCCAAGTAAGATACAATTTTGACATTTCATTTACTTAATTATTCATAAATCTTTTTAATTCTATTTTGAAAGGACTCACCACCGAAATTCATCTACGTTTTTGTTTTTCACCGTTTGTTCAAGTAAACAGCTATCTTTGTGATGGTATATAATCGGGGAAATATGTGCAAATGCCTAAACTATTCGGCAACGTTGCATGTGTGGGAAATTAGCTTTCTCTGATTTATGAACAAAACTGAGTTTGTTTTTGCAACTTCAATCCATACGAAGATGATTTAGTTCTTGAAATTCTATTCTATCATCCTATTCGATATATCTCTTTTTCAACATCTTTCAATCCATTTGTTGAAATCTCACACTGCAACACTCAAAGCCTTTGTATACTTTCAAACACTCCCCGGAGTGTCTCTCGATGAACCATTTTCAGTTTCTTGTGTCTTGTCTGAATTTGATGGCTCGCTTGCTAAAACACACGAAAAATAAATAGAACCCGTCAGATCGAGCAGGTTGTCTCCTGGCTAATAGAGAACCCATTCTCAAAATTCACGATTTCATGGAATTATCCCTTTCAAATGACAACATAACCTTGTCAAAGGTACGAATTCCACAATAACAATCAAACGTTAACAAGAGTCAGATGCATCCACAGCATTTCGATAAAGATATACAACAACTATATGACTAAAAGATATTTCATTTTGCCGTCAGCTGATGAAACAAATCTCGAATATAGGCAAGCATAACGTTGTCAAAGATGAGAATTCCACAAGAAACAATAAAATGAAAGATTGTAATACAAAAATAAGCATGCCCTGATGTTGGCATTATGATTCAAGTGTTGTCCTTGATGGCAACTCACTCAGAGGTTGGTACAGGTGCTCAGAGGTTGGTACAGGTGATGGCAACTTAATCAGAAGACAGATCTTAGTACAGCATGCCAAGGAAGTTCATATACGCAGGTTCGTTAAGCCCAAGTCGCGTGTACACGCTAGTTGGATTCAGAAAAAGCGTGTGTATGTGGAAAAGTACCTTTGGTCCATGGTGGTTAGTCCTTGGAAGTTGTGCCTATGATTTCGGACCATTGTGTCTCGACGGGCGTGTCGATCCCTAGTTTTGAAGTTGATGGTATTGTGTTACTATGGTTTTGGCTCTTGGTATTGAGCAAGGCCTAAGGCTATATAAGGAGAAGAAGATCATTAGGCAAAATCATCTTTCGACAAGGCTTGAATATCTAAGAGAGAAAGAGATCTGATATGCAGGGTCTGGGTTGCTTGATATGAGCTAAGGAGAAATCACATCGGTGGATGGAAGACTAGATCTAAGGATAACTCGGGATCTAATGGTTTGAAATGCACTATTATGATATGGTTGATTATGCGTATTTCTAGATCTGCATACTGTCGCAATATTATGTTCTGGATCTAACTGATGTCTGGTACAGCTGCAAGTTGAGAGAATCTATTTTTAGATCTGTACGCAGGTTGGCTTAGGTAAAAGCGCGTGTATACGCGGGTTTCGCTCATTGAAGTAGCGTATATCTCTTAAAGCTTGATTTTTGGGTTTGCAGTTGGATCTGACTGTTATTACAGAGTTCTGTAGACTGCTCTGTGTTCTGGTATCTGGTGATTGACAGGGTTCAGTGGTTCAGTGATTCAAAGTTTGATAATACTAGTATTGGTTGTTTTATGCTTCAATGATCTGTTGTGAAAGTTGAATGAATTGGGGTCTACAGATTGTAATGTTGTGCTTCAGGAATATCCAGTCTGAAAATGTATGAAAGGTGGTACCTGAAGGAAAGAAGATTGTAGGTCAGCACCTACGTACTAGTATCTTGGCTAGTACAAGAGCAAAGGGGGTTGGAGCTCCCTTCCAAGGAAGTTTGGAGAACGAGAGAAGGTTGTAGCCTTCTGCAGGTTGTAGCCTGCGTACTGGTATAAGGCTGCACCAGTACAAAAGATTGTAAACTGAAGTTTCATATTAAAGAAAGATAGAGACAACTTGCAGCAGGTGGTTTTCACCCACATTGGGTTTCCACCTTATATCTTGGTGTTCATGTGTGTGGCTTTTGATCTGTTCTGTTATACTGCACCTGTTTACTGTTAATGTGGTGAATAATGTCCTGATGAACTTAACTGAAGAATAAGCTAACTAAATTATGAGTTTTCTTCTTATACGCTGTTTTATTTAGTCACAGTAGCGTGTACACGCTGGTTCACCTAACTGAAGTAGCGTATATGTTTCTGAGCATTGAAAAAGTTTGATTGATCTGATAATACTGATTCACCCCCCCTCTCAGTATTATTTCCAACAATTGGTATCAGAGCAGGTCCTTCAGAGAAGCTTGATCGCTTGAAGGTAGATCATTCATCATGAGCAACTACGAGAAAGAAGCATCAATCAGGCCACCGATTTTTGATGGGACAAATTTCAATTATTGGAAGGTAAGAGTTACTGCATATCTTCAATCTCTTGGTACAGAAGTTTGGAACATTGTAGAAACAGGCTATGCTTTTCCTTCAGCTACTCCTACAGATCCAGCTGAGAAAAAGCAGTATGAAACAAATGCAAAAGCAGTCAGTACTCTATTAGGAAGTATATCCCAAACAGAATTCATGAAGGTCATGCACTTCAAATCAGCAAAAGAGATATGGGACAAAATGATCACTAGCTATGAAGGAGATGAACAGGTAAAGCAAGCTAAACTTCAAACTCTCAGGATTCAATATGAGACTCTCAAGATGTATAATGATGAAAGTGTGGCTAATTATTTTCTTCGGGTAGATGAGATTGTTAATTGTATGAAAAATTTGGGTGAAGAAATAAAAGAGACTATAGTAGTTCAAAAGATTCTAAGATCATTATCCCCCAAGTTTGAATCTAAAGTATCTGCAATAGAAGAAAAAGAAAATCTCCGTGTTCTCACTATGTCTCAGCTACATGGAATTCTAACTGCTTATGAAATGAGAAAGGGAGGTCCATCTGACAGAAGGGAAGCTGCTTTTAAGGCATCAGGAAAAGAAGATTACTATGAAGCAAGCCATGTTCCAGAAGAAGAGGAAGAAGAATCAAATTTTGTCAGAAATCTTCAAAGGGGTTCTGGAAGGTTCAGAGGTAAGCTACCTTTCAAATGCTTTGCTTGTGGAAGAGTAGGTCATTATGCTGCAAAATGTCCTTATAAGGATAAAGGAAAAGAACCTGCTAGATGGAACAAGAAACAAAGTGCAAATAAGAAAAGCTACTACACCCATGAAGATAGTGATGGCTTATCAAACAGTGATGAAGATGAACAAGGTAATAAATATAAGCTGTTAATGGCATTTGAAGATGATGATTATGAGGATGCTGTAGATGTGGATAATCTCTATAATGAAATTACTAGACTCAAGAGATGCATAGAAGAAAAGAGTGTGATCATTGATACTTTGCAATTTCAAATTGATGAAAAGGAAAAACATCTTGAAAAACTAGAAGGTGAAATTGTTGGTCTCAGAAAAGAAATTGAGAAAACAAAAGCTATTAATCTTAAGTTTGTCAAAGGATCTGAAACTTTGGATGAGATTATCAATGTGCAGCGGTCTCCTCTAAACAAGACAGGTTTGGGCTATAATGGAGAAACCTCTCAAGCATCCACCTCAAAAAGTTATCTTGATGCAGCAAGAAGAAATGAGCAGAAGAACAATGAAGATAATCAGGTAAAGCAGGGACGAATTACAAACAGAAACTATCAGGGACAATCCTTCTTAAGGGTGAACAAAAGCTACAACCAACCACAGGTAAAATCTTCTCAGTTTGGCTCAAGAATAGATGAAAATAGAAATTACAATCAGTTGGCTGGTAGATTCAATAACCGCAGAAGCTTCTTCAATGGACAATGCTTTTCTTGCCATAACTTTGGTCACAAAGCAGCTCAATGTGTTGCATATAAAACAATCATGACTAGGGAAGCTCAAAAACAAAGAAGTATGACAGGGATTACAAAGAGGACCTATAACAACTTTTCGGTTCTTGAAAATGAAGTTGAATGTTCTATTTGCAATAATTTTGGTCATAAAGACTCTGAATGCAGGAGCAGGTTTCAGGAGAAAAAGGAACAAGCCACGAGCACCAAAAAATGGAGAATAAAGGAACCTCAAACAGAAAGATGTGGGATAGCTTTTTATGCAGAAGGACAGGAAAATCTATGGTACATTGACAGTGGATGTTCGAAACATATGACAGGTGATAAAGAAAAACTTGAATCTTATTCTACTTTAGAAAAGGGAAAGAAAGTTTCTTTTGGAAATGATACTCCTGCAACTATAAAAGGAAAAGGTATTGCTCCTTTGAAAGAAAAGGTCAAGGCTGGAAATGTTTTGTATGTTGATGGATTGAAGCATAATCTACTAAGTGTCAGCCAGATGTGTGATCAAAAAACCGAGGTTATTTTCAGATCGAATGGATGTCTTGTTCGTGATCTTGATACAGGTAAAACAGTTCTCAAAGGCAAAAGAACTCCAAATAATCTGTACATATTTGAAGAAGGACAACAACAATGCTATCTTAGCAAGGATGAAGAGCACTGGTTATGGCATCGAAGGTTGGGACATCTAAGCTTCTCACAAATAAGGAAAGCATGCAAATATCAGGCAGTTCGCGATCTTCCAGATATCAAAATTCCAGACAACACCATATGCAAATCTTGTCAGTTTGGAAAGCAAACCAGAACTAACTTTCCAGAGAAGGAAGGATCAGCTAGCTTGCCTCTTGAGCTAGTCCATACAGATGTATGTGGTCCATTTAGGAAAAGGACACCTCGAGGAGAAGAATATCTGATATTATTCATTGATGATTTCTCAAGGTTTGTTTGGTTAGGGCTTATGAAGCACAAAGATGAAGCATTCGAAAAATTCAAATCCTTCAAAGCATTGGCTGAAAATGAATCAGGACACAAAATTAAGTGCCTCAGATCTGACAGAGGTGGGGAGTTCACATCAAATGAATTTTTCGATTTCTGCGATGAACATGGGATAAGAAGAGAATTCTCTACAGCTAGAACTCCTCAGCAAAATGGGGTTGTGGAAAGAATGAACAGAACTATCCAACAAATGGCTCGTGCTATGCTCGATGAATCAGGTACTCCTGCAACCTTCTGGGGTGAAGCTGCACATGCTGCTGTTATTATTCTTAACAAAACAAATGTCCGAGTAAACAGCACTCAAACACCTCATGAGCTTTGGAGTGGTAAAACTCCTTCCGTGAAGCATTTCAAAATCTTTGGGAGCAAATGTTATATTAAGAATACTGATGAGCAACTTGGCAAACTTGAACCTAGAGCAGATGAGGGCATTCTTCTTGGTTATTCTCCACATAGCAAAGCATACAAGTGCTACAATAAAAGACTTGGCAGAATTGTTGACAGTATTGATATAGTGGTTGATGAGAAGGGATATATTCCTAGGCAAGTTCATCATGAAGACATTGAAGAAGATGAAGGTTACTCTCAAAGGCGAAATGATGAAGAAGAAGAACCTCAAGAAGAAGAAGAATCTCAAGAAGAACCAGAGGAGCAGACAAGAATAGAAGAGAAGACTCCATCCAGATATGTTCAAAAGAATCATCCAGAAACTCAGATTGTGGGGCAGAAAGAAGCAGGAGTACAAACAAGAAGGACACTTGCAGAAGCTTCAAGCTACTTGGCACTACTCTCCTCCACTGAACCACAAAATGTGAAAGAGGCATGCAAAGATGAATGTTGGGTCAAAGCAATGGATGAAGAACTTGAGCAAATCGAAAAGAACAACACTTGGGAATTAGTTCCTAGACCAAAAGATAAGAATGTAATAGGAACAAAATGGGTCTTCAAGAATAAATTAAATGAAAATGGAGAAGTAATTAGAAACAAGGCCAGACTTGTTTGTAAAGGGTATGCACAGCAAGAAGGAATAGATTTTGAAGAGACCTTTGCTCCTGTGGCAAGACTTGAGGCCATCCGAATGTTCCTTGCTCTCTCAAGCTTTCAAAACTTCAAGGTATTTCAAATGGACGTGAAATCAGCCTTCCTGAATGGAGACTTAGAAGAAGAAGTATATATTGAGCAGCCAGATGGTTTCATTCTTGGGAATGATCCAAACCTTGTATGCAGATTGAAAAAGGCACTCTATGGACTCAAACAAGCTCCAAGGGCTTGGTACTATCGGTTGGACAAATATCTTCACCAACAAGGCTTTTCAAAAGGATCAGCAGATAGCAATCTCTATATAAAAGTTGAAAATAACAAATTGCTAATTCTTGTTGTTTATGTAGATGATATTATTTTTGGCAGCAATGAAGAGACTATGAGTCAAAACTTTGCCTTGGTTATGCAGAAAGAATTCGAAATGTCACTTCTTGGAGAATTGACATATTTTCTTGGATTGCAAATCCAACAAAATGAAGGAGGTATCTTCTTGTCTCAAACCAAATACCTCAAGCAGATCTTGAAGAAGTATGGCATGGAAGAGTCAAAGCCAGTATGTACACCCATGGTTACAGGATGCAGCCTCAGTGCAAATGATGAATCAGCAGCAGTTCACCAACCCACTTATAGATCCATGATTGGGAGTTTGCTTTATTTGACAGGTACTCGACCAGATATTACACATGCAGTAGGAATGGTTGGAAGATTTCAAGCCAACCCAAAGGAAACTCATCTTCAGGCAGTCAAAAGAATCTTCAAATATCTTCAAGGGACCCAAAACTATGGCTTATGGTATCCTAGAAATACAGATCTCACTCTTCATGCTTACACAGATGCAGATTGGGCTGGAAGTGTGGATGATAGGAAAAGCACAAGTGGTGGTGCTTTCTTCATGGGTTCCAGATTAGTATCTTGGTTCAGCAAAAAACAGAGTTCGATTGCCTTATCTACAGCTGAAGCAGAATATGTGGCTGCAGCATCTTGTTGCACACAACTTCTTTGGATGATGCAGACCTTGCAGGACTTTCAAATCACTTGCACTCCACCCGTCTCTATCTTATGTGATAATACAAGTGCAATCAGCATTTCAAAGAATCCAGTCATGCACTCAAAGACCAAGCACATACCAATCAAGTACCATTTTCTTCGGGAACAAGTGCTTGAGCAGAAGGTCAAGTTGGAGTATGTTCCTTCTAAGGAACAAGTTGCTGATATTCTCACAAAACCACTGCCCAGGGAAACTTTTGAATATCTCAGACAAAAGCTGGGAGTAGTTGATGCTTCATCCTGCTGTTGAAGCTTGTCTGTTCTACAGAAAAGTTGGTATACGCAAGTTACGAAAGGTATATACGCGTATACACGCGGATTTATGATGGGAAAGTCGCGTGTAAGGTGTACGCTTGTTGCAGAGATTATATCCGCGTACATACGCCGTTTCATGCAGGAGAAATCGCGTATATGAAGTTCTGAACAGCAAGGGCAAACTCTGGAGTTTTGAACAGCAATGGGTATGTCAGAATTCTTCAGGCACGGTTTCAGGAGGTGCAGCAGGCACAGGTTCAGGGGGAGCAGCTTAAAAGTCTCATAAAGCATTGTTGGCATTCAGATGTTTTGGTTGTTGATTTCAGGAAAAGGAGCTCAGAAAGAAATCCTGGTTGCTGATCTAAAAAGATGTTTATCATATGCTGCTGGTGACTTTCATAAGTCTTGGTCTAGATCTGTTGTCTCTATGTCATGTATCTCTCTTGTCATATCTCTTTTATGGTGTCAAGGTCATGTAACGGCCTATGTTGGTTTCCCCACTATGCCTGGGATGAATGCTGTAATATAATTGGTTGTTTCTGATATGTCCCCTCTTGGTAGGGAGTATGGATGTATGTATTGAGTCTTTTGGTGATAGGAAGGTCCCTTATGGTGTATAAGTCTTGGTTCTTGTTGAAGAACATCTTTTGCAGATCTGGCCTACTGTCAGGGGGAGCATGAGTCAGCACAGCCAAGCAGAGGTATCAGCATGTCCTCAGGGGGAGCACAGCCCTTTGCCCTTGATGTCAAAGGGGGAGAGTGACTTGGTGTGGTGGTTGCCATCAAGTCCAAAGGGGGAGATTGTTGGCATTATGATTCAAGTGTTGTCCTTGATGGCAACTCACTCAGAGGTTGGTACAGGTGCTCAGAGGTTGGTACAGGTGATGGCAACTTAATCAGAAGACAGATCTTAGTACAGCATGCCAAGGAAGTTCATATACGCAGGTTCGTTAAGCCCAAGTCGCGTGTACACGCTAGTTGGATTCAGAAAAAGCGCGTGTATGTGGAAAAGTACCTTTGGTCCATGGTGGTTAGTCCTTGGAAGTTGTGCCTATGATTTCGGACCATTGTGTCTCGACGGGCGTGTCGATCCCTAGTTTTGAAGTTGATGGTATTGTGTTACTATGGTTTTGGCTCTTGGTATTGAGCAAGGCCTAAGGCTATATAAGGAGAAGAAGATCATTAGGCAAAATCATCTTTCGACAAGGCTTGAATATCTAAGAGAGAAAGAGATCTGATATGCAGGGTCTGGGTTGCTTGATATGAGCTAAGGAGAAATCACATCGGTGGATGGAAGACTAGATCTAAGGATAATCGGGATCTAATGGTTTGAAATGCACTATTATGATATGGTTGATTATGCGTATTTCTAGATCTGCATACTGTCGCAATATTATGTTCTGGATCTAACTGATGTCTGGTACAGCTGCAAGTTGAGAGAATCTATTTTTAGATCTGTACGCAGGTTGGCTTAGGTAAAAGCGCGTGTATACGCGGGTTTCGCTCATTGAAGTAGCGTATATCTCTTAAAGCTTGATTTTTGGGTTTGCAGTTGGATCTGACTGTTATTACAGAGTTCTGTAGACTGCTCTGTGTTCTGGTATCTGGTGATTGACAGGGTTCAGTGGTTCAGTGATTCAAAGTTTGATAATACTAGTATTGGTTGTTTTATGCTTCAATGATCTGTTGTGAAAGTTGAATGAATTGGGGTCTACAGATTGTAATGTTGTGCTTCAGGAATATCCAGTCTGAAAATGTATGAAAGGTGGTACCTGAAGGAAAGAAGATTGTAGGTCAGCACCTACGTACTAGTATCTTGGCTAGTACAAGAGCAAAGGGGGTTGGAGCTCCCTTCCAAGGAAGTTTGGAGAACGAGAGAAGGTTGTAGCCTTCTGCAGGTTGTAGCCTGCGTACTGGTATAAGGCTGCACCAGTACAAAAGATTGTAAACTGAAGTTTCATATTAAAGAAAGATAGAGACAACTTGCAGCAGGTGGTTTTCACCCACATTGGGTTTCCACCTTACATCTTGGTGTTCATGTGTGTGGCTTTTGATCTGTTCTGTTATACTGCACCTGTTTACTGTTAATGTGGTGAATAATGTCCTGATGAACTGAACTGAAGAATAAGCTAACTAAATTATGAGTTTTCTTCTTATACGCTATTTTATTTAGTCACAGTAGCGTGTACACGCTGGTTCACCTAACTGAAGTAGCGTATATGTTTCTGAGCATTGAAAAAGTTTGATTGATCTGATAATACTGATTCACCCCCCCTCTCAGTATTATTTCCAACACCTGACTCCAGAGGGAGATGCATTCACAACGTTTCAATGAAGATATACATCAGTTGTATGCCTTAAAACATTTCATTTTGCAGGCAACGAACAACACAAGACTTAATAAAGTAGATATTGCCATCAACAAAAGAAGCACCTTGTGAAGTTCAAGCTTAAAGTTACAATAATCGTGTCCGGCGATAACTGGGAAAGGGTCTAAAATATAAGAATCGGAAAAAATGGCAAAAACTTGCCAAATAGTTTTAAAAAGGCCAAAAAAAGAAACAAACTAGTAATAAATATTTTTTTCAGTCACCAACTAATCAACAATGGTGGTAACAGATGTCAATCTTACCACTTTCATTGCTGCCTATCTTTCTGTGCTTTCCCGCATCCCCTCTTCCTCTTCCAATGCCCTTGATCAACCCGTTCACAGACCCCACTTTACTGCCATCGGCTCTCACAACCTGATAAACCCGTTTCTTTGCAAAATCAAAAACCCTGTGGCTAGGGCCAACAAAAATCCAAACCGATCTCATCCCCTCAGAGACCCTCAGTGCATCCAAGTACTTCAAGTAAGTCACGGCATCATACCGAACCAAGTAATCTAACAGTTTCCTCAATGTCCTCAAATCCCCAACCAGTTGCTTCGTCTTCCTTCCAATGATATGCCATATTGAGTCCAACTGCTGCCTCACAATCTCATGAAATGACTTAAAAAGCCCGTTCTCCACCGTCAGGTCCTCCACATCCACTTTATTAGTCTTCCTGAGCTCCTTCAAACATGCGTCCATGACCTCAATGATGGCAGACTGGATTCCCTTCATATAAGAAGTTAACGGAACCCTGATATCAATCACCTCGGGAGGGTTTTTCTCCAGTACCTTGGAAACAAAAACCTGAAACCTAGGCCAGAGATGTAGTTTTTTTAACAAATAAAGTTTTCATTATACGCTCCAGTTTCGAAAACCCGGAAATCATGGCCTGGGGTTTGTCAGAAAAAGCCCTAACGTAACCCCTTTTGTTCGAAAATCTGTAAAGACGAACTATGAATGCTTCTGTGCATGTTTCTGTCAACCTATGGGCATTGAGAACTATAAAACCTGTGACTCTACTGAGCGGGACCTTTTCGTTCAGCCTATCGACCACGAGAATCTATGAAGTGATGAAGAAGACTCCGCCATAGCCGTAACGCTCAACTCTGTCTTGTGACGTATAATCGCTATTTATCACTTCCCGCGCTGGGAGAATGTTTTCTACATTCAAAGGTTAATAAGAATATTGATGTCTGGATGTGACTAGGGCCGCTCTGCACGTTAGCGATGATTGAAACTGGTTGCTCTGTTCTCTATGACGAGGGTTGCTCTGCACGTCAACAATGATTGAAACTAGACCGAGGATAATACACATTGCAGGGAACTGAGAAACAGGAGTGATAACACAAATAAAATTCCAAATGTAATTTGACCGGACACGGCAAGAAGTTTGTTTAACGGCGTCATGGGAAAATAGCGGTTGGTCGTGCAATGAAAATTTTTGCAGGTGCATTTCCTAGTCCTACAATGAAAATTTCTGCAGGAGCATTTCCTGTTTTGCAGGACCACAAGCCAGATTTTCAGAGAAGCTGAGCGTAAAAAATTATGTGGCAAGTGTCAAAAAAATTATATGCCAAATTTCAAATTGATATCAAAAGTGTAGACAAACAGACTGATTCAAAGAAAGGCCTATCGCCCTAAATATATGCACATGGAGCATATTTAATGTATGGTTATTATAACATCGTTGAGTATAATTATAATAAAAAAAAAGTTGTTCTAACGACATGCCAGATATGTGTGTGGGGTGTATAATTTGTTATAGATAACCATGTGCATATTTCGGTAGCCCGTGGACTTGACTGTTAGTCCACCAAATGATATTGCCATTGTGACGAGGGCTATTGTAGACATATTTGTAGATATGAGAGTTTTTGAACTCCGTTTTTAAGTCTTTGAGTGGTGACCTTTTAATAGTGTAGAGAGTGTTTAAGCTCAGTTTTTGAGCTTGCGCATCATTTGTAAACGAAGTGAGAGGGATCTTGATTTTGTAGAAACCAGAGGATTTTTTTAACATATTCCCTTACATAACTAGGGGTGATCACTATGTTAACCCAAGACTTCAATGAGGAGTTAAGAGATCGATTTACTTATTTATTATTCTATTTTCATTCATTGAGCATTTTTAAAGCTGAAAATCTTCTAAAATTTGAAGAAAATGTATAGTTTCATATATATGAGATGTATAATTTAATATTGAAGCTATTCTAGATTTATTTTTGTCATATAAAATAGTATTTAAATTCAACTTCATATACAAATGTCGCTACTATATATTAACAAGCTATATATTAACAAGCTAGAGTAATTAATCAATAAAAGTGCATAGGAGTACACATAGTAGGTATTATAATGAATGTTCTCCTCTTTGTGATAATGTCATTCTAGCTGCAATAAAATTATACATTTTACATAAACATCTCCAAACACTAGACAAGTTTTACAATGAATTGGGAATGGAAATCAACATAAGTAAAACCGAGGTAGTGTTGTTCTCTTTAAAAAAGAAAAGAAGTTAGCCCCAAACCAACTTCATACATGAATCCTTAGAAATCATTCAAAACTCCAAACACCTCAATGTACCATCAATTTCTAAGGCTGGTTGAGGGGAAAGTACCCCTAGGGTCCTTTGGGTTAAGACTCTACCAGACTGAAAATTGCTTATTCAAAGAAACACACACACAGCCATTATCTTTATTGTAAGAAAATTCTAATGTTTAGGGTACGTACCTAAGGTCCTACGTTCGAGAAGGCCTTTAGGGTCCAAACCCTTCTTGGAGTTCCCTTCTTCTCCTTTGACCTGTAAAACAAACAAATCAAAGAACAAAACAGTACATGGACAAATACTTATATGAAAACCATCTTCATGCTATAAAGTTAGTTATAAAAATCTTTAAGTAACTACTTGCATAAGAATTCAAGACAAGAATCTCATAAGCACAAAGAAAGATTGTTTCGGGAACCAAGACGTGTTTCTTTATATAAAGGCAAGTAAAGTACATATAACGGAAAGATTTCACCTGAAACACCTTCAGCAGGCTCCAAGCAAAGCTTCCTCCCGGATTCGTTCCAGCCTCAAGCCTCCAACAAGAGCTCCTTCCAAGTCTTACTCAATGGTGATATAAAGGATGAATGATCACCAATACACATGGAAACAAGGGTTTCCTATGCAAAATGGGGGAAGTGCAGAAGGCACCAAGGACTTCAGACCTGGTCTAAGGGGAAAATCTCAGCATAATAATCTTGCTCTTCTTTTCTCTCTCCCTTAGGCCTTCCCTTTGATGTCTTTTTATACCATCTCCAAAGTAGTTTTTTAGTTAGGAGTTGGTTGGGAACAGTTGGGCCATGGGCACTAACAGGTGATCAGCGAGTAAAACCCGCGATCTCCGCCCGAAAATAAGGAATTATTTATTTTTTTAAGTGTTTTAATACATACACGCGGGTTGGGTATACACATACCCGCGTGTACACGCGTTTAACTCAGGGCAATGTCGCGTATAGGGAATAAAACACTGTTTTTTAAATTTTAGGACTAGGTCTGGAAGGAGGGGTTGCCCTAGGCCATGAGTGCAGCATCACAAACCATAAGAGTGAGATTTGGAGCTATAACAGATGCCCCCTAATATATGAGGTCAGAAGGGGAACATGATGGCCGAAATATATTATGTAAGAACATGGAAAGGAAGTCTTGTCGAGAAACCGAGGAGGACTTCACCAGAATTTAGCCTGCCAAGCCACCAAAAGGAGATCAGAAAGAAATATTGTCTGAGGCGGGCATACCCATGCTCAGAAAAAGTAAAACATGTCCGCATATCAAGTACAAGCGGATCCACTAAGTATACAAGTATAAATGATTGGAAGATACATAATGGATCATTTGATCATAAGGAGCAAGTACATGTCTGAATATCACATATAAGACTGTCAATGATGCTGAAAGATGCAACGGATCACTGATATCAAAGACTGATCCCAAAAGGTACCAACTGAACATGATGGAATAGGATGGTACTACACTACAAACTCAGGTGCCAGCATATAGAATGTCGCCATGACTGACTGCAACATATAAGGTGGAGTGGTATCAACTAGCAGCAACAGGAGCAATTGTCAAGTGAACCAATGAATGCTGATACAACCTGAGGTCTTCACCGACCGCCGTGGTACATTTCTACACCATGGGAATAAATGATCTGAAGTCGACCATGTGAGAAATCGTTTGATTACTAGTCATTGATGTATACCGTTAACAAACGCGAGACTACTCACCGATAATGATAATGAGCGTCAAGGTACCCAGTACAATCTAACAAGTGTGAATAGATGAGCTGAAGTCGAACACCTGTAAGAATCTATCGATCAGGAGACAATGATGGTTTCCCACTGTCGATAGCGAGGAATCTGCCACTAATGACTGCAAACCCCAAGGTACTACCAAAATGGACTCTAGATCTTTGCCCCAGAGCAATGAGTCGGAGTCAATAGGGAAAGATCCGCTAGAAGGAAGGCATTAAGGCATCCTCCATCAATCTAGCGCGAGTGTAACCCGTAGGCCAATAATGTGGAAGGAATCGGACGAAAAAGATGTAGTAACCCAACCGAAGTACGTTTCCGTCGTACACAAGATGTGGCTAGCGCATGGCAGAAACCCTCTGAACCAACCAATAATGAAAGCTGACACAGAGGCGAGGTATCCACCAATAGGGTCAAATGGAAACCAAGGTACTGCATGAATCCCAATGTGTGATAATGTATGCTGATGTCGAACACAAGGGAAACCACTCAGTCAAAGACCCATGATACTGATCGATGCTGAGCACAAGGTGACCTATCAATAATGAAAACAGGGCCAGGGTGCGGCTCTAGGCCTGTCCTCAGAGCAAGGTGTCGTCGTCGATAAGGACAAGACCCGCCAGCAAGAAGTCAATGGGGACCTTCTCAAACCGGCATGAGTAAAGGACCAATATAGCTGATGTGATGATAGACATGATACTGACAACCAGGGATGGCCGACTGAAAAATGAGTCAAGAGACACCGCAGAAAGGCCGACTCAGGCTAACTTCCCTTGAACAAAAGCACGACTCAATGTGACTATGTGGCAGCATATGATGACTCTGTATAAGTTTGCCATGCAGGAGGCACGAACGAACCCTCCATATGATTGGAAGAGATAACCAATCGGGGGAGAACTGACTCAATAACAAGGTTATGGCATACCTAAGTCAAACCAAATCCCACCCATGGGGAGGAGACTTTGTTTTGAGTGCTTTGTTCAAGGGCGACACGACTGACTCTAGCTACCAACAATAAATGGAAATAATGTCCCTGTTCCCGCTCTTTTTTTGGAATATTTAATTTTTTTGTCTTTTTCTATTAAGCCGGAAAAAGAATAAAGAATGCTATGGTACACTGGAAAGAACGAGTGTCGGTGAAACAGATGATCTAGTTCCTGGGAAAGGAACGTTCCTATGCTCAATGCAGGGAGGTGAAAACTGGTCAGTGACACTCAGAGGTATGTTCTTTCCACGGATCTGGGTATGTCAAGTTGTAGAAGTCAAAGGTATGCAAGGTTGATTTTGCAGACGTCATGGTCAAAAGTTGGCTTAAACACGAGTCCAAGTGAAGCCGGCTCTAGGCCAAAAGGTGCAAATGGTAACATGCAATGCAGAAGTACAACTCGACACACATAGGAGCCTTTAGGGTATAAGGCCAGAACGAAGCGAAGAAGCAAAGAGGAATGAGTCTTCAACGCATAAGTCATGGCGGGACTACAGAGGACTCCCGAGCCTACTCAAAACGAAGCAGCATGGGCAACAAATGTCAGTGAGGTGCTAACTACGATGCCCATGTAAAGGGATGGCTCTACCATCGTGTCATGATTTAAAGAATCGGCGAGTGAAAATGGCTTACTAACCATAACACGATGGGGTGGACCCTACGGCAGTTGTATCGGTCATATGGAGGCTAGTATGCATAATGCAACGGAAAAATGGTGTCCCTAACCTATATGCCAGTGAAAACACGATACCTACCATGACGGGTCAGCGGTCATGGAACCATCTCGAACTGTCGAAAAATGTCCAAAATGTCCTGAAAACAAACCAAACTCGGCATTCCAAGCTCCCAAGTTAAAAGTCACATGAGGCCAAACAAAATAAAATTTTGAAAAAAAAATTTGCATTTTCAAAACTTATAAAAGGCATTTTTGACTCACCATTTTCACCATTTGACTTGGAGAGCAAAAATTGTGGAGCAAAAGGAGCAAACTTCCCTGTGATCAATTCAACCGTTCAAACTTGCCGAAAACTTCCAGGTAAGCCTCAAACTTATCTTGCAATTAATTGTGATAGTTTTTAGGAATTTTAGTTGATGTTTTACCGTTGGATTTTTGCAAAAAATTCTTTCGCGGCGTACACGTGGGTTGGCAATATTGAACTCGCGTATACGACGGCCCTACACGCAACTGTGTATATAGGAACCCGCGTGTGCGCAGCGAACTAATTTTATAAACAAAAATAATGGATGAAAATGATTTTTTCTTCCAGGATGACTATCACATGGCGTGAAAGAGAGCACTCAGCCGTGGATAATGAAGTTATGGGCAATGATGAGGCATTAGATGCCCTACGGGGATGCGGGTTGCTTAAATTCTTCAAATTGCCAAATATGAAAGCAAACACGCGTCTGCTCGAGAGGCTCATTGATTATTGGGATGTCGATGAGGAAGCATTCGTGATTGATCAGATGCCACTCAGGATAGAAGTGGAAGACATATATTTTATCACGGGCCTTTCCCGAAGGGGAGAGGTAGTACATTCCCGGGGCAGGACACGGAATAGCCTCAGTGTAGATGACTATGTACAGATTTACTGCCCGGGTCATCGGAAGGTCGGGAGCCAGATCTCTATCCCACATGTGGCGAGTTTGTCACTCAGGATAATCTTGTTCACCATAGCTCGAGTGAACAGATCATCCTCACTACATCAGGCGTCACGGGTAACCATGAGCGTGGCAGTGGACTGTCTCACTACTGTGTTTGACTGGTGTACTCCTCTTCTTGCCAACATGAAGGAACAACTCACTTCTATCAGGAGGGGACAGACCAAGAACTTTGCGTTCGGAACCATCTTGTGCACTTTCTTCTTAGAGAAGGTTCCCGCACTCCGCCTCAGGGTAGCAGTTGCCATCAGTAGTCCACGTGATCCACGCATGGGCCGGTGGGCTGACTTGATGAAACGTCTGGGGGGTGGGGAAGTCCCAAGGAATGCATTTGACGATGACTTCTTTGCCTGGTGGGAGCAGCAGATCATCGCCGTGGATGACTACCCCTATGCTGGGCTGGATTTCCGAGGAGATCCTGATCTAGTGTTACCACTGGATGCAGCATGGGGCGAGATTGGTAAGAATTTGTTATTATTTTATGATTTTTTTGGATTTTTCAAATATAATGATGAATTTTGAAAAATATTTTTTGATGGGATTCAAATGACTAATATGATGATCATGTTCCCGACATTGGGCCTGTACGACCAGATGGATTCCCGCGGCATGGACGACATGGCCGAGGAGCCGAAGAGGCGGTTGCGGATACGGAACGGACCCTGAACAACGTCCATCGACACTTGGCGAGACTGAGCTGCCGAGTACCGATGGCCGAGATAGAGGACCTTCCTCCGGATATGCAGCGTCATGTGGTTGGCATGCCACGTGACTGGGTTCGCGTCTTTCGGCGCGTGGCCAATGCTATAGTGACATACTTAGACGCTCATCCTGAGCCGAGGCGTTAGATATGCCTGACATGATTATGGGCATTTGAGTCCCAATTTTGTATATTTTTGGACACACATATGTACACTTGAGGCGTTTTATGATATATATATATATATATATATATATATATATATATACAGTTTGACTTTTTGATGTATGATTTTATGATGATGAATGATTGATATGCCAGTCTAATGCTTGATTAGAGATAGAATCAGCTAACCAATTTTGAGATCTTGGAATGTGAAAATAATTAATATAAATAAATGATCTTTGCAACAACCTCACCCTTAAATATTGGCGATATAATAAAGGATCCCTAACCCGATAAATGTTATTTAATTGAGACATTATCAATTGAGAATCAAGATATACTACCAACGAGTCGATCCCATAAGAGATTGCCTCGGATAATAAATTGATAACAGTTGTATACTCGGCCATATTGTTTGAAGCAGGACCGATACACATGCCTCTCGATACCATCAATTGACCATTTGGATAATAAAGTACCCAAGCTGCGGAAGCAAGATTCCGAGTGTGTCGACTAGCACCATCGGTGAACCCAAAATAGACCAAATCATCCATCAGCACCTGCCACAGCAGACCAAAAAGCACTGATATCAGAAAACGCTCGACGATATATGTATAAATATATACATAAAGTACAAAGAAGTCATTGCCCAGCCTGAACTAAGCAAAGTACTTCTTTAGGTAGAGCCCATTTCGGGGCTCCGCCAGCTTGTTCCCTTCAAAGTCGATTAACTCATACGACCCTTTTTCTAAAACTCGTTTAACAATGAAAGGACTGTACCACATAGGCCTAAATTTGCCTGCCCCCAAGGTGTCTTTATCTTGGTCGTAGGCCAAGACAAGGTCACCTTCAGAAAAGACTCGAGGACGAACAGACTTATCATACTGTGTTTTAACCCTTTTCTTATGAGCCTCATTCATCGTGGCGGCGTCTCGACGCTGCTCATCGAGATGTTCCAAGTGAACTAGGCGCTCTTCGAGACTCGAAGTCTCTGGAAGGAGTTCGACAACCAACTTAAGAGATGGAATTTCACATTCAACCGGGAAGATGGATTCCATCCCATAAACCAACTGAAAAGGTGTAAAACCAGTAGCCGTTTTGATGGAGGTTCGGTATGCCCATAGGGCCGGATACAACATAATGTGCCAATTGGATCGGTTTTATCAATTGTCCGTTGGAGTATCGTCTTAAGAGTTTTGTTAACTGCCTCGACCTGCCCATTGGCCTGAGGATAATAAGGGGACGAATGCTCCTGACGGAAGCCTAATTTACGAGCCAATATGACTGCCATGGTCAGTGACAATCTCCTTTGGGATACCGAATCCTGAGATGATCTGATTGAAAAGAAACAAAGCTGCTGTGTCACTATCGTTCTTATAAGTAGGCTATAGAGCCTCTACTTTACACTTGATTATCCACCATTACCTACAGTTTTCCCTCATTCATCTCTCACTTTTGCCTCATTTTCCTTGCAAACCAACCCAGATCATTACATTATATGACTTTAAGCATGATTAAGGAATTTTGCTAATGTGTGACTGTTTTGTTTAGATTTTGACATATTTACAGGCATTCCGCAGCCATCTGCTGATTCCGCAGCCATCTGCTGATTCCGCAGCCATCTGATGATCCCGCAGCCTTTTTGTTAATCTCAAGGCTCCACGTGTCATTTTGCCAAATGAGCCACATGGGCACTTAGGAATCAAGGTGCTCGAGGTTCCTGTGCTATTTTTTTAGCCATCCACGTCATCTGTACCTCCGGTCAACGAGGGTCAAGTTACGGTCAACAAAGGCAGCTTAACAGTGATGTGTAAGCTGTTGGGTCACGTCAGTTCAAACGGTGACTTGTCCGTGTTACGCGGGTTGTGGGGGACATAATCCAACTCTGGATTCAATGCCCATAACGACCAGAACCTCCAGCTCATCCACGCAGGCTTATGACGTGTTATTGAACCTTAATTACGCATGACAGTTAGTTTATTTTTCAGTTTTAGCTGTACGCATTAGGCCATCTTTCAGATGCCTATAAAAACTTGCGTCTGCGTACGCTTATGTTACTTTTTAGTTGCTGTGTTTTATGAACTCGTTATCATTTTAGTGCATTCCAAAACTCTGTTTTAATAGTGCTGTTCTAGCACTCTTGACTGTAATTTTCTGCACATGGAGTAATAGAAGCAGTGTTGTTCTGAAGTTTTCAATACCTTGAGTCTTCTTTGGGTTATATGAATGGAGGGCCCCTGTTCATGTTAGCCTTGTATAGTATTTTATGTTCAGCATTTCCTTATTTCCATTCAGCATTTCCTTTTCTTGACACATGTACAGCGTAATTTACTTTCATGTTATTTCATTTCCAGCCTTTATTTTAAGCTGATCAGCATTGTTCTTTTGCAGGTTTTTAACCTGGGATTGCTTGTGTGTTTGTGTATTTGATTTATATCTAGTGGTAGTTTCAGTTGACAGATTCAAAGTTGTTGCCTTTACTTTATTTTCATAGCTGATTTTTAGTTTTATTTCTCAAATCTGTCTGCTAACATATGAATGGTCTCTTTATTATAAATTGTCTATCTTTTGGAGATCAGAATACTAATAACTTGCCGCTGGCTTTGGGTACTTTTTAGACTAATCTTTAACTACTTTCTAATCGTGCTTTACACAGTACTATGTGTTAGAGGCAGAGAGTTAGAAAGAGCAAAACATTATAACTAGTCTTTAAAGTAGATTTTTCTCATTTTTTTATCATTTCTTAGACTTATCTTTAGCTACTTCCTAATCGTGTCTTACACAGTACTATGTGTTAGAGGCAGAGAGTTAGGAAGAGATAAACATTATCATTGGTCTTTTAAGTGATTTTCTTACCTTTTATTTGCAGCAGCATGAATGGTGTCTAATGCCATTAGAAAGTGGTTCTTTGCTTTCAGTTCATTTTAATTTATTTATTTCCTTCAAGCTTTTCCTTTTCAGCAAGTAGTTAGAAACCACTAATCACACACCTTCACTCATCTAGAATTCACCTTACACACACCATCACTCATCTGTTTATAAATACATCACTCCATCTTAGGAAGATAAATTAACCACAAACAACACCCCAAACGACAAAAAGCCCTAATAGGTTGCTTAAGTACATATAGTACACCTTCACTTCATCAGCTTACGAGCCCCGGGTTGACAATTAATGACATCAATTTAGGAACACTAAATTGACTAAACATTTTGGCGCCGTTGCCGGGGAAGTGAAATTAAGTAGCCATATTCTTAGAAAAAAAAAACATAAAAATTTCAAGGAAAGAAGTTGATAACCTATCAAAGTATGCTCTCCTCTTGCACTGCAAGGTGATCTGGAGGATCAGAAAAGAGAAAGTTATTGATTTGGTAGTTTCTTGAGTATGCTCTCTTCTTGCACCTAGAGTGAACTAGAAGATCAGAAAAAGAACTATTAACTTGACTTGAAGAAAAAATAATAAAAAATGACATGCATAGAGCTAGAGATTCTAGAGGAAGGTTTTTAGCTAGAGCTCGAAGTTCAATTTTTACAAGTCCATCTGCTTCAAGGGATAGACAAGAGACACCCCCTTATCTCCAACCGAAACTCCTAGTCCTAGAATTCCTGGAATCCAAGAGCCAAGAGTTGACTCTCCTACACCTTCTATTGAGTTTGAACCAGGAAGAGACTCTTCTCTTTCTCCTACAGAAAGACCAATTGTAATTGAGGAATTGGAATCATCTGAAGAAGAAGGAGAAATCTCTTCTCATTCACCTTTTGTAGAGGAACCAGAAGATTTTGAAATCCCTAGGAGAATCATCATGGCAGAAGAAGAAGGAGGTGGTAGGGGTAGAGGTAGAGGTAGAGGAGGAGGAGGAAACAACAATAACAATAATGGAGGAAGAGGTCCCCTTGGAGGAGGAAATAGAGATGGGGATAATTCATTTGGGTTTCCCATTGTTAATGAGGATTCCCGAGCCACTATGAAAAACATATCACCATCTGTCCTCCCTAACTTCCATGGGTTAAGGACTGAGGACCCTGAAACATTCTTATTTGAGTTTGAAGTGGTATGTCGAACTTATGACTACCTGGATGACTCTCAGAAACTCAAGTTGTTCCCTTCAACATTGAAGGATCAAGCCTTGAAATGGTTCATGGGGTTACTCACTCAATCCATTAGGACTTGGGATGAAATGAAACAGACATTTTTGGATAGGTATTTGGACTATTGTATGCCTACTAATCACAAGGACGAGGTTTTTAAAATGATACAAAAAGAAGATGAGAGCTTAGAGGATTTACTTGAAAGATTTCAATATAACTTGAAGAGAGCAAAAATGAGTACCTTGGATGAAGAGACCTTAAAAGCCCTCTTATTAAAAGCCATTAGGGATGAATGGATAGACATCTTAAACATGATGGGGAAAGGGGATATTTCTCAACTTTCTCTCAATGATATAGCAAAACTTTGTATCCATCTCTCAAGGGGCAAATCAAAAACTCAAAAAGGGCCTAGAGATCCTTCTCTCCTTAGGGCAAATAAATCTGCAACAGGATCAGTGAGTAGGGCTGAAATCGGCAGTATGCTTGATGAATTTAAAACTGACATCTTAGGGAGTCTTAGTGAACAACTTGATACCCTTAAGATTCACAATAAACAAAAAGCAGAAGCTGAGGCTTTGGCTATCTTTTGCCCGAAGTGTAGAAAGAAACATGCTTTAAGGGAATGTCCCTTAGATGCACACGTTGTAGAAACATGTGTAATTTGCTCAGAAACTCATGAGACCAAGGATTGTCCTTCAATTCCTGGCCTCAAAGCAGTCTTTCAAGAGGATCCAGATACACTGGAATCTCTCTGTTTTATTGCAAGGAGACCTTGGCAAGGACAACAGAATCAAGGGTTTAACAACTCTATGAATTCTCAATCCCAACCAAATTGGAATCCTTGGCAACAACCTTGGCCTCAACCTCAAAATGCTTTTCAAGCATGGATGAAAAGCATGCAAAATCCTTATGGGAGATTTGCTCAATTCTATCAATATCCTCCATCATTTCAGAATCAGCAAGCTCCACAACTTCCAAACCAAGGTCAACAACTATCATTGCCATACCCTCAACAACAACAACCTCCTCCACAAAATCAAAATTCTCAACTATCGCTTCAATCCCAGCAGAAATCAAATCAACTTCCCTCTCAGCCATTACCAAATCCAAATAATAGGAACCCTCAAAATGCTGACATGATGGAAGGTCAACCATTACCTACCTATATGGTTGTTCCTCTCAATGAAGTACAACTCAGATCAGGTAGAATCTTAGATCAACCTTCCACAAGTGTTCAACAACCAAGCATTTCTGAGGAAGAATCTCTCAAAGTCAATAAAGGTTCTGAAGTATCACTTCAAAACCAAAATATCCAAAAAGAAAAAGAAAAAGAATCAACCTCTACAACTCCCATAGTTGAGCAACCTACACCTGTAGCTACACCTCCTTTTCCTGAAAGATTGCAAATTGACAAAGGAGTGGAAAAACAGATATGGGTGCCTGACTATAGTTTCCTAGATGAATTGAAGAATGTCTGTATCAAGATCCCCTTGTTACAAGCCATTAAAGAAATTCCCATTCTAGCAAAGACAATAAAGGAGTTGAGTTTGAAGAAAACAGGAAAAAGAACCAGAGATATTAAAAGGATACATCTAGTTGGAAAAATTGCAGACATAATGATGGGTAAGATTACCATGCAAAAATATGTAGATCCTGGTAGCCCTATTGTCAAAACTCATATTAATGGGGTTGAAATCCCAAATACTTTGATTGACTTAGGAGCCGCGATCAACATTATGAGTAGACAGACCATGGATCAGTTAAAGCTTCCTAACCTTCTCTTTACACCTACTTTGCTGCAGCTTGCAGATAGATCAATCATTAAACCTGATGGTGTATTGGAAGATATTCCAGTCTCTCTAGATTCTTGGGAATATCCAGTTGATTTTATGATTTTAACTCCCAAGAACAATCTAGGAGGACATCCTCTTATTTTAGGAAGACCTTGGCTGGCCACAGCTGATGCTTTCATAAGTTGTAGGTCTGGGGACATGTATATATCAGATGGTAATTCCACCAAGAAATTCAACTTGTATCCTCCAGCAAAGGCAATAACAGAAATAGGAGAAGATGAATGGGTAGAGGATGAAGATACTATTCAACCTGTTCTAACCATCTCTGAGATCAGTGAGGATAGTCAAATTCTAAATACATTAGAAAATTTTGAAATACCTTTAGAATATGACTCTACACAGTTTCAGTTAGATGCAGACATTGAATATCTCTCCTCTAGACAGATGTCTCTCTTCTCAATGGAAGAGTTTGGTAGTTCTACAGTTGAAATCCTTCCAGGAAAAACATTGAACATTAACAAAAACTTGGGAAGACCACAACAAGAAGAATTAACTAAATTGTTGCAAAAACATTCCACTGCCTTTGCATGGGAATACACTGACATGAAAGGAATCGATCCTAAGACTTGTATTCATCACATCTACATTGAAGAAAACAGCAGACCTATTAGGCAACCACAAAGAAGGATGAATCCAAACCTTAGGGAAATCGTGAAAGAAGAACTCCAGAAATTGCTCAAGGTAAACTTCATTTACCCCATTTCAGATAGCCAATGGGTTTCTCCCTTGGTTATAGTGCCCAAAAAGAATGGTAAATGGAGAGTTTGCATTGATTATCGAGAATTGAACAAGGCAACCTTAAAGGATCATTTCCCTCTACCTTTTATTGATCAGGTACTAGACACTTTAGCAGGTAAAAAGTATTTCTCATTCTTGGATGGTTTTAGTGGGTATAATCAAATTCAGGTAGCACCTGAAGATCAAGACAAAACCACATTTACTTGTCCTTGGGGAACTTTTGCCTACCGAGTACGCCCTTTTGGATTGTGCAATGCACCCGCTACATTTCAAAGGGCTGTATTAGGAATCTTTTCAGATCTGATTCATGATTGTGTAGAGGTATACATGGACGATTTCACAGTTTATGGTAATACATTTGAAGAAGCTTTGGAAAATTTGGAAAAAGTACTGGTAAGATGTAAGGAAACAAATCTTTCTTTAAGTCATGAAAAGTGTTTTATGATGTTTACTGAAGGGATTGTTTTAGGACATCATATTTCAGGAGATGGGATTAAGGTTGATAGATCCAAAGTTGAAGTCATCTCTAAGTTACCTGTTCCAAATTGCCAGAAGGATGTTAGAAGTTTCCTTGGGTTTACTGGGTATTACAGAAGATTTATTGAAAACTTCACTAAGATAGCATCCCCTCTTTTCAAATTGCTTACCAAGGACTGTGAGTTCAAATGGGATCCTGAGTGTCAATCTGCCTTTGAAGCTTTAAAGACTAGAATATCTGAAGCACCCATCTTAAGGGGGCCAAATTGGAAACTCCCTTTCCACATTTCTACTGATGCTTCAGATACAGCTCTAGGAGCTGTTTTGGGACAAAAGGATTTGATCCCTTATGCCATTTATTACACAAGTAAGAATTTGACTCCCACTGAGTTAAATTATACTGTTACAGAAAAAGAGTTCTTAGCTGTGGTACATGCAATCAACAAGTTTAGACACTACATAACCGGCTATGAAACCTTTGTCCATACTGATCACTCTGCCATAAGATATTTAATGAACAAACCTGTCACTAATGGTAGAGTTACAAGATGGCTTTTACTTTTACAAGAATTCAACATTACTGTGTTAGATAGACCTGGAAAACAAAACACAGTAGCTGATTTCTTGTCTAGAATCCAAAACACTAATGAAGATTCTCCAGTAGAAGATAAGTTTCCAGATGAATACTTGTTTGCAGTGACTACCAAGACACCTTGGTATGCAGATATGGCTAATTATCTTGTTACAGGGACGCTTCCTCTACACTTATTTCCTAATGAGAAAAGGAAAATCATTCAGGAGAGTGCACATTATTCTTGGATTTCTAATGAATTGTTCAAAATAGGGCCAGATTGTATAATCAGAAGGTGTGTTCGGGAAGATGAAATGCCTGACATCCTTAAGGCATGTCATGATGAACCATGCGGCGGGCACTTTGCTGACAAGAGGACAGCCTATAAAATCCTTTCTCTAGGATATTATTGGCCTTCTCTCTTTAAAGATGCAAAGTAGTATGTTAAAAGGTGTGACAGCTGCCAAAGAGTTGGGAAACCAACTCCTTCAAATGAAATGCCTCTACAGCCTCAGGTATGCATCGAACCCTTTGAGAAATGGGCTCTAGATTTCGTTGGACCAATTAATCCTCCATCAAAGCAAAAGAAGTATATACTGGTTTGTACTGATTATGTTACTAAGTGGGTAGAAGCAAAAGCATTGCCTTCTGCCACTGAAAATTCAGTTGTTCAATTTCTTTTTGAGGATATTTTCACTCGTTTTGGTGTCCCAAGGGAAATTATGACAGATCAGGGCAGCCAGTTTACATCTAAATTAATGGAGAAGCTGATGGAGGAATATAAGATCAAGCACAGAACATCTAATCCATACCATCCACAGTCAAATGGCCAAGTGGAATCTACCAATAAAGTTCTTGAAGGCATTATCACCAAGACTGTTCATCTTCATAGAAGAGATTGGGCGGAAAGGCTCCCTGAAGCCTTATGGGCCTATAGGACTACATGGAAGAACACAACAGGACATTCTCCCTATGAACTTGTTTATGGGAAGGAAGTCCTGCTCCCCATTGAGTTCCAAATCAAGACCTTCAAGATGGCAGTCCAATTGGGAATGAGCCTCTCAGAAGCTCAAAGACACAGAATGGACCAGCTAAATGAGCTAGATGAAATAAGACAAGATGCAATTCTAAGGACCGATTTAGTTCAGCACCAAAGATCTAAATGGCATGATCGTCATATCAAAGAAAGAAAGTTTCAGAAAGGAGATTGGGCTCTATTGTTTGATTCAAAGTTCAAAGACTTCAAAGGAAAGTTTCAAACTCATTGGCTTGGGCCATATGAGATTGATGAAGTCTTTAGCAATGGAGCAGTTCGAGTGAAAACTATTGATGAATTTCATACTCCTCTTATTGTGAATGGCCATCGCTTGAAAATCTACCAAAAGTCATTCTCAAAAGAAGAGTTTGTCAAGTTGTTTAAAGAAGATTCTGCAATCAGGTTGGTGGAGAAGGATTCTTCTCCTCCATCAGCCTAATCTTTGGTTTTTGAAAAAAAAAAAAAAAAAAAATGTATGAGCCTGAAAACCAATCTCTGATTGGCAGTCTCATGCAGAAAACCTGAGGTGAAAATCAGGGTCACCTGACACCTCATGTTTTCCAAAAAAAAAAAAAAAAAAATCTCTCTCTCTTCCATCTCATTTCACCATTTCATCCACCTCATTCACTATCTCATTCATTTAATCACTCTCACCTCACCTCATTTCTTTCCATCCATCCATCCATTCATTACATTTCATTCCATCAATAAAGTCATTTTTTTAGACAACTAAAGTTATTTTGTGCAGCCGGAGGGTACCACTGCAGATTCCGCAGCCATCTGGAGATTCTGCAGCCATCTAACGATTCCGCAGCTCTCTGCACCTGCATAAAAAAAAAAAACACAGTCTGTTTGAAAAGAAATTTACAGTTCAGAAGTCATCAACAATAAATGGAAAAGAGTCATGCAACAGCAATAAAACAATGAAGGGTTAGTGGAAAATGATCAAAGGCAATCCAAGCGCGAATCTGAGGTATGATCTAAATCTTAAACTTACGGTTATCTCATTTTGCAAAGTTTCCGGGGTTATGTTTCTTGCCATTTAATGTAATGATTACCAGTTTTTCCCATCATACGACCAAAAATCCACGTATCCCCCACACTTATCGGTCATGATCCTCACGATTTTGAAACTCAACTGCGGCTGCTCCTCCATTAAGATTTTCGTACCTAAGTGACGTAGACTACTGTACTACGTCTCTCTAAGTCATAATCCCGCAGCCAAGTGTGAACCTATGACCGAAACCTAAGGACCTAACCGTTTCTACCCATCATTTCATAACCCTCATACTCTCGTATCATTCCATTCACGCTGTTTCATTTCCGCAGTTCCCTTATTCCGCTGTGCTCACTACGCTGCTACCTTAGCCATACTCTGTTTTACGTTTTCCTCTCTGCTAAGTCTGGTTATCAGTGAACGTATGTTACAGCTGTTACAGTAGAGCCGTAAATTTACTGTGTTAGGGCCACTGTTGAAGCCGTGTAACCTTTTTTCCAAAAGTCTTAGAACAGAGCCGTAGAGCCAATGGGTAAACTCTTGAGAGCAGAACCCGAGGGTTCAAAATTTCTGGAGGGATATCCTCAAGTTAAAGAGGCTTTGCAGAAAGCAAACTGGCTCCAATGCATCCAGAAATTCAGAGGTTACCACAGAGAGGTTACGAAGGCCTTTGCACGTTCCTTCAGAGACAAAGATAATCAAGTGGAGATAGGGGACCTGAAGTTTACAGTCACTGAGAGCAGTATAGCACAAGCCACTTCACTCCCACAAACTGGAGAAAGATGGTTTAAAAACCGATCAGTACAAGACCAACAGTGGAAGCAAATCTTAAAGAACCCAGGTATGGATACCAGCATTTTTACAAAAGGGATTCCTGTTACTTATGTCAAGGAAGAATGGACAACTTTACTGTTATTAGTGCAAAAATTCTTTACCTGTGAGGGAAGGTTTGGAGTTTTATATGTTTACTATGCCAAAGTCATGATGCATTTCTTAGGAGATGATATTAACCTTCCATATTTTCTACTCTCAAGTCTTAGAAAAATGTGTTCAATTGCCCAAAGGAACCCAAGAAACATTGAACCACATCTGTATCATCATGGTCTTGTTAAGATGCTAGTTGAGGAACAGTTGAAAGCAAAAAGAGATACCTGGGAGAAATTTCTTGTGAGAAACCATTTTGAAGAAGCAGGAGAAACCTTTGTGCCTAGAAAGAGTAGAAGAAAAAACAGATGTTCCAAGAACAGATTGAAGAAGAAACTGATGTACATCATTCTGAACATGAAATTGATCCTGAGCCTGCTGTGGACACTGATCAAACAGCTCAAGGAATCATCACAGAAACCCTTTCAGAACTTGCCCAAGAAGTTGCTCAAAAGAGAAAAGAGAGTAGGATGAAACAAAAGAAAGATAAAGGCAAAGCTGTAGCTCAAGAAACTTACGCTACTCCTGAGAACTCTAGTGAAGAAGATACTCAGCCCTTAGCACAAAGAATGGCCAAACTCCATGAAACTGCCCTTTCCAAGAAGGTGGAAAAACAAAAACAAAAGGCACAAAAAGAAAAACAGAGTACCACCACCGTAAGAAGAAGCAGCAGATTACAAAGCAAAAAGAGGGCCACAGATAACAAAAAGTCATTCTTTGTTGACTTGAGCACACCTCAAAAAGGTGCTACAAGTCCTGACTTTGAGAAAAGCTCTCCACATGTTGAGCAGGTTGAGACTAGTCCTCCACGTGAGGAAAGTCCTTTTGAGCATGAGCCTGAATTTGAGCATGAGCCTGAATTTGAACATGGATCCGAATTTCAGTATGAGCCTAGCCCAAAGCGGTCACCAGAGGTTGACCCTGATTAGCAGAAAGTTTATAATTACCTGGAGACGCTAGAACAAGCAGTTGCTGGGCCAAGTACTGCTCAACCTTTGGAGTAGCAAGTCCAATCACTGAAGCAGGAAATATTTGAGCTAGAGGTACTAAATCGTCACATCAAACAAGAAAATGAAAAACTAAAGATACAGAGCAATGTGGACAAGATGGTTCAAGATAACACCATGCTTCATATGGGCCTGTGGCAGAAGGAAAACAAAAAGCTCAAGAAGAGATGCAGGAAATTAAACAGAGCTTTGATCAATCTGAAATTCAGGTGTTTGATGAAAAGACCAAGAGTCAATGTGGCCACACAGAGAAAGAAGAGAAGGCTGGATGTCTTGGTAGAGGCATCCCAGCAGGTGGACTGAACAATGTTTTTGATTGCATGAGGACATGCAATGCCCTCGTAGTGGGGGTATGTAGAGCCTCTACTTTACACTTGATTATCCACCATTACCTACAGTTTTCCCTCATTCATCTCTCACTTTTGCCTCATTTTCCTTGCAAACCAACCCAGATCATTACATTATATGACTTTAAGCATGATTAAGGAATTTTGCTAATGTGTGACTGTTTTGTTTAGATTTTGACATATTTACAGGCATTCCGCAGCCATCTGCTGATTCCGCAGCCATCTGATGATCCCGCAGCCTTTTTGTTAATCTCAAGGTTCCACGTGTCATTTTGCCAAATGAGCCACATGGGCACTTAGGAATCAAGGTGCTCGAGGTTCCTGTGCTATTTGTTCAGCCATCCACGTCATCTGTACCTCCGGTCAACGAGGGTCAAGTTACGGTCAACAAAGGCAGCTTAATGGTGATACGTAAGCTGTTGGGTCACGTCAGTTCAAACGGTGACTTGTCCGTGTTACGCGAGTTGTGGGGGACATAATCCAACTCTGGATTCAATGCCCATAACAACCAGAACCTCCAGCTCATCCACGCAGGCTTATGACGTGTTATTGAACCTTAATTACGCATGACAGTTAGTTTATTTTTCAGTTTTAGCTGTACGCATTAGGCCATCTTTCAGATGCCTATAAAAACTTGCGTCTGCGTACGCTTATGTTACTTTTTAGTTGTTGTGTTTTATGAACTCGTTATCATTTTAGTGCATTCCAAAACTCTGTTTTAATAGTGTTGTTCTAGCACTCTTGACTGTAATTTTCTGCACATGGAGTAATAGAAGCAGTGCTGTTCTGAAGTTTTCAATACCTTGAGTCTTCTTTGGGTTATATGAATGGAGGGCCCCTGTTCATGTTAGCCTTGTATAGTATTTTATGTTCAGCATTTCCTTATTTCCATTCAGCATTTCCTTTTCTTGACACATGTACAGCGTAATTTACTTTCATGTTATTTCATTTCCAGCCTTTATTTTAAGCTGATCAGCATTGTTCTTTTACAGGTTTTTAACCCGGGATTGCTTGTGTGTTTGTGTATTTGCTTTATATCTAGCGGTAGTTTCAGTTGACAGATTCAAAGTTGCTGCCTTTACTTTATTTTCATAGCTGATTTTTAGTTTTATTTCTCAAATCTGTCTGCTAAAATATGAATGGTCTCTTTATTATAAATTGTCTATCTTTTAGAGATCAGAATACTAATAACTTGCAGCTGGATTTGGGTACTTTTTAGACTAATCTTTAACTACTTTCTAATTGTGCTTTACACAGTACTATGTGTTAGAGGCAGAGAGTTAGAAAGAGCAAAACATTATAACTAGTCTTTAAAGTAGATTTTTCTCATTTTTTTATCATTTCTTAGACTTATCTTTAGCTACTTCCTAATCGTGTCTTACACAGTACTATGTGTTAGAGACAGAGAGTTAGGAAGAGATAAACATTATCATTGGTCTTTTAAGTGATTTTCTTACCTTTTATTTGCAGCAGCATGAATGGTGTCTAATGCCATTAGAAAGTGGTTCTTTTCTTTCAGTTCATTTTAATTTATTTATTTCCTTCAAGCTTTTCCTTTTCAGCAAGTAGTTAGAAACCACTAATCACACACCTTCACTCATCTAGAATTCACCTTACACACACCATCACTCATCTGTTTATAAATACATCACTCCATCTTAGGAAGATAAATTAACCACAAACAACACCCCAAACGACAAAAAGTCCTAAGAGGTTGCTTAAGTACATATAGTACACCTTCACTTCATCAGCTTACGAGCCCCGGGTTGACAATTAATGACATCAATTTAGGAACACTGAATTGACTAAACATAGGCATGGCCTCAGCCCACTTCGTGAAGTAGTCTACAGCCACGATAATGTACTTGTGATTCGCCACTGAAGGCGGATTACAAGTTGTAAAGTCAATGCCCCACTTAGTAAAGGGACCGACAGTGACAACGGGGAAAAGAGGAGCTGGATGTGCACGCATTTTGCGAGTAAAAATTTGACATGGGTGGCAGCGTTTGACTGCTTCCACACAGTCC
This sequence comes from Pinus tabuliformis, assembly GCA_031772625.1. Lineage (NCBI taxonomy): Eukaryota > Viridiplantae > Streptophyta > Pinopsida > Pinales > Pinaceae > Pinus > Pinus tabuliformis. Next base: position 1,390,638,447 of record CM062818.1, on the reverse strand, counting down.
TTAAAAAGTGAAGGCCAAAAATAGCCGGCACGTAAGATGCGTTGGGTTGTAGCAAGCCCTGATAGATGACCACCACAAGCTCCACTGTGGCAATCATTGAGCACGGACTCTGCTTCCTCTAAGGTTAAACAACGTCGGAGGATTGAGTCAACCCCTCGACGATATAATGTGTCACCAACAATAACATAGTTTTTTGCCAGGTGACGTAATTTGCGACGTTCATCCTTGGAGAAAGTAGAGGGGCACTTCGAAGTCTGTAGATAAACAATGATATCTCCATACCAAGGGTCTTGTGCAGAGATGAGGAATATATGTTCGTCGGGTAAACTTTCCTCATAAACAATATCATCTCCACAAGGTATCTCTGAGATAAGTTCCGCAAAAACCATGGATTTCTTGGATTTGGCAGACAAGAACTCGAGATCGAATTCTTGCAAAATGACTATCCATCTATTATATTTGCCCCCAATCACTCGCCTACTGAGGACAAATTGAAATGGATTGACTGCCGCTAAGACAAAAGTTTTACGTAGCAAAATATAATGACGGAGCCGTTGGACAGCATGAACAGCTGCCAAGGCCAACTTCTCAACCGGAGAATAGCGAAGCTCAGGGCCTATTAAGCCTCGGCTCAAATAATAAATGACGTGCTCGGCGAGAGCATCGTCCTCCTGAACTAGAACCATACCAATGGTTGATTCTGCCGCAGCGAGATATAAAAGGAAGTCTCTACCATAATCCAGTGGACTCAAAAGCGGGGCAGAGACTAATGCTTTTTTCAAAGCATCAAACGACCACTGCGCGAAGTCATCCCATATAAATGGAACTCCTTTCCGTAGTAGACGCATGAACCCTTTAGTGATCTCGGCGTAATTTGCTATAAACCGTCTTAAGAAGTTAGCCTTCCCTTGAAGACTTTGAAGTTGCCGAAGTGAAGACGGGGGAGGCAACTGAATTATTGCCTCAACCTTGAAGGGATCGACCCGAATCCCTTCATTGGACACAATAAACCCTAACAGCCGACCGGATGTAACCGCGAAAACGCACTTGTTGGGATTCAACCGGATTTTATAAAAACGACATCGCTCAAAGACTAATCGAAGATGACTAGGGTGATCTGTTCTCTTTCGAGAACGAGCAGCGAGATCATCTAAGTATGCCTCGATGACATGTTTGATGTCGTGGAAAGCGTATGACATGGCCCGCTGAAACGTGGCTCCAGCATTTTTAAGACCAAAAGGCATCTTTCGATATGCAAAGGTACCCCAGGGACATATGAAGGCTGTCTTATGCTGATCCTCAGGACGGATAGAGATTTGATTATAACCTGAAAAACCATCCATGAAGGAGAAAATCTCGTTACCCGCACACTCATCAATAATTTGATCAATAAATGGCGTGGGGTAATTGTCTTTAGGACAAGCCTTGTTTAGATCCCTAAAATCGATGCATACACGGATTGTTCCTTGCTTTTTATCTACGGGGACTGGATTAGAAACCCAATCAGTAAGAGGAACAGGGTATATAAAACCCGCCTTTAGCAGCTTCTGGACTTCAGCTTTGATAGTTGCTGCTTTCCTAGGGTTAACTGGACGAAGTCTTTGACGAACAGGTTTCGCGTTTTCATATGTCTTGATCTCATGTTGAACTATAGAAGGATCAATGCCAGGCATTTCTTCATAAGACCAAGCAAATACGTCACGATATTCCTTAAAGAGGTCGGTGTAGATTTGAATTTCTTCAGGGGAACACTCGATCCCGATGAAGATATTCTCAATGATGTTAGGGTCCCTAGAGATGTTGATGGATATCGTTTTTGAAATTACCGACATATTACCTTCGGCGCGAATGTGTGCTGGAGCCAAAGGGTTCGACACCATATCAACATCACTAGTACAGAGCTCGGAAAACCTAGATTCCACTTCCTGCAAAGGAGGAAGAAAGTACGAACGATGGTGTAAGTCTTCCCATGGTTGATCTATACCCATCATTGCTTCAAGGATTGCTGCTTCAGAAGGTAAAATTGAATCCAAGCAATCCAAGGTAGAGATAGAGTCTAGGCTCCAGGCTGGGGCCACATGACCATCCAACTCTTCTTCAGAAAAAGGAGTGGAATGGTTATCTGCAGAGTCTACGATAGACTGATATCTAAGCTCAGCTGCAGATATAGGAAACGCCATTCCATTTACTTGTCCTTCAACTAATGTGGTCATAGGTGAAGGCAAGGTCCAAGGGTCAGAAAAATAATGAGTTCGGAAGAACTCTTCTCGAGGAGACTCCTTGGATGATGAAATAGCATTGATTTTTGCAAAAGGAGAGGGAAGATCAAACGTACCCATCAATGAGGAATACATCCCTACTCCTAAATTCTCAGTCGACGGGTGAGGGTTATCCACCAAAGGAACAGTAGAGTCGGAGCTTGCTTGAGGATCGATTGGGGAATAGTCCAATTGATCAACCTTAACGATTTTCCCCTCATGAGGAAAGCAAATGACACGAAACAGAGTCGATACAACGGCTTCCATTTCGTATACCCAGTTCCTTCCTAATAGGAGATTATAGTCTAGGTTAGCATCTACGACTTCAACTTCGATATTAACGACCTTCCCTCCAACACATATAGGAAAGGCCGGGATAATCCCATGCGGCTTGTGAGAATGACCATCAAATGCAGTTAAGACGGTTGGTGAAGGAACAGCCGAAGGTGAGCCAATAGCCTTCCAACATGACATCGACATGACACATGTGGAAGCTCCTTCATCTATAACGGTGCGGAAAATATTGATTTTCCGGTATGTAGACTTTATCTGAAAAGCCATATGATGAGGGAGTCGCTTTTTGACATTTAACATGTCAAAAGTGAGCACTAAAGAGTTAGCTGGATCAACTGCTCCAATTGCGGAGAGTAAAGCACTTCTCTGAGCCGGACACGACTGGAGAACCTCTAAAGCGGACATAGCACACGGGCTTTGAGCCAGATCCTCCACAATGGAGTAATTCTGGGCGGCCCTAGCATTAGGGTTAATTGTCGCGCGTTTGGCGGAACCTTTCGGTATCCGAGGTATAGTCTCAACAGGGGGTCGCTCAATATGAAGGTCAGTACCTCCGGGAACGGTTTTATCCTTGGATGTTTCGGCTTCACCATAATCACGTGACCGAGTAGTCACATGGACATTTGAACCCATCATAAAAACATTTGATGCTTTTTCCCCTTCCTGGTTGCCCCCTGAGGAGGTCCCAAGATTCGAACTCGCGCCAGCAAGAAGTTGTTGCCCTTGGGGAAACGGGTTAGTTAACACAGCTTGCGGACTAGAAGTCCCTTGTTGTCCTAACAAGCGCTGAGCGTCTTCAATCCTAGGGCAAAGATGAGTTAGATGGTCTCCTTTGCATAACTTGCAAGGAAACTTAACTTTCTTTCTCGACTCACCTTTACCACCACCAGCGTTGTTACCGGATTTATTTGCATCGGGATTCCCATCCGAGTTCTTCTTCTTACCACGTCCTTTCTTTTTCCCATTGGAATTTTGATTTCCTTTGGGGTTATCGGATTGGACGGCATTAATTGAAGAAGTTTGGGAAGCGGGAGGATTAGACAATGTGACTTGGTTGTTAGAAGCAGTTTGTAAAGACAACTGCTGCAATTGATTCAATAAGTTCACTGTAGATGTGTCTACTGACCCAACGATCCCATCCACGTGCGGACCTGGCTTCGGCTTAGCTAAATCAACCTTAGATCCAGGAGCATCTGGCAAGTACTTTTGTAGGATCCCAGACTGAGAGTAGATCAATTCTAATTGCTGGGCCCTAAAAATGGCTTGCTCCTCATAATAGACCCCAGACATGGAGACATCCTTGGAGATCTCGGGTTGTAAAGACTTCAAAAACCACTCGAGACGGTACTCCGAAGGAATTTCGGCTTTAATGAGCCTCTTTCTTCGTCTCCATTCCTGAATGTGATCGGAAATGTGAGTAGCCTTATCCTAACGAAAGGTGGCCAGAAGTTCAGTTCCGGCGTCATAGTGGACAGGCAACTGAAAGTGATTTAAGAAAATATTGGCTAAGTCGGCGAACGATGTAAAGCTGCCCCCTGGCAACTCTATATACCACTTGGCCGCATTACCAGTCAAGGTGCGTTGAAAGAGTCTCAACCTAATCGAATCCTCAATGAGGGAGTTGGATGAGCACCACAGATGGAATGTGGTTACGTGGTCGCCCGGGTCCTCACCACTCTTCCCTTCGAACTTTGGAATGTCCGAAGGGAGTTTGGTTGGGACCGGAGGCCAGGCCGGATTATACCTGATTGGGTCATTTGTTAACTTTGTGAGATCTGGCAAGTTTAACATTGCCAGAAACGGAAGCCTAGGAGGACCTAGGGGATTCCACCCAGACTGGGCAGAGCTCCCAAAGCTCTGAAAAGATTGTCCTGGAATTTGGGAGGCACCAGACTGCCCGAAGTGCCCAGTAGAACCGGCTGAACTAAAAGGCAAGCCTTGTGGTCCAGCAAAATTCGGAGTTTGACCAACTCCTGCCGTATAACCTCCATAACCCACAAAGTTTCCTCCTAAAGAATGGTAAGGAGTTGATAACCCATGATATGGATTCCAAGCCGAAGCAAGGGGAGGAATACTTTGAAACGAACTAACCGTGGTGTACGGCCTATTCCCTTGTTGGCCGATAAACGGATTCCCAGTTCCCGCGCTACTAACCCCAGGGTTATTCCAACCTTGGAAAGGATTGCTGCTTTGTCCTACTGAAGAAAAAGGCATGGATCCTACCGTCGGGTTGGAATGTGGTATATGACCACTTCCGAAAGGAAAACCCTGGAATGAAGCCGATCCGCCCATCATGGACGTAGCGGCACTAAACGGAACCGATGGAATACCCTGTGATTGGGTGCCAAAAGAGAAGATTCCAGTACCAAAAGCATTGGTTTGGGCATTTCCACTCATGGACGGAATGGAGGTAGACCCAAGTAGAGATGTGCTCGCAAAAGATCCAAACAAGGAAGTGGAGGGGATGGAAATGCTTCCTCCCCCTTGCACTGATGTAGGGGTTTGCATAGTCGTAGCACTCGTAGAAGCCATGCTTCCAGTAGTGGTCATGAATGGTAAGCGCGTAGCGTAACCTGGACTTGATGGTCTATGTGACGGAGTCCCAACGTATTGCAATACGTCTGGATGACTAAATGGTAGGGGAGAATTCGGAGCCCCTAACAACTCTGAGAATTCTTCTACCTCTACGTTATTCTCCGCTTGAAAAAGAACTCGAGAAAGGACTGGATTATCCCTCTCTTGTTCAGAAGTACCAGGCCTTGCTTGGGCAATAATGCCTCCGCTAGGAGGATCAATCTCCGATGCGCCAACCGGCATAGGACGAACCCCACCAGTGGTACTCCCTCTGCACCTTCTCGGAGAAGGCTCTAAACTTGGCGGTGAAAGACCACGAAGTCTTCGAGACCGTCTAGGAGATCGATCAGCCACTTTGAATTTTTTGTTATGATCTAACTAAAGACTCAAAAAATTGAAAGCTAGGCCAACTAGGAGCACAGAGCATACTCTATAAAGTCCCTAAAGACACAGCCAGTCAAACAACTTCCAAGTATTTCCGCTCCGGGTGATTAGGACCGGACACCAAAATACGAGAAAGTGAATCAAGGGGCCTTCCGAAGATAGTCTGGGATGATGAGGGCCCAGTCCTATCAGCGAAGGTATCATAGGAAGTTACGCTGACCTCCTAACAACAGCCTGCGCCGGTGCAAGCCCCCAAGCTTCGCAAGGGTGCCCTCCAGTAGTACTGTCGAGAGTGATACAACGTCAACCTCAGGTGCCACGGGATTCCCCTCCGCAGCCACCTGTGTAGATCCCTAGGAGAGGCAACTATGGGTACCAACTCGTCGCAGAAGCCAGGCGGAACAGTCGTGAGGTAAGTTCGGACAAGTAGGAGAGGGGGTATCTCTCTTCCCTGTCTTCACAGACCCTCGTGCTTAACTCCCAGATCCAGAGCTTTCCTGGTCTTCCTAACGCTATTGGATTTTCTCTCATTATTCAGACTCTTATGTTTTACGTTTTATGTGGCCTTGGAGAGTTAACTCTCCACTCACCTAATCCAAGGCCCTAAAATCCTAAACTTGTTGGTGTAATTGACTAAAACAAAAAGTTCTAGTGGATTGTAATTAGCGCTTGATTTTATTAGGCTGTTCTTTAAGTCACAAGTTAATGGAGATGAAACTTGTGGTGTTTTTATGGACGCAAAAGAAATTAATAAAACTTAGCTACATGCACATGCACTTTTTGTTTTCGATGAAGAGCAATTTCTATGAGGTTCAGAGGTACTTCTAATATAAACAAATTTTCCTTTTCTTTTCAGACTCCACACTCACAAAAACTAACAAAACTATATATGCCTAAAAAGAGATGCAAATCTATCCTAATGCAAGAACTATATGTGGATGCAAGATTTAAAGACTACTCCAAAAACAAAGAAGGAAAGTTGATGCCTTATCAAATTTGTCTTGCCACTAAAATGCTTAGATAGAAGATGATGTGTTACCAATCATTTCGTCTAAACAATAAAAACAAGTTCTAAGATAAACACAAAGCACTTTCACTTCGCAAAAAAGGAAATCAAATGAAAAGCAAGTTTAAGAAAGCGAAACTCAAAACTTTCAATAGATTTTCTTTCAATGAAGCCAAGAAGTCTTTTTCAAAGAATGCTCTCAGAAATACTGACACCAATGATTGATGAATAGGCAACCAAACACTTTTGTGAATTGACACCTTTCAAATGATGAAAACCCAACAAAAATAAATGCGTTTGAAATCGCTCATGACAATCAAAAGCAGCAATGAAAGTCCAAAAGATCAAAAGACAAGTTTCAAGAAAATGGTAACAAACAACTTTCCCGAAACGAAGGAGAAAATGGTCACAAAAATGGTTTCGTTAAGCAAACAAAAGGTCACCAAAACAAAATGAACACAAAGATTGAATCCAATCTTCCTACTCTGCCAAAACAGAGCAGTCAAGATTCTTAACCAGAAATCTTGTGTGTCAAAAAACAATGACGCTTGCAATCAACGAAAACAAGACTGATACTCCTTATAACTAGAAAGAGTTCAGAACAAGATGCCCCCTGTTAAACAGAGGACTATTACTGGAAAATGACTGCTTCAAACTGACCCAAACCACCAGACAAACATTCAACAAAAAGAAAATTCATAAATCTTGAAAATTAGATAATATACGCGCCTGCAGTGATGTGCAGAGTGCGTGTACACGCGACTGTAACTGAGGAAACCTACGTATACGCGGGTTCACTTAGTACAACTTGCGTATATACGCTTCTATAATCCAGCAAAATAGCGTATCTGAAGATTTTCAAGAAAAATAAAAAACACAGACTGAAAAAACTGGAAAAGCTTGGAGTTCAAGAACAGATCAGACAGTCAGAGCCAGCAAACAGAGAAGCTGAGCCTTGATTGGCTTGAAGACTACCCAAACTAGGAACAACAAGAGTGTTGTTCCCCAGTGGAGTCGCCAATTCTGGTTGAGGGGAAATTACCCCTAGGGTCCTTTGGGTTAAGACTCTACCAGACTGAAAATTGCTTATTCAAAGAAACACACACACAGCCATTATCTTTATTGTAAGCAAATTCTAATGTTTAGGGTACGTACCTAAGGTCCTACGTTCGAAAAGGCCTTTAGGGTCCAAACCCTTCTTGGAGTTCCCTTCTTCTCCTTTGACCTGTAAAACAAACAAATCAAAGAACACAACAATACATGGACAAATACTTATATGAAAACCATCTTCATGCTATAAAGTTAGTTATAAAAATCTTTAAGTAACTACTTGCATAAGAATTCAAGACAAGAATCTCATAAGCACAAAGAAAGATTGTTTCGGGAACCAAGACGTGTTTCTTTATATAAAGGCAAGTAAAGTACATATAACGGAAAGATTTCACCTGAAACACCTTCAGCAAGCTCCAAGCAAAGCTTCCTCCCGGATTCGTTCCAGCCTCAAGCCTCCAACAAGAGCTCCTTCCAAGTCTTACTCAATGGTGATATAAAGGATGAATGATCACCAATACACATGGAAACAAGGGTTTCCTATGCAAAATGGGGGAAGTGCAGAAGGCACCAAGGACTTCAGACATGGTCTAAGGGGAAAATCTCAGCATAATAATCTTGCTCTTCTTTTCTCTCTCCCTTAGGCCTTCCCTTTGATGTCTTTTTATACCATCTCCAAAGTAGTTTTTTAGTTAGGAGTTGGTTGGGAACAGTTGGGCCACGGGCACTAACAGGTGATCAGCAGGTAAAACCCGCGATCTCCGCCCGAAAATAAGGAATTATTTATTTTTTTAAGTGTTTTAATACATACACACAGGTTGGGTATACACAGACCCGCGTGTACACGCGTTTAACTCAGGGCAATGTCGCGTATAGGGAATAAAACACTGTTTTTTAAATTTTAGGACCAGGTCTGGAAGGAGGGGTTGCCCTAGGCCATGAGTGCAGCATCACAAACCATAAGAGTGATATTTGGAGCTATAACAAAGGCAAGCCTACCAGTCTAGGAGATCGCAAATCTAACCATCATTGAGGCTCCTCTCCGCAAATCTCTTTTTGTATGAAGATAATGTCTTCATCAAGAAACTCAACAGCAAGCCATAGAACCTTCAATGGTTCAATCAACCCAAATTACATCCCTCTCATGTAAAAATTTCATAAGAATTTCTATCATTAAAAGGGTGGTTGTGTTGATTTTAATTCATGATGCACAGATTTGTACTTCTCATGAACAAATACCCTACACAAGGAATATCAACTCCCTAAAAACTTTGTAAACAACATACAGTGTATATGCTAAAATTTGGATAGTAGATTCAAATAGGCAGACATTTCATATTTACAAGAAACTTTGAAGAGTGGAATGTATGTCCTAATGTCGCATAGACCATATATATGGAATTTATGATAGCAAATGAAATTTCAGTTTCAATCACATACCCTTTTTATGAAGGTTGAAATAAGGAAACTACATCAGCTAATTATTAGCAAAAACACCATCCCAAAACTTGAATTATCTCGTGTTTAACTTCTTTATATATGTGATGTACTCTTCCTTTCCTTTATAGACAAACTGGACAAGAAATAAAATGAATGAAGACACCTAGTGATGCCCTTACAACCTAACCCTAAGCACATACAAGGCATGTGCTTAGTCTTAATGGATATTCTTTCCTAGAATAGAGTGCCCACTAGAAGAAAGAACAAGCATCCATACTTGCATCTCTCTTCCAATCACAACAAGTGATGAAATCCTATAAATAGAAACTCAACCGAGTAGAATCAATTAGGATTACATAAGTGCATTGGTGTGGAAAAGTGTATTAATGGAATTGCATAGCTTTGAAACCTAAGAGTCCAAAGACCCAAATCATACAAGAAAACAAGGGGACAACAAAGCCAAAAGAGATAATGCAGATTAAAACAAAGATTGGCTCATATGTACATTTATTTTGGATACGAGAGAATGAGATACAAGAATAACAAGGATCGAAACAATATGAGAAATCATTGTAACTCTTAATTGTCAAAACGTTTATGACAAAGTTTGATCCTATGACCCAATCAATATAGAACTGTGTAGCTACAATGTAACATTGTATGATGAACACTAGAATTGAATAATGATTTACAAATGGAGTATTTCCATATATAGGTTTTGTACAAGAAAACAGATAGAATATTTCATCAATGCATTGGTTACAAAGTCATCCAAAAGAATAATAAACTCTGAGGATTTTTGTAAACCCATTTGTTAATTTTCCACTATTCTATGCTAGCACAATTACTTAGCCCAATTATTTCTTCAATTATACATCACTTTCAAATAAATTTAATCTTCCAATAACAAATAAAAATTGTAGATAGAACAGTAAATCCAATGTACAATAGAAGACAACCAAGAGAAATAACAAGAGACACAATATTTGGTCAAAGACCAAGGGAAAACCCTTTCAAAATCGTATTCTATTAGATTGTCATAAAATGTTCAGTAGAGAGATACAATATTCCAATCCAACAATGATTCAAAGGACAACAGCTTTGACCAACCAATTCAACTAGCCAATATCCAATGAGAGATGAGCCCAAAATTAAAAATATGATTCAAAGTTAAAGTCTACAATTTTTTGTCAAATTCAATAGCAGTAAACAATAGTCTGTTGAAAAGTGTATCTAGGTTTGGTCTTCATAATGACATGTAATTACGATTTTATGCAATGAGATGTAAAGAAGAAAAATAAATTTATTGTATTTCTTGCTTCATGGGTTTCATGAATGGTGCAGGGCTACACCCGCACCCATACCCACAGATTTCATAAGAGTGCCTAACACAACTGTCCCAAGAAATAGACTCACAAAGGAGTCAAACTTCATATTTATATATGGTTAAGGCCCTTCACCACCAGTTCCTTTGAATCGGAACCCAATCACCCCGCCATTATCTCTTATCGGAACTCTATCCGCTCTTATAACCTTCATATGAGACTTAACGAAGCCTTTTCTTCATATCCCTCCATCGTTAGACATATATATATATATATATATATATATATATATATATAGTCCTCTCAACCTTTGGCTAATACATATTTAACACATTAAACCATTCTATATGTGTAAATACCTTTACAAAGGAAACTTATGCAAATATACTCTTTTCCGCTTTACGTATGGCTTCGGCGCATATTTCGAGGCTAAACCTCATAGCAATCGCTATCAGCTATATTCCACGACCATACATATATATATGCCTTCCATTTCCCAATATGCAATTTCCCTACAAACTTGGGAAATACACTATCGGCGCTTTATTCTTCGTTTTCCTGTCTACAAAGGAAAACACCCCAAAACATATATATCGGACTTAAAATCCATTGAACCCCCGTCTATAAATGTGTCGAGTCCGCTACCCATCGGCCCTTTGTATTATCGCAAGTCTTCTCCATATGCTGATTCCGATATCCTGATACCTCCGATTCGCTTTATCGCTATCGGCGATCGGCCCTTGCTTAATCCAGTGTCACCAGTCCTTTACCAGCTCCGATTTGCGATTTGCGATTATATCTGGACCGTCGATCTGGATCTTGATCCGACTGTCCTCATTTCATCGGCAATCACTCATCACTATAACTCAATGACTCGCTCCAAAGACTTTAAAAGGATTTCCGCCGCTGCGATTTAATCTCAACCGTTGATCTTAATGATACAACGGTTGTTGAGTGTCCATCCTTCACTTTTCCACTCGACTCTTTGTACTTAGTTTTTCCGCGTTTTCTTCAGTTTCTTCTTTGTAGTTTGGCTTCTTCAAAGGTTCTACTTTCCACTCTTCTACTACTCAACTCATTCTCGCTAGGGCTTAACTTCACTCCTTCTCTTCAGAGCTCTGCTCTGATGCTCCAATTGGACTCGATGGCCCCTTTTGATTCTTCTGAATCGTGCTTCTCTTTCTTTGCTTGTTCTTGAGAACTCTGCCTTCCACAGATCAGCTTCTTTGAGCTTAACTCTTAAGCGCATCCTTGCTACGCCATTCCTCCAGAGCTTCCTTTGTCTCTTCACTTGGATTCGAAATCCATTGTGATTCCTTTGAATCAATCCATCCCTCTATGTCCTTCAGAATTCTGCCTGCAACCTGTTGCAGAACCTACGAATTCACAGTAAAATCATACATGGAATACTTTAATATTCTGACACAGTCAGGAAATAACTATGCCTATATTAATATAAAAAGAAATGATTACATTCGAGACTCTTCGGTCTCGCACACACACAGAGGCCTGATTTCCTATTAGTGGCCTCCTCCTATTGAACGTGCAGGTTCACTTATTTATAAGAATGCATTGCATTGGATCATTGGAGGATCCGATCACCCCTCTGACAAAAGCCCTAAAGCTCTCTACATGCATACATATGTGGTAGATAAGTCTCCTTAAGACTTTATCCATTCCATCTTTTCCTCTGTTTTAAAACAGAAAAGTCTTCTTATCAGCTTCCCATTTAATGCCTAAAATCTCTCTCTTATTCCTAGAATCATGGAACTGTTTAAGAGTTGGATTTGACTTCTACCACTCATGTTCTCATTTATTTATTTTTGAGAGCATTTACATATTCTCCCATTATCTAATTAAATCACACTTAAAGGCCTAAATATTGCCTTAACTTGATACTTAGGAAAACTATTTCCTAAAATGCATGACCCCCTATGTCTACTATTTACAATGATTTTCCTTGGGCTGAATGCTCCTGCATCAAACTCCCAAAGTAGAAAATATTCATGATCTCCTGATCATGTGTCTTCTGGTCTTGGTCTTCCTAGATCCCACACTTTGTTCTGTAATTGTCCAGATGCTTTATTCCTTTGCTGTCGTTGCACTTTTGCTGTCTTTTGCTCCATTTTCTTCTTCTTGTCAATCAGGTTCAACTTTTGATTGATCTTGCTTGCTGTTGTTACCATTTTCCTCCATTTGAATTGCTTCATCATCTGCTGCCATATTTCTTCAATTTCTATGTCCAACATATCTTTGGGCTGGTCCATCTTCTGCTTCTTACTTCTATCTTCTTCTCTTTGTTTCAGGTTATTGTTGTTGTCTTCTATGCTGAATTTTCTTTTACTTGCTTCATTCTTTGGTTTACTTTCTCTTGCTTTACTTGCTACCATTTTTGCTGCCTCCTTATCATCCTTACCCTCTTTCATGATTGAATCATGACTGTTCAGCATTTTCTCCAGCAATTTAACATCTTTGTTCCATGGATTGAATTCTTCCATGAAGTCTTCTTCTTTCATCTTTACTTGGCTGCTCACCTGTGCCAAATCTCCTCCAACAATTGCGACAAAACCTACATTCACAAAACACTTGTTAAAATTAAAAACATGAGGCCTTGGTGCCTCTTCTTTATTTGGCAACATTTCAGTTTGTTGCTCTATTTCCTCTTCCTCTATTAGCATATCAGTATGTTGATTCGAATTCTCAACAGAATTCATGAGACTATCCATTAGTCTCTCTTCCACACCATCTATTCTAATGATGCCTTCCTACTCTTGTCCACTGTAGTGAACTCCTCCTCCTTTAACCTGTTGCTGGTTATCTTTACTTTGAAATTGTTTGATTCCTACCGCCTCTTTACCATCTTCAAACAATCTCTGCTCAATCTCTTTGATCACATACTCATACTCATTCATGTTGTTTAATGAACCTGCAAACAAATTATTGCATCTTCCTGTCTCCATGCCTACTTGAGACACATATTCTTCTTCAGAAACTGTAACTGCAGCTTCTGTTCTACCATTAGGTTCTCTCATCAGTTTCTCTAGCAGTTTAATCTCTTCTTCACACTTAGCAAGCACTTCATCACAATGCTCTCTTCTTCCAGATTCATCCTTTACATGTTGTGTTACAGTATTAAAACACTGTCTTCCTTTGATCCTTGTAATCTCAAGGTCTTTCTGCTGTAGCAAATCACTACTTCCCTCATTCAAGAGGTCTTCTCCATCATACTTTGTTCTCCTAGAGTACTCCTCCAGACTTTTGATATCTTCAAAAGACTGTCCATCCTCTTCAAAACACTCCTTTTCCCAAGGTTAAATCCTTTGCATAGGATTCCTCCTTCTTAACACCCTTCAGTAGATGTCCTTCTTCCCTACTGTCTGTCTCAACAGTTTCCATGGCTATCTCTATTGTTCCTATCATCATAGTGAATTGATGATCATTTACTATGTTTTCAGCTAACATAGTCTCTTCCTCAAGTTTGCCTTCAATCCCTTGTTGTTTATCTCCTCTGAAGATATCTTCAAATGGTTGTTTTTCTCCTGTAATATCTGTCATCATACACAAACTATCAGTTTTAAAAATATAAGACCATATGGTCTCACTTGATGGTTCATCCATCATATCTCCTTATTGTTCTAAATCATTCATATGATTCAGAAATTCTTCGATGGTCTCTTCTTCAATCTCCTCAATCCCTTCACTTAGTTGCTTGACATCTTCCACCAGCTGTATATGAGATCTATCTACCTCATCTTCTTCCAGAACAGAATTTTCATTATGTTGGTCTTTTTCCTTCTTCATGACAATATCAGCCAATTTTCCTTCACTTGCAAACATACACAAATTGTCAGATTTAAAACCATGTGACCCTTCGGCCTTACTTGAAGTTTCAATATTCAAGTCTTCATCTTCACTATCTCCCAAAAATTCTCCTTGTTCTGGTTCACAAATGGATTCTCCCATTTCTAACTCAACTTCCTTGAGTTTTCCCTTCAACCACTTCACTTTCTTTTGCTGCAGCCTTCTCTGCTTCTCATGCCATTCTACTAGCTTCTTCCTCAAGACCCAACCTAGTCTCTGGCTTTCCTCAAGCATTCTCCTTAATGCATTGAGTTGTTCTTTTAATTCAGCAACCTCTTTGTCAATTTCCTCTTGACCCATCTTCTTGCCATTTACCTTGGCATCCTTCTTCTCATATCTTCTGTTGTGGCTTCTCTCTGAACCTCTGCTATGACTATCAATAGTCATCTTCTTCTCTTCTTTCTTCATGAACTCTTTTGCAACAAGTCTTTGCAACAACTAGTCCTCCTGGTTTCAATCTTACCTCACTAAGCTCTCCTCACTCAGTCATTTGGTAAGCACGGTTCCTTTATCTGGAACCTCTTCTTGAGCAACACCTTTGCTCCTTCTAGGCTTCTGCAATCTCTCACTTTCTCTTGAGAAAACTTCAGTTGTCCTCTCTGTCCAATCTCTTTTTGGATTCTCCAGGTTCATTGCCACTTCTCCTTTAGAGTATTCTCCTTACTCTATCTTTAAGAACTCACCTGTTATTCTCACAACTTCTCTTGTTGTCGCTTGTGCATTAGTATAAAAAACACACATTCCTAATTTAAAACAGAACACATTACCTCACTTACAAGATCTCAGCATGATCTTGTTTCACCATTCCAGTTGTCCTTTGAATGGATTGTCCTCTGTTTTGTCTCCAAGTCCTCTTTCCTTCAGAACTTACACTAAGCAATCTTGCTTTCTCTTTCCTTTAAGGAATCCTATGTTCCTGCTTACTCCAAGCCTCTGTTGGAACTACTACAATCTCCCACTGTAGTCTTTATCATTCAGCACATTACCTTTTCCTGTGTGCAAATTCCTTTTCGCAGAAATCTTCCCCACTTTATTTCTACTCTGATAGTAATTTTGCTTTGACCTCAATTCTGCTCTGATACCACTAATGGTGTATGGCTACACCCGCACCCATACCCACAGATTTCATAAGAGTGCCTAACACAACTGTCCCAGGCAATAGACTCACAAAGGAGTCAAACTTCATATTTATATATGATTAAGACCCTTCACCACCAATTCCTTTGAATCGGAACCCAATCACCCTGCCATTATCTCCTATCGAAACTCTATCCGCTCTTATAACCTTCATATGAGACTTAATGAAGGCTTTTCTTCATATCCCTCCATCGTTAGACATATATATATAATTAGTCCTCTCAACCTTTGGCTAATACATATTTAACACATAAAACCATTCTATATGCGTAAATACCTTTACAAAGGAAACTTACGCAAATATACTCTTTTCCGCTTTACATACGGCTTCGGCGCAAATTTCAAGGCTAAACCTCATAGCAATCGCTATTGGCTATATTCCACGGCCATACATATATATATGCCTTCCATTTCCCAATATTTGATTTCCCTACAAACCTGGGAAATACACTATCGGTGCTTTATTCTTTATTATCATGTTTACACAGGAAAACACCTCAAAACATATATATCGGACTTCAAATCCATTGAACCCGCGTCTATAAATGTGTCAGGTCCACTACCCATCGGCCCTTTGTATTATCGCAAGTCTTCTCCATACGTCGATTCTGATATCCCAATACCTTTGATTCACTTTATCACTATCGGTGATCGACCCTTGCTTAATCCACTATCGCCAATCCTTTGCCAGCTCCGATATGCGATTTACGATTAGATATGGACTGTCGATCTGGATCTTGATCCGACGGTCCTCATTTCATCGGCAATTGCTCATCGCTATAACTCAATGACTCGCTCCAAAGACTTTAAAAGGCTTTCTGTCGCTGTGATTTAATCTCAGCCGTTGATCTTAATGATCCAATGGCTGCTAAGTGTCCATCCTTCACTTTTCCACTCGACTCTCTGTACTTAGTTTTTCCGTGTTTTCTTCAGTTTCTTCTTTGTAGTTCAACTTCTTCAAAGGTTCTACTTTCCACTCTTCTACTGCTCAACTCATTCTCGCTAGGGCTTAACTTCACTCCTTCTCTTCAAAGCTCTGCTCTGATGCTCCAATTGGACTCGATGGCCCCTTTCGATTCTTTTGAATCGTGATTCTCTTTCTTTGCTTGTTCTTCAGAACTCCGCCTTCCACGGATCAGCTTCTCTAAGTTTAACTCTTAAGCGCATCCTTGCTACGCCATTCCTCCAAAGCTTCCTCTGTCTCTTCACTTGGATTTGAAATCCATTGTGATTCCTCTGAATTAATCCATCCCTCTGCGTTCTTCAGAATTCTTCCTGCAACCTGTTGCATAACCTACAAATTCACAGTAAACTCATACATGGAATACGTTAATATTTTAACACAATCAGGAAATAACTCGGCCTATATTAACATAAAAAGCAATGATTACATTCGAGACTCTTCGGTCTCGCACACACACACACATAGGCCTAACTTCCTATTAGTGGCCTCCTCCTATTGAACGCGCAGGTTCACTTATTTATAAGAATGCATTGGATTGGATAATTGTAGGATCCGATCACCCCTCTAACAAAATCCCTAAATCTCTCTGCATGCATACATATGTGGCAGATAAGTCTCCTTGAGACTTTATCCATTCCATCTCTTCCTCTGTTTTAAAATAGAAAAGTCTTCTTATCAGCTTCCCATTTAATGCCTAAAAGCTCTCTCTTGTTCCTAGAATCATGGAATTATTTAAGAGTTGGATTTGATTTCTACCACTCATGTTCTCATTTATTTATTTTTGAGAGAATTTACATATTCTCCCGTTATCTAATTAAATCACACTTAAAGGCCTAAATATTGCCTTAACTTGATACTTAGGAAAACTATTTCCTAAAATGCATGATCCCCTATGTCTACTATTTACAATGATTTTCCTTGGGCTAAATGCTCCTACATCAATGAACAAGAGATTTTATTTTTGAGTCAAGACTCCCATTGAGAGTCTTTAGGAATTATTTTCCATATATTCATAAAATGATAAATTTATTGTCATGTAATGAATTCATCTTACACTATGTAAAAGTTCAATCTTGTCTATGTAAAGTATCCTCCAAAACCTTGTCACTTATCCTCTTTAATTCAGCCTCCAACAATGGAAGAACATGCTAGAAGAAGTCGGCCTAACTACTAGTTATCATCTCAGCCTAAACGACATGTGATAAAGTGTATATAGAGCCACACTCGGCCTCAATTAGAGGCAAGCAACTCGACAAGAATATCGATAAGAAAAAGTGTGAAGAAGAGATCAAGCAGAAGTGCGAAGAAGAGGTGAAGAAATAGTGCGAAGAAGAGGCTAAAAGGAAAGTGCAAATATAGGATTATTTTGGGCATAGTGAAGGAGGATTCTTCTGGGCATAGCAAAGAAGGTTGCTTACGGGGTCAATTAAGGAAGAGTTTCCTCTAGGATAACGAAGAAAGAATTCTTCGAGGATCAGCAAAGGAAGGGTTCTTCTAAGGTACTTGTTATGGGTAAAAGAGATAGAGATCTAGAGACTGAGATTATTTGAGATAATAGAGATCGAGTTTATCTAAAGGAAGTCGATATGAAGTAGTGTGAAGGATAGAGACCGAGTTTCTCTAGAAGGATCCGAGGGGAGCAGTTCGAGATCAAGAAGAAAAATGAGAAAGGGAAGAGGTAGAGCATCAAGGTTAGTGACAAGGCTCTTGGGAGGATACTAGAGTCAAGGGTCTTTTTCATGGTCTTGGTACTCATTAATTGAAGATCTAGAATAATAATTTTTATCGAGTTTTCCTCTCAAGAGGTGAGAGGTTTTGGCCTTGGCTAACAAGCCTACATACTGGGTCACTTGTATTTTATTGTGCATATTGGGAATTGTCTTGATGAAAAGAACACAATAATAACATAACAAACAAAAGACTACAATCTAAGAAGTAAAAGTATATCACAAGAAATTATCAAGTAGAGAAATATTTTAACTATTCATGCCCTAGATTTCTCAACACAGTCAATGGTGCCCTAACTAGTCCATGTTCAGTAGTCAAATGGTCTCCAAGTCAACTTAGTCAAAGTTCAAAATATTTGACCTCTTTTACTGGTCAAACTTTAGTCAAAATAGTCCCAAAACAACTCGATCAAAGGAGAAATAATTTGTTGTCAAACTGTAGACAAGGATCTGTAGTCAACCCCAGTCAAATAGCCCAGAAAAATTTTGATTCCTTTACAAATAAAAAAATGGCCTCCCAAGATCGAAATTTCCCAAGACAAAGAGTCAAAATTCCAAGTCAAAGGCTGCCCAAACAAAAGCCAATATTGAAATTTCATAATTAGCCTCTTTCTTTCACACGTTTGATATAGGCTTCCTTGATTGAAAAGCTATATGAATCAATCACAAGAGGAGAGAGAAGAGAATATGTGTTGATGTGATGTCCAAATGAGGTTATCTTGATGTGTATTTGCATTCTTCTTTGGAGACCCAATTTTGACTTTAGGTCGACCTGTACTTTTGTGTACTTGTGAGTTTTCCGTTAAAAATAATATTTTTCCTTGACCAAATTAAATTCTTCCAAGGGAAAATAGGTTCTTCTCTGAATGATGAAGGTTGTGCAAATGAGGGAATTTATCTTTGAGCTACCAAATTAGTACTCCCTCTCAACTAGGGAGAAATTTCAAATTGCATCATGAATCTCATCTCAAACATCTCGTCATTTCCGTCACTAAATCAAGTCATATTTTGTCTTTCCTCATCTATGCTCATCTATTGAACACTATTGAATCTAAAGAAAAAGAATCATCATAGGGTAGCTCAATCTACCACCCTCTTACCAAGTACAATAGCTAGGATACTACTTACCGTGAGGTAAGGATCATAGTTATCCTATTTCTCATTAATCTTCCCAACTTGACCCTCGAGTCAGTGGTAGAACACCTTCATCCCCTCACTTGGGAAGGATACAACTTACTATAAATAGTAAGTATCACAAATATCCCAAGTCTCATCACTCATTGGCCAGATGGGTGGCAATCCCAACAAGCCTATCTTGTGGGTAGGATGCCAACTGGGGTATATTCAGTCAAGTCCCAAAGATGACAATAGGAAGGATACTACTCACTAATACTACTTATTGAGATGTAAGTATCACAGTTATTCTATTGTCAGGCAATAGGTAGGATACTACTTTCTGAGAGGTAAGGATCACAGCTATCATATTGTCTAGAGTTACCTCAACCCCAAGGGCTCTTTGGCTCAATTCCTCTCCCTAAGAACTCGGACAGGGGGGGAAGAATAACTCATTGTTCTCAATTAGCTGGAACCCTTACCCAGAAGGGTCACATCCACCAGTTCAAGTTTCCCTCTGAAGACCAAGAACTTCCCTTTCGGAAAAGCCTTGGTGAGTATGTTTTCCATCTTCTTATTGATTGAAATGTGATGGAGTCTTAAGGCCCCTTTCTGTTCCATATCTCGAATATCTAAGTGATGCTTGATCTCAATATGCTTAGACTTGTCATGAAACATGGGATTCTCTACCAGATGGATCCAACTCTTGGTGTCGCAAAATATAACTGTCATATCCAGGACATGTTCAAATAGCTCTACAAAAAGCTTTCTGAACCATACTATCTCACAGCTATCCATGCTAGCAACAATGTTTTATCCTTGGATGTACTCAAAGCAATAGACTTATATTCCCTTCTCATCCAAGATATCATGGCAGAGCCCAAGCTAAAGAAGTGCCCTGATGTGCTCTTCTTGTCAATAATGTTTCCAGCCTAATCAACATCAATGTACTCATGAAGCCTCACATCTCTGGCAGTATATCTCAGACCAACATTAATCTTTCCATGGAAATATCTCAGCACATGCTTGGAAGCAACCTAGTGTGCATGAAGAGGCTCAGTCATGAATTTACTTAAAGTGTTCATTACAAAATATATGTCCGGATAGGTTTTCACAAGGAACATCAATGACCCAACCAATTATCGATACTCAGAGGGGCTCACCAAACCTGGTATAGCAGCATCTCCATCAGTGTGGCCAAGGACTTGCATTCTACCATTCCAAATATTTCTAATAAATTCACAACATATTTTCCTTGGGAAAGGAAAATCTCTCAGGTATCTTGCCACAATTATAATCCCAGGAAGTAATGCATCAAACCAATATATTTCATTTCAAACTCAAAGGAGAGCTTCCTCTCACACTCGAGCATCAAAGGCTCACTACCTGTCAAGAGTAAATTTTCAACATATAAAACCTGGAAAAATGAGAGGCATACCTTGGACCACTTTGAACTAGAGGTTCATATTATCATTTCTTCTCGTAAATCTAATCTTCATCGGTAATTGCTTATACAGGCATAACAAGCTCTGGGGACTTGCTTCAAACCATATAGTTCCTTCTTCAACCTGTAGATATGAGTCTTCCTATATTGTACTTCGAAGCCTAGTGGTTGTTGAACGAATAATTCTTCTTATGATATGCCATGAACAAATGCATTCTTCATATCCATCTGGTGAAGATTCCATCCTTGACTAGCAACAATTGCAACAATAGATCCAATAGTGATGTAACAAGAAACGGGTGTAAATGTATCATCATAATCGTCTTCCTCTTTCTTGTAGAAACCTATAGTCACAAACCTTGTTTTATACTTCTCAATACTACCATTACCTCCATGCTTGATTTTGTACAGCCATTTTGAAATAATGACAACATCCCACACATCATTCTTCATAATGGATTCATACTTTTTGGTCATGGAATCCTTCCAAACTTGCTCTTTCATCTCTTCTTCAAAAGTAGTAGGTTTAGTCTGTATGATGGAACTCATAGCTACAACATATCCCTATTACCAGCATGGCTTCTTACTTTCTCTAAAGGTTCCTTTGGTAGGAATATGTCTCTCAGCATCTTGAAGGGTATCTCAAAGCCAAAGTGGTATTTTCTTGGCAGGAGGGTCCCTTGGAGGAGAATCCAAGGGGTCCATGGGTTCCATAGGATCATCAACAATGTCTTTCTCTTAAGCATAGAAGGGCCTTCTAGTAGGTCCATGTCGTCATTCTTCTCTTCAAGAGGAGGAGGAGGAGGAGGAGTGTCCTTCACTTTTCCAAGGGAAACATCTTCATCGAAGTTCACATCCTTACTAAACTCAATATTCCTTTGACTAGGCACATATATTCTAAAAGCTTTAGAATTATCACAATATCCAACAAACATACCTTTGTTTCTAGTGGCTTCCAACTTGTTCCTCTTGTCCATCGGCACATGAAAATCGACGGGGAAGCCAAATATCCTTAGATGACCAACATTGGGATTCACATTGTGAATACTTCTATAGGAGTCTTATCACTCAAGGCTTGATGAGGAATCTTATTTTGAACATAGACTATTGTATTAGTGGCTTCTACGAAAAGGAATTTTGAAAACTTTTCAGCATGCAACATGGCTTGGGCAGCGTCTGCAATGGACCTATTGATCCGAGCTTAAATAGGAATGCAACAACTTACAGATATAATCATAAACACAGAGATGCAGCAGAAAAACACTTCATTTCATTAATATAAAAATACTGAACTATGCTTACAAACAGAATGTAAATAAGATAGCTTGGGCGATGGTAGCTTATCTCTGAGAAGAGATGTGGCAGATACATGCCTCTAAAACTAAGTTATAGTGAGGCTCAAGGGCCTTTATATTATTGAAAAATAAGAGAAGACCCTAAAAAAGTGAAACCCTAACCCGAGGATATGTGACACCAAGAGTTTATGGGCCCTATTGGGGTTAGTTGGGCTACCAACTTCCCGGGGTCGTAACTTGGTCATATTATCTCTGTTTGACGCGTATGATAGCTCGTTGGAAATATTTCTTTGAGGACTATGGCTGCAGGCAAATATTGCGGAAAGGTCCATCAAGAAGCTCCTTCTACAAATGAAGCCAAACTTTGTCGCCCACCTGGAACTTGTGTGGCAGTCGATGTTGATCATGGCGCTGCTTGCACTTAGCATTGACTTTGTTCGATATTTCATGGACCTTTTGGTGTATGTGTTGAATGTGCTCAATGAAGTTGTTATCCCTTTCATCTCTAGATTTCACATGAGCCGAATCTACTTGAGTGGATGCAAATGGTATGGCCACATCAATGGGGCACAATGGTTGAAATCTCAACCCTACCTGAAAGGGGTTGTGGCATGTTGAGTTGCAGAGAGCTCTATCGTAGTTGTTTTGGACATAGGGGAGACTTTCATCCCATGTGCGTGGATGCTTCGAGTTGTACATGCGCAGAATGTGTACAATCACCATGTTGACAACCTATGTTTGGCCATCAATTTGGGGATGGAGATTCATGGACTTAGTAAGTTTTGTATCTAGCATCGACCAGAGACTTGACCAAAATGCACTCAGGAATATGTTGTCCCGATATGAGATAATGGACTGTGGGATCCCAAATTGTACCCACACTCGCTCAAAGAAGAGCTTAGTAGTGGCCTCAGTTGTGATACTCTTCTTGCAGACCGCCATAATGGCCATCTTAGAGAATCTATCGAAGACCATGAAAACGCAATCGTTGTCATGCTTAGTAGAAGAAAGGCCCAACATACAATCGATGAGACAGATTCCCAAGGTCGGTTAGGAGTAGGTAGAGGAGTATACAGGGCTTGCTTCTTAATGGTTGGTTTGGAAACGGCGCAGGCGGTGCAGGATCTAATGTACTTCCCAACATCCTCACGAAGTTTCGGCCAATAAAAGTACTTTTGCAATACCACCACTATTTTCTCTACTCCAAAATGTTCAGCGACCCGACTGTAGTGCACCTCCCAAATCCTCTTGGAACACTCACTTGAAGGAACACCTATGTGTCCCAAGTGGCATAATAGTGCATCCTAAAGGTGAAAATTTGGAACTTGCTTCCCTTCTAGGAGTGCATGGTATATGTTGTTGAATTATGGATCGCTCTTGTAAAGTTGCGGCCACCTCGATGTCTCATGCCGCCAAGAGTCGAGCATAGTGACTAGCGCCATGACCAGTGGTCGGCTGAGGCAATCAGTGAAATTATTGGTGCTACCCTTATTATATTTAATGTTCAAATGGAATTGTTCCAGATAGGTGGACCATTTCTAATGGCAATCATTTTGCAACTTCCCTTGTGTTTGTATGAACTGTAGAGGCCAATGGTTTGTGCTGATGACCGTTTCCTTCCCTAGAATGTAATTCTTCCATTCATGGCAGGCTTGCACAATGGAATACATTTCTTTGTCGTAAGTGGGATACTTTCATCCTGTGTTTGAAAGTGTCTCACTGTGGTAAGCCACTAGATGCCCATGTTGAGTAAGAACCACACCAATAGCATAGTCGAAGGCATATGTCTCAATCTCAAATGGTTGTTGCAGGTCTGGTAATGTCAGCACTGATGTAGAACAGAGGCTATTCTTCAACTCAGAGAAAGCTCATTGTTGGTTTTCCAACCAAAATAACTTTGCTTTCACTTTTCCCTTGGTGATTTGACCTAAAGGTCAAGTGATATGAGAGAACCCCAACATGAACCTATAGTAGAAATTGGAAAGACCCAAAGAGATGCAGAGCTCTGTTAGAGTTGTTGGGCTAGCCAATCCTGAATGACTTATACCTTGGATGGGTCCACATGTACACCATTCTCATCAATGATGTACCCCAGATATTGAACCTAGGTCATGCCAAAGGTGCATTTCTCCAAGTCATCACACAGCTTGTGTTGTCGAAGGGTTTGAATGACTTGTCGAATATGGTGGAGGTGCTCTTTTCCAACTCTGTTTGAAGATCAACATGTCATCTAAATACACCACCATGAATGCATTGGTGAAGGGCCACAAAATTTCTTCCATCAGTCTCATGAAGGTTGCAAGGGTGTTCGTCAATCCGAACGGCATGACAAACATTCGAAAAGGCCCTCCTTGGATTTGAAGGTAGTCTTCCACACATCAGATTGTTCGATAGGCACCTGGTGATAACCTGACTTCAAGTCAATCTTGCTGAAATATTTGTCCCCCTTGTACTGGTCCAGAAGGCCATCAATCCGCGGGATTGTGTACCTATTCTGGATAGTGATCTTGTTCAGCGCCTGATAGTCAATACAGAGCCTCTAGGTCGCATCCTTCTTCTATGCCAATACAATTGGGCTCCCACAGGGTGATGAGCTTGGCCTGATGTGCCATTTCTATAGTAGTTCTTGAATTTGCCTCTTGATCTCATCGTTCTCCAAAACAAAGCGTAGATAGATCGATCCATTGGGAAGTGGTGCACCCGGGGTCAGATCGATGGAGTCCTTGACCTGATAGTGCAGAGGTACCCATGTGGGTGAGGCAAAAATATTCCTATACTCCTCCATGACCTTGTCCATCTATTGTTGTTGTGCAGAGGAGCCCTGCCTAAAAGTCATGGCCACAACCTTCTTCTTGCCTTGGGGGTGAATCGTAAGGAAAACAAATCCCGTTCTGGGAAATGATCTTACTGCATTTCTTTGCAATGATCAAAAAGATGGGGATAGGATGGGTTACCTCTGGTATCTTGTATAACTTATTAGTCAAATTAATAATCACAGAGCGAGGACTAGACTCATATACAACATGTCACTTCCACAACTATGGTTTTCCTAATAATACATCAGAAACTTCAAGAGGATCCACGTCACACAGTACCTCATCCATCAAGGGATTGATGTTATAGGGAAGGCGGCACTATTGGCTGACACGAAGATCTCGGCCTTGGTGAAGCCACCCGATGGTGTATGGATGTGGATGTGTGGTAGTCTTTAGACCCAGCTGCTTCATGAATTCTGTTGAAATGAGGTTATTTTGGCTTCCGTTGTCGACAATGAACTACAGCGGAGAACCCTTCACCCACATTCGTGACTGGAAAAGGCATTCCCCCTCATTGGATCTCCAGGCTTAATTTTTTGGATCTTTGTGGTGGCCACAGTGGCACTGGGCTCTACATCAATGATCTGCTTCCCTTTTTCAGTCCCCTTATTAGGTTCTGATTCATAGTCGGAACCTGCACCTGATTCGAAAGCCTTTAGCTCGACCACCAATAACTTCTTGGCCCGACACTCACTTTTATTGTGAGATGATCTCTTATAGGACTCACACCATTTTCCTTTGTCCTTCATCTTCATGGTGTTTTTCTTTGCTTTTGGCTTCGACGGGCTGTCCTGGGTAGCCCTGCCTTGGCTTGGTCCCTTGTTCTGTGGTTTAGAGGTTCCTTTTCCTTGCTTTGGATTCACAGATCCAAAGTCCTGCTTCTTTTGTTTAAACTTCTGCTCAATCTTTAAAGCATACCGATACATCATGCCAAGCAAGGAAATGTCCAGGAACTCCATCTTGTCCTGGATGTATTTCTGTAGACAGACGCGATACTTGAGCACCAAATGCTACTCAGTATCCTTGATACCCAGCTTCGTGCAAAGGGTATGGAAAGTATTTGTGAACTTTGGCACATCTTGGTCCCTTCCTTGTCGTAGCATGGTCCACTTTATGTATTTATCTTCATAGCTCCCGACGGGGTAATATTTTTCCTTGATGGTGTCTTGGAAAGAGTTCCAAGTGGGTGCAATAGAAAATAGTGAGGTTTCACTCTCGTCCTTTTGTTCACAGTAGTTTTCCCACTAGTCCTTGTCATGTGGGGAGGCTTTGAGAAGAGAAAACGTAATCTTTTCCTGATTGGAAAAGTCATGAACTGAAAAATATCCTTCCAATAGATTTAACCATTTATCTACGATGTCTGCATCTATCAGGCCTTCGAATATGGGAATATTGAAGTTAACTTGTACCTTAAAAGGAGTGGCGCCTCCAGAGTGGCTACTAGATGAAGATGCATCATTTGTGGGTAGTCGACGAAGGATTTTGGCAAATTTATCCATCATTGCGTCCCTCTGTTGCTCCAGGGCTTCCTCGAGAAACATTTTGAAAGGATCTCCTGCCCCCTCGTCTTTCTTTTCTTCCACCATGGAATGTCATCAAGTTTTGCAAGGCTGATCCTACAATGGTTCAACCAGATCGAGCCCTAACTCCTTATACCGTGACCTCATTGGGGACATGCAAAGAAAAATAGAGAAAGAGTAGACCTCTCTGATACCATTGATCCGAACTTAAACAGGAACGCAAAAACTTACAAATATAATCATAAACACAAATATGAAGTAGAAAAACACTTCATTTCATTAATGGAAAAATATTGAACTATGCTTACAAACAAAATGGAAATAAGATAGCTCAGGAGATGGTAGCTTATCTCTGAGAAGAGATGTGGCGGCTACATGCCTCTAAAACTGAGTTACAATGAGGCTCAAGGGCCTTTTTATTATTGAACAATAAGAGAAAACCCTAAACAACCAAAACCCTAACCCGAGGATATGTAACACCAAGAGTCTATGGGCCCCGTTGGGGTTAATTGGGCAGCCAACTTCCCAGGGTTGTAACTTGGTCATATTATCTTCATTTGACACGTACGATACCTCATTGGAAGGTCTATTCGAGGACTACGGTTGCTGATGCGATTTCCATAGAAATCACTGAAGCTATTTTTCCAAAAATACATCGTTTAGGGCCTCAAAATGGCTCTGGAAATTCAGGACCTGAAAAACTGCCAAAAATAGTAAATTATGCTACAATTAAGGAAACAGATGAAACTGACTACGAGGTCTAGGTGGAATAGGCAGGTGGCCACCAATATCCACCTGTATCACCTATTATTTTTTTTAGCCACACCATTCTGCTCGGGATTATATGCTAAAATGGTCTCTTTCTTGATTCCAACCTTCTTGCAAAATTCAACAAACTCATTTGACGTATATTCTCCTCCATTATCAGACCTGAATAATTTGATTAGTTTCCATGTTTAATTCTCTTTTAGCACCTTCAAATCCTTGAACATATCAAATGCTTCGTCATTTTTCTTCAATTAGAATATCCATGTTTTCTAAGAGAATTCATCCACAAAGGTTATGTATTATAGGTAACCACCTAGATATTTCACCAGTATGGGTCCACATAAATCAGAATGAATGAGCTACAAAATATCATTGGTCCTGCTTTTGTTGGAAAGGAATGGTCCCCTTGACTTATTTCCACTTGTGCATCCCTGATATACCCCATCATGTTTTAATTGACCTTCATACTATTGACCTAGATTGTCATTGATGTCAATATGGAAATATTTTGGATTTGTAAACAATGATGTGAGGCTAAGGAGAAGTAGAGCAGATCCGTGAAGAAACAGAAGCAAGAAGCCATGAGGAGAAACCAAAGGAAATCCAAGACAGTCAAGCCGTTGGAGAGAATATCGAAAGTCATAGGAGCTATCAAAGCAGAGAAGAGGTATTGAAGCGGTATCGGAAGCCATCGAGGAAGCCATCAGAAGAGGAACACGCATCAGGAGGAGAAGCCAACAGAAGAGCAGTTAAAAGAGGAGCCATATTGTTCATTAGAAGGAACAAAGAGGAACATGCATCAGGAGGAGAAGCCAGCGGAAGAGTAGTTAACAGAGGAGCCATATCATGCGATATTGGAGGAATATCAGAGAAGAGCTATTGGAGCAGTGCATCGGAAGCCATCACGGAGTCATATCAGACCAGAAAAGAGCGGAGGAGTATATATCAGGTTAAAGCATATAACCACATATATTGAGTTAAAGTATATAATATCAGGTTAAAGTCAAAGTGAATGCATGTGTTTATATTCCAAAAGGTGGATTTGTAACAGTCGCAGTGGTTTTCAGCCGGACGCTAGGCGGTAAGTGGTATTTAGAGGAGAGCTCTCGATTGAGAATGAGCCTGATAAAGGTAAGAATCGATAAACGCACCAAAGCTATGGAAAAGCGGAAAATGTAAGTTTTCGTGTGTTTGTGTATATTCCCATTATACGAGGGTTATAATAGAATTAAAGGGGATAAAGGGTTATGGGTTAAGTCCACATTAACCAAAGTTAAGAATGGAGGAGTATATATATTATATAGATGCGATAATAACATGAACCTGCGGCTCCATTATAAACCTCCCTAATGTAATATTGCATCCACTGTGTCGCCAGTCTCAAAGGGTTGTCACCCTCGAAACCTCTGATTGTGATATACAGTTGCGGACCCGATGGTCCTATTATATCGTGCCGTAATGATATATCGCATCCGCCATATCAGGAGTTATGTATCGCACTGTTTTAAGCCTTGTCACATTAAAACTGCAATAGCGATATATATACGGACCCAACTGGACCAATGCAATATGACTTAATATATTATCACATCTGTCGCATATCGCAATCCTCTTGTAAAGCCTTGCCACATTGAAAGCGTCGATTGCAATATATATATATATATGGACCCAACGGAGTTATTAAAACAGTTTAAAATAATATCATGTTCGGGTATCGGGGAATTGGCTATGTTATGTGCAAATCTGCCGATTGCGATAAAGTTGTGAAGGAGCGGACCCGATGAAGTTATAGATGTGGGCGTAATGCATTTGAATTCTAGCCTTATGTGCTCGGAGGGTATATTTTCCGTGTATTTCCTGTGCATCCTTGTATTCCGATATATTGTATGGTCTCAAGTTTAAAGGCTTAAGGCCTTGTCATATTAAAGCGGCGATTGTGATAAAAGGATGATGTGGCATGTGGGACTTCTATATGGCTATAGTCTCTCTTATATGGTTTTCGTGAACAATTAATCTATATTGTATGAATATTAAAAAAAAATGCCTCTACGATATTTTTTAATATACAACACTATTATAATTCGGCCTCTCTTCCACATTAATGTGTCCTATGTGTATTGATGGATTTGAAGAGACAGAGGAAGCCGAAGAGTGAGCGCAGAGGAAATTGAAAGATCAAGCGAGCGTTGAGGAAGCCGAAGAGCCAGCAGAGAAAGGAAGCCAAAGGTCAGGGGTATCAGGAATATAAAACAGAGAACAAGGAAAGTTTAGAGGTTGGAAAAACTGGAAGAAACAGAGGCAGCGGTAGGTCCAGCAGGACAGGAGGAAGCCGAAGGTCTAGCAAGACAAGAGGAAGCCGAAGTTCCAGTAGGACAGGAGGAAGCTGACGGACGAGCAACTCTGTTGATCAGGCTAACTTGTGAAAGGCTCAGACCAGCGATGAATTAATCAGAGCTTAGTGCAGCTAATAGTAGACTCACTAAAGCTGTGTGAAGACATTATTAGAGATCATGATGGCTATTGTAGACTATGTTTGGACAGTATGAAGAGTTGTAAAGACTTCTTCATATGAAGACTGATTCGCATTGATGTTGTAGCATGGAGACTACAGTGAAGCTATAAACAGACAGAACTCAGTAAAGTAGAGTTTTGAGAGCAGAACATTACTATCAAACATGCCTTGACAAAAGGGTTGGAGCCCTTGAGGTTGGTGCCTCAGAAGTTTTAAGGATTGGTGTCCTTGGAGTTGGTGCTCGTGTATCCAAGGTTGGTGCCTTGACAAAACAGATCTAGGCAATTTGCAACAGAGGGTTGGAGCCCTTGAGATTGGTGCCTCAGAACTGGAAGGATTGGTGTCCTGGGAGTTGGTGCTCCTAAGTCCAAGGTTGGTGCCTTGACAAAACAAAGTTGGCACTCTAGAGGTTGGAGCCTCACAAAGGTCCAAGTTGGTGCTTGGAAACAGATTGGAATCATATATATATTGTATCTATTTTATTGCAAAGATTATATTAATAAAAGCATTTATTCTTGTTGTTCATCTTGTGTTCTGAATATAAATGTTTTAACTGGTAAAAATAACAATTGAAAAGAAATATTGATTCACCCTCCCTCTCAGTATTTCCAACAATTGGTATCAGAGCCAGTACCTTCATTCAAAGCCTAACAGCTTGAAGGTTGATCTTTAGAACACAAATGGTGAAGTCAAGGAAGAAAGTCTCCAATCCTCCTAAGGATGTGTCTCCCTCTTCCACTAAAATAGAAGACAATCAATTTGAGAAGGCTCCATGGTCCAATGGAAACTTTAATATATGGGAAGCAAGAATAAGAATTTCTTAAAGACTCAAGGCATTGAGATCTGGAAATCAGTAATTGTTGATAGCATGATGGATGGAGAATCCAAGGAGTACAATGAAAAAGCAATGAAGGCAATCTTGAATGGGCTACCTGATTCTATAGAGGACAATTTAGCAAAATGTTTGTCAACAAAGGGTATATGGGACAAACTTCATGACCTCCACTCAAAAGGAGCATTGACCATGACCATCAGTCAAGAAGATGATGGAAATCAAGAAGAAAATCTAGAACCCATCATAGAAGCTGAAAGTGAGAATGATGACATCAAGGCTAAAGAAGACCTGGAAGATGAAGAGAATGAAGAAGATTTTGTAGAAGATCTCCTCGCTCAACTTACAGCTGCCATGGAAGAGATTATCAGTTTGAAAAAGGAAAACAAGGAACTTAAGAAGAAAGAACTAGCTGGTGACCAAGACCAAACAAGGGAGAAAGTTGACCTTGTCCAGCTTCAAATATAGGAAAGGGATGAAGAGCTTGCCAAGATTAAGAAGGAATTTCATCAAAACAAAAGAAATCATCATGAAGAAGTCATATCCATGACAAATCAATTGGATAAAGCAAAGAAACGGGAAGATACCTTGTCAAGTCAACTACAAGAAGCAAGAAAGTTAGCACAAGGAGCTGAGAAGACAATGGAAGCATTAGCAATCATAGAAGAACAGGTCGATGAAGCAGAAAAGGAGAGAAACACCATGATATGTCAACTAAAAGCAAAGGATGAAGAAATCTTCAAATTAAAATCTAACATCAAACTTCTCAAGGCCGAAACATGTAAAGCTACAAGGATCAAGGAAGAAATGGAGAGCAGTCTAGCAAAGGAAAATGAAGAAATCTTCAAAATGAAGTCAGATATCATCTCCCTTAAAATAGAAGCAAATGAAGCTGCTCATATCAAGGAGGAAACTGAGAAACAACTTGCTAAGAAGAAATATGAGTGTGAAAGATTGGAAGAAGAGATTGTCTTCCTCAGGAAAAAGGTTGAAGGGATGAACAAAACCATGAAGAGCTCTCAAGCCTTGGATGACATGCTCAGCCATCAAATATGTCCATTTGATAAATCAGGTCTCGGGTATGCAGGTGAATCCTCAAACAAGAATGATAATGCTTCAAACAAAAGGGATGTGAAGAAGCCAGAAAGAAATGGTGATGCTCCCAGTTCCAGCAAAGGCAAGGAGAAAAATCAAGGGAACAATGGAAGAAATCCTGCTCCAAGAAGAAATGTAGATAATGTCAAGGATGCTAGAAGCAATGGTTATCATCAAAGGATCTCAAGAATCAAGATATTTCAAAGAATCAATAATATTTTTCTTTGCATTGAGCTCACCTTTCTTGTACTTGGCCTTGGTAGCAGCAGGAGCATTCTTCGATGGCTTAGGTACTTTTCCTTCCACATATTCCAAAACATCATTTTCATCCAATGGCACTTCCAACTTTCTCTTCCAAGTAACCAAATTTGATGAGTCACCCAACTTCTCATTATCCTTGAAGTAAGAGGTAGGCATCTTGATCAATTCAAATAGGCTCCTTTAGCTTCTCACAAAGATGATTTCTTCAAAGGCGGTTTCTCTTGTCTCTTGTCTCCTTAGGCTTATCTTCAACTCAACTCTGATACCATGTTAATTTTCCACTATTCTATGCTAGCACAATTACTTAGCCCAACTATTTCTTCAATTATCAATCACTTTCAAATCAATTTAATATTCCAATAAAAAATAACAATTGTAAATATAACAATAAATCCCATGTATAACAGAAGACAACCAAGAACAATAATAAGAGACACAATATTTTATCAAAGACCAAGGAAAAATCCCTTACAAATTATTCTTCTATTAGATTTTCATAAAATGTTCAGCAAAGAGATACAATATTCCAATCCAAAAATGAGTCAAAGGACAACAACTTTTACCAACCAATTCAACTAACCAATATCTAATGAGAGATGAGCCCAAAAGTCAAATCTAATCTAAAGTCAAATTCTACATTTTTTGGCAAAGTCAATAGTAATTAAAGATGCCCTAACCAGTCAACGATCAGCAGTCAACTCAATCAAAGGTCAAAATATTATGCCTATTTTGTTGGTCAAACTTCATTCAAAACAGTCCCAAAAAAGCTCAGTCAAAGGAGAGATAATTTTTGGTCAAACAGGAGGTCAAATTGCAATCAAGTGCATATGGTCAACCCCAGTCAAACAACCTAGAAAAATTCAGTTCCTCCACAGAAAAATCCAACCTCCCAAGATTGAAATTTTCCAAGTCAGAGAGAGTCAAAATTCCCAAGCAAACTTGTTCAACCACTGCCCAAACAAAAGTCAACACATAAATTTAGAGTTAGCCTCTTTCCTTTGCACGTGTGAGCTCGGCTTCCTTGATTCCATACATGTTCAAATGAATCACAAGAGGAGAGAGAAGAGAAATGTGTTGATGTGATGTCCAAATGTGTTTGTCTTGATGTTTATTTATATGCTTCTTTGGAGACCCAATTTTGACTTTAGGTCGACCTGTACTTTTGTGAACTTATGGGTTTCCATTAAAAATAATATTTTTCCTTGACCAAATTAAATTCTTCCAAGGGAAAAGAGGGTTTTCTATGGATGAGGAAGGTTGTCCAAAGGAGGTAATTTATCCTCGAACTACCAGATTAACACCATCAATTGGAAGTTACATTGGAGTGGATCAACTTTGATCACTAAATGACAAAGGTATAAGGGCATTTACTGTTATGAATATAATTCATAACAAGTAAAATAAATGTAAATAGTAAATAATAAAATATTGATTAAGTTAAATAGTCATTAAGTTAAGTAAAAAGGCATGTCTAAAAGACATTCCCAGTCACGAAAGGACACATGCTTAGGTATATATATGCGGGTCCTCATTTTAACATTCGTCACTTATACATTTTTTTTATATATAATAAATTATTATTACAAATACCTCTTGTGTATTTTTACATTCAAGTCTACAAGCTATCAGTTTTTATGCTTCAGTGGTATCAGATCCATGGCACACAATATAATGATGCGAGTCTTTGAACGTTGCTCGCTGCACAATGTGCCATTACATTCACATCCTAATTGCGTCGAGTAGTTTAGTATTCAAGAAGCATTTCAGCGATTAGAAAAATCATTTGCAGGAGTTAAAGCATGTCGAAAGGAAAGCAATAACAAGGAAAATGATCTAGACGATGATTCTGATAAAGCTTATACAGATCAAGATGATGATCCAGATGAAGATGATGTGGATGAAGACTATCTTGAGAAGAAAGAAGATGAACAATGTCATAACAATGAAGAAGACATTGGTGATGATGAAGAGGAAAAAGTGGATTATGGGAAAGAGGAGGAAGAAAACCATGATAAAAATGATGAGAATGTTGTAAGGTCTCAAATGAAACAAAGTACTGAACTGATGGATTTGGACAATGAAATAATTGAACTATTTAAATGGTTGGCATCCTTTCAAGTTGTTAATTACTTGAATGTTGAAATTGGAGATGACTTGGCTAGAACACGAGCATTATGGGGTTCATTGCCCATAACTACTAGTGGAAAAGTTCAAAAGGATTCAAAAGTTTTAGGGGAGAAAAATTGTTTCTTGAATTGGGAAAATCTAGCTAAAATAAAAGGGAAGTCTAAAGGGTCCTTTTATAACAGTAGAGGAGATCAAGCCAAAAAGAAGAACCCAAGCCATAATTACAAAAGTGCTTGTTTGATATAGCTAAGGAAAAAACGTTCATTGCCGCATAAAAAATTTGAGACCACTACTCCATCGCGCCTTCCATTATGTTGTTCCCGACATCCAATACACCTTAAACCAATGTTGTCTCCCTCCTTGCCGTCAAGCGGTGTGTTGGTCGAAAGGTCAACGGGTTCAGTGTCGATTCGACATGGAGGGGTGCGTGTTCAATGTGGTGGCTCGATATATATATATATATGGACAGTCGTAGCAGTTCTTTGCTTATTCTTCTTGAACACTTCTTCGCTCCCCACGCGCAATAACTGTGTGCTTTTCTTTGCTTGCATCATAGTAATTGTGGTATCTAGCGAACTAGGATGGCGGGAGGTAGTAAGTCTACTGCGTTACCTATCCTCCATCCCTGTCCGCCGAAACTTTCGTCCAACCCTCTGTTGTGCCAAAGCCGACAACATCTTTTGGTTTGCTGCTTATACACAGTCAACAGTCACCATTAGTCGTTCCGCTCATGTCCGACGATTCTCATCCCCTCGCATACCTTTCACCTACCATAGATGTTGTGTAAATCCTGTCAGCTTCCCTATCTGACGCATTTCCTTTTCACTGCAATCAAAACATTGCAGCCAATCAAAGTTTTGGCTCCGTCAACGGTCACGTCATACCCTTTTAACAATGAAACTATGTATATATTATATATTTATAGATATTATTATATAGAATTGAATTATATAATTATATTTTATTATAGCTATAATATATAGTTTCAAGCTAATTAATAAATTTTATTAAAAAAAATAGATCTATTAAAAAAAAAAATCCAAGGGAATATTACTGATGAGCTAGATGACAAGAGGATGATCGGAGATCGAGACGACAAACACTAAAGTGAAGAAAATCTACAGCATTAAAGCTTTGAGGACAAAGCTTCTGAAGGAAGGGGCTATGTTATGAATATAATTCATAACAAGTAAAACAAATAAAATAAATGTAAATAGTAAATAATCAAATATTGATTAGGTTAAATAGTCATTAAGTTAAGTAAAAAGGCATGTCTAAAAGACATGCCTAGTCATGAAAGGACACCTGCTTAGGTATATATATGTGGGTCCTCATTTTAACATTCATCACTTATACATTTTGTATATATATAATAAATTATTATTACAAATACCTCTTGTGTATTTTTACATTCAAGTCTACAAGCTATCAGTTTTTATGCTTCATTTACCAATTCAACTGAGAGATTAATGATGATGCCAATGATTCTGGAGTTGATTTGGCAAGGTGATAGGCATGTTAGTTTGTTGGTGATGCTACATGAAAGGTATGTTGAGTACTAGATAAATACAATTAACCTCACGGAGTTAAAGACTAAAATGGAGATAGTGTACCTATTGTGATTCTTTGCTATTCATAAACACTTCACTCAAAATATAAATTTTCTTCTCACTCAATAGTGGCATTTTACTAAACAAAGAGAAATATATTTTTAACAAGAGCAAGAACCCTATCCTCCAAAAATAGAAGCTTTCTTCTAAACTAACACAAATTATCCCTTCCAAAAATAGAAGCCTTCTCTCTAAACACACCAAAAATTTAACTTCATAAAAGGAAGAACCCTCCACCAAAGATAGCATACCCTAAAAATATTATTAATTCACTACAAAGTAGTAGCACAATGTCTACATATATCAATATAATACTTCATCGAAGCCACTCAACTAAGTCTTAATTCATCTTCATGTATTATGTTGGACTTAAAACTCAACTAATCCTTATTTAAGAATTAATCTCATACTTGAATCCTAACAAGGAAAGCTTATCCAATATACTAAACTTGTCCTCTTAAAGGCACTAAAATTTATTATTGACTTTGGACTCGATCATGTCCAAGTAAAGGCATTATTTCCATGTTGTATTCCAATTAAAGGTGCATTATATGCTATTATTCAGGAAAAATATAGACCTTGCGAAACATTGATTTTTACACCTGAATGGAGCACTTGTGAAGACCTATTAATGACCTTAATAAATGCTAATTTTGAGATTTCCTTAGGGAGAACATTGTTAATTCCGATTATAGTGAGCCTTGGATGTAGTGAGCTAAGAATTTACCAGTTATGGATTTGATGCCTCAAACAATTATAGGAACTTGTGATTTTACATTTTGGTTTAATATGGTTGTTGGTAATCCACTAATTTTAATGAGATATTTAACTTAGGTGTTAAAGTTCAAGTGAATGCACATCTACTAGTATTTCGTGAAAAACAAGCGTTGAAGTAGCCTCACTAGGTTCCATTACCAACTTCAAAATGCCCAGGGCTAAGTGTAACCATCACCAAAAGCATGTAAGGCATATAAATTACAATATAAGTGTCCCACCAATATCATGGCTCTTAGGATAAATTAACCATCATCCATCCAAGCAGCAAGTATAATCATGAGTGAATAGAAAATATGCACTAGATGTTATACCATAAAAATCCATGGGACGACGTGTATGCACAATCATAATGTGCCATATGGCTAAAACATAGGAACCTTACTCATCAATATAATGGAGAAAATATGATGATTAACGGGAACCAATTCATACAACCAAAAGGAAATCAATCACATGAAACCAAAAACTCAGATGATATCCTATCATGAGCAATTTCACACAGTTAATTAACGTTCAAACAAGCCCAAAATGTAGACATGAGATTCAATACTCATAGTAACGGCTTGGATACTTATCTAAATATGAATTGGGTAACTGATTCGAAGACTGCAACTCTCCCCCCAACCTTATATTAGCCTGCATTAAGGTATTTCATGCAGCCCAATCAACCCCAAGCCAGATCACGAAGCATGAGTGAGGGTCATGCTTATGGATTGCTTCGTTTCATGACAACATGAAATAACGCTTGCTTATACTAAAAAATTCATCGAAGCTAGATCATGGAGCATGAGTGAGGGTCATGCTTATGGATTGCTTGGTTTCATGACAACATGAAATAACGCTTGCTTATACTAAAAAATTCATCGAAGTGGAGGAAGTGAAAACATTTGGATCAATACTCTTCTCCAGTATATCCTCCCACAAAATTTTGATGGCTTTATACCCTTTTCTCATATTACAGAATATATTGATGAACATGTTGAAGGTGACAACCTTACATTACAACTAGGTTCCTTTATCCAACCTCTTGACAAATACCAATACACCTTGCTCTATTTAGTGCTCCCAAAATTTGTCAAGAGGGTTTCTCACATATTTATAGTCATATTGGTTTGCATAGTATTTAGTAGAATGCAAAGTACACCCCTTGGGTACTAGCATATAAATAATTCCCCAGATATCACGCACGTATGCAAGGTTTTGAGGAGACATGAGGAGTTCCTTTATCATGATTGGAATTAAGCTTTATTACATATATATCCAACACATACTACTCCTGCTAGCTTCTAGTTCTAATCCACAATAGTGCATGTATCTTGTCTCTTTTCCTGGTTTCCCTAGTCCTGTTGATATTTCAAACCACATTCCATATGAAGATAATAATCACATTTTTTTTGCAATAATAGGACCACATGCTACGTTCTTGGTTGCATCCATCACATACGAACATAAGCTTTTATGTCAATACAAGTTGGTGTTCGTGCTAGCCATATTGATTTCTTTGGGATATTTCTCAACAAGTTCTTTCATCTCCTTCTGCAGCCTCTAAAAATGAGCATCAACGAATGGATATTAATCCTTGGCCCCATGAGTAGACAATACACTTCTAGCATTATTTGTCACATTTTTCCCATCTGGACCAACCGCAATCAAAGATGGGATGCTTCTAACATAGAAATATTGTGACAGATTCTTCTTGGTTTTATCCCCAAATAGAAGATTCAGGCATGACATGCCTTCATAGTAGTCTTCCAAAAGTCTCTTGATCTCAATCCATAGAATGAAATTGAGCTCAAAATATTCTCCTCTTTCTTTGAGTTTTTTGTAATCCTGTATAATATCTAGAGTGAAATTTGGCAAGGATAACACCAATGGGTAGAGAAATACAGACCAAATTTCTTTCCCACGAGCTTAGATACCAGGACCTGGGCACCTCCACACTCGAAAACAAAGTTGTGCACATCCAAAACCAAGAGTGACCCCAAGGTTCATGCTTCTCCTTTCGCATTTTATTTATCTTCAATCTCATTTAGACAACCTTTTGTAAATGGGTAAGCTCAAATCCCATAGTCTCGTATATGGACCATTGTATTAGTTGGTATTGTGTTCCCATTTGGACCTAAAATGATAAATGTTGGGATACCAGAAACTTTGAAGTAGCGAAACAATTTCTTCCCAATGTTGTCTACAAATTTAAATCTAGCCATGGCATGCTTTCACAATATGCTTCAAAGGCTTTCTCCATTTTTTCACGTGAGATAAAATTAATCTCCAAGGCCTCCACTCTTTCAAAATCTCGTTGTAAATATCCACAAGATATGGAGTGAAGTTTCTACAAGGACCACACCAATGACTGAGAAATATAAACCCTTGCTTTTTTGTAATAAGCTCAACAACATATCTTCAAAAGTCCTAGGGAATGTTTTGTGGTAGTGATAGTCTTCCTGAGTTCCCATCCTAGCCAGGATTTCTTCAGCCCGTGAAATCCCACCAGCTACCCTTTTTCTTTCTAGCTTATCTATTGGTTTCGATTTGTCATCCTTTGTCAATTTGTGTCTACCTACTAGAAATTTGCAGTTCAATCATCATGGTGCCACTTAATCTGTTATCCCTAATATTTTTGCAGCCTGCCCTTTGTTCATACATGTCAGCCTCCATGGCTACCACCAAACAAGTCCATATCACAAGTAGTCTCCCCCTCCACCTCAGCTTCAGAATGTGTGCCCCTACTCAACCAAATAATATATTTAATTTACAATAAAATGAGAAAGGGTAAACAGGGCTATCCCAAACCCTTCCCCTTGGGGGAATACTATCCTCGGTGTTCAATGACCATATACATTATAAAAGTGAAAGCTTGAATGGCTAAACACAATTGATAGGTATATTTATATGTATAATCTCATTTAAGCTTTTACAACACCTCTTACATTTGCAGTGACTTACCCATCCACTCAGTAAATGTCACTTTATAAATTTAGCCATCTACCCATGGCCCTTTTTGCAGTATTTAGGTCCTTGATGCATCTAATCTGACTTCGATTTGTTCCCTTTCCTTGGAGTGTTTCCTGCCTCCAATGTCTAGCATTGTTATCCTTGAGCTCCTTATCACTTGAGCAAACAATTCTCGGCTCATTGTTCTCGATCACACCCCCAATGTGCTTCTGATTCCAACCAGCTATGCTAATGACCAAAGGAAAATTTATTTTTTGGCCTTCCCTTCTCTACTTCCTAGTTTCTCAATATATCCGATCACCCCCCTTCCATGCTTCTTCGCATCAAAGGTCTAAAAACCAAGGCATATCTTGCCTCAAAACTATCGTGTCAGTCATAGCATGCTTTATGGAAATCATTTGGCACCATTGGTACTAGTGTCCCACAATGGCATCGTTCTTGAAATCTCTTGCTTTTTCACACTGTTGTTTCTCTATCTTGTGGCCAAATTTGTTTATATGATGTGAGAAATCCCATGTTTATTCTTGCATCATAGACACATATATCCAACAAGACTCATCATAAAGAAAAATATAATGAATGTAAATTATACCTTATTAGCAACTTATCCTTGTAGTGAATTTGGGATTTTCCATTACTCCTATAGAAACAAGGTCAATGCCTGAATCATATCATCATAGACTAAACCATATCATCAGGTTAGCTCAAAAATACAAGCTACCATAAATCATGCTCATAATTTAAAAATTCAGAGGATCGATAAAGTATTGGTACTTCTTTCGATTTGATGGATTCTTGTTTTCTTGTACAAACATGGGATCAATTTCATACCCTGGAAAGAACCCATACGATAGCATGTCCTCCATGACTAAAGTTTTGATCCAAGGAGGCTGCTCCAACGCTCTAGGTACCCTCCAAACTATTCGTCAAGGTACCAACTCAACAATCATGCTACTCTAGAGCTCTAGGTACCCTCTAGGCTAATGGCCCAGGTACCCACCCCATAGTCATGTTGGATCAAAGTCATGCTTCTCTAGGTTCCATGTACCCTCCAGGCTAACTTCTCAAGTACCAGCCCCACAATGATTTTGGATAAGCCCACTCATGACTATGGGTACTACCAAACTAGGTATTGTTTTGTCAATAAAATTATTGGGAATCCAAAGTATATCTCACCTCCACCCAGAAGAAATACATAACACACGAGCCCAGAAAAGTAATAGACACATATACATATATGTGTGGCACCATACCACATACACATAACATGATATCATGTACACATATCACAAACGCACATGTGGCACGGTACAATGTATACACATTTACACATGTACAACACATGCACATATACACAAATAATAAAGGCATCCATAGGCTTATACCTCCACGCTCAAATCAATATAGGAATCTAGAACCTTTTTTTGACCTCCACTTGATACATAACAGGAGCCCAAAGCACTTGCTCCACCTGCGTGTATTTTCCTCGTTGTACTGTTTGTATCCATATTTGCATTAAATAACTATAGTCCATCACTCTTCCCCAAGAATGACTCCTGACAAAATCTTTTAGTCAAAATGGAATCCTCATATATACATATGTGTTAGCATAATCATGTATACAATATATAAGCACATATGCAACTAAAATTAGGGTTAAGAGAACTCCCTTTTTCCATTTTCTTTTCCATCACCTTTATGGGCTCAACTAGCCTACTTGGTTGTCATATCACATGCCACTTACCCTTTCCTTTTGCATATGCATGTTGCCATGTTTTTTCCAACTTGCCTCTTGGTGTTCCACATTACATTTTTTCCTCAACATGTTCTTATCCATGTGAACCATACATTACTTCTTCATTAATTTGTGGTTTCCCTGCCACCCAACCCTCTTTCCCTAAGGCCCACGAGTATGTAAATAAAGGGACAATTATAACATCAACAAGAATTGCAATACGAAAAATCAAAGGAAACATTGCAAAAGAAGAAGAAAAATAAAATCAACAATCAGAATCATATAAAAAAAGCGCACACAAAAACAACATGGCCATACATGTCCATAAATCAAATCGCACAAAAAAAGTTCAAAATCATAGCACATCAATCATTGAGTAAAAGAGTCCCAAAACTAAACTCAGTGTCATGAGTTCAGAATTCATGGTACTCTCTGTGATTATGCTATGCACACATATGTGTAACAAAATAAACTTCCTTTCCTTGTCTTTTTCATTGGGTCTTTCCATGTGCAAGAAGACTCAACTTATTTCCCCATAGTTGTTCATGCATCCATGCAAACCAAATATGACATCTATGTAATTTATCTTCCAAATTCAGGAATGTGTATTCATATTGGTCAAAATTGTTATCCTGCATTTGCAAATGTGCCAACAAGGTAATTATAATCAGCCTCTTTGTTGAAATCACCATTTAAAACTAGCTATTTGAAAACTTACCAAGATTCAGCCTTATTACCATAGCACTTGCAACCTCTTCGAATAATTTAGCATGCATCATATTTTTAAGCTTTATCATTCATAAAAGAGAGTGCATGTGACTAAGTCTGTAAGCAATCTCAAGTTAGCAATTAATTACTATAACCCACACCTGCCAACTAGCATTCATCAGTTACTAATTTCCCAACAATGCACTTCTGATCATACCATTCATATGATCCAACACATGCATGCACACATATATATAAACATGTTTGCACAAGAAAAAAAAACAATATGCAACATAATGCCTAACTTTGGCACATGCAATGGTATGACTCAACAATTTCCGTCATGTTGAAAGCATTTTTGCGATCCATATTCCATTCCATAATCAAGCATATATTTATTCATATTCGTAATCATCTATAATACTCGATAACTGGAGTCTCACTCATCTCTAAGGGTTCAAACTTGGACCTCTTACGCATTTAACTATATGGTAGGGTACTATCTTTGTCCCCAAAATTCTAGAGTTACACCTTTAATCTTTCATTCCTTTCACACTAGAGTCCATTAGGTCTAAGTGTTGAACCTAAGAGCTCTAATACAACTTGTAACACAACCCCTTACATAACCAGGGGTGATCACTATGTTCACTCGATACCTTGGCATAGGGTTAAGAGAATGATTTACTTATTTATTATTTTAGTTTCATTCATTGAGCATCTTGAAGCTTAAAATTCTTCAAAATTTTGGAAGAAAATGTATAGTTTCATATATATGAGATGTATACTTTTGTATTGAAGCCATAGTAGATTTATTTTTCCATATCAAATAGTATTTAAATTCAAATTTGTATACAAATGTTGCTACTACAATTAAAACAAGGTTTCCCTATCTTTTTGACACTCCCAAGCTATATATTAGCAAGCTAGAGAAATGAATAAATAAAAGAGCGGCAAAGTAAACATAGTAGGTATGATAATGAAATTTCTCCTCTATGTCATAATGTCATTCAAGCCACAATAATATTATACAGCTTACAGAAACATCTCCAAACACTAGAGAATTTTACAACGAATTGGGAATGGAAGTCAACATAGTTAAGACCAAGGTAGTGTTGTTCTCTTTAAAAAATAAAAGAAGCCAACCC
Source organism: Pinus tabuliformis (assembly GCA_031772625.1). Taxonomy (NCBI): domain Eukaryota; kingdom Viridiplantae; phylum Streptophyta; class Pinopsida; order Pinales; family Pinaceae; genus Pinus; species Pinus tabuliformis. Next base: position 1,390,595,714 of record CM062818.1, on the reverse strand, counting down.
CAAACCAACTTTAGACAGGAATCCTTAGAAATCATTCAAAACTCCAAACACCTCAATGTACCATCAATTGCTAAGAAAAGTAAACCAATCTAAGTGAGCGCAAATCTAACCATCATTGAGGCTCCTCTCTACAAAGTTGTTTTTGTATGCATATAATGTCTTCATTAGGAAATTAAACAGGTTTTGGTTGAGCCATAGAACTTTCAGCGATTCAATCAACCAAAACTACATCCCTCTCATTTAAAAATCTCTTAAGAATTTCTAACATTACAAGGTGTTGTGCTCTACAACAACCTCCCATTTCATATCATTTTTATTCTCAAAACTATAATATGAAATGGGCCCCTTTTTATTTTAATTGGTATCAAATTAGTATTATTCAAAAAGATCTGAAAACAAAATGAAAACATTACAAAACCTTTTTGATAAACCAATTATTTGGTCTTATAATATATAAATGAGAAATCTTTTATCATTGCGATAAAGTGATCGCCAGATCGCATGTCGCAATGACAAAGGAGGCATAACTTAAAGACCCATTGGTTTTCTCCGACGCGACAACACGCAAAAGGCTATCGGATATCGGCAATACAAGTTATCATAACAAAAAGTCCCTTTCGCTCCGATGCGATGCGATATCGCTATCAACGATCGGAGATGTACAATGCATGATTTTCTAAGTTCTCAGTTAATACTCCCGATGCGAATTGGCGATATCGCTATCGGCAATCGGGGATTCCAAAAGGAACCAATATAACGATTTAAGTTTTCCCCGACGGCCGATTGTGATAAAGCCAAAAGCGCGAATTTCAAAAATTTGATAAAGCAGGGATATTACGATTAATTCGTATTAAAGGCCTTATCTTCCCAACACCGATTCACCTGCGCTCAACCACCAAAACATCCAAGGCACGCTTAAACAAATCATTCAGCCAATAAACGATATGATGGGCATTTAAAGGATTGACAGGTTTTAACGGTCATTTAATGGAATAGTAAATCTAAAAAATATTTTCACAGATTGTATCTGCGGCCACTTTAAGTTAATCCTTCATCATGCATTGATTAATATATCTCGCTCATATTTGGTTTGCACTACCAATTCTCTGTATTACGTTCATTTTCACTCCTGTGCAGAGCTCTTCCGAAGCAGTAGATTCAAGCAGAATGGGGAAGAAGTCTAAGAAAACTGCAATAGCCTTCGCTTCGCCAGCCACAGGACAACTCACCGCTGATCCAGGAACTAAAAGAAAAGGATTGATATCCGACACTACATGTCTAGGACTCGGCAAAACTACTTGGCAAAGTACCTATAATTTGATTGAAGCCGAAGAACCCGAGGTGACAGCAGTACAAGCCACAGTAGATACCACTCGAAAGTCTAATGCTACTCTAAAGGATTTAGCCGACTCTTTCCTTCATCGGATAGCAGCCCGGGAACAAATTCTCCCATATACGGATGTAGTGAGGTGGGCAATTGTGGAAATCCCAATCACAGACAGAACCTTTTGCACCATAGATGGGAGAATCTTCGGTTCATTTCAACCTAATGATTTGAGGCAAATGTATCATTTTCCTGTACCAGAGAAGAAGTACAACAAGGCATTCCTGGAGAAATTCAGAGAAGAGAATGAAATTGAATCCGAACCCATTCGAGATTGGAGGCAAAATCCGACAAAACACAAGCATGAGTCTTCGGGTAAGTACTATGTTGATTCCTTGTGTTCTCTTTATTGTTATGCTGGGATAATGATGTGTAGGTTGTGGGGGTTACATGATTCCGCTAATTTCAGTATAGAAATGGTTCCTTTGATGGAGGCGGCATGTAATAGTGAAATAATGGATTGGGCAACTATACTGTCAGATAAGCTAGCAACCGCAGTTCTTGATTTTAGAAGCAAAACCTGCATCACTGAAAGGTTTATTCCCCCCATTCTACTATAGTGCTTATATCTTGGACACCCTGTGTTTTAATTTTGAATTTCCTATGCTTGGATGGAGGTGGACTCCACAAGACCCCATGCCCATTCATATATACCATCAGAAGTTGTGGAAAACTTACTATAAGCACCATTTATATCAAGTCTGTAATGGCTTTATGTTACCCATTAATCACTACTCTATTTTTGATAAACCTGCTCCTAAGATTTCCTACCAAGCAGGGGTTGACTTGACATCCATAGGAAGATGGTTCGGAGAGGAAAAATTTACTTATATAAGAATTTTTGGCAGCCAAGCCAAACCTCATGTCCTCCCTTTGTACATACCTGATAAACTGTTGGCTAGGGAGATATCCTATCAGATTATGTCCGAAGGAGTTACACAAACTCTAAAGAAAAATAAGAAGCAAGTTTGGCCCTCTTTTCCTCTGAGATGCGGTGTCTACGCTTTGCATGACTTTAAACATGCAGAGAAAGAAGCTGAAAAAATGAAGGCATTAAGTCTAGCAACTCTTCCTAATAGGCGATTTGATCCAAACAAAGTCGCCTATAATGCACTTGAACAGGAAAAATTGACAAAGTTTGATCATAAAGAAGATAAGTTCGATGACGTGTTCTCCTCAGCTGAGTCAATGTCCCAAGTTAAAACGCTGGCCAGAATGGAATATAAAGATGAAGGGTTAGTTGAATTCAACAGACTTAGATAACAGAGGTTGCAAACTTTGCCTCTAGATCTGTTAGCAACAACCCCAACGACAGAATCAAGCGAGCCTGAGCAGCGACTCACTAAGGAACCTCCTGTTACATCAAATGAACGGGAGGAAGTGCATATGAAAAAACAAGAGGAAACCCAGACGAAAGAGTAGGAACAGAGCAGCATAGTGGTGAATGTAGATGCCCAGATTGACCCGAAATTGCTCCAGGAATGGTAGCAATTCGACTCAATCATCAGCAATCTTGAGTGCTCGAAGGAAGCTGAAACATCAAAAGCAGCTGACACACAGGAGACAACTTCAAAACAGGTTCCAAGTGGAACCAGCGGCCTACCCAGTTCTAAAGAAGTAGAGATAATCCCTAAGGATCCCTCCGATCAGATTATTTTGCAAGTAGAAGAAATTCCTCCCTTAGATGTCTTTTACAGCCCAAGACACAAGGCTGTGGTAAAACGATAGCGGAAAAGGAGAAGGACTGATCAACCTTCCCTATTCCCTGAACAAACAGTGACGGGCAACGTGGTTTGGAAAGAGGAATTTGACCCCTCTGATGACCTAACAAAACTATCCCAATATGTTGGAGCCTATTCGGCAGCTACAATAGACAAGGCATCAGAGGTGAGTAATTTATTAAAAGGAAAAGACCAGGAGATCTTTTCACTACAAGCACAACTATCGGAGGCACAGAAGAAGGCGGAGCAAGCAGAACAGCAATTGTTTACACAACAACAAATAAATAATCAATTGACTAAACAAATGCAAGAAGAGAAACAGAGGATTGATCACAGTGCAGTTCAAAAGCAGAAAGAGTTGTCTGAGGCATTGGCACAACTAAAAGCAACGAATGAACAAATGCTGAAGTCAAAAGGTGAGCAAATTGCTCAACTATCAGCCCATCTAGAGAAAACAAAGAATCTTCCACAGTTAGCTGAATTCAGAGCAGAGGCATTACAAATAAACAAGGCATTGACAACACAGATAAAGCTTTTATGTCAACAAATCGCCCAGGCAGAACCTTTATGCGATTTGACGACATCAATAAGTGAAAAATCAGAAAAAGCTAGAACAGACTTGGATCAAGCCGATGAAACACTAACTAATTTTCTTGAGTGGCAAGACACCGATCAGGGACAGGCAGCTAATTTACCAAAAATCCTAGAATCACATAAGGAGATATTATTTACGGAATGGCAGTCCCAGTTAATGAAAGCAGAGAGAGCAATTTCAAGATGCAAATTAACCACAAGTAATTTGGTTGAATTAGTTAATAATACTCTCTACTTGTCTAACATGATTTCTCAATGTGCTCCAAGTAAATTGACAGCGGCTAAAACATTAGAGCAGTCATGTTATCTGGAACTAGAGAAAAATGGGAGATTAATCGCAGGAATTAACAGTTTGACATGGGACACCTATTGGTTCTTCTTAGTCAAACCATACAGCCAGAGAGCCGCCCTCAAATGCCTCACAGATGCAATCGGGTATATCATTCCCGATATACAGGATGCCACCTATGCTGCCCAACTCAATTCTCGTCTCAACAGACCACCAGAAGTGGAGCCAATGCTTGCAATATGCCAGCTCAGGTTTAAAGGTAAACAGACTAAGTGATAATTCATGACGCCGACTGCCAGATTGCCATGAAGGAGATATTCAGAATCAAATGATACCAATTAAGTAGGATTTTAGTTTCATAGGTAGTTAGCTTAATTAAGTATTTATAGACCCTTTCATGTATTTAGAAAGGGTCGTAAGTTTTGTATATGACTTAAAACCTGAAGTTGCACTACTGTACTTCAAGCATATTCTTTTATAAAACTGGGCCAATCATTCTGATTTTGACAAAGAAGCTTTTATGCAAATGTGCACTATTGTCTTTGTTTGAAAGTATTTCTGAGTCGGAAGAAGAATTTCAAATAGCGATTGATATTGGGAGTGATTAGCAGCTCATATGGTACTATTATCTATGTCTGAGTTCATTCTTTTTATATGAATTGTCATTTGATTGCTTTTTCTATTATCGGATATATGCATGTGTTTTTAACAGCATTCTTTATTCCTTCCACTATTGGATGTTTACAGTATGCTTTTCTTTTGATCATATATATATCGATAATATAAATGATAAGTGTAGCAATATTGTGTTTATCACTTTGTTTAACTATTTAAACAAAGTAATCATTGAATGAATAAATGTCTATGTTTATTAGATAGAGTCATCTATATGCCTGTCAATAAACAAAGATCATCAAGCGCTACATTTCAAAGAATAATAGTTCCCGGGATTAGTAGTAGTTCTTTTATTTTTGCTGATAGATTAAATTATTCACATATCGTTAGATTATATAATCAATCATTCATCCACCCCTTTTATTCATTATTGGGAAACTGGTCCCATTATACCCAGTCGGAGCCACCATTCCAAACGGAAAAGGAGTTGTATTAAGGTCCGGACCGGGTGGTTATGTCCAATGTTGATACAACGATTTTCGGGGCATCAACATTTTTGGCGCTAGAAGGAGGGCATCAACTGTGAATGGCAAGCAAACCCAAATCTACAGACCATTCTAAGAGTAATTCTCCCTCCACATCACCTCGTACTTCCCAATTGCATGCTGGTTCTCCAGTATCCTAACAAGAAGAAGAGGAATCAACTACCACTGCTCAAACTCACAATACTCCAGAACAATTAAGTCTTGAATCCCCTGAAGTTCAGTCTCTTATCCATAAACTTCAGAGCTTCTCGATATCACCACAGAAATCTGAGGTATCTCAAAGCAGTGTGACTTCGCAATTCAATTTACCTCACCCTCTCACCAGACTTCAGAGTGGAAAGCTCGGTATTGAACCTACTGAGTTCCCTTTACCCAAAAGGAAAAAGGCGAAAATAAACACTGAAGGATTTGACAGTGAATCACTTTCATCCACATCCTCCATCTCATCTTCCCCAGTGCGAAGTCAACCATCCACTCACTCATCACATATTGTTGTTCATCAGGGATTAGCAACTTCGACATCCCAACCTGCGCAATCCTCAATATCAACTCCTTCCCAGACATCTGGAATTTCAACAGTAGTATCATCCACTGTTGTGGTTATAATGGCAGATCCATGGACCAGGCCTGGTGCAGTCAACATGCCTGCACCATTGCATGCATTACCTGATGCTCCTGATAAATGGCTACCCAAGCTTAATCCAGATGATGGAACACAAGCTGAGGAACATATTAATAACTTCATGTTAGCAGTTAACTTGAAAGGACTAACGGAGCAAGATGTTGTCGTTAGGCTTTTCCCTTATACTTTGCAAGGATCAGCAAGATCCTGGTATTTTTCCTTGCCTTCTGGTTCCATTACCAGTTGGACGACTTGCCAAGAACAGTTTCTTACTAAGTATGGTGATGATAGGTCTTTAGCTACATTAATAAATGATCTCTCCAATCTTAGGATAGAGCATAGGGAACCGATTAAAGAATTTAATGCGCGATTCAATAAACTCTTGAATAAAATCCCAACGGCCTCCAAACCAAGTGAGCAAATCAGAAGCGAGTGGTATATAACTGCCCTACCTGCCAATATAGCTATTTTTGTAGACAGGGCTGGAAAACCAACTTTAGCTGAAAACATGAAAGAAGCACTTGCTGTGGAGAAACGTATTACTGCTCTAGAGAAGAAAGCTGCTCTTGAAGATAGAAAAACCATAAAAGTTTCTTTTAAAGATGATTCAAAGAAGAAAACCCCTAAAGATCTATATGACATGGAGGGTCTACAAATGGTCCTCAAGACTATGTCAAATGAAATGGTTGAAATCAAAAAACAAGTAGCTGAAACCTCAACCAAAAGGCCCTTTAAGAATTACAAGAAAACTGAATCAAAACCACCGAATGTTATATCTAATGCAGATTCAGATCTTGAAGAAGGAGAAGAAGAAACAGTCTCACCAACTGATGAAGAAGAGGAAGTTGTTGAATGTCATGGAATGTGGGATTTTATATTGCCTAACTCCGATACAGAAAATGAAGAAGAAGTGTTTCCTGTCACTACTAGGAGTAAAAGTACCTCTGAACCTATTCAGACAACTTCAAAGAAAAGGAGTGCAGGTGCTACTACAACAAAGGAAAAGGTACCCCCAAAGAAGCCACCTGTAACAATTCCACAAAACCAACCTTCAACCTCAAATATTCCGTCAACATCCAAGACATTGGTAGTATCCGATTCAATGGATTACAATATTGTTTATGACATGAAAAAGACTAAGGCAAACATTACCATGTTTGAACTTAGTAAATTGAAACATCAGCAAAAATTGCTTCTCAAAGAATTAAATTATGTTCCTACTTCACCCCTTCCCAGTGCTAAAGCTGCAAATGATGCAGGTCAACCACCTTCTGGTATGGTCGAAGCTACTGATGCAGTTCTGATTGGAGATAGATCAAATTCTCATACTCCACCTTTCCTTCTAACCTATGAGATCTACAATAGAAACCTGCACAATTGTTTGATTGACTCAGGGGCATCCTCTAATATAATGCCAGCTTCAGTTTGTTCCAAACTGAACATTGAACCCCAAAAGTCCGTTATTCATATTGTGCAGTTAGACAGGACTAAAGTCCAGGTTTTAGGGGAAATCAACTCAGTAACTATCAGGCTATCAGCTGATCCTAGAGTAGTTCAAAGAATTGATATCTTAATCGCTGATATACCTGAATTTTATGGTTTGATCTTGAGTAGGGATTGGTCTGAAAAACTCCATGGGTATATTTCTACCGATTGGTCCCATATGTGGCTTCCCTACAAGGGAAAGCCAAATCAAATAAAAATCGATCGGGAGAAACACATGACCCATACAGTTACAGAATTTGAACAAAAAAACCAACCAATAGCATTTAATAACAACATTTTGGGGAATTATTCATCTGAGTCATTCTTTGTCAACTTCACTGCCCAACCATCTCCTTTCTCAGTAAACAATTCTACATCTCAGATCGAAACTTATTCATAAACAGATAGGTCAAGATGTTTTAATGATACTGAGAAAACTGTAAATAAAATTGTTAATACTTCTTTATTTTGGTCACTATATTTCGATGGGTCTAAGTCTAGCGAGGGCTCAGAAGCAGGATGTATTTTGGTTAGCCCTCAGGGAGAAAAAACAATGTTGTCCTGTAGGCTGGAGTTTGAATGCACGAATAATACAACTGAGTATGAAGCCTTAGTCCAAGGACTATATAAAGCGATTGACCTCAAGGTTCAATATTTGAAAGTGTTTGGAGATTCTGAAATTATTATTAGACAGGTAAGGAATACAATTCATTGTCTTTCTAGCCATCTCAAACATTATCAGTCGCTAGTACAGGAACTCACCTCCCACTTTTCGGCATTCAATATTTCTTCCATCCCCAGGTCTCAAAATTCAGCAGCCGACTTGCTAGCCAATGTTGCTTCCAAGCTCCTACCTTCCGAAGATTATAGCCCAGATAGATTTTCAGTGGAATTACTTTTTAGGCCATCGATTCCTGACAATGTCATTGATTGGAAAGTATTCAACCACGATGAAGACATTTTACAATTTTTAACTTCCGAAAATTCCTATGATGATCAAATCATTGAGGAAAATGAGCATGACTTTCAAATGAGAGGTAAACACGAGGAAAATTCAATCCCAAAGCCTGTGGTGAAGCTTGAGGATCTTTATGATATTAGAGAGGTTTAAACCTATGACCAATACAAAGCTCCAAAGTTCCACATTAAGGTTTGAATTGATAAACCTTGGCACTGAGCAAAATCCTCAAAACATTAATTTAGGATTAGGACTTTCCGTGGAAGAAAAGGAAGCATTCATTAGACTATTACGGAAAAATAAACATGTTTTTGCTGGGAAATATGACAATTTAAAGACATACGATACATCCATCATCCAGCATACCATTCCAATGCTTCCCGAACAGAAACCAATTCAACAGAAGTTGAGAAAAATACATCCGAACTTAGAGAGTCAAATAAAATCGGAACTCAATAAACTCTTGAAAGCTAAGATTATTTTTCCCGTTCGGCAATCAAACTGGGTCTCCAATATGGTGCCTGTTAGAAAGAAAAATGGCGACATCAGGATTTGTATAGATTTCAGAAATCTAAATAAGGCAAGCCTAAAAGATAATTTCCCATTACCTACAATGGAGAAGATACTCCAATCAGTGGTAGGCTCTGAGTTGATGTCCTTTTTAGACGGTTTTTCAGGATATAACCAAGTTTTGGTCCATCCTGATGACCGACTCAAAACCACATTCAGAACAAAATGGGGAACTTATGCTTATCAGAAAATGCCTTTCGGACTTATTAATGCAGGAGCCACGTTCCAAAGAGCGATGGATATAGCTTTCAAAGGATTAATTAGCAAAACAGTAGTTGTCTACTTCGACGATATTACTGTATTTTCTAAAAAGAAATCCAATGATTTGCGTGATTTAAATCAAATCTTTCAACGCTGCAAAAGGTACGGTATTTCACTTAATCCTAAAAAATCCTTCTTCGCTCTTGACCAAGGAAATCTCTTAGGCTTTATTGTTTCTAAAGATGGCATTTATATTGATCCAGACAAGATTAAAGAAATCTCTGAAATCCCTTTCCCTCATAATAAAAAATCCATGCAATCATTTCTAGGCCAAATCAATTTTGTCAAAAGATTCGTTCCAGACTTTTCTCAAATCATTTTGCCACTTCAAACTATGATTAAGAAAAATTCAGTCTTTAGATGGGGATCAGCAGAAAAGGAAGCGTTTGATTTAATCAAACAATTTATAATCAATGCCCCCGCTTTAAATACTCCTAATTTTTATAATCATTTCACATTGTATACTATCGCATCCAATTTGTCATATCCAGCAGTACTTACACAGATTAACAGTCACAATTTAGAAGCACCCATTTCATTCTATAGTTCAAATCTTCAGGGTGCTGAATTGAATTACTCCGAAGTAGAAAAACAAGCCTTTGCTGTATATAAAGCTGTCAAACATTACAGACCCTTCCTTTTAAAAGCCCATACAAAAGTTATAGTTCCTTTCCCTGCGGTAAGGCAACTATTAATCCAAAGGGAATTAGGTGAAAAAAGGGCAAATTGGGTTACATCACTTCAAGAATATGACTTAGAAATTAAACTAGCAAAGATTGTTAAAGGCCAAGGTTTTTGAAGGTTATTGGCAGGAGCATCCAACATTCAAGAATCAGGTGATACAAATCAAACCGAAGCGATCAACCAGATAAGTATTACTGATTCTGAATCACAATATGCTGATTTTTTATCTGAAAAATGGATATGCACCTCCTAACCTATCTTACAAAAACAAAAGGGCCATTAGATTAAAAGCAAAAAAATTCACAATTATTGATAATGTGCTTTTTAGGCAAAATTATGATTCAATCTTATTAAGATGCCTAGAAAAACCTGAAGCACAAAAGGTTTTGCAGGAATTACATGATGGACCAGCAGGAGGACATTTTGGAGCTGACACAATAGCCCACAAAATCATTCATGCTGGATATTATTGGCCCACTCTGTTTAGAGATGCTCATGAATATGTAAGGAAATGCCGAAATTGTCAAACTTCTAGTGGAAGACAAAGAAAGCCAGCTTTCCCTTTGGACCCAGTCAACATTGAACAACCATTTGAGCAATGGGGATTGGACATCATTGGAGAAATTACTCCACATTCTTCCAAACAGCATAAGTATATCCTTACCGCCACTGATTATTTTACTAAGTGGGTTGAAGCAATTCCTTTAAAGACAACAAATTCTGAGGTAATTATAGAATTCATAGATCAATTCATCATTACCAGGTTTGGTGTCCAAAATGCTCTTGTTTTTTATAATGCATCTTACTTCTCAGGCAATGCTATGTTTGATTTCGCTATTAAAAGAGGATTTAAATTGAAATATTCTGCTAATTACTATCCCCAGGGTAATGGTTTAGCAGAATCCACAAATAAAAATCTGATTAAAATTATTAAGCGAACTATCGAACAGAATCATAAAAAATGGCACAAATCCTTAATATTTGCACTATGGGCTAATAGGATAATGCAGAAGGCTTCCATAGGTTCTTCTTCGTTCAATCTCGTGTATGGAAAAGAAGCAGTGCTACCAACAAATCTTGTCCTTCCTTCTCTAGCCCTAGTTCAGTTTATTGAGGAAAGCCCTTCTTCTATTCAACTTAGACATGACCAAATTCTAAAATTAGAAGAGGAAAGAGAAAAAGCCAAGGTTATTCATGCAAAACATCAGCAAATTATCAAGTCATCCTTTGATTCAACCTCATCCGGTTCAAAACAATTTCAAGTCGGTGATTTAGTTCTGAAATGGGACAAAGCCCATGAAGATAAGGGAAAACACACCAAGTTCCAGAAGATGTGGCTTGGGCCATTTCAGATCTGTGAGAAGATAGGCCATTCGACCTTCATATTACAAGATTTATCAGGTTTGAGAGATTCTCTCCCTGTTAATGGCCTTATCTTAAAAAAATTCTTCAATTGAGGAGGTAACCCCTTCTCCTTTTTAGTTTAGTAGAATTTTGTAGTTTGTAAGACCGTTAGAAAATAAAGTTGTAAGGTATCTTCCATTGACCTTTGTTGTATTTAAAAGTTGTTCAAAAGAAGTAGTGTTGATATTTTCTTTTAAAATAATAGAAGTATTAAACAAAAGGGATAATTTCTAGGAAACAAGGTATAATTGCATTCTGAAACCACACTTCAATTTTTGTGAACGCTTCTCAAAGTTTAGAAGTATTGTAAATCATTTTATGTTTTCAAATTGGTCACAAAAAGGTTATCAATATCAAAATAGGAACTAATCCAACTTCAGCATCTTTAACTCTTGCCTTGTCATCCATTTTACTCTTAAGGAGAAAATTGTCAATCCCACTCACCAAAGCTTATGATTACTCAGAGTGTAATTTTAAAATATTTGATATAAAAGATAAGAGGTCTTATTACAAGCCTGCTTACCATGATCATAGGGAAATAGTTTAACCGACATTACCAATACTGCATACCAAAACAGGGTAATGGCTTAGAATTATAAGACAAGGGGTCTCATCACGAGCCAGCTTGTTCGGTTAAATTACTACCAGTGAATGGCATTGTCACTCAGCTGGTCACTAAACCAGGACAATGGCTTTTTATCTTACAAAATAACAAAAAAGTAGAAAAGAAATGCAAAATATGAAAAGCATGTTTTGAATTCATTCTATTAATCATACTCTGAAATGGATGGGACAATCGACAATAACATGGTTAAAAGGTATCCCTATCGAAACTATGAACGTTTGCTGGCAGCAGAGGCTCTACCTATGACAAAGGAGTCAATTCTAAAAGCTGATTTGGAAAAGTTTTCTGTTTTATCATTATCAACCAATAGAGGCCAATTTAAAACTTAGAATGTATCTAATTTTAAACAAGAGAGGAAATTAGCAAAGATAGTTTCATTTTATTTGGAATGCATATATACCTAGTTATATTAGAATTTTCCCCTTTGATGAGATTCATATTTTGAAAAAGTTTAAGTATTTCCGTACTTTTTAGAGATAATTGTTTCTTCCAGCGAATCGCCAATTGTTGTGCTCTACAACAACCTCCCATTTCATATCATTTTTATTCTCAAAACTATAATATGAAATGGGCCCCTTTTTATTTTAATTGGTATCAACTTAGTATTATTCAAAAAGATCCGAAAACAAAATGAAAACATTACAAAACCTTTTTGATAAACCAATTATTTGGTCTTATAATATATAAATGAGAAATCTTTTATCATTGCGATAAAGCGATCACCAGATCGCATGTCGCAATGACAAAGGAGGCATAACTTAAAGACCCATTGGTTTTCTCCGACGCGACAACACGCAAAAGGCTATCGGATATCGCCAATACAAGTTATCATAACAAAAAGTCCCTTTCGCTCCGATGCGATGCGATATCGCTATCAGCGATCAGAGATGTACAATGCATGCTTTTCTAAGTTCTTAGTTAATACTCCCGATGCGAATTGGCGATATCGCTATCGGCAATCGGGGATTCCAAAAGGAACCAATATAACAATTTAAGTTTTCCCCCGACGGCCGATTGTGATAAAGCCAAAAGCGCGAATTTCAAAAAATTGATAAAGCAGGGATATTACGATTAATTCGTATTAAAGGCCTTATCTTCCCAACAGCGATTCACCTGCGCTCAACCGCCAAAACATCCAAGGCACGCTTAAACAAATCATTCGGCCGATAAACGATATGATGGGCATTTAAAGGATTGACAGGTTTTAACGGCCATTTAATGGAATAGTAAGTCTAAAAAATATTTTCACAGATTGTATCCGCGGCCACTTTAAGTTAATCCTTCATCATGCATTGATTAATATATCTCGCTCATATTTGGTTTGCACTACCAATTCTCTGTATTACGTTCATTTTCATTCCTGTGCAGAGCTCTTCCGAAGCAGTAGATTCAAGCAGAATGGGGAAGAATTCTAAGAAAACTGCAATAGCCTCCGCTTCGCCAGCCACAGGACAACTCACCGCTGATCCAGGAACTAAAAGAAAAGGATTGATATCCGACACTACATGTCTAGGACTCGGCAAAACTACTTGGCAAAGTACCTATAATTTGATTGAAGCCGAAGAACCTGAGGTGACAGCAGTACAAGCCACAGTAGATACCACTCGAAAATCTGATGCTACTCTAAAGGATTTAGCCGACTCTTTCCTTCATCGGATAGCAGCCCGGGAACAAATTCTCCCATATACGGATGTAGTGAGGTGGGCAATTGAGGAAATCCCAATCACAGACAGAACCTTTTGCACCATAGATGGGAGAATCTTCGGTTCATTTCAACCTAATGATTTGAGGCAAATGTATCATTTGCCTGTACCAGAGAAGAAGTACAACAAGGCATTCCTAGAGAAATTCAGAGAAGAGAACGAAATTGAATCTGAACCCATTCGGGATTGGAGGCAAAATCCGGCAAAACACAAGCATGAGTCTTCGGGTAAGTACTTTGTTGATTCTCTGTGTTCTCCTTATTGTTATGCTGGGATAATGATGTGTAGGTTGTGGGGGTTACATGATTCCGCTAATTTCACTATAGAAATGGTTCCTTTGATGGAGGCGGCATGTAATAGTGAAATAATGGATTGGGCAACTATACTGTCAGATAAGCTAGCAACTGCAGTTCTTGATTTTAGAAGCAAAACCCGCATCACTGAAAGGTTTATTCCCCCCATTCTACTATAGTGCTTATATCTTGGACACCCTATGTTTTAATTCTGAATTTCCTATGCTTGGATGGAGGTGGACTCCACAAGACCCCATGGCCATTCATATATACCATCAGAAGTTGTGGAAAACTTACTATAAGCACCATTTATATCAAGTCTGTAATGGCTTTATGTTACCCATTCACTACTCTATTTTTGATAAACCTGCTCCTAAGATTTCCTACCAAGCAGGGGTTGATTTGACATCCATAGGAAGATGGTTCGGAGAGGAAAAATTTACTTATATAAGAATTTTCAGCAGCCAAGCCAAACCTCATTTCCTCCCTTTGTACATACCTGATAAACTGTTGGCTAGGGAGATAGCCTATCAGATTATGTCCGAAGGAGTTACACAAACTCTAAAGAAAAATAAGAAGCGGGTTTGGCCCTCTTTTCCTTTGAGATGCGGTGTCTACGCTTTGCATGACTTTAAACATGCAGAGAAAGAAGCTGAAAAAATGAAGGCATTAAGTCTAGCAACTCTTCCTAATAGGCGATTTGATCCAAACAAAGTTGCCTATAATGCACTTGAACAGGCAAAATTGACAAAGTTTGATCATAAAGAAGATAAGTTCGATGACCTATTCTCCTCAGCTGAGTCAATTTCCCAATTTAAAACGCTGGCTAGAATGGAATATAAAGATGACGGGTTAGTTGAATTCAACAGACTTAGATAACAGAGGTTGCAAAATCTGCCTCTAGATCTGTTAGCAACAACCCCAACGACAGAATCAAGCGAGCCTGAGCAGCGACTCACTAAGGAACCTCCTGTTACATCAAAAGAACAGGAGGAAGTGCATATGAAAAACAACAGGAAACCCAGACGAAAGAGCAGGAACAGAGCAGCATAGGGGAGAATGTAGATGCCCAGATTGACCCGAAATTACTCCAGGAATGGCAGCAATTCGACTCAATCATCAGCAATCTTGAGTGCTCGAAGGAAGCCGAAACATCAAAAGTGGCTGACACACAGGAGACAACTTCAAAACAGGTTCCAAGTGGAACTAGCGGCCTACCCAGTTCTAAAGAAGTAGAGATAATCCCTAAGGATCCCTCTGATCAGATTATTTTGCAAGTAGGAGAAATTCCTCCCTTAGATGTCTTTTACAGCCCAAGACACAAGGCTGTGGTAAAACGACAGCGGAAAAGGAGAAGGACTAATCAACTTTCCTTATTCCCTGAACAAACAGTGACGGGAAACATGGTTTGGAAAGAGGAATTTGACCCCTCTGATGACCTAACAAAACTATCCCAATATGCTAGAGCCTATTCGGCAGCTACAATAGACAAGGCATCAGAGGTGAGTAATTTATTAAAAGGAAAATACCAGGAGATCTTTTCACTACAAGCACAACTATTGGAGGCACATAAGAAGGCGGAGCAAGCAGAATGGCAATTGTTTACACAACAACAAATAAATAATCAATTGACTAAACAATTGCAAGAAGAGAAACAGAGGATTGATCACAGTGCAGTTCAAAAGCAGAAAGAGTTGTCTGAGGCATTGGCACAACTAAAAGCAGCGAATGAACAAATGCTGAAGTCAAAAGATGAGCAAATTGCTCAAATATCGGCCCAGCTAGAGAAAACAAAGAATCTTCCACAGTTAGCTGAATTCTGAGCAGAGGCATTACAGATAAACAAGGCATTGATAACACAGATAAAGCTTTTATGTAAACAAATCGCCCAGGCAGAACCTTTATGCGATTTGACGACATCAATAAGTGAAAAATCGGAAAAAGCTAGAACAGACTTGGATCAAGCCGATGAAACACTAACTAATTTTCTTGAGTGGCAAGACACCGATCAGGGACAGGCGGCTAATTTACCAAAAGTCCTAGAATCACATAAGGAGATATTATTTACGGAATGGCAGTCCCAGTTAATGAAAGCAGAGAGAGCAATTTCAAGATGCAAATTAACCACAAGTAATTTGGTTGAATTAGTTAATAATACTCTCTACTTGTCTAACATGATTTCTCAATGTACTCCAGGTAAATTGACAGCGGCTAAAACATTGGTGTAGTCATGTTATCCGGAACTAGAGAAAAATGGGAGATTAATCGCAGGAATTAACAGTTTGACATGGGACACCTATTGGTTCTTCATAGTCAAACCATACAGCCAGAGAGCCGCCCTCAAATGCCTCACAGATGCGATCGGGTATATCATTCCCGATATACAGGATGCCACCTATGCTGCCCAACTCAATTCTCGTCTCAACAGACCACCAGAACTGGAGCCAATGCTTGCGATATGCCAGCTCAGGTTTAAAGGTAAACAGCCTAAGTGATAATTCATGCCGCCGACTGCCAGATTGCCATGAAGGAGATATTCAGAATCAAATGATACCAATTAAGTAGGATTTTAGTTTCATAGGTAGTTAGCTTAATTAAGTATTTATAGACCCTTTCATGTATTTAGAAAGGGTCGTAATTTTTGTATATGACTTAAAACCTGAAGTTGCACTACTGTAATTCAGGCATATTCTTTTATAAAACTGGGCCAATCATTCTGATTTTGACAAAGAAGCTTTTATGCGGATGTGCACTACTGTCTTTGTTTGAAAGTATTTCTGAGTCGGAAGAAGAATTTCAAATAGCGATTGATATTAGGAGTGATTAGCAGCTCATATGGTACTATTATCTATGTCTGAGTTCATTCTTTTTATATGAATTGTCATTTGATCGCTTTTGCTATTATCGGATATATGCATGTGTTTTTAACAGCATTCTTTATTCCTTCCACTATTGGATGTTTACAGTATGCTTTTCTTTTGATCATATATATATCGATAATATAAATGAGAAGTGTAGCAATATTGTGTTTATCACTTTGTTTAACTATTTAAACAAAGTAATCATTGAATGAATAAATGTCACTTTTTATTAGATAGAGTCATCTATATGCCTGTCAATAAACAAAGATCATCAAGCGCTACATTTCAAAGAATAATAGTTCCCGGGATTAGTAGTAGTTCTTTTATTTTTGCTGATAGATTAAATTATTCACCTATCGTTAGATTAGATAATCAATCATTCATCCACCCCTTTTATTCATTATTGGGAAACTGGTCCCATTATACCCAGTCAGAGCCACCATTCCAAACGGAAAAGGAGTTGTATTAAGGTCCGGACCGGGTGGTTATCCCCAATGTTGATACAACGATTTTCAGGGCATCAACACAATGGTACTCGTGTTGAATTTAAATCATGATACACAATTCTACACTTCTTATGAACAAATACACTACATAAAGAATCTCAACTCCATAAACACTCTGAAAACAACAAAAAATTTATATGTTAAAAATGGACGATAAAGTCAAATAGGAAGGCACTGCATATTTACAAGAAACTTTGAAGAGTGGATTGTATGTCCTAATTCTGCATAAACTAGATTTCTAGAATTTATGACAACAAATGAAATTGCAGCTTCAATCACATACCCTTTTTTTATGGCTGAAAAAGGAAACTACATCAGTTAATCATTAGGAAAAACACCATCCCAAAACTTGAAATATCTCACTTTTAACTTCTTTATCTATGTGATGTACTATATCTTTCCTTTATAGACAAAGAGGAAAAGGAATACAATTAATGTAGACACCTAGTGATTCCCTTACAACCTAACCCTAAGCACCTACAAGGCATGTGTGTAGCCTTAATGGATATTCTTACCTAGAATAGAGTGCTCACTATAAGAAAGGACAAGCATGCATACTTGCATCTCTCTTCCAATCACAATGGGTGATGAGCTCCTCTAAATAGAAACTCAACCAAGAAGAAGTAATTAGGATTACAGAAGTACATTGGTGTGGAAAAGTGGATTAAGGGACATTGCATGTATTTGCTACCTAAGAGTCAAGAGACCCAAAACATACAATAAAACGAGGGGACAACAGGGCTAAAAGAGAATGATAGAATGAGCTACAAGAATAAAAAAGATAAAAACAATATGAGAAATCATTTTAACTCTTAATTGTCAAAATGACTATGACAGAGATTGATCCTATCTCCCAATCAATACAAAATTGTGTAGCTACAATGTGACATTGTATGATGAACATTGAAATTGCATAATGATTTACAAATGGATTCACTTCTATGATTTTGTACAAGAGAACAAATAGAAGATGCCATGAATACATTGGTTACAAAGTCATCCATAAAAATAACAAACTCCCAAGATTTTTGTATACCCATCAAGTGGAAGTTACAATGGAGTGGGCCTAATCAAATTTGATCACCAAATGACAACGGTATAAGGTCATTTACCAACTCAACTGAGAGATTTCAATGATGATTGTAATGAGTTTGGAGTTAAGTTGGCACGGTGATAGGCATGTGATTTTGTTGGTGATGCTACACAGATGGTACGTTGAGTGTTGGATAAATATAGTTAACCTCAAGGAGTTAAGGACTAAAATGGATATGGTGTGCCCAGTGTGATTTTTTTCTAGTCATAAACACTTCACTCAAAAATAGAAGCCTTATCTCTAAAAACACCACCAATTTAAATTTTTAAGGCAACACCCTACACCAAATATAGCATACTCTAAAACTATTATCAATTCACTACAAGGCAACAAAACGTTGTCTAGAGATATCGATATAATATTGAACATCGAAGCCATTGAACTGAGTTTTGACTCATCTTCATGCATTATGCCAGAATTAAAGTTCAACTATTCCTTATTTAAGCATTAATCTCATACTTGAATCCTAAGAAGGAATGGTTATCAAATATACCAAACTTGTCCTCTTAAAGGCAATGAAATTTATCATTGGCTTTGGACTCAATAATGTCCAAGGAAAGTCATTAGTTCCATGTTGTCTTCCAGCTAGAGGTGCATTATATGTTATTGTTCAGGAAAAAATATAGACTCTACAAAACATTGACTTTTAGGATTGAATGGAGCACTTGTCAATAACTATTTTTAGACCTTATGAAATGCTAATTTTGATATTTCCTTGGGGAGAACACTGATAATTTCGATTGTAATGAGCCTTGAATGTAGTGAGTTAAGAATTTACCAGTTAGGGATTTGATGTCTCAAACAATTATAGGAACTGGTGATTTTACCTTTTGGTTTAATATGGTTATTGGTAATCCAACTATTTTAATGATATATTGAACTTAGGTGTTAAAATTCAAGTTAATGCACACCTATTGGGATATTTTGAACAAGAGAACTGAAGTGGCCTTATTGGGTTCCATTACCAACTTCAAGATGTGTAGGGATAAGTGTAACCATCACCCCAACATCGTGTAAGGCATATAAATCACAAGATAGTTGTCCCACCAATGTGATGGCTCCTAGGATCATGTAACCATCATCCATCCAAGAAACAAGTATAATCATGAGTGAATAGAAAATATGCACCAGATGTTATACCATGAAAAATCATTGGACAACGTGTATGCACGATCATAATGTGCCATATGGCTAAAACAAAGGAACCTCACTCATCAAGACAATGGAGAAAAGAAGGTGATTAATTGGAACCGAATGAACAACTAGAAGGAAATCAATCATATGAAACCAACAATTTAGATGATATCCTATAATGAGAAATTTCACACAGTTAATTAGCATTCAAACTAGTCCAAAATGTAGACATGATATTAATTACTCACAATAATGGTGTTGGGAATCATGATTGTTGTTAGACCAAAACCCGCAAGTGTTATTCAACGATCACATCGCCAAATATGAGGATCCACAAGAGGCAGTTTGTCCATGTCGCGAAACACACGGGGAGCATTGGTTCATCCAATGTCCAATAATCTCCCCCCCCCCCCCAACGTGAGTTGAGTGTGTATCAAACTCATGACCTACGCTCTGATACCACTTGTTGGGAATCACAATTTTCGTTAGACCAAAACCTGCAGGTGTTAGTCAACGATCGCATCACCAGAGATAAGGATCCACAAGAGGCAATTAGTCCATGTCATGAAACACATGGGGAGTGTTGGTTTATCCAATGTCCAACAAATGGCATTAGATACTTATCTCAATATGAACTAGGAAACTAAGTCGGAGACTGCAACTCTCCACCCAACCTTAGATTGGGCTACATTGAGGTCTTTCTTGTAGCCCAATCACCCCTGAGCCAGATTCCAGAGCATGAGTGAGGGAACTACTTATGGATTTCTTGGTTTCACAAAAACATGCAATAACACTTGCTTATACCAAAAATTCATCGAAGTGGAGGTATTGACAATATCTAGGTCAATACTCTTCTCCAGCATATCCTCTACCAAAATGTTGATGGATTTATACCATTTTCCCATATTACAGAATCTATTGATGAACATGTTGGAAGTGACAACCTTACATTACAATTAGCTTCCTTTGTCCAGCCTCTTGAAAAAATACCAATACACCTTGCTTTGATTTAGTGCTCCTAAAATTTGTCAAGCGGGTTTCTCACTTCTTTCTAGTCATATTAGTTTGCATAGTCTTTAGTAGAATGCAAAGGAAACCCCCTAGATACTAGCATATAAGGAATTCCCCGGATATCATGGACATATGCAAGGTTTTGAGGAGACATGAGGATTTCCTTTATCATATTTAAACTTAAGATTTATAACATATATCTCCAACATAGATTAATCCTACTAGTTTGTAGTTCTCATCCACAAAAGTATATATATCTTGTCCATTTTCCTGGTTTCCCTGGTCCTGTTGATATTGGAAGCCACATTCCAAATGAAGATCATAATAACATTTTTTTCGCAATAATAATACCACACACTACAGTGTTTGTTATGTCCATCACAGATGAACACAGGGCTTTGTGTCAGTACAAGTTGGTGTTCATGTTGGTTGTATTGATTTCTTTGGGATATTTCTCAAAAATTTCTTTCATCTCCTTCTACGGCCTTTCAAAATGAGCATAAACGAATGGATAGGCATTGGCCCCATGAGTGGAAATTGCACTTATGGCATTGTTTGTCATAGTTTTCCCTTCTGGACCGACCAGGATCAAAGATGGGATGCCTTTACCATGGAAATACCAACAGATATTCTTCTTGGTTTATCCTCAAATGAAAGATCCAACTATGGCATGCCTTCGTAGTAGTATTCCAAAAGTCTCTTGATCTTGATCCACAAAAATGAAATTGATCTCAAAATCTTCTCCTCTTTCTTTGAGTTCATTGTAATCCTTTATAAGCTCTAGAGTGAAACTTCAACAAGGAGAACACCAATGGCAGGAAATAAATACCAATTGTCTTTCCCACAAGCTTAGATACCAAGACCTCGGCACCTCCGTGCTTGAAAAGAAAGTTGCATGCATCAAAAAACAAGCATGACCCTAGGGTTCATTCTTTTCATTTCACATTTTCTTCAACTTCAATCTCATCAAATCGATCTTTTGTAAATGGGTAATCTCAGATCCCATAGTCTCATATATGGACCACTGCATCAATCTTTATTGTGTTCCCATATGGACCTAAAATGATCAACGTCGGGATACCAAAAACTTCGAAGTAGCGAGACAATTTCTTCCCAGTGTTCTCTGCAAATGCAAAGCTATCCATGGCATTCTTGCATAATAGTCTTCAAAGGATTTCTCCTCTTTGTCATGCAAGAGAAACACAATCTCCAAGCCCTCCTCTCTTTCGAAAGATCGTTGTAAATATCCACGGGGCATGGAGTGAAATTTCTAAAGGGACCACATGAGTGGCTGAGAAATAAAGACCCATATTTTTTCTTGTAAGCTCAACAACATACCTCAAAAGTCCTGGGGAATTTTTTTGTGGTAGCGATAGTCTTCCCGAGTTCCCACCATGTCTTAGATTTCTTCAGACCGTAAAATCATACCAACTTCCACCTATCTCTCTAAGTTATCAATTGGTTTTGTTTTGTCATCCGTAGTTTGTTTGTGTGTACTTGTCAGAATCTTGCAGGTCAATCATCATGGTGCCACTTAATCCTCATCCCAAATATTTTTGCAATGTGTCCCTTGCGCATACATATCAGCCTCCATGATAGCCATAAAAACAAGTCCACGTCCAAAGAAGTCTTCCCCTCCACCTCAGCGTTGAAATATGTGTCCCCAACTCAACCCAATTATTTGTTTAATTTACCATAAAACGATAAAGGGTAAATCGGGTTGTCACAGTTTTGGAAGCTAAAAGCTCAATTTAGTAGCAGAAAGCTCATTTTTGCAGCAGGATTTTGGAGGCATTTTGGTGATGTAATAAATCATTTGAAGCTTAGCACCATATTAATAAAAGAGGCCACTCCCATGGAGGCAAGACACAGAGACGTTGTCCACACTGGACGAACTTTGTTATCAATTGGTACTATCCTTATTTTCGTCTTGTCTCGATCTTCTACATTTCATTTTTAATTGCAGCTTCATTTAAGTCTTTCATGCTTGATTTAATTGTTATGTTGGTTTAAGTTTTATCATTCAAGCTTGAACATTTTTACAGCCCAATTCATTTTAAAAGATCCTAGAACAACCTCAGATCGCCAATGAATGAAGGTTGAGGTATAACTATGTATGTTTTCCCATCGAAGTCAATGTTGAGACTCAATTGAGCTAAGCAAAGATCAGGTCCTATCTACTAATCCCGAGATTGAGTCAAGCAAATATGAGGGTCTGTTGATCAAGGTTGAAAGAATGATGGAGGTTCGTTGACTATGGTCAAGGCCAAGACATAATTATACGAAGCACGACAGAGTCCAAGGCTAAGACATAACTATACCAAGCATGACAGATTTCAAGGCTAAGACATAACTATACTAAGCATGATGGACTCTCAGACCAACACATATCTATACCAAGCATGATGAAGTATGAGGCTGACATATAACTATCCCAAGCATGAAAGAGGCCAAGGATAATACATAACTATATCAAACATAACGAAGGTCTATTTCTCAAGCTTGAAATCAATTCAAGGGTCTGATAACGAAGGCTAGGAAAGGCGAAATTATGCGAAGGAAAACAGAGGTCTCTCAATTGAGTTTGACGCGATATTAAGTTGTATTGAGTGATGAAGGCGCCAATTGTATTGGGCACATTGGGTGACACACTCATAAGTCGAGTAAGCATTGAGTCACATAGTGAATAAGACAACTTATAATTGTGATGCCTAAAAGGCGAGTCAGCAGATTTGAGATTGATATGTTGTTACATTGATAATTGTGGTGTGGGTTATGGATTCAATATCCTCGTGGTTCCATTTTTGTTCTCACAGGTGCCAGCAACAAAAAAATCAGGTTGGCACTATTACAGGTCACATTCAATAGCATAGTTGACAGACGTATGTATGTTGTATATGTGTGGCCATGAGTTCGATCTCCCAATGGTTAAGTTAATTTTTATTTTTCAGCTATATTTCCATTTTGTAGAGCGATTAGTCGCTGACAGTGGCAGGATCCTGAATCCGATAGGGAGCCCATGAAGTGTTATTTTGCAGATCATCTAATTAATTATATAACTGCATTTGGATATTTATTGTTCCTGGAGTCATTATTTGTCCAAATTGAGTACCGGAAGAAGTTGGACAATCAAGTTTTAGAGATGAACGCAACTAAAGGGGAATGATGCCAATTTATCTCCTATTTGATGACTAAAAGCTCTTGTCTATGTTTGGAGGATTTATGAGCATGTTGTAGGTATCTTGGATAAATGGAGTAAACAAGATCCAAGGAGGTTTTAGATGATTAGATTGATGAATTGAATGTTATAATGTATAGGCCACAATATTATAGCTATAAATATTTTTTATGACAATGACGATATGTGCAAGTTGCAAAGACGGTGATTGGGACAGTGGTAGTGGTTATGGCAGTGGCCATGTTTGTAGCTTGTGATAGTCTCCTTCTTGTATATTCAGTGATATATGATGATTATGGATCCAATTTGAAAATGTGATGAAATAGAAGTCCACATAGAAGTTGAAGTCAGAGACCGATGCCTCCACTAAGGCTAGAGCCTCAATCTAGTCGAAGCCTAGAGTAGGTTGATCAGTTTTTTTCATTGATGCCAACCCAAGCAGCACCAGGGGCTACCTTGATCTTGCATGGGAATTTTGAAAAATTACTCTATTATGATTCAAGGATCTTCTATATGTATTCTACTGATCGAGATGTTTCCGTTGATAAATGGCATGCCACGTAATTCTTCATGGTTTGAGAGATATTCGTGTTTGAAGTTAGTAATCCCAGTTAGTGGGCTAAAAACCTATGGGGTTGTGGCATGGCACACATAATTGGTTGTGGTCATTGAATAGTCAATCATTAATAATATTTTTTTGCTCCTAAAATCCCTCCAACATTCACTTGTTGAGGACCCTCTCCACTGAAGACATTCATATAAATAGTGACCCTCATATCCTCCTCTAGTACTGATTTTATGGCTTCAAACAGGTCATCATGGCATTTTCGCTATAACTTCTTCTTCTTTTTTTGCGAAGCTTCAGAAGTTGAAATTAAAACCCATTTGATCCAAAATCTTGATGAACCTCGTGACCGAATTTCGGGTCTTGGTTCACTGCATTTTCTGAGATATGATCTGAGGAAGTTAGGGTTTTTGCAGGGTCCCGAATTCCATGTCAAACAGATGACGTTGGGAAAATCGTCATAACTTTCTCTCTGAGCATTGGATTCAAATTTCGTAAATAGTGACAGAAATACTACAGAATGTAATTTTTTGGGTATCGTTTTTAAGGCCAAAGGTCGCAACAGTGACACGTGGCACTTCGTACACGTTCGCTCTACTGAACCAATCTATAATCATCTCATCATGGGAGATTGGGCATACCTCTTTCTTGAAGAATCCAATCTTGATTAGACCTGTGGGGTTGGAAAGAGGACTCAGAGGTCTGCCACAGGATGAAATTTTAGACCCTGGAGATCCAAAATTACATAGATACAACATATTCAATATCGAGCTCCTGGAAGGCAAGAAAAGGCATGCATTCAAGGATCACTGCAGTAAGGACCACACATCAACAATCAAGGGTAAGTCTCCTATAGCAAGGTATGTATGATTATTGTTTACATTTGAATTTTTAGTATCATCTCTGACATATGTTTTTTCAGCACAACGTAAGTATATATAGGGTCCTGGTTATATCTCTATGTCTCTATATGTCACAGTTATTTTTGATACCACATTTCGTATGTCCTATTCTTGATACTACAAATTTGATGCTACATATTCTTGATTCTACACCAATTCTGCTAAATCTATATGATGTTGTAATTTCATGTTACTTGTCTTGTCATAGTTGATAGAACGGTCTTTGTTGCTGTACTTAGAACTTGGTTCATCACAAGTCTAGGGTTTGTCATCAGTTTTTATTGTATATATCTTTAGGTCTATTTTGGATATAGTCTTACATAGAGTCCGGGCCTATATCAAGAGTGGGAGTCTTTGTCTACTATTGCAACAAGTCAACAACAAAAGTCACAAGCACACTTCAGGTACACATTGTAATTTTAATTTGTATTTATTCATTATTATGCACTTACATGTGTTTTGCAGGCAAAGGTAAGTTGAAGGGTATTTTGTTTTGTTTTGGGATTGGTTTCGCCAGGCAGATTTTTCATGTAGGTAGAAGAAGATTCAAGTACAACATCAAACAAGAATTCAAGAGCAGAAGTATCAAATCAAAGGAAGCATTGCAGCAGGACATCCTTGAAGACATGACAACTATCCAGATATCGTGAAGTATTTTTAAGGCAAAGATTCATCATTGTAAAGTTGTAAAAGAGTCATTTATAAAAGAGTCATCATTGTAAAGTTGTAAAAGAGTCATTTGTAAAAGATCCATCATTGTAAATATTGCAAAAGCGTCATTTGTGAAAGAGTCATTATGCCTAGAGTCGAAGAGGCAGTGTTGGGAGGTATAGGAGTCATTGTTTGGATGATGGCATGGTTGGGTTGAAAGTCATAGAGTGATTGGGTATTTGGTCCAGTAAAAGAAAATAATTGTACATCTTATTGTATCATGGATTGTTGTCCCTGGTTTGGGAATCCATAGTTTCAGTCATTATAGGGTGGCAGGGAGGCGCTAGGAAGGTGTATGAAGTCGCCTACAGGTTGGGGCTTGTGAGCACTTCAAGGTGGTAGAGTGGTGCTAGGGCGAGTTGTGGCTTGCTAGGGTGTTGGAGCATCCATTCAGTTGATTACTGAAGAAACCAGGGCGTTGGGGCATCCTTCCAGTGGGAGATAGAGAAACATACTTTTCTAGAATTCTACGAAGTTGTTTCTTTCATGTCAGTTGGGGCTGAAGATTAAAGAATTTATTAGAAAAGTGTTCGGTGGTTTTTGACCCAGAGGGGGTTTTCCACCTAAAATTATTGTGCCTACTGTGTTCTTTTATTTACTGTTACTACTGCAAAATAATTAATAATAATTGAAGATTAACTAATGCTCTTAAAAGATTTAAAAGTGCTAATTTCTAAGGAATATTGATTCACCCCAGACCCCCTCTCCCCTCCCCCCTCTCAGTATTTCCAACAGTTGGAGCCTTTATCTTGAGAAGTTGGAGCCTCAATCATGTTGCAACCTAGAGAAGGTTGGAGCCTACTCATTCTTGAGGTTGGAGCCTAGAGCAGGTTGGAGCCTATTCATTATTGAGGTTCAAGCTTCAATCGGGTTGGAGCCTATAGTGAGAAGTTGTTTGCATCTTTTTAGGTTGGTGCCTCAATCAAGTTGTAGCCTACTACAAGTGATAGCTTACATATTTTGGGGGTAGTTTCCTCCAGAAGGTTGTGGCAAGCAAGTTAATGTAAGTAATTGAAGGCATAATCAAAGAAGAGTTAGTGGTTTTCTCCCATTTGAGTTTCCACCTAAAAAATTGTGTCTCCTTGTGATGTGATGCCTTATTATGTTGTTTCTAGTTACATTGCTTATGTGATGATGCATTGTGATGAATAATGATATAATTTTTATGAAAGATGATATAATATTTATGATCACTGCTAAATGAATGTATGATTAATTGAGATTAAGAAATTGTAAAATTGACACTACACTGAATCACTCCTCTCAATCTGACTTTTGGGCCAATGCGGAGGTTTGTAAAAACTTAAGAGGGGTCAACACTATGTGCTCAACATGTATTATCTCCTTCTCTTTCCAATTTTATGCAAGTGAAAACACCATTCTACTTATGCTATAGGTAAAATTCAAAATTGCAAGAAAAGGAAACATAGTAAGCAAATATATATCAACTACAGGAAAGGAAGGAAACCATTACAATTATGATGAGACTAAAAGCATGTCTATTCTAATGTGAAATGGAAGCAAACTCACAACTAAAATAAAGCATGTAATTATAAAACCCTAATTTTGCAGGAAAAATACAATTTCCACATGAACTAAGTTAAAGAGTCTACTTGGTCTCATGGCTTCTAGATTCCACTTTCAAGGTTCTAAGGATGTTATAACATGTCAAGGAATATAACCATGAGTTGAATGCAAATGTGGATGAGTTTCAGATGCAAAACCCAACCTTCTACATGAGTCCTTGTTTTTCTACAGGAGACAGTCCAACAAGCAGTAAAATTCACTAGGGATGCGGTCTGAAGTGAAAAAGGAGGCTCAAGAATGATAAATAATTTATTTCTATGGGATCAATCATTGGGAAGATGGTTTATTCAATAAGTGGGGTGGTTGTAGAGTCTCTTTTAGCTCTGAAAAACATGAAATTGTACAACTACAACATTCAAGAATGATTAAATACAATGGAATACCAACAACCAAAGTAACTCTCAATGCATAAAAAGAGATGTATTTAAGCAAGATGATTACTATGAAATCTATCATTAAATGTTATAATGTTGCATAAGCAAATACTATAAGAAATATTTTGATTAATATTGCATAAAATAACAATACATAGAAATGAAATTGCAGAAATAAATAAATGAACAAATGCATAAGAAAATAACAATACATAATGGGTCTTGAGCCGCTAGGGTGGGCCCTAATCCAAGGAGGCTCAAATCCTTGAAGGAACAACAATTTAAGAATCAAAGAAGAATTTCATTAATCAAAAAAAGATTTTATACATGAAAAGTTGCAGAACTTAAACTTCTAAGCTAATGCCTCCACTAACTTGACTATTGCTATGGCTGACTAATTCTTCTCCTCCTAATGGGCTACTCCAACCCTCTATTTATAAAGCTAGATGAGGGACAAAATCCTTGAAAGGATGATCACTTTCCCTCCAAACTCCTCAAATATAGGATCTCATTCCCTAAGTGACCTCGTAGGTACAAGGAGTAATTTTTGCTTCAAGGCAGTTGATTTTGATCATCCTACAATAGGGGACAGGTTCCATAAATGTCTTTGACTGGATATCCTCATTATATGTGCCAAATCTTCTCAATATCCTACATCATAAGAAAATTAGGCACATAAAGTATGATAAATCTCCCTAACCTTTCTAAGAACTTATTTAAGCTAAGAAAATGTTATTAAGTGTAGAAGGAAAGGTTGAATATAACTTTTATGTGCCTAGGAAAAGTCAGATGGGCCTTATGTTTAACCTAATCGGAAGGCCCATCATACCCCGCTACTGAAATTGTTGCTCATCCTCTGAGAAATCTACTCTTCCTCCTTTCTCTTTCTTTCCTCATTCATTTCCCTGATGCTCTGTTTAGCATCCCATGTTGTGCTAGAGGTGGTTGTCCCTACTGGATACAAACCTGCATTTTCCTCAACTCCTTGCCATTCCCTTGATTCTTTCTCTTAACTCTAATGCTCTTATAGACCTAATAGCAACGGTGGATTGAATTTGAGTCCAATCCATTGGACCTAAAGTCTTTGATTGATCCTTTTATACAATGGGGTTTTAGCTAATATAGCCTGCATCCTATCAGGTGAATAGTACTCTCCAATCTTCATATTGTAAGGCAGTGTTTTCCATCTCCTTTTGCATGCATGTGAAATTTCTTCTCCCAATAGTTTGAAGGTATCCTCAAAGTGGAGGATGGCCTCTACTTTAATTTGTTTATAGGTTGTTTCCACCTTAGGATCCCTTACCAGGAGTGCATTATTGGTATTGAGGACATGTGGGTATGGGTGTTTTGGCCTAATCCAAAGTGGTTGCTTCATCTTTGCCTCCAAGGTTCTTGTTGAAAATAGAAACAAGAAATGATAAAAATAGAATCCAGAATATTCCAATTTTAATTTGTCCTTGAATTAAATTTGTGAATTAAAATCGAATTTAGTCTCACTAGCTGCTTGGAAATAATTAATTAATTCATTATGGATTAATTAGTTGGAGAAATTCAAGTTAGAATTATTTCTGAAGTCATGCAATAATTATCCCTTAAATTAAATAGATTATCCCTTAATTAAGGAGATAAGATTGAGTTATATTTGAGTTGTAGTTAGTTAGCTCAGTTTACTGAGTTAAGTCCAGTTAAATTAGTTCCAAACTATTTGAGGAACTAATTGTGAGTTATCATTCAGTTGATGCATGCATGCACTCAACCAGTGTACTCCAGATAACTGAAGATTCCCTCATTAGAAACTCATGCATGTCTATTCTGAGAAAGACCCAGTTGAGCTAAATGTCAAGGACAAGTTACTATCAGTTGCATGTGTTTTCCTATAAAGGAAACTCATCCATGCAGTCAAGGGAAGGTTCCTTGAGGATTGCATAGTTCTGATAGTGTGTTAGAGCAGTGTGTGAGAGAAGTGTTACACTGGGTGAAGGAGATCATCCCAGAGGTAACTGCGCAAGGAAATAGGAGCTTGGAGGGCAGAGGAGAAGGCTTGTGAGAAGCTTTGATTGCCTGTGAGCATCCAGGAGGATTGTACTGAGAGCTAACTAGCTATGAGAGCTAAGGCTTTGTATAATTCTGATGTATTTCCACCTTGTATGATAATACAGATAGTGGGGTTTTTTAGCTGAGGCTTTCCCCTGAGTATTTTATGTGTGTGTGCATTGTTTCTTCTTCTTCTGGTTATATGTGCTCAGTTTGATCTTGCTCAATATTTAAGCTTTCGCAAATTGATAGTAGAAGTAGATTATAGTATTTTGCTTTGGTATATTGCATTATCGGGTTAATCTACAGTCAGATTTTCTATATGGTCTCAGAGCGAGATTTGTAGAGAATTTACAGAATTTCTACATGGTATCAGAGATAGCTGATCAATAGAGAAATTTCTACAGTTCTTTTCACTTATTTAGCCCTAATTTATTTGTGCCCTAGCCAAGAGGCTATGGCCATTGATTTTGCATCACCTAGATATGAATTTGGCTCCCATATGTTCATATATGGAAGTACAAGGTTATGAACATAAAACTTAGCAATCTGGGCCTTGTGTTTATTGTTTCAAAAAATGTAAAAAGTATATGAAGTTTTTAACATCCTAGAGAGGGAGAGATCATCTTTGTACAAGAATTTTTATGTTTAATTAGCACCACTGAAATTTTAGAAATAGGGAATAGGTTTGGGAGGGGTGCTTGTAGTTCACAACTTCTAAGGAAAGATGTGCCATTGTTCCCAAATTTGTTTCTAGGGTGGAAACCTGGCTTTCTTTCTCTTGCAGTAATCTTTGTGTTTGTTGCAACTATGCCCTCAACTATTTATTTCCTTCTCCAAGTGGTCTCACTTTTTTTTCTCATCAAATTTGAGGAGTGCCATCTCTTCCCTCACCTTTTTCAACACATATTCCATTCTGCCAACATCAGCAACTCCCTTTGATTGTGAAATTTTCTTCCATCTATGAGTCCTAACTCTTTCTTTCTCAAACTCAAGGAACAATATTGGTGCCAAGTGTGTAAGAAGCATCTTCCTTGCCTCAATCCAAGAGTATAAGGAAGTGAATCCTTTTGAAGATGGCTGATTTTCTACTTTGTCAATGTCCTGTAGCTTTCTTATGTGCTCCTATAGCAATACTTTGTGTTTCTATAGCACTATTTTTTTCTCTTGTAACACTACAAATTGTTCATGTAGAGCTATAGTTTTCTCCTGTGGCTAAGCACTTGTTCCCTCTGGTTATACTTGCAACTCCATTTTTTAGGAGGGGTTGGTGTCACTATTGGTTGTGCCACTAGTGCTATTGATTTATGCCCCTCCACATCTTTGAGCTCCTCTTTTTCAGGGCTAGGAGTTTCTTCAAAGATTATAGGAGTGGGAGAAGGAGTTTTTGGTTTCCCAGGATACCTTATTCTAGTCCTTTTCCTTCTTCTGAAGTAAACAAGGGGTTCAGTAGGTCTTCTTGCTTTGGGTTTTGTTGGAATACTTAGTGTTGCCAATCTAGGAGCTATCTCTTTCTCTTCCTCCTCCAAAATCTCTTCCCCTCCTTTGTGCACCAAAAGTTTTTCTAAGGCCTCCTTTTTCTTTTTAGCTAGCCACCTAAGTTTCTCAATGTCCTCTTGAGGCTCTATTATGTTTGTTTGGGACTTTGTTTGTAGGGTTGCTACTTCAACATGGGCTCCTATCATTTTTAATTTTAACCTAGTTAGTTCTATTTCAACCAATTTCTATTGGCTCTAATTTTTGTATGGCCTAGTGTCTGATTTTGATTCTAACTTTGTTTCTGCCTCTCCTAACTCAGCCAACTCCATCTAAGGTTCCACTAGTTCAACCTGGGCTTCTAAGAAATCTTGTTTATCCATGTCAATAAAATCTATCCAGGAGGTAAGGTTTTGAAGATGTTTTAGGGCATCCATGACTATCACCCTCATCAGGACATGATGAGCTAATTAATTATGTTTCCCCTCCTTCACTTTTGTGCTCATTTCTTTCATGGATTGAAGGAGAAAATGTGGGACATTGAGCCTCTCATGGGCAGGTAGGTCAACTTGGAATATAAGTTGATATATGAGCTTAAACTAATAAGAATATATAATGCTTAATATTCCCTCACAAGAAATTTATTCAAGGATATGGTATGCAACCTCATCCATTGGGTGTGGTAGGATTTCCCTCCTAACCCTATTCTTATCTTCTTTTGGTTACACATCAAGGAGAAAAAAATCCTCTTTTAGCATTGATTGCTTCATGTCTCTCCTCCTTCTCCATTTAGTCCCTTTGGGAAGGGTAGTGACTCTGTTGATTATTTCTTCATCAAGCTATATTATCAAACCCTTATTTGCAGTGACTATCTCATGGCCTTCAGGGTGTTGCAGGTTGAAAACAAATTCTAGGGCAATCTCATCACCATACTCTGTTAATTTTTCAAAGAGCCCCAACCAATTACAGTTCTCTAAGATATCCTTGATAATGGGATTTTGATGAATTTGACTTCTTTCTATGAGTTCTCTTTTATTGAATCCACCTCCCATGGTATGACACAATTCTTCACAAGCTTGGCCAAAGAAATTTTTAAGGGAGTATTGGTTTTGTGTTGCTACAGGCAGTAAGGTTTTCCTGTGGTAGCAGGGGACCGTATAGCTCTGAAAAAATGTATAGTATTCAAATGGAAAAGGATAGAGCTTTTCAACTTATTACTCCATGCAATTCATAATCTCAAATTAATTTCCGATCCGAACTTTTGAAATCAATAAACTAGTTAGTTGCTTCTCTTTTAACTTAGACTAACTAATACAAAAAATTATGTTGATAAATTGGGGAAATTGAGCACTAAAACTTATGTAAAATGCGAGTGGGGGAATTAGACTTACATTTTTCTTGAGGAGACCCTTGCTCTTTAACTTATTTGAGACTTATGTGGACGTTCTAGGAAATAATTCCAAATCTTATAGTAGTTTGCCTATATCCTGTAGCAATGCCTATACGATCCTACAACAATCTTTCAGTATCTTGTAGTTATGCTTGTAGTATCTTTTAGCAATGCCTATAGCATGAAGTTTATAAGCTCGACAGGTGGCAAGCCTCATTGATAATTTATAAGCAATGTTGCATGCAAAGTGGAAGTGTTAAACTAGTAGTGCTCCTGAGTTAAGTGAAGTTGTTGTCAGTGGGTGGTGAGGGGAGGCTTAGTTCACAATGGGTGAGTTGGCGCCCACCCACTCCTTGTCATTCTTCACATACTCATACTCCACATATTTTCCCAACTCAATGGTTTACTTTTCCAAAAATTCCTAGTTTTTCTCTTACTCTCGTCCACACGTGTTGGCGATGAAGAAAAAGTAAAGTCCTCCACCAGATTTGGCCGAGACCCATGCTAGATTAATTTGGCTACAAAACCTTTTGCTCTTTGCATTTTTTAATGTTTCTCATGCTTCGCATAAGTTTGAAGGGTGGGGTTAGGATATTCATACCTAGTGCCTTACCTTTAATGCTTATGGGTTTGGTTTGGATGCTTCAATAGGCAGTATGGTGTTGTTGTTCCTGGACAAGGGATCCTGTAGCAGCCTTGAATAATTATATAAAAAAATTGTGCATTTTTTAATCAATATGATGTTTGCATGGTAATTCCAAAGGAGTGTTTTAACTTGCATATGATCTTACATGAAGTTATGAGCCATTTCTATGTTTTTTGGATCCTACGTTTTAATTATGAAAAATATAACAAAAAATAGCGCATTTGTTTTGAATATGGACAATGCAATAACAATTTAGGAAAGAATCTATGTTTCATTCAATGTAGTTAGTATTGATCATTTGATTAAAAGTAGAGAAAATTTGGAATTAACATTGAATTATTAAATTATATGGTGATATTGGCGTGCCATTATATATTATATATTATCTTGTGTTTGAAGTGATAAACAAACCCTAAATGAGTGAATACTTTCGGGTTGATTTTATGCTTTTGTTTACACTGGCAATGATTTTCTAGACCAAAAGTTTAAAAAATGTTGCAATTTTAATAACCCATTGAGAAGGGGATGTTATTGATTTTATTGTAATTATTCATATTCATGTTTAAAAAATGCTTCAATTTTAAGTTTTAAAGAGAGAGAGGAGAGAGAGAGAGATGTTAATGCGAGCAACATTTTTCAATTTGATGATTTTTCGAGTTTTCATTGAAATGGTACTAGTTGAAGCTAAGATTTCATATGAGCTATAATTTTAACCTTATCAAAAAAAATACAAAAAATGTGTTATTACTAGAACCACTTTTCAATTTAGACGTTGATTTTCAAGGTTTTTTTTAGTATTTTTATTGGTTTTTAATGTCGCAGTTGAAAAAAATTATAATTTGAATCCTTAAAATGAGTGTTACCAGTAGCACCAAATTTTTATTCGGTGTTTATTTTCATGTTTTTGATGCAAGAATATGGGTTTTAAGCACTATTATTCTTATTTTGAGGACACAATTCTCGTTAAGTTTGTAACTTTGTTTTATAGACAAGTAATTGATTGGTTCACTTATGTATCCATTGAATCCCATACATTATGTTTGTTTTATAAACACGTTGAGATAGTACATGATTGAGTAGGGATAGATTCGTTAGGTTGCTACAAAACATGTGCTTGAAAACTATAAGAGCACAATGCATCATGGTCTAAGGTATGTAGGAGATAGTGCAATGATGCTACATGGTTTTGTGGCTTCTCATTGGGCTAGAGATGCATATTGTAGGGAGAGCACTTCAAGGTTATGTTTCAATTTTAATTCAGGTATGATATCCTACCAAGAAGCAAGAAGTAATGGCACTTAGTCCAAAAAGGAAAAATACATGGCAGCAATCTTTGTTAGTTGTGAATCTCTTTAGCTTTGCAAGTTGATCACAAGGTTCACTAGTCAAATGTTGGAGCCTACTAGGATAATTGTGACAATCAAAGTTGTATCAAACTCTAAGAATCTAATGTTCACAACCACTCCAAACACATAGACATATGTATCATTTCCTCATGATATGAGTTCAAAAGGGTGCACTAATCCTAGAGTATGTTCCATCATATTCATAAGTTGCAAACAATTGGAGAGAACCCAATTAACATGAAATTTGAGAAGTGCACTGAGAGACAATGTTTGTTATAGAACATTTTCCTCACAAAGACCACTTGTTTCAATGTTCTTGGTTCCTATGTGCAGCAATGGAGATGGGATAGTATGTACGAAGGCACAACACTAGTGTAATAAAGGAGGCACACATAAGTTATGGAGGAGAGAGATGGAGAGGGTGCATGCATGCCTCCAATGTGCATGCATCAACTTTAAAACACTATTAGAATTAAATTATTATTTAGATTTAGCACTTTAGTCAACTTTTCTATTTCAATGTGTATACATTATCTATTGTTAGAATAGGGTGCATTTCCCCAAGACTTCTAAGACTCTTGCATGAGGAGTTGAGGGGGGTAAATATTCCAATGTGAGTGCACACTCACATGTATCGCATAAATATACTCCAATTTTCAGACATTATTTTTAACACTTCTATCCATTTAGGAGTGAAAATAACGAAGAAAATCAAGGTTGGGGTTTCAGGAAGTCACCTTGGGTGCTTCATCCATATGACGAAATATGTCATATCTTTGTTTTGTCTCTTGTTATATAAAAGATACATAGAGCTCACCATTGTGTTGGTTGGAAAGTTTGATTTTTATTGAAAGTAGTATAGTATTTCTTCTTTTAGTCAAGAGAAGATAATTGTAGTATCAATTTTTTTGCATTGCGTATTTGTTCAATCCCTAGTTTTCAATTAGAAAGAACCACCAACAGTAAAATGTGGACTAGTTATGTATGCTTGAAACTGTGAAAGTAGTATGTTGATAGTAGATTCTCTAGACACATGACAAGAAAAATAAACTTATTACTCTAAAAGAAAAAAAAAAAGGAGGAAATGTGACTTTTGGAGATGATACATATGCAACAATTGCTAGAAGAGGTATAGTGAGCCTTGACAATGGTAAAATGTTTTATACGTTGAAGTACTCAAACATAATCTTTTAAGTGTCAACAAGATGTGCAATTAAGGTTACAATCTCACTTTCCTTGCAAAAAAATGTGAAATAAGGAAGATTGATTATGGAAGATTAGTGGGGAAGAGTGATAAGGACTCCAAGGAATGTATATATTACATGAAGATGACTGATAAATTGGGCAAATTTTTCTCCATATCAGAAGAGAGATTTTTCCTTGGAAGCTTACAAATGTTACAATAAAAGACTACACAAAGTTGTGGGATCTATTGATGTGAGAATAGACAAAGCATGGCTCGAAAAAAAAAACAGAAAAAACAAATGAGTTCAAAAGATACCATCTACATAGACCAAGAAGAGATTACTACAAAGGAGAAAGAAGAAGAAGAAGAAAATGGTTGCCATCCAAGACAACATTTAAATTTATACAAAAACACCATCCAAAAAACCAAATTGTTGGAGATGTTGAAGCAAGTACACAAACCCAGAGAATAATAACCAATACACCAAGAATGGTTAGTTTTGCCTTGTTATCCAAAAAAAAGCCAAAGGATTTTGCACAAACCATCAAGGAATTGCATTGGGTGAATGTTATGGAGTAAGAATTGAATCAAATTGAGAAAAATGGTACCTGGAAACTTGTGCCACGACTGAAAGACAAAAACGTGATTGGGAATAAATGGATATTCAAAAAAAAATGGATGAAGATGGACAAATTATCAAAAATAAGGCAAGACTTGTGCATAAGGGCTATGCACAAATTGAAGGAATTGTCTTTAAAGAAACCTTTGCTCCAGTTGTCAGATTAGAAGCAATAAGAATCTGTTGACAGTGCTTGACCCGCCAACATGTTAGGGGATCTCCCCAATAAGAAGCCCCAACTAGACCTCGGACCGTTTGGTGTAGGAGTCCCAGCAATGGGTCGTATGGTATTGCCTTGACCGCGATTTCGCACAGAGGCAAGTAAGATGTCCTTGTTGGTAGCAAGGGTGTGACATATGGAGCAAGTCAAGGAAGGTCCATGAGTGGTTCTAACACACGGAGGGTGAGGTGAGTGTGCCCCTTGGAAACCTGTGAAAGCACGAAGTTAAGAAGGGAACACATGAACAAACATGCATCACAACATGCAAGGAAAGTAAGCTAGCAATCAAAAGTGATGGTTAAACCAACAACACATTTTAGTAAGATTCATACATACATATACAGAAAATAGCTACACATGCATATGTAAGCAAACAGATACATATATCATTTAGAGTAAACAAGATAGTTGAAATACAATACGACATATGCATGAAACGTGTTGGCTTTGTTATATTAAGTGTAAGTTCCAATCATATAATACAACCATGACCAACCACTAGTTCTGACAGCGAAACATTACAGTCACTACCGCCTGCTCCTCCAAAGAGATATACTAGCTCTGCACAGTGGAGAAGCCAAGGCTCGTTACAATATTGTCCAAGCTCTCTCTAAGATACTCCTATCGGAAGCTTGGCTGACCAAAAGCCTCTACAATGAGTTATGAGGGACTATATATAGCAAAGGGTGGGGTGGCCCTTGACATTCCCCTTTGTGTCTGTTCACCTATCCTCATGACTCTTCATCTACTCTATGACTGTTACATCCAACTATCAACACTTGAACTTTCACTTAACAAGACATTACATACAATCTACACATGTACCCATGTGAGACAAAATAGGTTTGAGCAAGCCATGCAATACATCACTATGACTTGGACAATTGTGGGAAGGCCAACTCTTCGACATCCTCATGATAGTCGACAATGGCGAACTGATGCCAAGCTTGGTATTCCATGATGGTGTCTGTGTGCTCTGTGGTGACATCTTTCTGGAAACGAACTCTTGCCTTCATAGCTTTCAGGGACACTGCTCGAGCTCCTATGTCCAACTCGTCTGATAACATGTGCATCATTGTCTTGAGTGCGGCCGGACCAACGACATACGGATGCATGGTGTCTGCACTGATCACCAAGTTTACATTGGTGGCTATGTGCATCAACTCATCAAAGTACGAGTCAAGCTCCAGTCGGACCTGTGCCTTTCTCTTTGCCTAAGTGAGTGTCCCGATAGATGGGATCATGTGTGCACGCACAACAACATCCATACTCTTGAATACCCGTGCATGGGAATCCTGTAGACTAGTGATGATCTGCTGGAGGTCTTCATAGTTCCGGATCTGACTCTGGATACGTCCCTTCAGCTCAACCGCTCTGGGTTCATCATCTTGGGCAAGTGTAACGAGGTTCCCTTGTATATCATTGTCCATGTTTGCATGTAGTCAACAGCAGTATGCATGTTTGACAAGATGCATGCTCTCCTAGCACATCATTGCTGCAAATTGTTGAGATGGGCAACTGCTTTATGCACGGTGCCAAACTTGGAATACAATGTCTGCATCATTGACTAAAGGGACAATACTTCATTTAGTATTGCCTTCTTCAACTCTACTCGGGTGGATGTTGTAACCAATTCTCCTCCCTTCTTGGACGTCTGTAACTCCTTAGTCATTCGCTCGTTCTCTGCTATTAGGAAGCGAACACTCAAGCTAGTGGCTTCGGCATATGCTCTGATAGCATCGGCCAATGTTGACGGCCAATGTTGATGGATGTTTGTGCACGTCGGACACGATCACTCATTCATCAAACTGTGCAGAAGATGTGTTTTCATCGGAGTACACTCTACGATATTGCACAACTCTATGCGGCGACTCCTTGAATGAGATGTTATGCATCTCTCCTTCCGGATTGTCTCCAAGGATCTCAGTGTCTCCTTGGTCGCTTGGGACTTGCTTCGCTTTCGGATCCGGTGAAGTTGGTAAGTTGACCTCCTGGTGGTAAGGCATGAGGTCGATGTCTTGCTCTAACTCCTGTTGCTCCATATTCATATCCATCTGCTCAAGTGCTTGTTCAATCTCTTGAGCAAAGTCCTACTCCTGCAATTGCTCACCCTGTCTTCTTGGTGCCAGTTGTTTGGATGAGTCGACTACCTGTATGGGCGTAGTTTCATCTGTTTGTACATGTTGCGCCCCCTGTTGTACCTATTCTTGTTGTGTTTCCTTCTCTTGTCTGCACAGTTCATGTTCCTTACGGGGTTGCTCCTTCAACTCATGTAACTCCTTTGTTTCCTCCATTCTCAGTTTTTCTCTCTGCCTTTGCGCATTCCTCTTGTCATGTTGTTTCCTCTTCACCTCTATTTCCAAAGTTGCTTTCTGCACAAGTGGGTCTGCTTGGAACTTGCAGCTTTGTTCCTCCTCCGCGTTGTCAACAATCTTCCTCTTGCCTTTGTCATGCATCGGTATGTTTACCTCTGTTGTTGTTGTTGTTGGTGCTCTCCAGGATGCTTCTTCGTTAACCATTCCATAGTGATGTCGATCGGTTCATTAGACCTGGAGAAACTATAACAATATCTTCATGGGTCTTCCTCCGCCCAATGACATGCGCCATGGATCCACTGAAATTTTACTCTCGCGCAGTGATCTTTCACAATACAATGCAGGTCATACGGATTGAAACTTCGGATGTCGAAAGGATATTTCTAGATCCCCTATGTTTCGACATTTGCATGCTTGAGGTTCTGTATCTCGTATAACCCGATCCACAACGGAAGAGCGGGCCAAGGTGCCTTCTTCTTCTGGTGCAGCCTAGCTGAAAACCCTGTCGATATGTGAAATGATACTTCCTACATGACGAGCTTGTCCATGGCAAACTTCGGCAAAACATGCGGAGGCTTCTTCGCGTTGTACATCCGTATGAAGGTGTCAAATGGTGAAGCATACCAATCCGCTATATCAATCAGTGTCTCCATTGCTGCCTTCGACATGCAAGGTGGATCCTACTCAAATATCATCTTGTACACCAAGGTGACAAAATGATCTGACATGATGTGTGATGACTCCTCTGAAGTTGCATTCGGACAACATTTTACAATAAGTATTCACAGAGGTTTCCGCCGATGTCCATGCCCACTTCAAGCCCAGGAACTCCTAACGGGCAAAGATTACATCCAAAATGTAAGCGGCCATGTAGATATCTGCTTGCTGGCCATTGGGCGGCTACTGTGCTCTTGTTACCTGTTCCTTCAGCCTGTGAGCCAACATGTCGAACAAGTTGCATACTTTGCCTTCACTGACCGGTTGGTCCAACGCAATCACCCAACTCTGCGGGAAGTTTTCCGTGCTCTCTTGGCCATATAAGAAACATGCAAAGATGACCAAATATTGACACGCCTTCCGTAGTATCTTCATTTTGTAGACCTGGTTGGGTGTCATCCTAAATTTGGCCAGCTCCTTCACCCAATTCTTCAAGATATCCTTGGAGTTGGCATTACTGTTGGGTAGGCTGAAAGGTGTCTCCATGGTGATCACTAGCTTCGACATATGGTACATCTGTTCATAATCTTGTGCCCTAAAGGTAGCAATCTCCCTCCCGCTGATACTGCTCAATGTCATCGTCTCGGGATCAATGTGCGAGACAATCCAATGTATCATGTCCGCGCATGGAAACACGGGATACCTGCATGCAATCTGGTACAAGCCGGACTTGTGAATGTTCACATAAACTTGGCGGTCTTCGAGGTCTTCCCCAAATGTGTATGCAAATGCATAATTGACCTCTTTCCATTTTAGCTTGATGTCCTTGTCTACAATCAGCTTGGTGTCTTCATAGATCGGAAAACTTATAGACACTGGCTCAACTGCTGCTCTAGTTGCGCTTCCATCGGTTTCCTTTGATCATGCTCTCTTGGATGCCATTGATCCTGAACTGCTGAGAGACGGATGAACGCCTGCTAGCTCTGGAGACATGGCGACATGCATGGCAAGAAATTTGTCAGCTAAAACCAAAACAAACTTGATGTATGACATGCTACATACTTGGGGATTGACTGGCAAGGATTGCACAATTTTTCTTGGGAGGCCGGGAGACTGGCTCCCAGAACTGCGCAAAAGGAACTCTGGACTATTGGGAGGTTGGTTGACTTCTGGAATTGTGCAATGCGCAATCCAGACTGCCCTGTTGGGTGCTGGGATTATGCGATGTGCAATTTCAGTTGGCAAGAGTTGCAGGCCCAGT
Organism: Pinus tabuliformis; assembly: GCA_031772625.1. NCBI lineage: Eukaryota > Viridiplantae > Streptophyta > Pinopsida > Pinales > Pinaceae > Pinus > Pinus tabuliformis. The sequence continues at coordinate 1,390,554,889 of CM062818.1, read as the reverse complement.
GATTACGTTACGAAATTTTCTAGGCCAGCAGCCACTGCCTCTCAGAATTGCGCAATCCAAGACTGGAGGACATTGATTGGGCATAAATGCACATTTCCTGGGAGGAAGGCAGAGCCTTCCCTCTCAGGATTGTGTAATGTTGTCTTGGTGAGGCAGAGGTCGGGCCAACGTTGCCCAGACCCGCCGACGGGCAACTAAAAGCAAATGAATAAGTGAATGCATCGCGATACTAAATGTAAGTAGGAGTGAATGATCGTGCATGTAAACAGTGAATGCAAGATTCAGAAAACGGAACAACATGCATGTGTGTGAAGTGAGTCGTCGAATCAGCGACCATTCGTGCAAAATAATGTCATGCATGCAACAACAGTGAGATGCTAACGAAAACTGAAACAATGCTAATACAAGCTAATATGCATGCAAACGACAACAATCATTCACAGAAATCAAACAGAGAACACTCACACAAACCAAAACACAAAAAGCGACAGAAATGTTGCAAAAGACAAATTAAGCGGACTTACCCAGAAATAGTTGAGCTAGATGTGTCGAAGACTCCTAGATGTGTTGTGGGATGTCAAAGCTCCAAGATCGATGTGAAGAAGTGAGCTCTGAAGCGTCAAATAAATAAGTTTGAGGCTCATGACGCGCATGCCACAAATCTAGGAAAAAACGACACTTGGAGGAAGGTTTCTAAAACGATCTTTGCATGTAACTTCCAGCTCCTAAAAATAGCTCCCTAAAATCTAGGGATGTTTTTTTCATGTTGCTTTTTTCTATTTCGAGAAAAACATCCCATGCATGCAATTCAATTTTTCTCGGTCCTGGGTGGAACCAGCGAACCTGATGGCACATGCAACAGTGTGCTTGCCTGAGGGAGAAATTTGAGCATTTCTGGGAGGGAGTTGGGCTAGCTGCCCAGAATTGCGCAATTTCTCGGTTGCGCAGTCCTGATGGGCCAGATTACGCAGTTTTCACTAGGAAGGTTGATTGACTGGATTGCGCAGTTTCTGAGCCCAGCAGGCTGCCAGTCAGGATTGCGCAATTTCTAGAGGGAAGACTGGTTCCCCTCCAGAATTGCGCAATTCCTTAAGGGAGATGCTTAGCCAGCAACTGGACCAAGTCCGGAGAAACAACCTATGAGGAGAGTGAAATAAGCTATCATGCACACGCTAGCAATCTACTAGAAAACCATTGAAGCTCATGTACTTGACAGTGCAAGACATACTGTTGAGAATGGTTGGTAGGGAGGCTCCAAAACAAAGCTAAGGCATAATTTTGGAGGGTGTTTGTAGCCGCCACAACACTTGGCAACGCACTGGTAGAACTTCAGCTCTCTGAATGGACCTTGTTCGTGAAAAGTAAGTCTAACACCTCTGGAAGTATTGTTCAGTTCTTTTTTCGTCTTCATTTCCACACTTGCTTGATTGTAAGATGCAGCATTTGCCAAGCTCTTGGTCGATTGACACACATTCCAATCCAAGCCAACGCAGTTGTTTCGATTGAGGATGAGGGGTATACTAATACACAAGCAATATAGTCGTCTGAGTTTAGTTTCATCTCTGGTGTTGCTCCACTGCCAGCAGGCCTGGACAGTGCCCAGTAGAGTCACGCAAGAACACAAGCATCACTCTGCTGCTAGCGAGCCTGGTCAATACCCCGGCGGAATTACTTGCATCACCTCTCTGCACAGGAAGCCTTTTTCTTCTTTCACTTTATTCATTTTTCATTTTTTCGAAATTTTTCACTTTTCATTTTTTTTCATTTCATTTTCATTTTCATAATTGTGCACAACACTTATTCATTTCAGAGGTGGAAGAGGGATCCTGACTTATTGAGAGCAGAAGAGGTTGTTCCTTCATAGAAGTAGTTTTATATATACCTTTGACGTGCTTGTTAAGGTTTCCCCCCCACCTTATCCTACATCACTGAGCTGGCAAGAGTTAAGCCAAAAACAACCGACTAGAGTAGGTGACACTAGTTAGCGCACAAGTGTTGTGCTTTCACCATGGTCCACTTCGAACAGTGCGTATTTTCCATTGATGTATCATGGACTGAAGATAACAAGTTCTTCATACAGAGGCAGGATGACAGATAACCAAGTATTGATAACTGCACAAGTCCTCTTGTACTATACCCAGCTTGTTTCGAGAGTCACACACAGTTTCATGCGAAACTAACCTACGAGCACAAAACAAGCAAACAAACACAAAACAAAGCAAAAGCGGGAATAGCTGCGAAAGCAAAGCGAAAATCAAACAAGTAATTAGACAAAAAAACATGCGATTTAAGTAAGAAAACAAGCACGCAAGCAAACAACCAAAAGAAAACACTACTCATACTCCTAAGCTAATGGTGCATAACTCTAATCACGTGAAGTGATACTTCCAATGCAGCCACCAACGCATTTTTTGACCCATGTTGGTGAAGGCATGGTTCGTGAGCAACACAGTTGTGCGAACCAGCAAACATAAAAAAATATAACAATAAAGACAAACACACTCCAAGTTTAAAAGTGTCCATAGAACATAAGTGAGGGCAAGTGCATGACATGCAATTCGTGGACTTATCATGGTGTTGTGCAACACTATGTGCAGTTGTTAAGCATACACATACTCTTGACTGTGACATCCAAGCAAATGAAAGAAACAAAGACAACTTGTGTTGTGCATGTGTGCTTGCTATGTAAGATTCCTCCAATGCATGAGCGATGGGATCTTGTAGTTCCAGTGGAGGAAGTATGATATGTGTGTGAGAATGATCTTCAATGCATACAAATCATTGATGAAGAGCCTTGGGTGTTTCAACCATTTCCTGATCGGAAATGCAACCAACCTCAGGAGAGCGAGTGCTTGACATAACCATCAGCTCGAGCTAAAGTGCCTCGACACTCTGGGGGGTTTTGACTTCGTCAACAGATAGATCATCATAAACAGGTGGCTTCGAAAAATCAACTACAATAGAATCATCATCGCCATCAAATACGGGAGTAAATAGATCACGACAACTATGATTAGCAAAATCGACGATTTCATCGGCATCTTCATGATCTGATGAATCAAAACAAAGGTGTAGATGAGAAGCGGACAAATTCCCCCTCTGTATTTCCAGAAAAAGCAAATGAAAAGTCAAGTGGATTTTCAATGAATAATTTATCTTCTCCATTGTCAGATAATGGACTCACTTCCAGTGTGTCCTGCAAATGATCAACAATGAGTGCATCCGTAAACGTAGATACACATGTGAAATCATGGATGGCAGGTTCACCAAAGATGTCAGGAAATAACGGAGGAGGCTCAAGCTCCCAGTGATACTCTTCATGAATGACAGCACATGTTGATTGTGCAACACCAACTCCGTTGATGGCTTGATCCTCGTTCACAACAAGTGTAGAGTTTGAAATGGAAGAACACAACAATATCATCGGGAGGATCATCCGAGTATGAAGACAGAGGTTGAGGTACAAAATGCATGTGACAACTCAATGGAGGATGTGACAATTGAACGGATGTGTGTGCCTCTTCCCCTGCATCACTCTGCACTGGTGGAGTTGTTTGATGAGGGTACGTCGGACAATCACTTGGGACAGCGACCATATCTATCTTTGATTGCACAACTCCATCACTAAAGAATGTTGAGCGAAGCTTGGGCTCAAACTTCTTGGGATGGACTAATTTGTTAAGACGGTATTCAAATCTATCCCAAAAATATGGAAATTTCATCTGGCTTTTCAGTGCTTCAAACTGCAAAACATGGAAGCGCTGCCAAAAATCCATAGGTGATTCATGTGGGGCCTGTCGTTGTTGTAACAGTTTTTGGTCAAGAGGTTCTGGATCAAAATGATGGAGAGTATATTCAATGAGATCACCGAACTACTTGACTGAGTGCACGTTGTCAACCAGTACGCTGCAGCACCACCGTAGTGGGGATTCGCGAAGTGTGTATGCAAGCAGCAGACTGACCTCTTCTGCATAGAACTCGTCTGCATTCTCAAGGAATGCATAGAAGTCCTCTAAGTACTCAGGCTAGGTCACTTCGCATTCACCATCATACATGAATTCGAACAAGAGATCAAAGAACTCCTTCGTGATGTTGAGAGGCTCGGCATGCGAAAAACATCATGGAGGGGTGAGTGTAACAGAATCCATGATAGATGTGCAAAGATTCAAAACAAGATGAGAGGACAGCTTGCAATCTGGCACTCCCTCTAGCGCCAGAAATGTTGACGGTGCGGAACTCGCCAACATGTCAGATATCTCCCCGGTAAGAAGTCTCAACTAGACCTCAGACCATTTGGTGTAGGAGTCCCAACAGTGGGTCGTACGATCGCCTTGACCACGGTTTCGCACAGAGGAAAGTAAGATGTCACTGTTGGTAGCAGGGGTATGACATATGAAGCAAGTCAAAGAATGTGCATGAGCAGTTTTAACACACTAAGGGTGAGGTGAGTGCTCCCCTTGGAAACCTGTGAAAGCACGAAGTTAAGAAGGGAACACACGACCAAACATGCATCACAACATGGAAGGCAAGTAAGCTAGCAGTCCAAAGTGATGGTTAAACCAACAGCGCATTTCAGTAAAATTCATACATACATATACAAAAAATAACTACACATGCATGTGTAAGCAAACAAATACATATATCATTCAGAGTAAACAAGATAGTTGAAATACAATACAACATATGTATGAAATGTGTTGGCTCTGTTATATTAAAAAGTGTAAGTTCCAATCATACAATACAACCACTAGTTCCAACAGCGGAACGTTACAATCACTACCGCCTGTGCCTCCAAAGAGATATACTAGCTTTGCAAAGTGGAGAAACCAAGGCTGGTTACAATAGTCCAAGCTCTCTCTAAGATACTTCTATCGGAAGCTTCGCTGACCAAAAGCCTCTACAATGAATTATGATGGATTATATATAGCAAAGGGTGGGGTGGCCCTTGACATTCCCCTTTGTGGTTGTTCACTTATCCTCATGACTCTTCATCTACTCTATGACTGTTACATCCAACTATCGACACTTGAACTTTCACTTAACAAAACATTACATACAATTTGCACATGTACCCATGTGAGACAAAATAGGTTTGAGCAAGCCATGCAACACATCACTACGACTTGGACAACTGTGGGAAAACCAATTCTTCGACATCCTCGCGATGGTTGACAGTAGCAAACTGATGCCAAGCTTGGTAGTCTATGATGGTGTTTGTGTGCTCTGTGGTGACATCTTTCTGGAAACGAACTCTTGCCTCCATAGCATCTAGGTACACTACTCGAGCTCCTCTGTCCAACTCGTCTGATAACATGTGCATCATTGTCTTGAGTGTGGCTAGACCAGCAACACACTGACACATGGTGTCTGCACTGATCACCAAGTCTGCGTTGGTGGCTATGCATATCAACTCGTCAAAGTATGAGTCAAGCTCCAGTCGGACCTGTGCCTTTGTCTTTGCCTAGGTGAGTGTCCCGATAGATGGGATCGTGTATGTGCACACAACAACATCCATACTCCTGAATACCCGTGCATGGGAAGCCTGTAGATTAGTGATGAGCTGTGGGAGGTCTTCATAGTTCCGGATCTGACTCCGGATACGTGCCTTCAGCTCGACCGTTTTGGGCTTCATCATCTTGGGCAAGTGTAACAGGGCTCCCTTGTATCTCATTGTCCATGTTTGCATGTAGTCAACAAGAGTATGCACATTTGACAAGATATGTGCTCTCCTAGCACATAGATGTTGCCAACCGTTGAGATGGACAACTTCTTTATTCACGGTGCCAAACTTGGAATACAACGTGTGCATCACTGACTCAAGGTACAATACTTCATCCAGTATTGCCTTCTCCAACTCTACTCAGACGGATGTTGTAACAAGTTCTCCTCCCTACTTGGTCGTTCGTAACTCCTTAGCCGTTCGCTCATTGTCTACTAATAGGAAGTGAACACTCGAGCTAGTGGCTTCGGCATATGCTCTGGTAGCATCGGCCAATGTTACTGGATGTTTGCGCATGTCAGACATGATCACTCGTTCCTCAAACTGCGTAGGAGATGTATTGTCATCTGGAGTAAACACTTTGTGAGATTGCACAACTCTAAGCTGTGACTCATGGAATGAGATGTTGTGCATCTCTCCTTCCGAATTGTCTCCAAGGATCTCAGTGTCTCCTTGGTCGCTTGGGACATGCTCTGCTTCCGAATCTGGTGAAGCTGGTAAGTCAACCTCCTGGTGGTAAGGCATGAGGTTGATGTCTTGCTCTAACTCATGTTGCTCCATATTCGTATCCATCTGCTCAAGTGCTTGTTCAATCTCTTGAACAAAGCCCTGCGCCTGCGATTGCTCACCATGTCCATTTGGTGCCAATTGTTCAGATGAGTCGACTACTTGTACGGGCGCAGTTTCATCTGTCTGTACATGTTGCGCCCCCCGTTGTACATGTTCTTGTTGCACTTCCTTCTCTTGTCTGCACAGCTCCTGTTCCTTCCGGAGTTGCCCCTTTAACTCATGCAACTCCTTTTCTGTTTCCTCCATTCTTTGTTTTTCTCTCTGCCTTTGTGTGTTCCTCTTGTCGTGTTGTTGCCTCTATTGCCAAAGCTTCTCTCTGCACAAGTGGGTCTTGCTCGGAACTTGCAGCTTTGTTCCTCGTCCACATTGTCAACAACCTTCCTCTTGCCTTTGTCGCGCGCCAGTATGTTTACCTTTGTTGTTGTTGCTGCTAGTGCTCTCCTCGATGCTGCTTCACACTGCTTCGTTAACCATTCCACAGCGATGTCGACCAGTTCACTGGGCCTGGAGAAACTGTAACAATATCTCCATGTGTCTTCCTCCGCGCAATGACATGCCCTATGGATCCACTAAAACTGTATTTTCGCGCAGTGATCTTTCACAATACAATGTGGGTCATACAAATTGAAGTTTCAAATGTCGAAAGGATATTTCTTGATCTCCTCTGTTTCGACATCTGCATGTTTGAGGTTCTGTATCTTGTATAAACTGATCCGCAACAGAAGAGCAGGCCAAGGTGCCTTCTTCTTCCAGTGCAGCATAGCTGACAATCCTGTCGAGATGTGATATGATACTTCCTACATGACGACCTTGTCCATGGCAAACTTCGGCAAAACATGCAAAGGCTTTTCCATGATGAACATTCGTATGAAGGTGTCAGACGGTGAGGCATACCAATCCGCTATATCGATCAGTGCCTCCAATGTCGCCTTCGACATGCAATGATCTTGTATACCGGGGTGACAAAATGATCTGACAATTGTGTGATCCAACATGTTGGACTAGTTGCATGCTTTGCCTTCATTGGCCAGTTGGTCCAACACGATCACCCAACTCTGCGGGAAGGTTTTCGTGCTCTCTTGGCCTTCTGCAATATCTTCGTTTTGTAAACCTGGTTGGGTTTCATTCTGAATTTCGTCGACTCCTTCACCTAGTTCTTCAAGATATTCCTGGAGTTGGCATCACTGTTGGGTGGGTTGAAAGGTGTCTCCATGGTGATCACTAGCTTCGACATATGGTACATTTGTTCATAATCATGTGCCCTGAAGGTAGCAATCTTCGTCCCACTGACACTGCTCAATCTCATCGTCTCGGGATCAGTGTGCTAGAGGATCCAATGTATCAAGTCCACGCATGGGAACACAGGATACATGCATGCAATCTGGTACAAGCCAGACTTGTGAATGTTCACATAGACTTGGAAGTCTTCGAGGTCTCCCCAAATGTGCTTGCAAATGCATCATTGACCTCTTGCCATTTCAGCATAATATCCTTGTCTACAATCAGTTTGGTGTCTTCATAGATCGGCAAACTTGTAGACACTCGCTCAACTGCTACTCCAGTTGCGCTTCCGTCGGTGTCCTTTGATCCTACTCTCTTGGATGCCATTGATCCTGAACTGCTGAGAGACGAATGAACACCTACTAGATCTGGAGACATGGCGACTTGCATGGCAAGACATCTGTTAGTTAAAACCAAAGCAAATTTGAGGGATGGCATGCTACATACCTGGGGATTGACTAGCAAGAATTGCGTAATTTTTCCTAGGAGGCCGGAAGACTAATTGTCAAAACTGTGCAATAGGCAATCTGGAATGCTAGGAGGTTGGTTGACTGCTGGAATTGTGGAATGCAAAATCCAGACTGGCCTGTTGGCTGCTGGGATTCGCAATGCACAATTTCAGCTGGCAAGGGTTGCAGGCCCAGTGACTGCGTTGCTCAATTTTCTGGGCCAGCAACCACTGCCTCTCAGAATTCTGCAATGCAAGACTAGAGGACAGTCACTGGGCATAAATGCGCATTTCCTGGGAGGAAGGCAGAGCCTTCCCTCTCAGGATTGCGCAATGTTGTCTTAGTGAGGCAAAGTCCAGGTTAAGGTTGCCTAGACCCGCCTACGGGCAACTGAAAGCAAATGAAGAAGTGAATGCATGGTGATACTGAGTGTAAGCAAAAGTGAATGATCGTGCATGCAAACAGTGAATGCAAGATTCAGAAAACAGAACAACATGCATGTGTGTGAAGCGAGTCGCTGAATTGGCGATTGTTCGTGTAAAACAATGTCATGAAGCAAGTCATTGAAACAATGCTAGTACAAGCTAATATGCATGCAAACGACAAGAAGCGTTCACAGAAATCAAGCAGACAGCGCTCGCACAAGCCAAAACACAAAAATCGACAAAAACGCTGCAAAAGACAAGTTAAGCGGACTTACCCGGAAATAACTAAGTTGAATGTGTCGAAGACCCTTGGATGTGCAATGGGATGTCAAAGCTCCAAGATCGATGTGAAGTGAGCTCTAAAGCATCAAATAAATAAGTTTGAGGCTCATGACGTGCATGCCACAAATCTAGGAAAAAATGACACTTAGAGGAAGGTTTCTAAAACGATCTTTACATGTAACTTCCAGCTACTTAAAATATCTCTCTAAAATCTAGGGATGCTTTTTGCATGTTACTTTTTTCTATTTCGGGAAAAAGCAGCCCATGTGTGCAAGTCAAGTTTTCTCGGTCCCGGGTGAAATTGATCAACCTGATGACACATGTAACAGCATGCTTGCCTAAGGGAGAAATTTGCGCATTTCTGGGAGGGAGCTGGGCTAGCTGCTAGAGGAATTGCGCAATTTCTGGGAGGAGCAGCTGACCGCTGCCCAAAATTGCGCAATTTCTGGGATAAGCAATCCTGTTGGGCCAAATTGCGCAGTTTTCACTAGGAAGGTTGACTGACAGGATTGCGCATTTCTTGAGCCCAACAGGCTGCCAGTCAAGATTGCGCAATTTCTGGAGGGAAGATTGGTTCCCCTCCAGAATTGTGCAATTTCTTGAGGGAGCTGCTCAGCCAGCAGTTGGACCAAGTCCAGGGAAATAGACTGTAAGGAGAGTGAAATAAGCTATCATGCAAACGCTGACAATCTACTAGAAAACCACTGAAGCTCATGTACTTGACAACGCAAGGCATGCTGCTAAGGATGGTTGGTAGGGAGACTCCAAAACAAAGCTAAGGCAAAATTTTGGAGGGTGGTTGTAGCCGCTACAACATAATATTCTTGGCATGTGTTTGTTCTAAAGGCTTCAAAGTCTATTAAATGGATGTTAAATCAACCTTTGTAAATGGAGATTTAAAGGAAGAAGTATACATCAAAGAACCATAAGGTTTTCACTTGTTCGAAACTAAAGGTTGCATACAAATTGAAGAAAGCACCATATGGGTTAAAACAAACTCCAAGAGCTTAGATTGTCAAGCTTGACCATTATCTTCAACAACAACACTTCAAAAGAGGGGTTGCTAACAACAATCTCTACAACCAGATGGAGAAGGATAATTTACTAATTACACTTGTATATGTAGATATCTCGTTTTTAGAAAAAATAACAATGGTGTCCAAGAAATGTCAAAGGAATTTGAAATGTCAGTGACTAGAGAATTATCCTTCTCCCTTGGATCACAGGTTTCTCAAACCAAAGAAAGAATATTTATTACCCAAACCAAATATCCCAAGGAGATGCTCGAGCTATTTTGAATGGCAAAATGTGCACCAATTAGTACCCCTATGACTATCAAATGCAAGTTAAATAAACATGATGAATCCCCTAGAGTCAATTCAACACTTTACAAGCCTATGATTGGGAGTCTACTATACTTGACAACTTCATGACTAGATATTATGCAGTCAATAGGAATGGTTGCAAGATTTCAATCACCACCAAGGGAATCAAGTATACAAGCAGTAAAGAGGATATTTTGGTACTTAAAGACACACTGGACTTTATTCTTTGGTATCTTTCACATTGACAACATACGCAAATGCATGTGACTGGTCTTTGGTATCCTCACAAGTGGTTGCTTGTAGCATTGTAATAAATTGAAGACAATTCGAAAAACATTCAAGATTTTCTCCCAATTTGAGTTTCCACTTTAATATTTGTGTTCGTGCATTGTGTTAATGGTTGATTATGTGATGTGGCTTCTATTTCAATAATAATAAAGTGAAAACAATTTAAATTTAAGACTTATTCTCCCACATGCCACCCCCCTTTCCTCACCCCCCCCCAATATCACTATGTATTTCCAACAAATTTATCCCTTTCTTACGACATTGTCCATCTCTAAGATGTTTAGCCACAAAAACCTTTGTTAGCGAATCATCGCAAGCATTATACTCCCAATCTCCAAGGATGGAACATTAAAATGTAACATGGGGTTTTGTCAAAGCAACTAATAAAAATCCCACTCACAATAGCACTCCTTAAAATCTGATAATACAAAAAACCATGGCTTTAATTGATCTAATGGGTATAAAATATTTATAAAGCACTAAGTTGATTCAAAGACCTTTCAAACCCTTCAAGGTGTTGAGAAATATAGGGCATAGAAATAAAGTGATTTCTCTTCTATTAGTAGCTTTTTACTTCTTTAGATTAAGATCTTCTTTTACTTAGGTTAATAGTGTTTTTTTTCGTCAAACAACTACCAATGTATAAACCATAAAGAGATGAGAGTGAAAATATAGACTATTAGCCAAAGCCAAAACCTCTCTCTCTTTCAGAGGAAAACCCAAACAAATTCTTCTTATAGAGATTCCAAGTGACGAATACCAAGACCAAGACCCTTGACCTATTTGCCTCTCCAAGACCAAGACACAAGACCTCTTTCTTTGCTCTTTTTCCAAGCCCAAGTCAACACCAAGCAAACTTATGCTCCTTCCTTCTTTTCAGCGACCCTTCAACTTCGACTTCCTATTCCTTCATTAGTTTCAACCTCCTTTGCATAGGGACTCCTAGCTTGCCTCAGCTTCCTCTTAGACTTGTTCTTCTTCCAACTTATTTATCTAAGAGGACTGTAATTCCTCTCGACCTTACTGCAGCAGGTGATCTCCTTCTACGCATATGTGACAGCAAAAACACCCTTAAAACAGACCCAAGAAAATGAAGCTAAGAGCTTCACTTTTCTTCCTTCTTCCCTCACTAATGATTAGGCTTCCATTTCCCCTTCTCGCACTTCCTCCAACCGCAGACCATAACAGAATCCTTCACCGAAATCTCTCTGAAATTCTGCTCTGTAATGGAGTACGAACAACCCTATTTATAGTTGTTTGTCATCATAATAAGCCGACATGACAGGAGGATGAGCTGACGTGTCTTTTGTAGAGACTTTATTATTCCTTTTGAAGTTGACCTTGAGGAGGAGACTTTGCTTGGTCTTGGAGGGCTAATTATACTTATCTAATGACTCATACAAAATGTAATATGCCCAAGAAGGGTCCTTCATACATGACATAGACTCAAATTGACTTTTATGACTAGATGACAAATCCTAAGGGCTCACAATGGGAGCCATTTCTAAAATAAAATTCCTTGCTCATGAAACCCATGAGACAAGCATTACAATAATAGTTTTATTTTTCTTAGTTTCATCAATTACATAAAATCACAATTACACGTCATTATGAAGACCGAACCTAGTTACTTTTCAACACAAGGCATGTGATCACTAAAGAGAATAGATTAATGTCCAAAAGGAAAAGGATATGTTGACTAATATCTATGAGTCACTATACAAGATAGATTAATTTCCACATATAACCAAAATAGATCAATGTGAATAGTACCCATCATAATATGAATGAGGGTTGCCAAACACAACTAGTTAGAGAGATAAGGCCAACAAGGTGTAGAGCAATTGATGACAAGGTGTTCTATTAAGGCACTCCTCGGTAAAAATCTCACCAATTTGAAAGCTCGTGCGCACCAACCATGAGTGTGGGTTGATGTGGCTCAAACCAAGTGCGAACCCTAACAGATTTTGATGGCTCAAATACCCCTAAGTCACTATTCTCAACCCATAGCTTAATCTTGCCGATTTGTAGACAAACTAACAAACAAACAAAGATCATAAACCATAGGGCAAAATTATGCACAAACACTACTCAATGCAAAAGAAAGAGCACTAACCTTCGGCAAAAATAGAACAAATGCTAGTGTATCATTATCAATGATCACGTAGATACCAACATGATGCTTAAGAATGTCTTTTGAGAAATGATTCAAGCTAAATGGATTAGGTTGAGTCATCTCAAAGGTTGAAGCTCTCTTAACGTAGAGAAACATAGTGGTAGACATCAAACTACTCAACATGAAATTGGAACTCACTCAACCCCCAAAGTATTGTGACAAGTAAGTCTAACTGCTCTTGCAATAAATTTATATGATCGAAAAACAAAACAAGAGAGGCACAATAGACCACTACGTTTCATGTCCATGACGTGTCTAATAAGGGATTGACATCTTCGCTAAATAGTCAAGAAATGCGTGATTGGCCGACTGGATCACAACTTTGAAGTAGTCCCACAAAACCACTCACTCAAAAGTCCTTCCTCTCAAACATAGAAGTGGGAAACTTCTAGTCCCACAAAACCACTCACTCGAAAGTCCTTCATCTCAAACATAGGTCAACTTCTCGACATGATAATGAAATATTTCAATGACACGGCCACTCGAATATTTGTATAAACAATAAATCTCCCTTGAATCTCATGTAGCATGAGGGACGCTTGAAAATGAAGTGCTCTTCTATGTTAGCCTCTTGGAGAGCACAAAGTTAATGTATCTTATTAAACTATGGGTTGTGTCAATCGGTTCAATTCAAGAGGTAAGTAATCTTCAAATAACGATCATAAATTATTGGCATGCCTTCTTAATAGTCATATTAGTATCCCCTCTTAAAGGAGAAAATGTATCTTAAGGGCAAAGGATCCTCAATAAAGATGCCAATAACCTAAGATTATTTGTAAACTTCTCCTAATGACGTACCAAATCTCTTTTGTGCAACAAGTGCCCTACGCATATATTACTTCAATGGGATCCTTGGTGAAACGAAAAATCAAACAAATAACATTAAAATGTCCAATGACCGTATCATTTTAACAATACTATTGCAACATCTTGACAGCTTATATCGGACAATCACGCCAAAGCCATACAGACCCTCTCGATGACTTTTATTTTGACCTTGACATGAAGAAGATGAAGGCTGAAACACAACTGTTTTTACAACATGTTCTTGCAGTGCCTTGGAAGGTCCACAAAAATTCAGCGGTTGATATAGAGAAGGTGGTGAAGTCCAATTTGTTGAAATCATTTGCTTTTGTTCTTAAGACTGAAGTCACCAGCAGAAATAATGTGACCTGTTGCAATTGACAACATCACATCCAGCCATAGCCTTGAAAGGGAATGGGCAATGAACTTGGTGGGTGCAAAAATTGCACAGCAGGTTTCATACCCGCCACATACTAAAATTGACCAAAATATACATATATGTCCATCAAAACTGAAATATAAAACTCGCATCATCACATTTGGCAAGTGATGCACTATATTGATGAGCCATTAGCAATAATTCAGAGGCACTTCTCTAACTTGAATCACAGACCGCAACAGAGGCAATAATCCCACAACCAATGCAACTAGAAAAGGCCTATGTTTGGCTTGCTACTAGAAAAAGCCTATGTTGCACGGGGACCCATCCCCACCTAAAAATCCCTTGTACCTGACGTTAAAATATATGACAGGCTCAAAAAAGTTGTTTGGCTTGCTGCTAGAAAAAACCTATGTTGCACAGGGACCCATCCCCACCAAAAAATCCCTCATACCCGACGTTCTGGCGTACCGGAGACTTTTACAGGGCTTGGGAACGTCCCCAATTTTTTGGGGACTTCATTGGGGACTTGGGGACTTCCAAGTCATTCCCAATCCATCCCTAGCAAATTTTGGGGACTTTTAAAGTACCGTTCTGTTGTCCCCGAGGAAAAAGCAGTATGCCTCACCCGATTTTCACTGAGTTTACTTTGCTGCTTGGATAGCTTTCCTTCAAACAATGGAAGTTGTATGGATGTTTATTTTTTAATATAACCTCCTGTGTGAAGTAAATGCTGCCAACAATGACTCACTTCAGCGCATTTCCTCTTGAGACCAATGTTTCCAAAACTGTTCGTTACACTTACTTTGTCCAAGAATAATAAACCAGGATTCAAGACTTACATTTAAGTGTCCAAGAATGATAAACCAGGATTCAAGACTTACATACATCTGAGACTGATGTAAAGAAACCACACTATGTTTAAGGCTCAAACACACTTTGTAACTTTGCTAGCTATGCCAAGGAAGTTGAATTTGTTTAACTTGACCATATTAGTAGCGGTGATTGTAAGAAAGGCCCTTTTTTCTCTCACAGGATTAGGAAAATATCTAGTGTTTGACTAGTCAAACTTAGCTTTTATTTTACAAATCAACAACATCAAGGTCAATTTAGGTGTTGAGATTGGCAATATTAGGAATTTGAGCCAAGGTATGATTTTGACAAATTTAGCATGCTTGCCAATTAGTTTACATGCAAGAATGTCAACCAAGAATAGTAAAACTGAATCTGCTTTTGGATGACCAAAAATAACAAGCAAGACAACTAGCTCTAGTAATTCAACCCTGGGTTTTTGATTTGACATTTGTGGCAAGACAAATTAGGTCAAACTACCAAGAGTTAGTGTTTTAGCGCTAGGCCATTTGGACAGTCATATTGATGGATACCCTCTAACTAACTATCATGTGTCACACTAGGAGAACAGTTCACTTACTCAACACTGCTCTTCACTCAGCGTCCTTGAACTAAAAACTTCAACTTGAATTTGAGATTTGCGATTATGTATTTGGTTTTGTAATTATTAACATGAATTTCAGGTTTCTTAGCTAGTTCAATAGTTGTAATTTTATTGCAATGATGTATTTATTATTTATTATTTATCTTTATGCACATGGTGAATTTAAAATAGTAATAATAATATTTATTATATATATATATATATATATATTATTGCCGTCCCCAACATGCCATTCCTTGGAAAATTTGGGGATGCGCTCTAGCAGTACCAGAAACTCGTCCCCCAGTCCCCCTCGTCCCCAAAAGCAGTGCAACATAAGAAAAAACAAATAGCCTCAGAACTTTAAGAGGCTCTGTAATTTGCACTCCCTGGGGCAATCCAACCATTTAGTTTTTTTTTCTAAACACATGTTGTTTCACGGGGTCTTGGATAGACGGTGATCAGGTGCTCTGTTAAGGCACTCCTTGATGTGAAGTCACCAGTTCAATTCCCCGCCCCGATTGGACTGATTTATTGGACATGTTGAAGATGTAATCCTGTCAAGGTTACAATAAAAAAAAAATGTGTAAACTTTTACTCAAAAATGCATACAAGCATTATAATTTTTATAGCAGTAAACATCACCATTTGCTTGCATTGCACTTTTGGAACAATTTCCAGCTCAGAACTCAAAGCCAAAAACATTTTCTCATTCTTCAGAAAGAGATTGCTCCCAGATTGAACTTGAATGTCTAAAATATAGATGCAAATTTTGGAATATGTTGAGTGCATCTTACAGAAAAACTAGCTTACAGGAAAAGTAGATAAAATGTCCATATATGTATTCAAGTACAAGAATGAGAAATAGTTAGTACAAGCATTACAATTTGCGAGTTTCAAGTACCAATTTAGACGCCTTTGCCTGTTCAGTTTTTAACGTCAATCATACAGAAGAAAGGGAAGCCCACCACACAAACAAGACACTCCCAATACTACATTTCCAGGGAACTAGGATGTCAACTTCTATATATCCAAAAGCCTCTCAACAAATGCAAAACAGAGACCCTAAAATGCAAGAAGAAAACTTTCTAGTTGTACAGAAACAACTCCATCAATATCTTCCACCTTTATATCTTGTTAATTCTCAGCATTGAAACAAGAATTCCATAATGACAACAGCTGAATCAGAGTACCATTACTAACAACTTTCAATAAAGCAATAGACTTGAATATACAACTGTATTTTGAATGAATCGGATATTGCCTACAAAAATTAAATTAACATATGAAAATACAGCATAATTATAATTAAACAATAAAAAGGATTAATAAGCCGGAAATGCAGGAAGAGAAAAGCTTCTAGTTGTACGGAAATAACTCCATCAATATCCTCCACCTTTTTTATCTTGTTAAATCTCAGCATTGGAACTATAATTCATTTCATTGGAATTAGAGAATGAAATATTTTGTATCCTCGTTTTGCTTTAGATTGGCAATGTCACCAGAATAAATGTTAGTTTCACCTGAAACTTTCTGCACAATAAGAAATATCTAGAACCTGTATTTATGTTAACCACAAAACAAATCAATAATGAAAACAGCTGAATCAGAGAATGCCATTACTAATGACTTTCATTAAAGCAATAGAAATTGAATATACAATTGTATTTAGAATGAATTGAATATTGCCTACAAAAATCAAATTAACAGATGAAAATACAGCATAATTATAATTAAACAAGAAAAAGGATTAATACGCCAGAAAACAGGCATAACTATAGCTAAAACAAAGTGAGATCTGAGCAAGTGTAGGAAGACCTGACCCCTTATCAGTCTTCTTCAATCAGAAGCTGGAGGACAACCACCCATGTGACGTTGAACCCACTGATTGTGTTCCTACATGACAAAACAATACCCGGGTAGAAGAAGACCTTTCAAAATGGTTAAATTTTTTCCAGATTCCCTTCTAGAAGAGAATGTCAGATTTAGAACTCTGATTGGCAATCTTTCTGACCACAGACCAGATTTAGTACTGAGATAGGGAGTCCTTCTGAACACAGACCTATCTTTATTTAACTGGATGAAGCAGGCAAAAACCTCCTGCCCATTGAAATTCAACCCCCACTTTTGCATAAGATCCTAGTGGCTCAAGAATGGAAGCATTGTGATGGAAAAAGGGAAAAGTGAGCCATGCAACAATTCCAAAAAGAATCTACTTACAAGCTCACCAAATAATGGTCAACGTGATTCTCCAAAAAATCACAGGACCTTGCAGAAATAGAACAGAAGATAGAGCAGGTTTATAAATGAAATGCAAGATATGTCTTCTCCAATGAGGAACTGGAAATCATAAAACCACTGGAAGCAGAAAAGAAAATACTGGAGTGCGAGACGAACATGTACAAACAGAAGTCAAGGGCAATATGACTAAAACAGAGGGATGGCAACACGAAATTCTTTCATACTTAAGCAAACCGAAGCAAGAACCACAAGATCATCTGAGAGTTAAAGGATACTGGGAACACAATATCCTCCTTCCAAGACCTAAATGATGAAGCAGTACACTTCTTCAGGGTGTTATAGACTGAAACACAAGAAGTCAACAGTACAGAGATTGTGGCTGTTTACTCCTGCTTCAGCAATTTTGTTAATGCAGAAAAAAATGAGGAGATTTATGCAGAATCCGCAAATATGAGTTGACACATATGGTCCACTCATTCCCGCATGATAGGAGCCCCAGGGCAGATGGATTCCCTATAGAATTTCTATATTGGCTCTATGAACTAATGGAAGACAACCTCCTAAGAGTGGTGGAGTCTAGGAAGGGGGGAGTTCTTGAAGCTTTTAACTCCACGTTTATTGCACTCTTTGTAATCAGCCATATAAAATCATACCAAAATTATTGTCTACAGGATCGAGCCTATTTTTTTTAAGGCAATCTCAAAGGAGCAATTTCGCTTTCTGATCGCAAGCTCGTACATCATGCAGTAAGTGCTGCTCAGGAGACGATGCAGAATTGCAAAATTGCACCTGATGAAGTCCTGTGACAACATAAATTGGTTCTTAAGATAGTTTCTTATTCATAATTTCATGCAGTCTTCAATTTGCAACTCGTCAAATGGATAGAGGCATGTTTTTCTACTGTCTCTTTCTATGTGCTTATCAATGGTCCTGCTTTTAGTTTCTTTAAGCCTCCAAGGAGGCTTAGGAAGGGGTGCCCTCTTCATCCCCCAAACCCGCACTCCTTCCTTTCAGTAGCTGATGCCTTTTGTAGATAAATGAACCATCAGTATGCCATAACAACCAATCTACCCTTTGAGGCTTCTCCCTTTTAACATCGGAATGATATACCTGTGTTTGGAGATAAGGCTACTAACTATGCATAAAGGACTGGCAGTGGGTATACAACAAGAGAGAGGAGGATTGACACCTGATGCAAAAAATGGTTATCATTAGGAGGCAGACAGGTCTTGTCAAATCAGTCATGGAGGGCACCTGTCTATTGGCACTCATTTCCAAGGCCATCTCAACCAGAACAAAAAGAAATACTTTAGCTTCTTCTGGACAGAAAAGAAAAAAGAAAAGAATTTCCCTTACAAAATCTGAAAACTGAAAATGACGAGGTTTAAGGCACATTCATCTATTTAGGGGATCCCTTGCTGCCAAAAACATTGGGAGGATCATATCTACTGAAAGTCTCTGCCAGGTTATCAGCAGCAGCATCGTCATCAAGAATGGATAACAAACCCCACAAAGAAATATTCTACAGGATCATCTTTCTGGAAAGTTCAGCTCTTGTGTTATCCTTCTCTATGTTAGGTAGCTCTTTAGCATGGAAGATGGGCAATGGGAGAAATGTAGATTATGGACAGAACCTTGGAGAGAGGGAAAGGAGGTTTACAAAGTTTTAGAGGAATTGAAGATTCAGCTATCTCAACAGGGTTATGAAACAGCAGCTGACGATTAAGATAAGCACAAGGCGTCTCTTTGGTCATCAGGTTGAATATCTCTCCGATGAAATCTTTCAAAAGAATGGAAAGCTTAATGACAGCCTCCATCCAAATCAGGAACGGACCTGATAATCTGGTGTGGTCAACAACCCAAAATTTAGGGAATTGCAATGTGAAAAGAGAGTACTGCAGTGCCATCCCATCCCTGAAACAAGAGGGTCTGTGGTGTGGAAGCTACAAACCCCTCTTAAAGTCCAAAAAGATCTTGGCAAGGCCCTGGCAGGTGCATACTCCATAAAACCAATTCAGATGGGAAGAATCATCAGCTGGTTTCACGTCAATTTATTCAATCTGTTCGGGATGCTGCAATATCCTTTACTGGAAGAAGGACCACATGGAAAAGACCCTAGATTTGACCTTGAATAGCTTCCCCAAATGCCCAGAGATGAAGAACCATTCACACCTGCCAGCAGTTGTTTCATGGACAATATGGACCGCCAGAAACAAAGCCACCTTTCATGAGGAATATCTCAACCCCTCACAGGATTTCTACATGATAAAATTCTCCTATCAAGGAATAAAACTTCCTTCAGAGCCCAGGAAGAAAAGACAGCTGCAGTAAGTCGAGCATTGGCAAATCTAAGACCTGGGAGTTTTCTAATGGCGCCTCTAAAAGCAATCCAGGTCTTTGTGGGGCAGGCAAACTGCTTCATTTTAATGGGAATCGCTGGATCTCCTTCAAAGGTGGCCTGACCTAGGTCAAAGAAGCAGTAGTTGGGTAGAACTCAATATTCTGATCTTTCTCATTAAGTGGCTGTTGAGTAGATTATAAGAGGCCTACAAGTATTTGGGATTCAAACATAGTTATCTCTTCGATACAGAAAAGGCTGGTCATCGACATCCACTCTTCCAAAACATCATAAGAAATGCTGAATATCACAAAAACAACTTCTCTTCTATCTTCTTCACTTGTATCCCAATGGTGGGTGATTTCAGTTTTGATACTCTACTGATGAGACAGAATTTGCAGTCCTGTTTTCTCTTGTTGGTCACATAATGTAGTTGCAGATATTTAGGACAACTTGTTACTCTCATTTTTTCCATTATCGGATGATAGACAAATCTTACAAATTTTCTTTCATGACTGTAACCAGATGACAGGAAGACTTTAAGCAGTTCATTACAGTTTTAAGGGTCTCAAGGACATATATTGAATGTATCAATGCCTTTTCTATATTAAATAAAATTTGACAAGAGTTTAATTCCAAGAAAAATCTCTAGCTCAATGCTAGAAGTCTAAACACAGTTTACAAACTAAGAGGCAAAAAATCCTCAGTATTTGCTGTGTGGCATCTTCAAAAATTTTATATCAAAACCCTTTTACAATGCCATCCGAGCAGAAGATAGAAAGAGCATACTCGTATATTGTTTTTCATCTTTCTTTACTCCGGCAATAAAGTTTCACACATTTTTAAGTAAAATATATTTGTATGACGACGAGGGCACCAGTTAACCTATAAAAACAAAAATCTATACCATGTCACTTGAAGTCATGTCACAGTGAAACTACAAAGCCGCCTTTCATAAGGTAATCAAGCACCCTCGTTGAAAATAATGATACATTACTGCTTGTTCCCAATAGCAGAAAAAGAAGCAAACACACGAATCTGCAAAACCACAACCAAAGAATAGGATAACCCAGACATTTTATACTAAAACAAGTGATGTTGGAACCAGATAAAATCTCAGTCCTCATCTGCTGGCGCTGGTTGATCCCTCCTTGGACCACCTGCCTGTTTTGCCATAATAATCTGCCGACAAATCAACAGGATTTATAAGAACAAATTTGTTACTATTTATAATGATTTATCATCTCTCTTTCATAATCCAACAAAAAATACAATAAAAGATATCCCATACTTGATCTACACGGAGGACTGTGCAAGCTGCATCAGCTGAGTACTTCAAAGCAAAAAACCTGCAAAAGATTAGTGTGTATTTAGTTGGGTCATCTTAAGATACTTCATCCTAAAATTGGAAACACCACAAATTCGACCTAACCGAGCAACCATTGAATTTGGAAAAAAAACGAAGGTTTATTGGGCAAAAACAATTGCTAGAAATGAGGTCTTCAAAATCAAGCACAATCTGTAGATTATTTTGTAAGAGAATATCAGCAGGAAAGATGTAACAAACAACTTTGGTTGAAACAGGAAAAAAGACTTGCAAAGTACATGAGATGAAGCTTGATTATCTTAGAACGTACTTGGTAAGATAAAGATCCCAGACATCATCGCTTGTCATATCTTGGCAAAGTCCCTGATCTAAATCTATTCCAACTTTGAAATTACCAGAAGCATGTTCTGCATAAAGCGACGAAATAATCTCAGTTGCATTTAATCCAGCATTCTCCGCAAGAGTTCTAGGAACCAACTCTAAGCTCTCAGCGAACTTTTTAATCGCATACTGATCCAATCTGCAGACAGTGAAAAGAGTGCATTAGGTAAGACCCACAGCATCCCCTAGCATATACACCACTGTTTGTATCATTTAAAACACTAATTTATCTTCTTCAGACTGAACATTCTATCACATATTTTAGAAGAGAAATTTCCCCAATAAGAAACAGAATGAAGTATTGCATACGGATTCAAAACTTAATTTAGTCACAAATTTGATTGTGACTAACAGCTTTTGGAAAATGAAGCTAGAGCATATGAATACAGCACGCACCAATGTCTCAAGTCGGGGCATGACTCATTTTAGCCAGAGACTCTGCAATGACTTCAGACTGACCACCATCAAAAATACCAAAATATATATATATATATATTGTCAAGCCCCAAGGGTTAGCTCAACCGGCCAAATCAGTGCCTCACCAATTGAGAGGTCACAGGGTCAATTCCCGAAATCCCTTGGGGTCAGGTCTAGATATAGGCCGAGGGGCTTGATCCCCTTCGGGGTCGATCTGCCCAGTTCTTACCGTGGACATAACGGCTACCCAATGACCACGGGTGTCCGTGAACCACAACAAAATATATATATATATATATATATATATATATATATATATGTCAAGAAAAATAAAAATGTTTTTACATTATGAATGAAAGATTACATTATACAAGACATTCACAATGAATAGGGTGTGACAAATCATATGACAAAACATAGCCAATACCAAATATGATCAAATTTCAATCACATAAAGAATGATTCGTATCATCGTTCATCCATTGTGAAAGTCAAATGTCAAGACTCGAAAAGTCAACTCAAAACCTAAACTCATATGACAAATTACGAAATACTGCATAAATGATAAATATAACAGCCCTAACCTCTAAAAAAGGGTGCCAATAAAGTGCTGTCCTATATGCTGTATCTGTACCTCCTGAATGTGATCCAAAAATGAAATCTCAAGTAATAATGAAAATCTGCTGGTAATTTGATGCCCTAGATGCAGGTGAGAGCCTTGGGTTTTAATCAACCCTAATAGGTGTGCCACTGTCCAAACCATAGCTGTGGTGGTTGTTGATGGAGCTGCTCACCAGTTTTTGTAAACTGTAGCTGAAAACAAGAAAAAAGGAGCACAGCAACACAAAAATCTGCTTGTTGATCCAGATTTGACTTGGCAAGTCTCATGAAGCAAGATGGATTTTGAGCAAGTCCATGTTCACTCAATGAATATTTGCCATCAGGATGAGTTTTGACTGAGTCAACCCAGGTCTGACAGGATTTTTGCAAGACACATCCAACTGGGATGGACCCTACTTGATACACTGGCAGGTGGTTCACAGTCCCAGATTCAGCAAGTGCTTATTTATATACACAAGTAAGCAAAAATTCTCATTTATCGAAGATGTAAGGGTGCACATAACCAAAATAGCACCGAGTGCAATCCATCTTTGAACCAAAAATACATAAACCAAAATAAACAACAACAACAACAACAAAAAATAGGCCCTTGATGGCCTCTAGAATACAAAAAAGAAAACGTTACACCTATATCATCAAAATGAGGTCTTCGTCATCAATATCACCCTCTAAGCATTAAAATAAGCTTAAAAAAATGCTTAGCATGTCAATTCAAGATTTTGTTTGAGTGATGGGTAAATTTAAGATCATGATAGAGGAGTTCAACAATCAATGCCACTATCATCAAGGTACATACAGGGCTTGTGTTCTTGATTAAATACTAGTTCCATACCTTCATACATAACAAAATCCAATGGAGGAGTTCAACAATCAATGCCACTATCATCAAGGTACATAGAGGGCTTGGTGTTCTTGATTAAATACTAGTTCCATACCTTCAGACATAACAAAATCCAATGGAAACATTGCAATCCCCCAATCATGAAATCCTGAAAAACTGTTAGGTCTGCTAGATTTTGAGTGAGATCTAAAACTCTATTTTCTACATATGAAATCCAATGAGATCAGGACCACTCTCAAACATTCTCAAGCATTTCATGGTAATGCTCAAAATTCAAGTAAAAGGACGGAAATGAAAGATAAAGGAGAATGTAACTTAAGAATTTAACACTACCATGAATTGCATTGAAATAGTAGGGCCATAGGCCTGAATATTAGGCACCTATTGTGGTCTAGTACCCAGCTAAGACAAAAATTAAATTATCAAAAAAAAGGCCCCACATGCTGCATTGTAAACAGCTTTACAGCCGGTTCAGTGAAAATGGCCAGTTCGGTACCGAAGCAGCCAAAAATGGTTTAGGAGGATGGTCAGAACCAATTGTGCCATCCAACCGGTCTGACCAGCCAGTTCAGACTGGTTCTGTCCAGTTCTGATAACACTGACAGGAACAATCACAAACCAGAGGTAGAATTAAGAATGGCCGGAACATCACCAGCCAACCCCATAATCTTCAGAAAAGAAAGTAAATTGCAATACTGAATGCACAAGGAAACTTGCCACAAAGATGAAAGCCCTGAGATATGATGATTATGATTCTTCTGTATCATCCTGAAGAGCAAATACACAGCTCAAAACGCTAAAGATGCAGTGACAAATACCCTCATCCCATCTAAGCTACAACTCGGTCAAGTCTCTGGATAATTAATTAATCAAAACAACTGCCTGAGGTCAACAATCTACAAGGTTTAATAAAGGCCATGCATGTATAAAGAAGATGCATACAATTAGAAACAATCATCTTTGCCTTGTAGCTAACACCCTTGGGTATCTAATATCAGTGCAGAAGCCACTACTTAGATAAAATAAGATAATTTTATTAACGTCCAGCAAATGACCATAAATAGGTCAACGGGACTGAAGGATACAACCAGTTCAAGTGCAATGTGGGGGAGCAAATGCAACTCCTAGAAAATGCCAAATCTAAGACTCTTTATTGCACAACAATGATGTAATCTCATAATAATAGATCTGACAGATATGAGGAGCCCATAGTTTGAGCAATCTGTACATTTTTCAACTGAGAGGCCTGCCTCCACATCACACATTAGGCAGATGTGCAAACAGGAGTTACCAATGTTAATAAAGCCAAACAACACTTTTGCAACCTATCACATTTCTTTTAAATTGAAGATTAAATGACTTTAAATGATTCTGACTAGGGAATTACAACAGAGCCTCCCTTTTTAACCAGTGACAGGAGAATAAAACCTATGTAAGCTAACATACTGTCAACCCAACCAAAAAACTTTATGGTAGTAACAGATACCCTGTCTCTTTATATGCAAAATCCTTTAGTCTTCTCGCCAGCTCAATTTCAGTTGCACCAGCTCCTGGAAGAATACGACTGTCCCTGCACATGGCCTGAAGCAAAATATAAGTTGGCAAAGCACCAAAAGCTACGAAATTTAGATAGTGAAAAAATATAGGATAGTAGCAATATTTAGCAAAAAAACCCACACATGGTGGGAAAAGCATTATACATTTACAGGAAACTCCAAGAAAAATACCTTGTAGTTGTTCACTCCATCGTCGACTGCTCTCTCAAGGTCATCCAATATGCTATCTGTACTTCCACGGAGTACCACTGTTGACACCAAGTTTCCACCTGCTTCATTTTTCACAATAGTTACCTGCAGCATGCTAGGAATGATGTCAAAATAGCTCTTAAATTAACAATTCAGTATCGTAAGACCCAAAGCATAGGACCCTTAATATGATGAAGTTGTCAAAATCTTTAACAAAACTTTTATTCAAAAAAGTGAAAAGAACTTACTCTAACACCACCAATTTCATCCACTGAAACAGAGTCAGCAAATCCTAGCTCATCTGGACCTGGCTGGCCAAGTTTAACCTGCAACACAGATGTAAACACATTAACTTCCAGAAATATGTCAACCTTTAAAGTTTAGATACAAAGCAATTACACTAATAAGAGATATAGGATAGAAATGCTTACTAAGGATACAGCACCAGTTGTGCGACAAAATCGGCGTAGCTCAAATTTTGAACTAATCTTCAAAACCATGAGTCTGTAAAAGAGTGCGACAGAACATCACTAAAGAGGCATTGTGGAGATTATGCTTTTCACATTATTTTAGTTGAAAATGTGTTTTGACTGTGTCATATAGAATACCGATTATTAAAATATGATATTCATGTGCAAGCTACCGCATGAAGGAAATTTACACATTAAACATAGATTTCAGAATAACATCATCTATAGCCGGAATCATGCCAAGACTATCAAGATATAGAATTTGTATGCACACGTGCATGTTTACCAGATATGTTCTCTCACAGCAGAAATTAAGGGAAACAAAATAGCCACGGTGATCATCAAAAAGAACAAAACTGAAACAGATTTGCTTTCAAATTAATTGCTACAAATGGATTTTTCATAATAAAGGTAAAACAACCCTAATAATTAGTAGCGCTCGTTTAAAATAAATTGTTGTGTCTAGACCACTTGATACTATATGATACTACCTTTATTTTATATAGTTTGGGGAAAAAATAACTAGAATATTAATCTACAAAGGTGTACGATTGTTGTAAGATATGCATAAGTGTTTCTACCCATAGGCATATAAAATGCATTTTCTGGAGGTCACAATTATTTTTTTCACCTGATTCACAGGCAAGCGTTTATACACAAGTTTTAGGCTTGGTATCCAGGCAGTCATGAAAAAAATAGAATCAGATGGCTACTTAACAGTACAATAGAATCAGATGGCTATTTAACTGAGCAAAAAACTTTCTCCAGAAAATTCTTGCTGTTAGAAAACAGTACAGACCCACATGCATGATCAGTAAAGACCCCATGTAGTCTTAATGAACCTGTGTGCTAATATTACTGTATTTAAGCTATCAACAACAGGTCTTTTATACATACAAAATCAAAGAAGACTATGTTCTACAATTTCAACCTTTTCTCATTATCGGATGGCAATGGTTGTGGGAGGTAAATGTCCTTCTACCTAGAGCACTTTTTACAGCTGCAGGATGGCATCATAGTCCGTGACTCTGCCCCCCTTACACACGCAGTCATTGGACAAATTTGCTTAGGATCCCGCGGGGGCAATTCCGTGCTAGTTCTCATAGACTCCGGATTGAGACGGACCACCATATACCATGACAGGATACAATCTGGCAACTGTCACCTACAGGAGCCAGAGACAGAGACGCACCTCATTTTTAGGTGCCCCCTATACTATGAGATAGGAGGACGTTATCACTGTCTATAGCAGGATCCGCAAGGCTCCCTCTCTACCTGCTTCAGGTACCAGAACCCGCAATGCTTAGCACTCTTCATCAGGGAGATTTTCAGCCACTGACCTCAGCACCTACGCACCATGCCCTTCCCTGGGATGACCAGGACAATCAACTCATAGTTTCATGGGGACTCGTCAGACCGGAGCCACAAGCAACAGGCAGAAGTTCAGAATGCTCCAGACAATAGAAGAGTGAGGTCTCATGTCTCTTCTCAGCCTTCACCTCGGTGGGATCAACAGATACCATTGAGACCAATTCAATGATACCAAACTATACATCATTTCACAGGTTCTCAGAGCACCATAGGGACCAGGGAAAATTTTAAGGGTTAATATTCACAGATGGGCTAAATTTTGCATGCTTTTTCTAAAAAAAGGATTTGTGAATCCCTATTTTTTCCTGAAAATGATTTACCCAAATTTTATAACAAAGAATTATTTTACCTTAAAAATCGCTTTATAGAAACAATATAAAATCATTAGAAGTTTGAATATTTTTACTAAAATATCACCAAGCATTTTATAGTTTGCATATTATGGATTAGTAAGATTCGCCAAGGTTTCCAATGTTTAAGATAAATTTCCATCCTTAAATTTTCCAGAGCAGGGTGTCCTGACATCTTCGACTACCTCCCAATCCCATGGGAATGGCCAGAGACCTATTCAGAGTTTCTTCCTTTCGACATCAGATTTTAGGAGTATTCCTCGTTCATACATCCCCCCGCAGGATCATACAGTCAGCTCCACTGCTGGCCCCAGGGGACTTTGACAGATAACCTATACCCAGTTCGCCTCCTTCACCATCGGTCATTAGACTCGGAGCACTTGACATCTCTAGCTCATTCCTTTTTACCAGAGTTTACCATCTCACTCACTCATTCCTTTTTAGCAGGCCAATACTACTTTGCATCGTGCCGCAGACTATTGAGTATTTAGTATTATACCATGGTCTCTTATATACCTATCACGGCAGCACTACCACTGGTTTCTTTTTCTCTATATATCATTTTTAGCATTTTTTAGGAGATGCGCTAGCACTCCCACATTGTAGCCATACTTACTGTACTCTTCTTCAATCCCATTGACCTACTTTGGTGGTCATTAGTTGGACATTTATAAATTTACTTACTGTAATCCAGCCCGGCAAATTTTGCTGAAATTGCAAGTTTGGATAGGTGGGATTGCTGCATTCGAACACAGAAATGGATTCCTTGAATTCCCTTCCTGCAACCTGTAATCCAGCCAGGCAAATTTTGCTGAAATTGCAAGTTTGGATAGGTGGAATTGCTGCATTTGAAAACAGAAATGGATTTACAACCCTTGAATTCCCTTCCTGCAACCAGATTGTGCATTGTTAACATCTGATGTCTGCAATTCCATCAATCCAAAATGAGCCCTGTTGGATTTTAGGCCAAAAATACCAATATACCCTCCCATTATTCTGAGATACAAAACAAGGGCCTTTTGATCACACATTTAGGCTACTGCATACACAATGTAGGAGGATAAGCAAGGCCCCAATCTCTTGGGCCTACAAACTCTTAGCTACTCCCTAATTACATGATAAAAGCCTATAGGATGGTCCTTCAAGACAAGGCCCTATGCCAAAACCTTGGAGTTATAAATGGTGCTCACAGTTGGATTTTGAAGAGCATGGTCCATATTTTATTTCACCCGGATAGTGATGATCTCATAGTCACTAGGTTTAGATGCCTTATTAAAATTTTACGTTTAGATACCTTACTAATATTGCATTCTGAAAGATACTGCCATGACTTATTTCCATTTAATCAATTGAACAATTTTGCATTATGCCACTTTTGTGTTTCAGATCGTTAATAAATATGTACCATAGAAGTGGGATTCAAATAGTCCATAGTTACCTGTTAAAATTGGCAACTAAGGCCAAACTCCACATGGGTCATCTTATTTATGACAGCTGATATTTTTCTTGGATTCCTCTCTCCGAGAAGTGTAGGATTGATTTAAATATCATCTGATTCTGACATGTACAAATGAAGTTATGAATTTATTTTGATTATGGTCAAATTGTCAAGATTGGCCAACAATCTTATGTAGGCTCAGAAGTCCAACCGTCACGTCTATTCATCCTCAATATTGCATATAAATAGAAGGTGACTTAACCTCATTTGGACACACTCATCTTCACACTTCTCTCTCTCTCTCATTGATTGGGTATGGATTTCTAAGCCTCTCTCTCTCCACACGTCTGAAATTTCAGGAGGCCGAAATTTCAAGAGACCGAATTTCTGGACAGTTTGACCAAGCATTGACCAGCATGCGTTGACCTCCTTTGACTGCATTTTTATGAGGGCTATCTCTGTTTGGGCAGGCCACATTTCTGGGCACAGAAATAAAGGCTAAAAGTTGATTGTCGACCAACATTGACTGCAGCTAAGGCTGACCGCAGGTGGGCTGTTTGACCAGACTTTGACTGGGGTGAATTTGAATGTTTTGAGGGCTGTTTTATCTTGCTGTTTGGAGGCTGAAGTTGACCGATTTGCTGAGGGTCAAATCTGCCCTGTTGACCAGCATTGACTTTTCTGATTAGGGCTCTTTTGCTGCTGTTATAAATTATCTGACTTGTAAATTGTACTATCTCTCTCTGCTGAACTATTGAAGACTAAAAGAAGATTTGATCAAGGATTTGTCCCTGGCTGGGGCCACATCTTGTGTCCTCTTGTCTTGGCTTGTCTTCTACTGTTTATGTTTATATTCTATCTGCATTTTACTATCATGTTGATGTGATCGCTAATCTGAATATTGATACTGGGCTAATAAAGAAATTGAAGTAAAATTGCTCTAAAGCATAGAACATACCATTGTTGCCTAAAGTTAACATTACTACAAGTGAAATCAAAAGCTGTTTATTGACATCAGGTGTCATCAAATGACCCAACAGGACGGATGCCAACAAAAACAGAGCACATAAGACTTATGCAAGCTCTACATAGCTGTACGAGAAGCAATATGCAATTAGAGATTGAATCTCTCATAACACATTATAAATCAATAAGTCAGATGGAAATGAATTGGCAATGGTAACAGTGACTCCCAGCCATGGGGTTTGCCAAAAGGTTCAGAAAAAGGAAAAAGAAATAGGAGAAGTTACGTGATTTTTATCACTCAACTTCAGCTAATTTTATGTAATTTTTTACAGATGTGACAGAAGTGGGGGGGATTCTCTCTAATCCCGAAGGAATAATTGTTGATAAGTATGCTTGGGGATTGGGTAGGAAAACCAACTATCAGGCAGAAGCTTATGGACTCTATTTGGGTCTTCTCTTAACTAATAAAAGAGGAATCAAGGACATATGCATTCTGGGAGACTCCCTTTTTGTAAACCGCCTTTTGAGAACCGACTCCTCTCCTAGAGATAATGGGCTCAGTTTGTTACTTTTTGAATCAAAGGTATCATATCCTCCTCTACCTTGCAACCTTTTCACATTCTAAGGACCCTCAATGCAGATGTGGATAAAATGGCCATAAAGGCTTGCTTGCTGGAAGAAGGTAAAACTAAAGTAAACGGTGAGGTAGACCAACTCCCTATGCCTTGATGTTATCTATGCTTAGCCATAATCCCATATTCATACATATAAGAACCCATCTCAATCTGGAATCAATGTATAATCACTCCTTATCATCGTCATTCCTCTCGTACCTCCGACTCCCTCCGCTCATACATTGCAAAAACATTCTGACATCAAGTTCAATAATTGTTCCATGATGGATCTCCCATGCCTGGTGGCATCAGAAGCCACCAGCAGGCTCAACGTGGCAGCCCTCATGTCTTGGATTCATCCAAATGTATTATTTCAAAGTGCAGTGTCCCTGTTCTGGATTCACTTAATGCAAAAATGTATGTATCCTGTGTGTTGTAGCTTATCCAAAGTACTGCATTTAATCACTCAGGCGAGGACTAGGCGGTCGGTTAATGTTAAATTTTGCAATTAATTAACTTAGATCTTCAACCTTTAAGTGCAGACAGTAACCAATAACCATATAGAAGACAGTCAAAGAACAGTAAGACAGCAGATTTGGTCCAAGACCAGGGAAAAACCCCACTGTGGGGGAAAACCCTTTAAGAATATTCTTCTATTAGATCTTCATCAAATGTTCAACAAAGATACATAAGCAGAGTACAAAACCCTTTTCTCAATGACAACAACATTACCCCTTTTTAAACTAGGACAGATCTTCTGAAGTGTGAGATCTGATACAAGGGAGATCTGCCACCAATGATAATACAAGATAGAGATCTTGCCAATAATATGAAATCTGCCAAACAATAATGCAAGAAAGAAATCTCCAGAAATGCGAGAGAAATCTCCACTAGATCTACTAATGATGAAACGAAATAATAGGCTTCCAATAAATC
The DNA here is from genome assembly GCA_031772625.1 of Pinus tabuliformis. NCBI lineage: Eukaryota > Viridiplantae > Streptophyta > Pinopsida > Pinales > Pinaceae > Pinus > Pinus tabuliformis. Next base: position 1,390,523,700 of record CM062818.1, on the reverse strand, counting down.
TGTTAATAGTGAGAGAGATAAAATACTGATGCAAGAACTTTATCACCAATGTGAAAGAGATCACCAGTGATGATAAGAGATCTGCCACTGATAATAGCTTCCACAAGTTTTAAGGTCTTCTTCACAATGTCTTCCAGCTAGATCTGAAACAAGAGGTTGATCCTCTCACCATACCACAGAGACAGATCTCAGATCTTCTTCCCTTCTGAGGCTCAAACTTGAGATAGAATACAGATCTGTGAAGGCATAAGCTCAGACCAGATCACAATTCTAAAATGGCATCCTGAGGTGGCTCAGATCTAGATCTGTGTGAGGCAGATCTGAAATGTATCAGATCTAGATCTGTGGAGGCAGATCTGAAGTAAATCTCGGCCTAGTTACAGGCCTGAAGCAGTTATAATCTTTGACCAATCAATGAGCTCAGATCACAGAATAATGAACAACCAAATCACAGTCTTCAATAAAAGATAGAAGAGAAATTTCTTCACTTGATCTGACCCTTAAACATCTCTTTGAATACCTTCGCATAGGAGATTGGATGAGCAAAGTGTGCATGATCGAATTACATATCAGGGAAAGTGAATTAACCTCTTTATATAGCCACCATGTGAACTGAATGAAAGCCAACTAGCCATCAGGTAAGTTTCTAGGCAAGTCGAATTGACCATCTAGAAGAGCCTGCCTAGCACTTGTGGAGCCACATGGAAATAATTCGCTTCATAAAGTGTTTTTTTTTAAGGAAGGATGGAAATTTCTCCCTTAGTTGCACAAAATTATACAGTTAATATGAAGGCCCGGCTGCATGGAGGAGGAGTCATTTCACACAGCAGATCGATAATGAAGATGCGTTGGAACACTGGTAAATTTGCAGATGAAAGCCAGCCCCGCACATTCCTCCTGATGGGTGAATAGAATAAATAGGCGCCAGGTTTCATAGTATGCTTCATCCTGGAGGCTAGGGAGGCGTCTGGTCCCAAGCTGCGGGCAGTGTGGTGGTGGGTTGTTGAGCTCAAAGGTGCTGAGCCTTCTGAAGGGTTGAGTATTTTCTGCAGAACAATTCACTTCAGGCACTTGTCCGGGTTTGGCTCTCTAGTAACACTTGTGCTTCAATTATTCAATTTAGGAAGGGGTTTGAGGTCTCGTGTTAATTTCTCTGCATTAGTAGTTACCACCCCAGGTAGTCGAAGAGTGCACAAATTCCCCTCTCGCGTGAGTGGCACTCTTTTGGAAAGGGCTTTGGGTGCCATGGTGTCGGGCCCATGGGGTCATCAAGAGCAGTGCACTAGCCGTGGCTCCGGAAGGGAGTGTAAAAAGGGCAATTCAATGGGTGGCCCTGCGAATTCTAGCCCTTAGGCTTCAACATCCTGTAACCATTGCAGAATGGAACTTGCGGAGATAAGGGCCGAGTTATATGACCTACAAGTAATGCTCCATCAGCACTGCACCTCTTAGAGCAACACACTAGATAATGTGGAGAGTCAGCATCAGAGGATTGCTAGCCTGGAGGACAAAGTGGAGGCACTTCGCAGCATCATGGCGAATCTTCAACTTCAGAAGAATGAACCAATCAGCCAAGACAGAAGTGAACATGGAAATTGATCTAAATCGTCCAGCGGACCCTCTTCCCTAAGTTAGATATGAGATGACTGGGTTTAAATGTTTAGTTCTTTTGTCTAAGTTTGTCGGATATATACCAATAGTAGAATAAGAGTACTTTTCAGTATTGTGGTTTTGTATGTAATCTGCACACTGTTACAACCAGCATTCTCTAGTCATGAAGTTTAGTATTCTTCTGCAATGTAAATCCCTCAGGTTTTTGCCTCAACCGAGCACAGATTTAATGAAAGAGTACTCATTCCTGTTAAAAAAATTATGTATTTTTTTACAGACTTCTTTTTATTGCTCATCAGCCGAAGGGTTGACATGATCAAATGCTCTTAAGCATCTGCAGAATGTAATTTTGTTCCTTTTTTTCAGGTTGAATAAAATTATGACTTTTTCTTCGAAAAAATACATTATAAATCAATAAATTCTAACCATAGGGTGTAGACCTGTTGGTTTCTTTGTGCTTTACTCCCCTTCAAGTCTCAGGTTCAAACCTCATGGGAAGGGGAGGGGCTAAGGGTGGGAGCCACCTATGGGGGGGATAAACTATCCCAAGGGGCACCCAGGCTCGACCAAATCTCAAAGCTAAGTGTTGTGCTTCGGTGACTAGCAGCTTATAAAAAGGCAATAAGAAACAAGTAACCATCTATAACAAATATGACAAAAGCTAGGACAGAAAACCAATTACATTATTATTTTGCCAAGGCTTACACATTTATATTAATGGCATTTTGTCATTGAAGATTGAAGTCTATTTTACAAATAGATTTACACTAATGGTTAATAGAATATGGCAAGCCTTTGAAGACCCTGACAATGGATCGTGCATCAATTAGGCCTATTACTATTATAGTGCCCCACCCTTTTGACCCACTTTTTGAGATTTAAAAAAGAAACAGGGTTGAGCCAACCTGTTGGATGACTAGAAGGCTCTTGAAACCCGTATTTTAAAAAATGGCCAGTTTGACCCTAAAGGATGACGGACCAGCCCTTGAACTACTCTGGCTACTATTCCAGCCAATTTGGTAGAGAACTGGTCAGACCAGCCGGTACAACCTAAAATTCACTCTGCATCCCACTGGGAGCAAGGCCTTGCTTCCTGGTAATCAGATTTCTTACCACGATGGCCAGAAGCCTTGAGGAAACCATCGCTGGCAGCAGTTAATTCAATTTTCCAGTCTCTCTCACTTAGGAATTGAATGAAGGAAGCCAATAATATTTGTTGATAGCTCTGCTTTTCTGCAGAAAGCATGCAAACAGCAATTATAAATAATCAAAAGAATTCTGCAGGCAAATCAACCCCTAAATAGGCCAACTCAAATAGTAGTCAGGATTGAATTTCTCAATAGGAAGATGTGGAATAATAATTGTTGGAAGCCGTATAAATGGGTAGAGGGGCATGCTAAATGTGTAGTTATTGTTTGGATGGTACGTAAAGGTGTGGCCTCATCAAGTTCATGAGACATTGCTTGCTTGCTTGGCAAGTCATGAAATGGTATTTCCATTTTATGTCCATCTATCGTTGGCTTGACCTGCCACCTATTGTCATGTCATTTCACCCCAGCCAAATCTATTTCTGATTTTCTAGGTGTTTCTAGAATCTCATGGTTATGTAATAATAAGAAACAAATAAAAGCCAATTTTAAATAGTTCCAATGAGACATTATTGTGACCTATATAATATTCAAAGCATCATAATTCACTATATTAGCAATGCTTGGCGTTAACATATAATATAAATCAATAATGCATCATTCTACATCTTCGGTTTTGTCATTCAACTAGATACTTAATTTTTATCAAATGCATTGTTATTATTATATTCAAAGTTTTTGGTTTTATAAAAGTTTAATGTGTATGGAAGGTCAATTCAGAGCTTCCTATATTCACCCTTCCATGGTATATACACAAGCAGACTTTGCATATTTGGTCCCTAGTGGTTTGGACTTACATCAATATTGAGAAATCAATGCTAGTAGTAATTAGGGTTTGATTCCTCTTCTTTGATAATTATTTGTGGATTATGTTGGCTTCTTTTACTTCTTTATAATATTATGTTTCATCAAGCAATTACCAATTTACATGTATATGAAGATCACAAGAACAAGAGACACAAGATGTAGGCAGACAACTAGGGAAAAACCCCTATAAGGGGAAAACCAAGTCAGAACTTTTCCTCTAGTAGATCCAAAGACAAGATGAGAAAGTCCAAGACTCTTTTGAACTAGACACAAACTTGCTCCAATCACCAAATCAGCCCTTCCTTCTTCTCCAAGTGACGTTCTCCTAGCAACAACCTCCGCCCAGAATTTTGACCTAGCAACAGCAAAATTTCGGCCTCCCCAATAAGAGGACTTCGACCTGCAGTAGACTTCAAAATTTTGGCCCCGATAATAGTCCAATAACTTCGCACGTGTGAGGGAAAGATAGCCCAAAACTTCCACTTATTCTTCTTCCTCTACCTTCTTTCTTCTCTTGGAATTTCGTACCTTTTTCTACCTCTCTTTCTTGTGTATCAATCTTGTTGAGTGAATGAGAAAATAGGTCGAATTGCTTGTCTATATATAGCCTCTTCTGTGGGTCAAATTGCCCTAATGTAGGCCGACTTCATCATCATAGGGTCGAATCGTTGTGGAGGTGTCAAATGACCTATTTGACTCAAGAATAATCCTTTTTACATGATACAAAAGCCCAAGAAGGGTCTAATAAAGTTGATAATGACTCTATTGACTCAATATAAAACCTAGAAGCCTACAATGGAGCCTTTGACCTATAAACATGATGACCCAAGCATGAAACACATTCTTTAATAAGTCATTATAAAATTTCTTTCAACAAAGAAATTACATTATACAATTATGAAGACCGAACCTAGTTTCATTCTTCAACACTCCCTCTTAACTATATGTGTGTGTGTGTGTGTGTGTGTGTGGAAGATCTCAAAAACACATGAACTATGAAGAGTTCACGAACACTCAGTGCCACAGACTAGATATCTAACTAGGGTTATCTATCCAAGTGGGACTATAATGGACTAAAGTTTTCAGCCAGTCTAGGTACCATTAGGCTTACTAACTAACCATCAACCCAGGGATCTAGGTGTGTATCCAAGGTCAGACCTCCAAGACCAACGCCACCCTCCCTCTTCGGGGTCAGGACATCAAACACACATAGGCCAGCCAGATGTCCTCCCAAGCATCCACCATTTGATGCTTCATCTCTCTTTATCAACTAAACCCGCAATATCAACCAAACCAAGCATGCTTCTAAAATACTCAAACTTTTGATTTAGAAGAGACTTTGTCAGCACATCAACTACATGTTCATCTATTGTAATATATTGTAGCTTTATGACCCCATTTGATGCTTCACCTCTCGTTATCAACTAAGCTTGCAATATCATCCAAACCAAGCATGCTTCTAAAATACTCAAGCTTTTGATTTGGAAGAGACTTTGTCAGCACGCAGCCTACCTATTCATCTATTGGAATATATTGTAGCTTTACGACCCGGTCTTGTACCAAGCTTCTAATGTAGTGGTACTTGTTGATATGCTTTGTCCTTCCTTGGAATACAGGTCTTTGGACATCTTAATAATGTTGCTTTGACTATCAAAATTTATTATATTAAGATCTAGAAGCTTTACAAACAAATCTAACAAGAGTTTTCTCAACCAAACAGCTTCATTTCCTACTTCACAAGCAGCAACGTGTTCAGCTTCAGCACTACTTAATGCAACAGGATCTTGTTTTCTACTCATCCATGAGATCATTTCAGCACCCAAACTAAAACATCCACCGATAGTGCTTCTGCCATCAGTGTCACTGCCATCCCAATCTAAATCTGTGAAACTTGTCAACTTGGCTTCCTTTCCATCATATTTTAGGCAATGATGTGTAGTGCCACAGAGATATCTAAGGATATGCTTAGCAGTTATCCAATGGTCATGACGAGGCTCCAACTGAAATTGACTAAGAATATTTACAATAAAATAGATATCAGGTCTTGTATTTACCAGAAACATTAGAGACTCGAGAGACCACCAACTTACGATAGTTAGTAGGATCGACGAGACTAGAATCAGAGCTCCTAATCTTCTTGAGATTAGTGATCATGGGAGTAGTCATAGGCTTGGAATCCATCATACCAAATTCATATAAAATCTTGATTATGTATTTACCTTGACCCAGATATATTTCTCCAGGTTTATGCCAAACTTCCAAACCCAAGTAATAGTGCATAAGTCCCAGATCTTTCATTTCAAATTTAGTTGCCAATATTTTCTTGGATTCTTGTATTCTATGCTCCATACCTGTAATAAACAAATCATCTACACAAAGTAGTATAATGACCAGTTCATTGTTCACTACCTTAATGTAGATATTTGGATATGCAGAACTTTTGACGAACCCAATTCTTAAGAGATATGCATCATACTTGCATACCATGCTCTAGGAGCTTGCTTTGAGCCATATAGGACTTTCTTATGTCTGCAAACATGTGTCCCTGCTATTTACTTCAAAGCGTTCTAGTTGTTCAATGTATACTTCTTCATTGATGGTCCCATTCAGAAATGTTGTTTTTATGTCCATTTGATGAATATTCCATCCCATTGTAGCAGCTAGCGAAACCAAAGATCTTATAGTGGTATACCTAGCAGTAGATGCAAAGGTTTCCTCATAGTCTATACCTTCCTTTTGAGAGAAACCCCTTGCAACAAATCTAGCTTTGTATTTATCTATACTTCCATCAATAGCGTGTTTGATTTTGTAAATCAATTTTGAAGTGACAACTTATTTGTCCCTTGGCCTAGGAACGACTTCCCAGACTCTATTCTTCATTACGGATTGATATTCTTCGTGCATCGCCTTCTTCTATTCTTCTAGATAAGTGGCTTCTTCAAATGTAGTTGGTTCAGCTTCTATCAATTTTGTTATGTATATGTTGCATATCCTGAATATCTTTTTGGTATTTTGCTTTCTCTAAAAGTTCCTTTAGCAGCTCCATCTCCTTCGGCATCTTCAGGAGTAGCTTTCAACCAATTTGGCTTTTTCCTTGTTTTAGGTATGATCATAGGTTGAATCAGTTCACTTGGTCCTACATCTTCTTCTTCTTGTTTGGAGTTGTCCCATCATGATGTTTTTCTTCTTCAAATAGTGGTGTATCTTCGTCATCAAATTCAATAAGAATGTCCTTGGATCTCTTGTAGGCATGATTCTCATCGAATATAACATCCTTGCTTACTTCAATTTGTCTTCCTTCCTTAATGTAGATTCTATATGCCTTTGAAGAAACACTATAGCCAACAAAGATCCCTTTGATGCTTGTAGAATCTAGTTTCTTTCGCTTGTCCTTTAGAACATGGATGTACGCAGGGACCCAAATATTCGAAGATGGTCCACACATGGCTTCTTCCCTATGAATGCTTCTTGAGGTGTCATATTCTCAAAATGTCTACGAGGACTTCTATTTTGTATATATATTGTTGTCATAGCCGCTTCACCCCATAGAAACTTCGAAACGTCTTGATCAAATATCATATTTCTTATGCATTCTTCAATTGTTCTATTTTTCCTTTTTGCAACTCAATTTTGTTCGAGATTGTAGGGAACAATGAGCTCCCTCTTAATACCTACTTCACAATAAGCAACCAATTATTTTGAAGTATATTCCCCACCATTGTCCGATCTCAAGGTCTTTATCTTTCTTTTGGTTATGGTCTCTACTTCAGATCCAAACTCCTTGAATTTTCAAACACTTCATACTTTGTCTTGAGAAGGTAGAGCCATGTCTTTTTAAAGTAATCATCAATGAAGGTCATATAATAAAGATGGCCTCCAAGTGATTTGTTAGACATAGGCCCACACACATCAAAATGAATGAGGTCTAATATTTTCCTTAGACCTTGTATCAATGCTTGTGAAAGCCTTCCTTGTATTCTTTTCCAAAACACATCCTTTACAAACTCCTTCACGATTTTCTTTGATGTTAAGGATGCCATTTACCATTTGATTGAGAGAGGGAATGATCTTGTTGTGTATATGCCCATATATTCTATCCCATAGTTCGATGGGATTGATTTCATGGTGAACTAGAGCTTGAGGGGATGGTGTTATAACTCTATATAGTCTTCCTTCACGAACTCGAATAACTTTTGCCTTTTCAAAGCTTGAATCCTTCCCCAAACCAAGACTTTACGATCTACAAAAGAAACCCTATCTCCTTTATCTTCTAAACAAGAAATTGACAGTAAATTATTTTTCGAACCTGGAACATAGAGTATATTATTGAGGTGTAGCTTTGCTCCATTCTCCAGCTTCAAAGATGTAGATCCAAGACCCTTGACTGCATAATTGTTATTGTCTCCTAGCTCCATTACATGAGATGATTGTTCCTTTGATAGAGTATGAAGTTGTCTGCTTTCTCCCGTCATATGTCTTGATGCTCCACTATCAATGATCCATGCATTGTCATCATCAAGAGTACTTGTAAGTGCAGCCAAGAATCCTTCGCTTTTGACCTTCTTAGATAGGTTGTAGAAGATCCTTCCAATCCAGCTTCCTACAATTCTTATGATATTGAATCCCATCTTCAAGTAACTTGCCATAGAGGGAGTATCCTTTCCTTTCAAGCCAACAAAGTTATCTCCAACCATCTTTAACCTTAGCTTTGATACCATGTTGAGAAATCAATGATGGTAGTAATTAGGGTTTGATTCCTCTTCTTTGATAATTACTTGTGAATTATATTGGCTTCTTTTTACTTCTTTATTATATTTTATTTCATCGAGCAATTACAAATTTATATGTATATGAAGATCACGAGATGTAGGCGAACAGCCAGGGCAAAACCCCTATAAGGGTAAAACCCAATTAGAACTCTTCCTTCTTTTGACCTAGACACGAACTTCTTCCAATCACCAAGTCAGCCCTTCCTTCTTCTCCAAGTGATGTTCTAACAGCAGCAACTTCGACCTAGAATTTTGACATGGCAGCAACAGAATTTCAACCTCCCCAGCAGTAGAACTTCGACCTATAGTAGACTTCAGAATTTCGGCCCCAGGAATAGCCAATAACTTCACACGTGTGAGAGAAAGATAGCCCAAAACTTTGACTTTGTCTTCTTCTCTTGGAATCTCACACCTTTTTTAGCCTCTCTTTCTTGTGTATCAAACTTGTTGAGTGAGTGAGCAAATGGATCGAACTGCCTGTTTATATATAGCCTCTTTTGTGGGTCGAATTGCCCTAATGTAGGCCGACTTCATCATCATAGGGCCGAATTGGTGTGGAGGTGTCAAATGACCTATTTGACTCAAGAATAATTATTTTTACATGATACAAAAGTCCAAGAAGGGTCTAATAAAATTAGACAATGATTCTATTGACTCAATATAAAACCTAGAAGCCTACAATGGAGGGCTTTGACCTATAAACATGATTGCCCAAGCATGAAACCTATGCTTTAATAAGTCGTTATAATTTTTCTTTTGACAAATAAATTACATTATACAATTATGAAGATCGAACCTAGTTACATTCTTCAACAATCAATGTACATGATTATATATATTTTTCATTAAAAATTTCATATCTTGTGTAATTTTCCGGTAAGCCAGTTTGTTCACAAATTGAGTCATCAGCTGACTCATATCAAATTTTGATCTGACTCCAGTCTAACCCTCAGCAAATTCTGAGTCCAATTCTGAATTTTAAAACAATGTTTAGAACCTTTCAAGATGAGGAACCATGATTTGATTAGCTATACTATGAAAGTGCTAATAATCAAATATGTGCTAGTTTGCTTAATTTGTGCTCATAGGCAATAATGGCGTTGTGGAAAAGAACCTTCTGGTAGAGACTAAATCCAATAATTGCATATTTGATTTTATTCCACCTAAATGATTTAATTTCCTTCTTTAGAGCACTGTTATCTGATTTTGGATAGAAAAATTTAGAGCAGACGAGGTTCCTTGGTTAACTGACAAGACATAGTGGCATGGTACACCATTTAATGGGGGACTGGAGGTAATGACCAATTAAGGGTTAAGTGAGGGTGTAATGTTATGCCTCGACGAGGTTGGAGCATAGCAAGTAAGCTACAAGAAAATAAAGTTAGTACAACCCTATTTTAGCAAGGGGAAACAAACGTTGATCCTCATAGTAATATGTGAAAATGTTGATGTTCCCAGCTATATCAAAACATAAGTCCTGGCCTAAGGAAATAGTATCAAAACCAAGTACCTCTTCATTAATTAACATACAGATAAAAGAGTTTGGTGCAAATATGAAGAATAAAATGACCTACCTAAGTTAAGTATTGCATTAGTCAAGTTAAGAAATGTTAACAACCAATTCAGTTCTAATTAGATTAGTTAAGATGGGTATGAACGTGAACAACACAGTAACATAAATTTAAAAGGATTTTAAGAGGGTGATCAGACAACTGACATGGGTTCCACATTGGTAGAGTAAAATTAGAAGAAATATAATTGAAAGGGAGATTTTCCATGAAGCAAACATGGAGTTCATGTGAAAATTAGATAAGATAAGATAATATCAGTAAATCCCAATGAATGACCACGATAAGTAGATCAATGGTACTAAAAATACATTCAAGTTCAGTACAGAGTAGGAGCACGAATGCAGCTTCTATTGCTACTCGATCAAAAGCAGAAAAGAGAAATATTTTCAAATTAAAAAGAAACTGCATGGGCCATCTGCCACTTGCGTTAAAATTTAAAGGCTATAAAGAGAAGAGAAAATGAAGGTGGAGGTGTTCTATTTTCTGCTAGGAAAATATTGGGTCAAAAGAAATGGGTTGTTTGTGTGAGAGAATGGGAACCTTGGTATTGCCTTCGTTCTCATCCCACAGGTGTAACATGAAGCTCAGTGGGTCCTGGGAGGAACAAGACTATCCCAGGGAAAGTAGAAGGTACACCCGGCTTTGCATTGTGGTCCATGCAAAGAGACTTGAGATGGGAGCTGAGGATTAAGTAAGTCCACCAGATTCCAATCTCAAACCAGATAATTCTAATCCTTATACTGTATATGTGAGGATTTCATTTTTATATTTTCATTGAAACTGGTGAAAGTAAAATGTGGAGCCTAATTGAAAGTTGGTACTCCTTAAAAATTTTGCATTAGACGACTAGGAGTTGTGTAAGGTAGGGCCTGCTGCTCCAACTCATGGTGGCGGGATGAGGGGTACTACAACAATAACCTGCAGCTCAAATTAGTTCTGCCTGCAAGCAAAGGCTATCCTTCCTTCTTTGGTTCTACTCTAGATGGATGTTTTGATGTCTAGGAATTTGGCACCTTCATTGTGAATGAATATATCTTTATCTCTCAAAGATGATGAACGTTTAAAAAATGTAATTGAACCATAGTGAGAGCTGTCAACCAAAGGCTACCATTTATATCTTATCTTCTTTAGGTCTATGACACATTGAGTTATGATCTAAAGTAGTTTAATACTACCCATATCACCGTGATCCATAATTTTTTCAGTTTTTACATAAAAGAGTTACCAAATGCTAATCAGTAAAATTCAAAATCATATTGTCTGGTACAAAATCAAACAAAGATATTTGTAAGTGTACAAATGCACACAGAATTCATTGCAATTAAGATCATCCAGGAAATTCAAACTGCAGTATAAGCATTTGCAAGTTGAACCCAGTTTCTTCTCAGTCAGTTTAAACTGAATTGCACTATTGATTTTCATCCAATTCATAATCATTCACAAAAAATTTATCACAACTGCAGTAAGTATTTTCTGGGTGCAACTTGACATTGGTGTCCTTGTATTTTTATTGATTTTTCATTTATTGATAACACCCAACAGTGCCCTACTTTCACCCCTGCTATGAAGCACAAGATGCAACACGAGGCACTTTATCTGAGTATATCGTGGATGCAACAATTTGCCTTTCCCCTCCCTCCTTGCATCTTACAATGAGATTCCAACAAGACATTGAGTTAGAATAACTTCAAACCTAAAACCATTCCATGGACATTCAAGGTGCAACAATTTGCCTTTGGCCTCCTTGCACTTGAGAGAAGGGTTTCCAGTAAGAGACAATGAATTGTAACTTAAAAGCATTCTATGGACATCGATCTTGGAATATAAATAATAATAACTTCACAATGTACATTAAGATGGTGCAACCTCTGAAAGGAGGGATAGTGAAGGTTCATTCAAGGGGGAAAGGAAGCCCTGGGTGATGAACAGAAGTATGCAAACTTGAGAGGGGGCTTTTAGTCAACCCTCAGAGGGGTCCACAAGGGTGAGGTAATGAAAGTAGATGCCAAATATTATGATTCAAATGACGTAAAGAAAGAGGTTTAACAAGGAAAGAAAGTGAACCGTAAGGTAGAAGCTCAAGTTGTCACTGGAACCTAAATGAAAGGGATGCAGGTTGCAATTGGGTATCAAGAATAGGACAGAATAACAACTATCATGTAAACCGTGAATTTTGAAATAATAAGTTGGGTTGAAAGCAGATTTTTTTAATAGATTAAAAATAAATATACCCCAAATTTCTGATATCTTCTTCAATGCCATGCATAATTTCAATGAATCCTCCTTGGTAACCATTTTACTTTTGCCTGAGTTGCTTGCAAAATTTGTGATTTCTTACATCAGATAAAACAAAACAAAACAAAACAAAAAATCAAAGAATATATCCTAAGAAATTTTTGTGTCCAACAAAATTTCAAATTTTCTGATTTCGATGACTATGCTTAATTAAAGGTGGAAATTAGTGAACACCACCCCCACAGTCCTACTGCGTTTTGAGAATAAGAAGACAAATGTTAAAAATTCCCAACAGTACAGCTTAAGTAGGTGGTTGGCCTAATGGTTGAGAACATGTGCTTCCCTGTAAGAGGTCACAGATTCAAATACAGCGGGAGTTAGAACAAGGTTACTTGGAAGCGGGGAGTGGGAGCAGAAGCAGGAGCAACAATTTCAAAAGTTTCCAGTTTGGGAGTGAAACGGGAGCGAATTTTTATATAATATATATTTTTATATATTTTGATGCATATATGTCAACACAAACATGTAGAATAATGAATTAGATGTAAAAAACATAAAAACATGGGTTACACCATATAACATCAATCATCTAGAAATTATAATCTTCATCAACCACGTCCACAAGTTACAAGTTCTCATTTATATAGCATGTAAGGATGCACATATCCAAAATAGCATCTGAGTGTAATCTATCTCTAAGCTGAAAATACATCAACAAATAGGCTCTAGATGGCCTCTAGCATCCAAAAAAATCATGCTACAACAAATAGCTACATATCATCAAAATCAGTGCCTATCTTGGGATCTTTGTCATTAAGATCACCCTCTAAGCAATTAACATAAGATAGAAAAAATGTAGCATGTCAAGTCAAGATTTGTTTGAGTGATGGGTACATTTTTAGTAGGGCCATGATAGAGGAGTTCGACTACCAATGTCACTAACAAAAGGTACATAGAGGGCTTGGTGCTCTTGATTAAATATGAGTCCCATACCCTAGCACATGACAAAATCCAATGGAAACATTGCAATCCCCCCAATCCTGAAATCATGAAAAACTGATAAGTCAGTTGGATTTTGAGTGAGATCTAAAATTCTACTTTCTCCATATGAAATCCAATGAGGTTGGAACCACTCTCAAACATCCTGAATCATTTCATGGTAATGTTCAAATTTAAGTAAAAGTAACATTCTCCTTTATCTTTCATTTATGAAAATGAAAGATAAAAGAGAATGTCACTTTTACTTTAAAAATTTAACATTACCGTGAATTGCATATCAATACTAGGACCATAAGCTTGAATATTAAGCTGCCCTACTCAAAAAATCGTGTTACTTTGAAAAAAAATGCGTTTGGAACATGTTTGTGACAAAAAAATTGTGAAAACAACCCAGGGAGCAAATTTTTTTTGCAGGAGCACGACGAGAGCAAATTTCGGGAGCATGCTCCACGAACAATTTGAAGGGGGAGGGCGGGGGGGCTGCTCCCCTGCAACCCTGAGTTAGAGTATGTACACCTCCGTAGACTTTGGCAATCAAATCGCTGTGCAAAGGTGGTCCCTTGTCTCACAAACAAGGAAGCCTCATATACACCAAATTGGTGTCTGGCTTGGCCATAATCTTGGAAAGAAAAACAGAGAAGTAAAAGATACAACTGGAAGAAATGAACATAGAGTTCAGATGTATGATAATGAAATTGATTTTTTTGGTTAGTAATCTAATTTGAAAACTACCGATGAGAATCTGTGACTTTACAGAAATTGCATAAATAGATCTCTGTGTAAGTAGGAGCATCAAAATCTGTACTGAGACTAGACAAAATGAGGCTCCAAAATCTGTTGTAATAGAATTTTTGGGCAGTAGCAGCACCCAATAAATAAATAAGATAAGATGAGGAATGATGCTTTAATATTTTCTCAACAAAGAAAGTTCCCTTTCTAAATCTGGATCCATTGTTTTGCAACTCAAGAGGAAGGGAGTAGATAGCAAGCGGCATGTCGAATTCTCTAATATGACCACCAACATAAGCAAATGCAGAATAACTAAAATATTAACCGAAACCAAAAACTGAATCAGGCC